>JASDDO010000031.1:550353109-551561442 GCA_030015575.1 Agapanthus africanus
TCTCCAGTCCTCGGTATTTTCCCTGTCTTTTATTTGCAGGGTTGTCTCCTCAGTTGCTCCATTTTCTTTATATGATCCTGGAGATATTTCTGTTGGGGCAAGCGCTCGACGGCTTTGCACCACGATTCTAACGTCGTCGAGGTTCTCGTCCGCCAATTCTTTAGCAAGTTTGGCCAGTGCGTCCGCTTTGCTGTTTTCCGCGCGCGGTATACTTTCCAAGGTATAAGAGGGAATTTGGGTTAGCAGTTGTTGCACTTTTTCGCCGTATTTTACCAATTCCGGTTTGCATGTTTGGTAATCGCCGTTTACTTGACTAACGACCAGTTGGGAATCACCGTATATGAGGAGATTTTCAATTCCCATGTCAATGGCGATCTCGAGGCCTGCTATCAGAGCTTCGTATTCGGCTTCATTGTTTGTTCTCGGCTCCGTTAGGGAGAAGGCGTAGCGCATTATCCCTCCTTGTGGAGTTACAAAGATGAGTCCTACCCCTGATTTAATTATAGGGGTACTTTGTTTACGTTTCTTCACGGAAGATGCTCCATCGAAATAAAGCTCCCATCGGATATTATCACCGTCGATCGCATCGAACGCATGTTCATCTGGAAGATCGCAATTCAGAGGAGAATCGGCGGGTATCGGATGCTCAGCGAGGAAGTCGGCGATGGCCTGGCCTTTCACTGCCTTGAGAGGTTGATACGTTATCGAGAATTCCATCAAGAGCAGGGCCCATTTGGCTAGTCTTCCCGTCAATATGGCTTTTGACATTAGGTATTTAAGAGGGTCCACTTTTGAAATCAGACGGACCTCGTGCGCCAACGCATAGTGCCTAAGCTTTGTTATAGCGAAGATCAACGCCAGGCAGTGTTTTTCAATGGGAGAGTAATTGCTTTCTGCCCCCAGCAGGACTCGACTTAAGTAGTAAAGTGCTCTTTCTTTTCCTTGATCATTCTCTTGTGCCCATAATGCGCCTAAAGAACCTTCGAGGGCGGTTGTATAAAGAATAAGAGGCTTTCCCTTAACTGGAGCAGCCAACACCGGCGGGTTCTGCAGATATTGCTTGATCTCGTCCAGTGCGCCTTGGCATTTTTGGTCCCAAACGAACGGGGTCCCCTTCTTCATCAGGTGGCTGTAAGGACGGCACTTTCCTGAAAGGTTGGCTATGAATCGCCGTATATACGCGAGTTTCCCTTGGAGAGACCGCAGCTGTTTGAGAGTCCTCGGCGGAGGCATTTCCATGATCGCTTTGATCTTTGACGGATCTATTTCAATACCTCGGTGTCGAACGACGAATCCCAGGAATTTGCCTGAGGAAACCCCGAACGCACATTTAAGAGGATTCATCTTCAAGTTGTATTGCCGAAGGCGTTGAAATACAGTCTTCAGATGCTCGAGATGTTCCTCGTATGATTTGCTCTTGACAACGAGATCGTCGATGTAGCATTCGACGATTTCGTGTATAAGGTCGTCGAAGATCTTCGTCATGGCCCTCTGATAAGTAGCACCGGCGTTCTTCAAACCGAAGGGCATCACTTTATAACAAAATATACCAAGCGGAGTCCTGAAGGCTGTGTGCTCCTGATCTTTAGGGTGCATTTTTATTTGATTATACCCCGATGAGCCATCCATGAAGGAGAAAACCTCATGAGTGGATGTGTTGTCTATCATCAGCTCGGTGACTGGCACCGGGAAATCATCTTTCGGGCAGGCTTTATTGAGATCCCGGAAGTCTACGCATATGCGCACTGTCCCATTTTTCTTCATCACTGGGACAATGTTGGCGATCCATTCAGGGTATTGGACTTCTTGGATGAAGCCTGAATCTATCAGCTTTTTGACTTCGGCGTTGATGCTCATCTCAAGCTCGAGTCGCATTCTTCTCGGCGCTTGTTTGACTGGCTTGATGTCCGGGGATATCGCCAACTTGTGTACAGCAATTTCTGGATCTAGTCCCGGCATTTCGGAATAGTTCCACGCGAAGCAATCTTTGTGCTGCAGAAGCACATCCTTTAATGCAGCCACCCTTTCTTCAGATAGCAGCTCGCTGATGAATGTCGGTCGCGGGTCATTTTTCCGTCCCCAACTCAATTTTCTTGAGATTATCTGCAGTGGTATGGATTCCATCTTCCAATTCTTTCGGAGCTGGGGGAAATTCTGAGATTACCTCATCGCTGCCGCTTTCAAAACACCAAGGGAGGTTGTTCATGTCCTCGGACCCTTCTTTTAATATTGTTATCATATGGCAGGTGCAAATTTTCTGCCAATCCCAATGCGGGGTTGGTTTTATTCTTGTGCTTTCGGGTTCGTGCTTTTGCGGCGGCGCTACCCTCCAACTGTCAGACAACGCGAATTTGCCAAGCTGATATTGGTCCTCAACCCAATTCTTAAAGGTGTAGCAATCTTCAAGCGGATGCCCTACTACTTGATGGTAAAAGCAATACTTTGGGTTGGAGACTTCGCCTGCTTGTTCAGGGTGTTTAGACTCTGGCAACGTAAGCATTTGATGTTTTAGAGCGAGATCGAATATTTTCCTTGTTTTGTTCCGAGGAAAAGAGTATGCTCGACCCATTTTCTTCCCGAGGGCTAAGTCAATAACGCTCGATTCTCGGATGCGCGGCTTCTTAGCTCTGCTTTGTAGTTGTCGAGCGCCTCTCTTGCCTTTCGACTTGTTTTTGTTCTCGCGTCGAACCCTTTTTGTAGCAGGTTGACAAAGAGCGGCATCTTCGCTCTTTACTGCCTGTTGGAGGAGGCGCTGTGTCTTAGCTTTCTCATAGATTGCCATTTCACGATCGTGGTCATCTCGGGCTTTTTGACTCGCATCCCTTATAAGTTTGCTCATCCGGTCTTCAGACGATGGACTGGGCGGTTTTGCATCAGGAACTTTTGCTGGCTCAGGATTAGCGTCTTCCCATTGAGCGTCCGCCTCTTCGTCGAAGTCATACATGGCATAACAACTGTTTACTAGCTCCCGCTTTTTTGGCCGGATGTACCCAAGTCCTTTGGTTTCTACTTTCCCATTAGGCAGTTTGCATTGGGTCCCGGGAATGTTCCAGACCTTGTCATAGAATTTGGCCTTTCTAACGGTCTGTGTGAAGGACATCCCCTGGCGTTTTAGCAGTTTCTTCAAACCTTCGGTATAATACCGGGGAAGACGGATAGGCTGAAGCCTGTCGAGCGTGGGATCCGCGCCATGCCAGACTTCTTTTTCTACTTTGTTTTCTTCAGAACGGTAGAATAAGATTGCCTTCTCGCCTCTTCGTCCGGGAGGGATATAGAATGTCTGCAATTCTTCTACGCTGTTGGTGTCAAGTACATCCAGTTCTTTGTAATGTTCGAGTGGCACCATGGTTATCTGCAGACTTCGCTCTTCATCATCGGAAATCCGTATCGAAGGCCGAGCAGGGAATATAGCATGAACTTCATCCTCTGAATCACTACCGAAGATCAACGAAGGAACGGATGGTCTTGGCCTGGTAGATTGGGATGGACCTGAATAAATTATATCCTCCTCCTCGGTGTCACTGCCGAAGACAGGGATAGTGGCATTAGTTTTGTTCTCCGGTTTGTGACACCTTTCCCTGTCTTCGAAGCTCGGCAAGAAGTATTTGGCATCTTCATACTTGCGAACTTCGTTCACGGAAAACGGATTCAACTCTCCGGCCACGGTGTACTCGAGGCCATCCCTGGAATACTTCATGCACTGATGCTGTGTAGAAGGGATGATATTGTACTCGTGTAGCCATGGTCGGCCGAGCAGAGCATTATAGCACGTCTTGGCATCTATAACATGGAATTTGATGTCTGTGACGAGCAACCCGAAGCGTAACGTCAATATCACAGATCCAAGAGTCTTTGAAGATTGAGAGTCGAAACCGGAGATAGTGATCTTGTCCCGGGCAAGGTGTTGGACACTCATGCAAATCTCCTTTAACACTCGTACGTTGAGTAAATTGACGGACGATCCGTTATCGACCAAGATTTTACCTATCTTTATGTCATGGCAGTATCCTGAGACATAAAGAGGGCGATTGTGTTCACACGTCCCGAGAAGAAGGTCTTCATCACCGAAAGCAACGTCGGCTGTGTGCACTTCTTCCAATTCGTCTTTCATCTTTTCTTCTGCCAAGAAGGATTGGAACTGGTCCGGATCTTGTAGCGCCTTAATCAGAGAGTCCCTCGCCTCCTTTGATAGTAACAAAGCATCGAGGATGCTGAGTTGTGAGGGTAGCTTCCTCAGATGCGCTAAAACATTGTAATCCACCTTACTCCTCTTTGGCGGATTTTTGGCGGTTAACTCTTCCGCGACTTGGTCATCCAAAATGATGTCTTCAGAGACCTTCTCTTTCCCTTTATCTTTTCTATTCGAGGGTCCGAGGTTCTTTTCAGGCAGTGTCCGATTCCGCAGCTGTATATTTTCGCAAGACTTCGGTTCTTCTTCTTTTCCCGAAGTTGACTCTTTAAAGAGAGGGGCAATCTCTAGTTCCTCATCAGAGTCGCTCCCAAATGTGGGCACTTGTGACCTGGTAGTGTTAACCATGTGACAGTTGCCGGCAGTTCTTTCAGGCACTTTGGTCTTGTTTCTTTGCTCCCGACGAACCTTGCGCTTCTCTCGTTTAAAGCGTTGTTGATTAGCGACGTATCCTTGCCACCATTTATCGAACGCTTTGCACTCTTGGGTAGAATGTGAGACCTTCTGATGATATAAGCAATAAGAGGGATGCATTTCTACCACACTAGTAACTCTTTCTTCTGAGGGTGGTAGCTTCATGCCCATCGATATGGCCTTGGCGAACTTCTTTTTTTATCTTAAATTGGCTTTTGTCAACGGTGGAGGTATTTTGCTCCAGTGGGATCATCTCAGCTCCTCCCTCAAGTCGCTGGCGCTTGACCGTTTCGAATATCGCCATCTCGCGTTCTTAATCAGCTTTACTTTTCAATCGAGCTTCACTAAGAAACGCGTCAATCATTTCTATTGATAATTCCGGAACCCTTGACTCAGTGTCTGCCCCCGGCGTTTTGGTGCCAGAAGTCCCTTCTTCGTTCAAGGTCGAGTGAGAGATCATATGACAGCTTGCCACATATCCGTCGGATTCATCCGATGAAGCTTCTCCCTCTTCTTCTTTTTGAAAGACGTGATCAAGGAAATCTTGGAGCGTAATGGGAGTTCGCGCCCTTTGGTTGTACTCATCCAGTGCGTCGATCTGCTTCTGTAGGTCCATGCGCTTGTCGCCAGGCTTCACGGGCTTCTTAGATTTCTTCTTCTTCTTTTTCGAAGATTTTGACGGCTGGTTATGAAAGCTTGAACTACCACCATCGGTCTTCAGAGTCGGACGTGGCTTCAACATCCCCTCTATAACCTGCGGTTCCAAGGGGTTCTTCCACTTGACCGCTGGGCAGGTCTGAAGATCATTTAGCATTCTTCTCGTTTTGGCCGATAATACAACCTCCCAGGGAGCTTCTTCAATGACGGAGCATGTTGCCCCCGGCGTATTCGTCCCCTTATAGGTGTGGGGTTGCGGAGGATTCACCTTCCATTTGTCAGATAGCGCAAACTTGCCCTGACGGTACTGGTTTTCGAGCCAATTTTTGAACACGTAACAGTCTTCGATTGGATGTCCTAGCACTCGATGGTAAGGGCAATAATTAGGCTCGTTAACGTCACTTGGTTGTGACGGACGCTTTGGATCCGGCAGATTTATGAGCCTATTGCGCAATGCCAGCTCAAATAACCTCCTTGTTTTATCACGGGGAAGGAGTAAGCACGTCCCATCCTGTCCTCAAGGGGTACGTATGGGCGCGTGTTATTTGGACGAGCAACCGGCTTCGAGTCGTTCGGTTGCTGTTGGGCATTAGCGACGATGATAGCTTTTCCCTTTCCTTTATCGTTTCGAGAGTCCGGCTTCGGGAGAGGGGGTTTATGGCCCATTTGGTCCATCTGCGCCAATTTGTCGATCAAAGCCTGGAAAGAAGTTGGCTTGAAGAACATCATAAACTGCGAAATGGTTGCTTGTGGATCAAGGGTTCCAACAAACATTCCCACCGCAGGGGCTTCTTCTATACGCTGTTCACATTTAGACCATAAATTACGCCACCGTATAGCGTACTGGACCCACGTCTCGCCGGGCTTTACCCTGGCGTTAATCAGCGCCGTCATCGGAGTACGTTCGCTGGCGCTTGCAAAGCGTTGGGTGAAGAGCAGCTCCATCTCTGCGAAGGTTTTAATGGAGTCGTTGGGGAGCTCGGAATACCACTCGAAAGCCGTATCTGATAAACTTCCAACAAACTGGCGCAACAAGAGCTTGTCGTCGCCTCCAGTGTTACCACAAAGCGCCCTGAATTGGGCAACATGTTGATGGGGATTGCCGGTCCCCTTGTAGACATGAAACTTTGGAATTGTGTAACCCGGCGGGTATTTGATTTGGTCATACCAGCCCGGATATGGCCGTCCCGTTTTTACAACGTGGCCGGCTGCTTCGGCCGCGTGATGAACTTTTATCTGCTGGGCTATATATTCGTCCAGATCTGTTTTAGAGATTGTGTCTTCTTTAGCCGTCGATAGAACGGGCTGAGGGTTTGATGTTTCTCCCCTATCATCCCCAAGGACGATCGGGGGTTCTTCGGTCGGGGATTCTGGTTGTATCATCATCCCTATCATATCCTGGAAGAGAAGGCCCATGCGCTGTATATTGGCTGCTTGTTCAGCAGCCTCTTGGTCTCTCTTTTCGAGCATTCGGCGAAGGAACTCGGCGTCGGTCTCTTCTTCTTGACGTTCATCTAAGGACGTCTCAGGATTCTCTTTTGGCCCCGTGAGTGCAGCCATGGTAGTCATCATCTCCTGGAGCTTTTGTTGCTGCTCCTGAGACTTGGTCACTGACCGGGTAAGCGGTCGGTGACCCATAGAAGTACGACTTTCTTCTTTCCCCGAAGCCATATAGACTGTATGAACTGTGATGCCCCCTGACTTGGGGCGTTTAGGTTCACCGTTCTTAGACTTTGTCAGCGTCATGGGAGCTTTTTCTGGCCTCTTCCTTTTATGGGCCTTTGAGGTTGAAGGAGCCGCTGAATTGGGCATCCTAGCATTTGTTGCCCCCTGTTGTTTGGCGGGGCGATTTTTGTCTTTTTCCACTCTTGCCATGTTCCGGTGACGGAAGTGATCTGAGTGAATCACGGAGTCTTGAACCCTCCGCCAAACTTTATAAACTTTCGCTGACAGCCGTTGAGGGGGCTGTTCCTGTTTCATCTCAGGAGCTTTTTCCATGGGTGGAGGAGACCTTTTTAACGTGGCCACCGGGGAGTTCTTTCTCACTTTCCTCAGCATTTCAAAGCTGTTCCCAGTTGGAACAGCAGCATCGACTTCCACCACTGGAGCAGGTGGGGTTAGCCCTGAGGGGGAGTTGCCCCCTGCTTTCCTTACTCTCTGCCAATGGCGACGTCGCG
The DNA here is from genome assembly GCA_030015575.1 of Agapanthus africanus. Taxonomy (NCBI): domain Eukaryota; kingdom Viridiplantae; phylum Streptophyta; class Magnoliopsida; order Asparagales; family Amaryllidaceae; genus Agapanthus; species Agapanthus africanus. Next base: position 550,360,547 of record JASDDO010000031.1, read on the forward strand.
CGCGACGAGCCGCCGGGATTGGCCCGGAGATTGAGGTGGTTTCTTGTTGCCCCCTGTTTGAGCATGGGGTAACTGTTGATGTCAGCCTATCGAAGACTGATGCCTTCTGACCAGCTGGAGGAGGAGTAGGAGCCGTCAATCTCGTGAAGACTGACTCTCTGATAGGAGAAGCCGCTTTAACGACTTCCAAAGCAGCGGCCGTTGCCCTCTTTGGGACAGCCACCTTATAGTTCTGACCCAGCCTGGTGAAAACGGAGGCTGTTGGTCCAGTAGCAGGCGACCCGCTGACAGGGATCGCAGTCGCAGTGAGTCGGTCGAACACCGACTTTTTGTTCGCTTCCGGTGTGGGTATCGGCGCCGAGAAGCTTGTAGGTGGGACCATGGTCCCGAAGAACAAGCCGGTGGTGGCCTGAGTCAACTGGCCTACCGGCAGTGTCAGGAAGGAAGCCGCCTGGGGCCCATATGCTACACCTTTAGGTGAGGTGGAGCGTCCGTTGCAGTTGCACTTCGAGCAGTTGGTGGCCATTGAATGCTTGAGTTCTGTACCAAACAAAAGACCAAATCTTAGTAACTTGAAATCCGAAGGCAATCATTTAACAAACCGCGATTGGTTCGCGAAGACGACACACGAAGTGTGGAGTGGAAAGAGGAAGAGGTCCCACCGGGCGTGCCAGAATCTGTTCCCCTCCGAACGGCGGCCTGGACGTTAGGGCGTCCGTGCCTGAGGTTCGGGGCAGATGCTATTTGGTTTTATCCATCTATCTCTCCGAAGATGCCAAGTTGATTTATGGCACTGTGGATCGGAGGTTTAGACGGATGCGGCCGATGTAGCAGACTTCGTCAGATTCCCCCTCAGGGTGAGGGGTTTTTGATTGTGGGGACGCTCTTCCCTGCAGGCGCAAGCCCCTGCAGTTAATTACGCTACCGCATCGCAGTAACAACTTTCTCATTCTCCAGAATTTCACTTCGTGTCGTGTGTGTTTGTTTTGTTTGTGGTTGCCCGTGGATTGTATACGGAGACTGGGTAATGCCATCGCCCGTAGGACGTGGATTAGTCCAAATCCGTATTTACTTAGATTTGGGTTTGGTGTTTTTAGTTTAAGGGTGCGTTAGCCTCGTTGAGGCTAAGATCAACTTAAACGTGATTCATTTAATATATGGCCGTCGGGACTCATCACCTCTCTGACGTCGTTGAAGGATTACAACGATAGGTGTCAGAGGAGTTCGGAGATGTACCCTCGAACCGAAGTTGATTTAGGGTCTTATATTTCATTTGAGTGTTTAAGGGTATGTCAACCGTGTTTGGGGCTAAGACCAACTTAAACGGTTGTTAAGGATACGTTAGTCCAGTTTGGGACTAAGATCGACTTAACGGGATCGTTTAGATCCGTCAAAAGAGCATTTGGGCTCTATTGTGTCAGTTTAGGGACGTGGTGGTCCATATTCCAATTTAGGGACGTGGTGGTCCAATATTAGTTTAGGGACGTCTCGGTCCGATATTAGTTTAGGGACGTTTCGGTCCATTATTAGTTTAAGGACGTTTCGGTCCAATATTAGTTTAGGGACGTTTCGGTCCGTCGCCAGTTTAAGGACGTAGTGGTCCATCTTTAGTTTAGGGACGTTTCGGTCCGATATTAGTTTAAGGACGTTTCGGTCCATCATTAGTTTAGGGACGTTTCGGTCCGGTATTAGTTTAGGGACGTTTCGGTCCGTCGCCAGTTTAAGGACGTAGTGGTCCATCTTTAGTTTAGGGACGTTTCGGTCCGGTATTAGTTTAGGGATGTTTCGGTCCGTCGCCAGTTTAAGGACGTAGTGGTCCATCTTTAGTTTAGGGACGTTTCGGTCCGGTATTAGTTTAGGGACGTTTCGGTCCGATATTAGTTTAGGGACGTTTCGGTCCATTATTAGTTTAGGGACGTTTCGGTCCGATATTAGTTTAGGGACGTTTCGGTCCATCGCCAGTTTAAGGACGTAGTGGTCCATCTTTAGTGTAGGGACGTTTCGGTCCGGTATTAGTTTAAGGACGTTTCGGTCCATTATTAGTTTAGGGACGTTTCGGTCCGATATTAGTTTAGGGACGTTTCGGTCCAATATTAGTTTAAGGACGTTTCGGTCCATTATTAGTTTAGGGACGTTTCGGTCCGATATTAGTTTAGGGACGTTTCGGTCCGATATTCTCATTTTGGAGTGAATATTAGTTTAAGGAGATTTCGGTCCATTATTAGTTTTAAGGACGTCTCGGTCCACGAGTTTAGGGACCCCGCAGTCCATAGCGATGTGCGGTCGATGGGACCCGTCACCTCTTTGACGTCGTTGAGGAATTACAACGACGACTGTCAAAGGAGTTCGGAGATGTACCCTCGAACCGGATGTAAGTTGATTTAGGAGAGCCATTTTGCTCAGTCAATTTAATTTAAGGACTTATGGCCACGATTGGGCTAAGTCCAGTTCAACATCTTTATTAAGTAATGCATTGCATTTAGGCTCCGCAGAGCATCACTTTATTCTGAGCTCTGCTCATTTATGAATGATGCAATGCATTTGTTTTGATTTGGGCTCTGCCCCTTGTAAAATGCATAGCATTCTGGAGATTCTGTTTGGGCTCTGCCCATTTATAAATGATGCAAAGCATCTGTTTTAATTTGGGCTCTGCCCCTTAAAGTAATGCATTTGCGCTTTATTGAGCCTGTTAGGCCTTCTCTTAATTGGGCTTGGCCCTTTTTAATGCATCTGCGCTTTGCGCTAAGCAATGAGCGCAAGTCCATATGGTGATGACACGTGTCGTGCTCTCATGAGTGCAAGCGCACTAGCGCAGCGCGTTGCGCTGTTGCGCTGCGCTATTGCGCTGCAGACACGTGGCGCGCTCTCAGCGAGTTGCGCTAATTCCAGAGAGCAAAGCTCTATCTTAAGGGCGCTTAGCGCAAGTGGTTTTATAGCCGACACGTGGCGCTCTGTTAAGAGCGCAACGGCGCAACTTGGAAGTGCAAAGCACTAAGAATCTTTTAGATTCAAGAGGGGAAGTGCAAAGCACTGTTTACTTTCTTCGTCTAAATTAGATCAAAGAAAAAAAAAAAAATTTTTTTTTCTTTATTCGAAGAACCAGAGGTTCTTAAAAGTGCAAAGCACTATTCTTTTATTATTCTATTATTTTTATTGCTTTTACAGAACCGAAGGTTCACAAGAAGTGCAAAGCACTGTTTTTTTTTTTATAAAAAAGATCATTGATCTTATTTTTAGATCAATGATCTATTAGAAGGCCCTTTTTCTACCTTATAAAGGTTCTTTACCTTTTTTCTTCTCGGAGTTTTTCTCTGTTTAGACTTCTTGATTTTTCGAGAAAATTCTCTTCCTTCTCTGAATTGAGGCTTAGGGTCCTATTTATAGCGACCACAAATCTGTTGAATTTGTTAACGGGATCTTTCCTGAATGATTTTGGGAATTCTCCCACCGCTGGATCTTTGATCCAAAGGCAGAAGAAAATCTTCTAGTTCTGGAAAGAACAGAAAAGATTTCATAAAAATCTTAATTCAGTTTGGCGCAGATGCCCCAGCGCATGACACGTGTCGCGCAGCGCAGAGCGCAGCGCAAGTGCGCTAGCGCATCTGCGCTGACACGTGTCGCACAGCGCAGAGCGCAGCGCAACTGCGCTAGCGCATCTGCGCTGACACGTGTCACGCAGCGCAGAGCGCAGCGCAACTGCGCTGACACGTGTCACGCAGCGCAGAGCGCAGCGCAGCTGAAGCGTTGCTTCCTTTAAACAGAGCTTTGCTCTGATTGGGCGCGCCTTCTTGGGCGCTGCGCGCGGGATTTGAAGCTCTGCTTCAAAAATTTGAATTTTGAATTCAAACAGAGCTTTGCTCTGATTGGGCGCAACAAATTCCAATACAGATGGTACGATACCAAGTCTGAACGGGATATGAAAATCAATGAATATTGTCTCACTTTGGTAAACACCAAACGGATAGCCTACGAATACGATAAATTTTTCTTTCCCTTAATGGAAACACAAATATATTGTTCATAGGATTTGAAGAAAGTTGAGTGGAGTGTTGTTTGTCGTTAGAAACCGAAAGATTATTATAACGTGTCGATGTTGAATGACTCTGAAGATGAGAGTGATGAGGAAGAGGCGATAACACGTCTCAGTCCTTCTATTGAACATACCAAGAATCCAAACTATTCTGCGTCATCCATCAATATGTTAGTAAGACGTGATGTCGGCCAATTGATTGTCACGGATCAATATTTGAGAATCCACCTAACGAATTTTCAGCTAATGTACCGAAAAAACGTGTTAGGCAATGAAATTAAAATAAATGTTTTAAATTGTATAATAATTATAACTAATGAAATAATATTTGGATATATATGTAGGGTCAGATGGCAGGCGCAGGCTCAGGCTCTAGACGTCATGATAAGAAAAAACGTCTAGACGGACTTGGCCAGAGCTCCAGGCCCACCGATGAGACTGCCTCAGCAGCCTCAACAACCCCATCAGTCGCAGCAGGCCTGTCTATCCCTACCAGCGCCTTTATTAGCGTCTTAACAGCCTCAGCAACCCCGCCTATCCCTACCAGCGTCCTCTACAAGCTCCCTAACAGCCCCGTCTATCCTTATCAGCGCCACATGACCCTCAGCAACCGCAGCAGTCCCGCCTACCCCTATTAGCGCAGTAGAAGATCCTCCTACCTTAGTCACTTATGCGCATGGTATCTAGTTTACTCATTTAAAATTTAATATATCATTACAATGTAGTTATCTATTGAATTTTTAGTTATCTAGTAAATTCTATTCAATCATCTAACAATTTATTGTTTGCATATCCACATTCTACTGTTGGGATGGTATCTGGCGCCGGTTCTAGCGCTACGCCAGGAATGTTAGGTATAATCGTTATTGCTTAAACCTTTTAAATAATGATTGTAATTTAAATTTGTCAAATACTATATACATTCTTTGAATATTGTAATACTGTGTGTGTGTGTATTCTGCAGGCTCCAGCAGTGGTAGGAAAAGGGGTCGTACTGGGCCATCCTTCTCCAAGCCAGCCGATGGTGTTGAACTATGGACGCTGATGTGGAACAAGGATAGTGTGCCTGTCGGTCCTAACTCGATCAAGTGAGGGGATTACACGGGAGCAGAGATCCGTACTTACTATAACTACCTACTCTATCTTAGGTGGGACAAGCGCCAGACCGCCAATGTTCAGCATATTTTTGCGTCGGACACGGTATGGCATATCCTTTTATACATTTAAATTTCAATCGTCGTTATATATATATATATATATGTATGTATGTATGTATGTATATTTAAAAAAAATAATTTCAAACCAGGCGACATTATAGATTTATCAGCGATATCGGCGAGGATGGCGTACATATGCCATTCGATGCACATCGTGCCCTTGCCTGGGTCATAGCGGTGTGTCAGAATATCAAGCGAAGACGCCGAAATTAAGTAAACCCTGGGTCACGGCGACTGAGGAGGACCGGAGGGCGATGATGGATATTATAGCGTTGGATGTGCCGAGACCCGATTGGCTGCTGTCGGTCGAGTATTATGAGTGCGAGAATGTTCGAGTATAAATTTAATTTTTAAGATTATAGCAATATAACATGAAATCATATTCTAAAATATAATATAATATTCTTTATATTTGTAAGTTGACGTCGGTTCTCAATAAGCAGAACCAGAACAACGGCGTGAGAGCTGCGCTATCCGGGTCCAAGGGAAGCGCACGTATGCCAGAGCACAGTGGCACATCATGAGTATTTCGACGTTTAAAAATATATGTTTTCTTTGTCGCAAATTAATTATTAAAATAAATCCTAATTTTATCGCAGTTGTTAAGGGGTGGACCGCATTACACAAGGGTATCGGTGAGTACATATAATCAAATCGATTCTGTATCTTAAGTTTACACGTGTTTATATATATCTATATATTTTCTTTACCGAGCCAATTCCAAGAGAGGACGGATTCCTTAGGACGTGGCCCCAACGACCCGATTACGACCATTATCCTTGTCTTGGGTATCCGCTGGGCATTACGGTGGCTATGAGCGCAGGGTTGGTCCTGGGGCCCACCGACTCTTTGCCAGGCGTGCGGCCGTCCACGTGTACGCCGTGACCCAGATACGGGCAGATGTGGCAACTGCGTCGGCGGAGGATATTCGTCAGCTCTGCGAGCAGATGGCGCAGCAGCAGGAGTAGATGACACAGCAGCAGCAGGCGCAACAGTAGCTGCATACGCTTACGGTGCGGGTCGAGGAGCTAGCACAGACGAATGAGGAATCCATCCGGTGGACCATCCGAGACGAGATAGGGAGTATGTTCAGGTCACAGGACGATGGAGGTGGATCGTCCCAACGATCATAGATATAAACGTTTGTTTTGTTGATTTATTGATTATATTTTTTGTATATATATTTTGTTTATAATTGCGTGTGATTTATTGATTATTATAATTGCGTGCATTCGAATCATATTACTTCTTAATTATTATAATTGCGTGAGATTTGGTGATATTGTTATTATCTATTACTGGTTGTAAATGAAACAGCGCGTGCGGGGCATTGGGATTTCAGATTTTAAAAAAAATACATGTTCAAATTGGTAACGGTTATAACCGTTACCAATTCCTATTTGGTAACGATTCTAATCATTACCGTATATAATTTGGTAACAGTTAACTAGGAGCCGATATCTGAAATATATCAGATATCAGCTACATTATGTAACGGCAATATCTATGGTAACGGTGCTAACCGTTACCAAATGATGTCTGTCGTAACGGTTCCAACAGTTATCATATATACAGTAACGGTTATAACCATTATCAGAGAGATGGCCCCACTCTGATATGTTTTAGATATTTGTTACCATATTGGTAACGACAACATATATGATAACGGTTCCAACCGTTACCATATTAGATATATCATAACGGTTAAAACCGTTACCGTACTTCTGGTGACGGGGTTTTTCGTAATGGTTGTGTAACGGTTAGAACCGTTACCGAAGACCCATTCTTTACTTAGGCTATTTGAATTTTATTATTCTTTTATTTTTTATTTTGTTGATTAATGACATAATTTAAGAACTTCAAGTTATAATAGTAAAGATGATGAAGGAATTTAATTAGTGGGTTGTTTAGCAGTTAAATAAGGCACCATTTATAAAGGATTTGATCTTTTTTTGGAACTGGCCCATAAGCCCTAACCTATGCATACAACACGCACTCAGGGACCCACGAATTTGTTCTGAAACCGTTAAAATTGTGGTCACTTTCCTCATTAGGGATCGAATCCTCGCACCCTCCCCAAAGAGGGAAGTAACATGCCAACTGTGCTATTGCTCATTGGTATAATGGATTTGATTACAGTAGGTAAACTCTAGTGGTGTGAGTACATGATTTGAGTCTATGAGAACTAGTATTTTACACGTGCGATGCACGTTAGTAATTGAGAGAGATTTATAGAGTTGGTTATCGGAAGAGATAGTGGGTGCATAGTTAGTCAAGAGAGAGAGAGGGAGAGAGTGGTTACCAAAATTATTTTTTTTCGCTGGAAAAGATGAGAAAATTTTATAGCCATTTAAAGGCCAGTCATTGAAATTGGATTCTTAATTTTGAGAATCTTTTTTTAGCACTATAACAGTAGAGATGAACAAACTTTTGAGGTACACAATGGTAAGGTTCCCTTGAAGCAGAAATCATGGCTGCCTGAGGAAAAACACTTGCTTCCTTGTACTTATTAAAGTTGGATTTAATTAGTGTTAAATTAAGCTAAAGAGAGAATACCTGGGATCATTGATTAATGGGTAATCATAGTGACCATAATTAATTTGAAACAAATATTGGGGTGTTCAATGAATATTTTACTTGAAAGATGTTCTCTAAACCTTTTCTTTTCTACTTTAGAGTCTACCACTACATTATATCTGAGCAAGAAAAGAAATATATAATTTTCTATGCATCACTTGAGGATTATGAACTTTAAATTCACTTGAATGATTTTATTTTATGCATGCATGCGAGAAACTTGAGGTAAAAGGCATAAGAGAAAAAACCTTCCTAACTTTTTATTGGTCGGCACTGCTTATCTTGACCAACATATTCAAAGTAATACATGCATAAGAAATTATGTCATTTCAATTCTTTTTGAACTTGCATCAAATGGCCGTGAATTTTAACGGTTTACCCAGTAATATACTCCGCACATTTTAAAATACCAAATCAATGGTCAAAAAAGTATCCAAATTGCATGGAAACTGATGTACACATGTTTTATGCTATGAAGATCAAATAGCCGATTCCGATCATCATAGAAGTGTAAAAAGTCTCTATTTGACTAATGCAGGTGTTCACTCTAAAGTTAGATCTGCACTAAAGACAAAAACAATTAGCGCGCCACTGTCTTTCTCGACGGGTGATCCGTCGTTAGAGGAAGAGAAGAACATTCTTCCTTAAATAAATAGAAATAGACCCCTTGGTTGAATGGACAGAATTCATAAATGACGCAACAAAGATAATAGTCATCCATCCATCATATTATTGATAAAATTTGGGTTACAGTTCCATATGGTCCGGCGATAAAAACAAACTCTTAAACCCTTAGATCATGACATCGCCTTGAAGATCGAGTGCAAGAGTATGGATGGACATCTAAATCTCCTACACAGCGAGCCTCAAGCCGAATCACGATACACTGGCCACACCACTCGGCCTGCTCTCAATACCCGAGCGCAGGAATGAACATCTAAACCACTTGGTTATTTATTATCAGACAGAGCGGAGGGCCGATCGCCTCGCCAGACCGAGATCAATCCCGGGATCAAAACGCAAGGGCAGGAATGGACATCTATCCCCTGTGTTGTGACCACAAAACTTGATACGGTCGGAGGCGAAGATCAGTTTTATTACCATGTTACGAGAGTAGGAATAGACGTCTAAACCTCTCATAGGCATGATAACAGCCCTGATCCGGCCATCGGCCATACCCCAATCGGAGCTATCTGGGTGCTAACATGCCGAAATGAGGGTCGGGGGGCGTTCCTTCATCTTCTTGCTTTGCTTTGCTTTCGGTAGATCTAAAGGAACGTGGAGGCATACTTGATCGAGGAGGGTTGTCCGTCTCAAGTCTCGACAGGGCCTCGATGAAAATGGCGTTATTCGCCGGAGTCTAAATTACTTTAACTATGATAGGGTGTCTGAGAAGCCCTAGAACTAAGAAAATTGATAATTGGTTGATTGATTGAGAGATAAATCCTTTTCTTCGTAGTAGACTTCAGCTTTTATAGAATTAAGGTTTGTTAGGAAATAGTTCAAAGCCCTAAAATTTTCTTGATCTCCAAGTAAGATTTTCTTGATTTCCTCTCTTTTGATAAGATTTAGATAAATCTTTTCTTCTAATAATTGATACCGCTCTTCTAGAAATATCTTCTTGAATCTTTTTCGCTTGACTATTTATTTATCGGCCTTTAACAGAAAATATATATGATATTTACAATTAAGCATATCTTCCATCGGGCCGATTCCTGTCATGGATCCTAAATTCTCTACTCGACACGCATCTGATAAGTCAAGTTATTTTTTGGTGCAAACATATGCCCCCTATGTGTCATTGGTTGAGATGTTGAAATCGAAGGTGCATGTCAACTTTGGTCGGCCTTTTCTTCATCGTGTATCAATCCGAAAAATTATCGGCCACTTCGTGTAAGTCCATGTTACCTCTCCCGGTTCTTACGGGCTTGCGGAAACGGTGAAAAACGATTTTTAGGGTTTAGGTAACATGGACTACAAAATACGGATCTTTGCTAAACTACACACTAGCAACTAACTAGAGATTTGTCTACTCGGTTAGGGGTTATACCTCAACTTGAACTTCTTCTCTTGGACTCCTTGTGGTGGTCGGATGGTTCTCTCCTCGTCGCCTTCTCTTGCCGAAGATGGATCCACCTGAGGGTCTCTACCTTGAGCTCTTTTCTCGATCTTGAGAGAACTAAAGTGTCCGGCTTGCTAGACCTTCAACCTTAGAATGAGTAGAGAGTGGTTTTGGGTATTTTATCTCAAAGGAAATGTTTCTCAACACATGAGATCAATTTTCCTTTGAACTAGAGGAGGAGGAAGAAGAAATGATGAAAGAGAATGGATATGAGAGAATGAGAATAGTTTTACAACCATAACAAGAATATATGTGAATTATCTAATTAATAATATTAATCCAAATGAAAAATGTGATGGTTGGTTTGATGAGACCATTATCATATCACATTAAATGATTTTTTGCAAAGATCAAAGAGTATCTTTGGAGTGTAATGATGACGGTCAATGTTTCAACCATGGTCAACAAGTCAACCAAGGTCAACAAGTCAACAACCCTAACCATGACACAATTTTATTTAATTAATATTATTAATTGATATTTTACATATCCATTAGGGTTTGGAAAAAGACAACTGTCAACTGTGCATACACACCCGTTCCGAACCCCTAATGAAAATCCTCTTCCTCCGCCTCAATCAACTGTGCATACACACCCGCATTCGTGTTCCGAGGAATACGAATACAATGAGATAAAACTAACCCCAAAACAAATACTAGGATCCGGCTCAAACCAGAGCCCGCTAGTAATGACTGCCCGGACACCAAACGTGCACAAGTGCGCGGATGTGAACGAACCCCGTCGCAAAACCATGCGACCTCTACTCTGTTTTACCCAAAGGCGAATAACCCTCTGTGTGGGACTCTAAAGACTCGACACTACGCTGGCAGTGGGTTTAACCACAGACCGCAAGCGGCACTAGCTGTGCGTAACGGCCCCCAGGTAGATGCCGATAAGAAGACTGATGAGGTGAAACCCATCTGAACTCCTACTGAGCCTGTATGTGACAATCTCCGTACATTCCGGTCTGTTCGTCTGAGAACATCGCATGGCGGGCCTAGGGGGTGGTAAACGTCAGTCCCCTAATAGCGGTACAAGTCGTGTAGGAGTGTAGCCCAGAACACCCTGAGATAACACTGGAAACCTACCAGTATATCTCGCTTGCCCTGGCTAGGGACTTGTGTAATGGCTCTCCTAGACACAGCACGATGTCAACTCCCAATACCGGGAGAGACGAATCCTGTCTAACCGTCACCGCCTCCAAGTGCTTCGGGACTGCACCCAACTACTACCTGTTTGCACGACTCCTTTGAGCCGTGGTAGGGTAGTAATCAAAGTACAGTGGGAACACACTCGAGGCGAAGTGACAGTGTCAAGTCAGCGGACTAAGCTGTACTCATGTCACCTGGGAACTGATAACTGACGATAGGTATAATACCAACCAACAGTTCCCGACGAGTCCTGTCCAGTGTACTCGTAACCTAACGAGCACCCGCATACTATCTCAAGTACGACGTACTGACGGCTGTGGGACAGACCGTCTCCCGTGCTGGGATGAGAAGCGCATACGCTAGTATACTCCGGAGTATCGATGCCCTGTCTCGATAATCCCATGACCAGGGATGTGAATATAAGAATGTGCTTGTAGATTACCCAGCCCCCACGAGTGTGACTGCCATCACAACGCTGGTAATCAAGCAAAGATCCTAAAGGCTCCACTAATGCGTATATGTGATATACTAAAAGAAACACATGTACACATTAAAGCAAAGACAAACCAAGTAGCACACTACCATTTCGAGCAAGATTGTCTACACAACTGTGAATATCCCAAGTTTCCATCAAGTAATATACAAACTAGTATGATACAGTAATGGCCTCTTGGGCATATACACTAACAATCTCCCACTTGCACTAAGGCCATGTACTGGCGTATCGAAGACCTATCATCTCGATCAGCCGCTCGAACTGAGTCTGGGGTAAGGCCTTCGTGAGTGGATCTGCAGTGTTATCTTCTGAAGCAACCCTCCGAACCTCGATCTCCTGGCGATCCACGATCTCCCTGATCAGGTGATACCGCCTCAAGATGTGTCTGGATTTCTGATGGGACCTGGGTTCCTTTACTAAAGCTATAGCCCCGTTGTTGTCGCAATACAGAGGTATTGGATCAACAATGGACGGAACCACCTGAAGTTCTTTCAAGAACTTCCTTATCCAGACGGCTTCTTTTGCGGCATCAGATGCAACAATATATTCCGCTTCCATAGTCGAGTCAGCAACGGTTTCCTGTTTGGAACTCTTCCAACGCACCGCCCCTCCATTGAGGGTAAAGACAAAACCCGACATGGAATTAGAATCATCCTTGTCACTCTGGAAGCTGGAGTCAGCAAAGGCCTCAATCTGGAGGTTTTTTCCGTCATACACCAAGAACATCTCCTTAGTCCTTCTCAGGTACTTGAGAATGTTCTTTACCGCTATCCAGTGCTTCTTCCCAGGGTTTGACTGATACCGCCTTACCACACTCAGTGCGTAAGCAACATCTGGTCTGGTACACAACATCGCATACATTATAGAGCCTACCGCAGAAGCGTAGGGTATAATAGACATGCGATCCCTTTCCAAATCAGTCTTGGGAGACATCTCTTTGGAGAGGGTGATCCCGTGACAAGCCGGTAGATTACCGCGCTTGGAATTTTCCATACTGAATCTTTTCAGTATGGTGTCGATGTATCTGGACTGTGAAAGTCCTAATATCCTCTTGGATCTATCACGATGGATCCGGATCCCCAGAATGTAAGAGGCATCACCCAGGTCTTTCATGGAGAACCTGTGCGACAAGAATCCTTTGTCAGATTGTAGCATAGGAATGTCATTTCCTATCAAGAGAATGTCATCCACGTATAAAATGAGGAATACGACAGTTCTTGCTACAAATCTACTGTAGATACATGGTTCATCTGGATTTTTGATAAAGCCAAATTCTTTGACCGTCTCATCAAAACAGATGTTCCAACTCCGCGATGCCTGCTTTAGTCCATAAATGGACTTAAGCAACTTGCACACCTTTCCGCTGCTCCCACTCTGAATGAAACCCTCTGGCTGGTCCATGTAGACACACTCCTCTAAATTTCCATTTAGAAAAGCGGTCTTTACGTCCATCTGCCAGATTTCATAATCGTGGAAGGCAGCGATAGCAAGAAGGATCCGAATGGATTTCAGCATAGCCACTGGAAAAAAGGTTTCGTCATAGTCCAAACCAGGTCTTTGACGAAAACCCTTTGCAACAAGTCTAGCTTTATAGGTCTCGACCTGTCCATCTACACCAATCTTCCTCTTGAAGATCCACTTGCATCCTACGGGTTTTACCCCATCTGGAACAACGTCCAAAGTCCATACTTTGTTGGTATACATGGACTCTATTTCGGTCCGCATTACATCCAGCCATTTTACCGAGTCAACGCTCTGAATGGCCTGCTGGAAGGTAGTGGGCTCATCATAATCAATGATGCAATCCTCTCTATCCCCGTCTATGAGAAAACCGTAGTATCTCTCGGACGGATGAGATTTCCTACTACTCCTGCGGAGCGGCATAGGAATGTCCTGTTCTTTCGAACCTTCTGGTTCTGCTAAGATTTCAGTAATAGTCTGTGGTTCTGGAATTTCTTCCAGTTCTATCGCGCTCCCATTAATTTCCTTTTCTAAGAACTGGTGTTCCAGAAAATGGGCATTACGAGAAACAAAGACCTTTTGTTCCTCTGCGTGATAGAAAAGATACCCCCTGGAGTTCTTTGGGTATCCCACAAACTTGCACAGTACTGAGCGTGCCTCGAGTTTGTCTGCATGCTGCTTTTTGACAAAAGCTGGACATCCCCAGATCTTCAGATATTGAAGATAGGGTTTCTTCCCACTCCATAATTCATATGGTGTGGTAGGCACAGTCTTAGTGGGAACTCGGTTCAAAAGGTATACGGCTGATTCTAGCGCATATCCCCAGAATGATCGCGGCAACTCAGTGTTACTCATCATGGAACGTACCAAATCCAATAGGGTTCGGTTCCGTCTCTCCGATACACCGTTATGTTGCGGAGTGTATGGAGGAGTAAGCTGAGAGAGAATTCCATTCTCTTTTAAGTAATCCAGGAACTCGGCACTTAAGTATTCACCACCTCGATCAGATCTTAGTGTCTTGATACTTTTGCCTGTTTGTTTTTCTACTTCATTCTTGTATTCCTGAAACTTTTCAAAGCTTCAGATTTATGCTTCATTAAGAAGACATGTCCGAACCTTGAAAAATCATCCATAAAAGTAATGAAGTAAGAATAACCGCTTCGCGCATGTATAAACATTGGACCGCACACATCGCTGTGTACGAGCCCCAAGAGCTCGCTCGCTCTTACCCCGTGTCCAGTGAACGGAGTTTTTGTCATCTTTCCTTTGAGACAGGATTGACAAGTTGCATATGAATGATATTCGAATGAATCCAAATATCCTTCTGTATGTAAGTTCGTCAACCTTCTCTCATTGATGTGACCCAGTCTACAATGCCATAAGAAAGCATGATTGATTTCTGGAGACTTTCTTTTGTGTGTATTCTGGATATTGAAAATCTGTGGTTGGTTTAATACGTATATACCATTGTTTAATGTACCCGACCCAATAAAAACTTGATTAAGGTGAATGTTCACAACATTACTTACAAATGCAAATTCATAACCTTCTTTAGATAATAAAGATACAGATATGATATTACAGGTTGCATTGGGTACAAAATAACAATCACGCAAAACCAAAACATGCCAATCTGACAATCCCAGGTGATAGTCCCCCACGGACTCAGCATCCATGCCAGCTCCGTTTGCAACTCTGAGGGTTATATCACCTGCCTTCAAAACCCTACGCCTTCTCAATGCCTGCAAAGAATTACAGATATGAGATCCTGATCCGGTATCTAATACCCAGGAAGTAGAGTTTATTGATAGACAGTTTTCAATAACATACACACCTGAAGCTGAAGCCGCAACTTACTTCTGATCCTGGGTTCTGGCCTTCCAAGCCCTGCAATCTTTTTTCCAGTGTCCACTCTTATGACAGTAAAAGCATTCTTCCTTTCCCACAAGATTTCCTGCTACCTTTGTTGCCTTTGCCTTTCCCTTCGTATCTACTTTACTAACACCGCCCCTTGGTTTGGCGGGGACTTTCTTCTTCTTTCCCTTGGCTTTCGCCTTAGACTTAGAAGAGGAAGATCCTCCTACAAACAAAGTGGATGTTTCCCTACCTTTCTGTAGGGTGCCCTCTGCACTCCTCAATATGTTGAGGAGCTCCAGAAGTTCAACCTCTTTTCCTTGTAAGTTGAAGTTCAGGATAAACTGAGTGTAAGTGGAAGGAAGGGACTGGAGAATCAAGTCTGTATAGAGCTCATTCTCTAACGTGGTCCCAAGGTCCGCGAGCTCTTCAATGAAGCCAATCATCTTAAGCACGTGTTCCGCTACCGATGATCCGATGGCCAATCTTGCCGAAAACAGCTTCTTCGACACTTCGTATCTTGCGATATGAGACTGCTCTCCATACAGTTCTTTTGTATGAAGAAATATGGATTCCAAGTCCATATTCTCGTGCCTCCTCTGATGTTCATTGTCCATAGAGGCAAGCACGGGGCACTTGGCCTTCGCGCAATCGATCTCCCATGTCTTACAGATTTCTATATCCGCGACGCTGGAGGTGGGGCCTGGGACATGGGGAGCTTTGGTGGTAAGGAAATACCCCAACTTGTCGTAAGTGATTGCCATTTTGACATTCCTGAGCCAATCTTTGTAGTTTGGCCCTGTCAGTATATTTTTATCTAGTAATAACTTAAGTCCGGTCATGTCGATTGGTCGCTGCAATTAGGAGAGAGAGAAGAAACACTTTAGCATGATGCTCTTGCAAGTTTAGAGTGGTTTTTAATTTGTCTAAATAGGATGGCTCCCACTGTCTCTCGAATCCCTCCTCAAACCATAAAGGAAGAATTATTCAGGATCAATCTCACCGTACAATACTTGCTTAACCGTTCAGTCAGGCCAGTGTTGGTACTTCGAGGGAGGTTTTCCAACGCTTTCGCGAAGTTTCTTAATTAAATAACCTCTTTTCCCTGGGGGCGTAGCCCCGCTAACACCTTTCTAGACACCTACTAGGTTTATAGCATTGATCGTTAAGTGAGAAATTTCCCGAGGAGTAGCATATACTCACAGTAGGATCGGGATCCAAATATCATCGCGTGATAAAACTGAAGGAATCCTACCAGAATCATCACACTCCAAATGGTATGCAACGCTAGCAAGTTTCAGTTCTTTTAAAACTCCCGATGTGGATTTTTGCCCCATGCTCTTATGACCTTGGCGTGAGGTCAAAATGTCATAAGTCACATGTCAAGTTCTACCCATCATTATCCAGGTTAATTTGAACCCACCCGTACCTACCCTTGACGTAGGCCAAAATGGCAGTACGACTGTCTCAAACCAATGCATTCTATCTATGCAACAGATAAATATCCGGCAGCAACCAATCACTATGCCTTGGCGTGAGGTCAAAATACATAGCTTGAATACTACCGAATATTTAACTGAAATGATGGAGGGCTACGAATGGTTTTGGCAAAACCGTGAACGTAGTGAACTTGATATAATCGATGGAACGAGATAGCTTTTAAAAGGAGTGGCTCAAGCTCCGCATTTAAAAGTTGGTTTTTGAAAAGAACCGAGTGGTTTTGAAAGTGTTCCAACGACTTTTACTTGGTTTATTTTCTTGCATTAATTTTAATGCTTCCCGTCATTTAATCCTACCATTGCAGGAAACAACGAAAATATGACGTACGCTTATGCCATCCGCATTCGCCACGGGGCCCCGTCATCACCCGTTAGGTTACTTAACTAACGACAGAGCGGGGGCCTGACTAGCGCGGATGCAAAATATAAGCAACGCCTAAATAGATATCGTATATAGATATATAGCAATGATAGCCATTCCAGATCACAGATGAATACATTGGATATACTAGGAATCCACATTCCGTTCGAGCCTGTAATGAAAAGCGGATTACATGGTCGCGATGAATAGCCAATACCCCATCCTAGACCCCTACGGGTGCGACAAACTACCCGCTAAGTACCCGAAGCGAAGCAACCTCCCTCAACGACGTGAGTAGGCCACTCGGCACTTCGAGATACCCGGTAGTTTGTGCACCCCACATCGGGTCTATCCTAGGAGCAAAAACAGTAAAAAGAAATTATACAATGGCGGCTACAACCTCATCCCGGATGTGCGGCCAAACAAATAATATTACATCAAATTTACATATTGCATGAATTGAAAGATAAACAAAACTCTCATCTCATAATTCCCCTCGGCTATTCATCCGCGACAATCCAACGAATTCATATACACATACCATCAACATCACAGATCACAGATATGTATTACCCCCACTAATCGACGTATAGCGATTAGCAGACGTTCAATACATATATAACATTACAGATACAACCTATTAGCCAAAGTCTACAGAAAATCGACCAAAATACGGATTTGTAACCACCCCAAAAACAAACTAGTTCTCTGGAAATTCTGGGCAGAAACAAACCATCTCAAAAATCACAAAACACCACCAGAAGTAAACTGCAGGAGAAACGATCCACGGCCGAGTCAACTCTGCCGCGGAACCGCGGTGAGTTGGTCGGTTCGCTGGATCGTTTTTCTTGCCTATTCATTAAAAAGCCTGAGTCGATTTTTAGTACATGATTTATTATTTTTAGAGCAGATATAAAAATCGGCATAAACTAGGATTTTCCGGGGTGTTTTGCGGTTTTTTTTTCCGGTCGAAATTCTAGATACTTTGCTAACATGCTAGGGTGTGTTTAGTTAGGCTCTGATACCACTGTAAGTCCACGTTACCTCTCCGCGGTTCTTACGGGCTTGCGGAAACGGTGAAAAACGATTTTTAGGGTTTAGGTAACATGGACTACAAAATACGGATCTTTGCTAAACTACACACTAGCAACTAACTAGAGATTTGTCTACTCGGTTAGGGGTTATACCTCAAATTGAACTCCTTCTCTTGGACTCCTTGTGGTGGTCGGATGGTTCTCTCCTCGTCGCCTTCTCTTGCCGAAGATGGATCCACCTGAGGGTCTCTACCTTGAGCTCTTTTCTCGATCTTGAGAGAACTAAAGTGTCCGGCTTGCTAGACCTTCAACCTTAGGATGAGTAGAGAGTGGTTTTGGGTATTTTATCTCAAAGGAAATGTTTCTCAACACATGAGATCAATTTTCCTTTGAACTAGAGGAGGAGGAAGAAGAAATGATGAGAGAGAATGGATATGAGAGAATGAGAATAGTTTTACAACCATAACAAGAATATATGTGAATTATCTAATTAATAATATTAATCCAAATGAAAAATGTGATGGTTGGTTTGATGAGACCATTATTATATCACATTAAATGTTTTTTTCAAAGATCAAAGAGCATCTTTGGAGTGTAATGATGATGGTCAATGTTTCAACCATGGTCAACAAGTCAACCAAGGTCAACAAGTCAACAACCCTAACCATGACACAATTTTATTTAATTAATATTATTAATTGATATTTTACATATCCATCAGGGTTTGGAAAAAGACAACTGTCAACTGTGCATACACACCCGTTCCGAACCCCTAATGAAAATCCTCTTCCTCCGCCTCAATCAACTGTGCATACACACCCGCATTCGTGTTCCGAGGAACACGAATACAATGAGATAAAACTAACCCCAAAACAAATACTAGGATCCGGCTCAAACTAGAGCCCGCTAGTAATGACTGCCCGGACACCAAACGTGCATAAGTGCGCGGATGTGAACGAACCCCGTCGCAAAACCATGCGACCTCTACTCTGTTTTACCCAAAGGCGAATAACCCTCTGTGTGGGACTCTAAAGACTCGACACTACGCTGGCAGTGGGTTTAACCACAGACCGCAAGCGGCACTAGCTGTGCGTAACGGCCCCCGGGTAGATGCCGATAAGAAGACTGACGAGGTGAAACCCATCTGAACTCCTACTGAGCCTGTATGTGACAATCTCCGTACAGTCCGGTCTGTTCGTCTGAGAACATCGCATGGCGGGCCTACGGGGTGGTAAACGTCAGTCCCCTAATAGCGGTACAAGTCGTGTCGGAGTGTAGCCCAGAACACCCTGAGATAACACTGGAAACCTACCAGTATATCTCGCTTGCCCTGGCCAGGGACTACTTGTGTAATGGCTCTTCTAGACACAGCGCGATGTCAACTCCCAATATCGGGAGAGACGAATCCTGTCTAACCGTCACTGCCTCCAAGTGCTTCGGGACTGCACCCAACTACTACCTGTTTGCACGACTCCTTTGAGCCGTGGTAGGGTAGTAATCAAAGTACAGTGGGAACACACTCAAGGCGAAGTGACAGTGTCAAGTCAGCGGACTAAGCTATACTCATGTCACCTGGGAACTGATAACTGACGATAGGTATAATACCAACCAACAGTTCCCGACGAGTCCTGTCCAGTGTACTCGTAACCTAATGAGCACCCGCATACTATCTCAAGTACAACGTACTGACGGCTGTGGGACAGACCGTCTCCCGTGCTGGGGTGAGAAGTGCATACGCTAGTCTACTCCGGAGTATCGATGCCCTGTCTCGATAATCCCACGACCAGGGACGTGAATATAAGGATGTGCTTGTAGATTACCCAGCCCCCACGAGTGTGACTGCCATCACAACGCTGGTAATCAAGTAAAGATCCTAAGGGCTCCACTAATGCGTATAGGTGATATACTAAAAGAAACACATGTACACATTAAAGCAGAGACAAACCAAGTAGCATACTACCATTTCGAGCAAGATTGTCTACACAACTGTGAATATCCCAAGCTTCCATCAAGTAATATACAAACTAGTATGATACAGTAATGGCCTCTAGGGCATATACACTAACACTTCATGTACTGTCTTGTGAAGTAGCGGGTATCTTGCAAGCCCTACGTTATGGAACCCCCATTCATGCATGCATATGTGACCAAGGATTTTATGCAGTTGAGACTTGAACATATAAACTCTGCTCTTTCTGCTTTCCCACCAGATTACTAAGGCCCTAAGCAAATATGCCGCATAATTATTTATGGAGATGGGTTAAATCATTATCGACTGACTTATTACGAAGAGGTTATCGGCCTCACAGACTCTCTGGCCGAATAGTTCAATCAACATTTAGCACCAAGTTTTTTGAACTACTGAGTAGGAACACATGAGTCCTTTTGCAGTAATAAGAGCTCTCTCCCTTCTCCAACCTCTCGGTTACGACTTTGTCGACCACTGGTATCGCACTTTTAACCAAAAGAATTTAGTTCTTGTTCAACTCGGCTAGTTGAGCAGATTCAGCGTCGCTTAACTAATGGCGCAGTTTGCATGTGAGGATAGTACACCTTTGGTATCATTTGAATCATATTGATCATCGGTTCAGCCGTGAAAAACTAATTACGACCTTATGCGAAAGAATCGAAGGGCATATGATGAATCGATATACATCCACCCTTTGCTCCCTTTATAAACGCTGGTACTCTATCTTCATTTCGTCTCTAGCAATGGCTCTACATTGTTACTTGTAACTGTGTCAGCAATGAGGATTGACAAAGGATAATGATCAAGATATTCGACCCCAACGCAATATATATGCACATCTTTTGCCGATGTCGATTCTCACGACCTTTGTATCCACTAGGGCCAATGTTGATGGTGTAGCAGCTGTTGGCAGTGTCGCCAAAATCATGCCGGCCATAAACTTTTGTATAGATTATAAGCGATGCCGACATCAGCTAATAATTATTCAGCCAAAGATTGTCTATGCCTCAAGCATGTGTGCTTGTAAACAATTTCAGCCATATAAGATAACCATCAGCCATTGACTTGATGATTTATATTCACCGATGGCCGTCTCCACATCATAACTTTTTTTTGTCTTTTTACCAATTTAGCATGACCATGAATAGTTTGGCCAAAGCATGATTGGTTTAGCATGGGCATGATAACTTATGGATTTTGATGACCCTTTTATTTGGTTTTGATGATAGCTTAAACATGTATAGTTTTTTTAGTGTCACTTACTTATCTTGTTTTACCTTTTCGACACTAAACTTGTATACACTTGTGTATTACCTTACTTTTCCTATATCTTGTGTATACTGAGTTATATATCGATATCGACATGCTTTACTTGTGTTATATTCCTTGATATTGATATATTCCTCTAATTCATTGTTTTGATGTTCACAATATGAATATGTATATACATGTGATCTATATTTTGCTTTTCATATACCATGTATATATATTTAGTACTATATCAACATCTCATAATTTGAGTTTGAGTTATATCTTGATATTGATATACTATTCATGATTGAGATATCAAAATAATGAATGTTCATATACTTGTGTTTATTAACTTGCTTATATTTCATAACATTGTATATGATATACTTGGTCGTGTTGAGATTGATTTTACAGGATATCAGATATCTCACGGCAAAAGCGTTTAAAGGAGGATGGAGGATGTTGAGCTTACACGTCATATCTAATGGAGGTTGGAGAAATATGGCCGAGAGTTTCTCAAATTGCATATTAAGCTTCGTGAGTTCAAGCAACGTAGCCGAGAAACAAGAGTTCAAGAATTTAAGCTACAGATGGCTTCGAGAAGCTAGAAACCGAAGTCCAAGTTGAAGCGTCGAAATCAAGACCAATATATGAAGTTCAAGATATCGACTTCAAGACGCTAATGAGTGGATTGGTGAGTTCCGAAGTTCAAGTGAAACGGATCACCAAAGTTCAAGAGCCAGAGACTTCAAGATTCAAGAATCGAAGATTTGTGACAACCGACATAGGAATCTTGTAAGTACTCTATAAATTATGGTTATATCATTTAGAGCTTTTGAACACACACACACAATAGCATGTATGAAACATTTGGTTTTAACTTTGCAACGATTTTCATTTAAAACAATTTTTGATTTCAAGTTCGAAGTTTTCTGTGTTTTCCTTGCTCATACATCTGTCTATTATTGGTTCAGATGTCTATCTACTATTGAAAACTAAATATCAATTTCAAATATCCGTTTTTACTTCAGAATAAACGTCTAAAGTGTTTCCAGAACAAACGTCTAGACTTTAGACAAACGTCTGTGCCAAAGTCTCTGATTGGAAATATTTCTTCTTCAGACGTTTGTCAAGACTTCTTCAGACGTCTGTTTGTTCTCTATGTTTTCATTAGGATGAAACTTTTTAAAGAACAAACATCCGAAGCTTTAATCAACAAATGTTTGCCGTTCAAAATTCTTGAAAACCATTTCTTCTTCAGACGTTTGTCCATATTTTTTCATTAGTCCGTTTACTCTCTGTGTTTTTCTTGTCTTCTTTCAAAAACTATCGGCAAACTTCTGAAGCTATTTTATAGCCGTTGCTGTTTCTTCTTCAGAAGTTTTTCTGGTTGTACTTCAGACGTCTTATAACGGCTATTTTTGACTGATTTGACTTATAACAGCTAGTTTTCTTTGAGACCTATATATATGTTTTGTCTATGGTTTTTTGGCCTCAATCACTTGGTAATTTCAGTGGCTATTTTCCTAAGTGATCAAGAGAGAAAAATTTCAAATCTTGTGAGGGTTTAAAATAGTTTTTGATCTGCTTATCCACTCTCTCACAAACACACTCAAGAGTTTCTATTTGCTATCCATTTTCTTGAGTATATAGTGCTTCGTTGTAAAACTCTTTGAGAGTATTTTGGCTTCATTTTTATTCTCCATTTCTTTGTGTGTAGGCTCTAAAGTGTAAGAGTGCCATCGTAAGATAGAAGATCATCTATTGCTGAGAGAAGAAGTGCTCAAGTGTGAGCACATGTGATTGTATTGAGAGAAGAGGTGCGATGAGCTTGTAAGAGAGAAGTGTGCCTTTTGAGGAGATGTGTTGGTTTGGCATCTCTCGGAAGCGGGGTTGTGTGTTGCTTGCGGGAAACGTGTTGGTCTCCTAGAGAAAGACATGATTAGTGGAACGGACTCGTGCGCCTAAAGAAAATGGACTAAGTGATCTCTCAAACCACTATAAAAACGACTTGTGTTTGTGATTGTGTTTGCAATTTTTCTATCTTTCTTACTTTACATTCATAGTTTAGAAATTGCTCAATTGCATACTTATTCCCTACTTGCTCTAATTGCTCATTACTTGCTCTTAATATTGCTTTTGCTTGCTATATGTTCTTGTTTCACAATTGCAGTATTGCCTAGCTATATCTCTATTGGTATATCATCTGTCTAAGTTTACAATTGTGGTTTCTTTTTGTAAGTGTATATTTTTTAATTTGAACATATCATAGCTTATTCCTATTTACCCCCTCTAAGAATACTTTCAGGGCATTCCAAGGCATCTGTAAAAGAATAATTCGGCGCATTCTAAGTTAAACCGTAATTGGCATCAATTGCATCACCGCAATTGATGTATAAACAGCTCTCCCACAAGATCTGATATCAACACACAAATGACAAGCACCAAAAATTAATGTATGAACAACATGTTCTCTAGCACCACAATTAATAGCATATTGGTGCCGATCATGAGCTTTATGTGGTTGTCCATACTAGACAAAAGTGAAGAGGTTTGGGGATCCAAGAAGTTTTCGGGGTTTGATTGTTGGCTTGCCCCCTTGCCGTGTGGCTTATCGCTTTGCAGCCCCACATTTATGAATACAATGCATAACGTCTTGGACATCTACTTGGAGAATAAATCCATTAAAGTCTGCTTGGAGTGAGCTGCATGCCATTAGCCTCAGTTTTGCTTTGAAGATTTTATCAAGGCTATATAAACACCTGCCCATAAAGCTTTAGCGCCCTTAGTTGCTTTCGGCCATCGGGGCACAAGGTCACTCAAAGCTCCAACCGATCGAACAAACCGTTGGGCTTATAAAGCCACACCATTTCATGCTTGCTTCCCCACATGTCCTAACTTGAAGCCTGATCGGACACAAAGGGAGTACCACCGTTTGGGAAACTCCATAGCAAAGACAAATCTCATCTCTAATTGCTTTCTTCCTTGGCTCCATAAAACACTCTTGCAGTCCACACTATATGGTTCTAACAAGTCACGGCACAATTTGTCCATTGAGCCATTGAGATATTTGTCATCAGTGGAGCAATCTGGTCGAAAGGAGAGTGGCGCGCGGACGAGAATAGAAGACTTAAGCTGATGTATTTGGTCTCGAATTAAAGTCACAATATCCATCCTTTGTTTTCTCGGGTGATGACAGAAAACCTTCGGCCATAAAGTCGAATCAATTAGCAACATGATCTTCTTGGGTTTGAATTGAAACCCTTTAAACTGTACCACGAAATCCTGAATGTAGTAATGTGGTTACAATTTCGACCGTAATATACATCACTTGGCCGTTAGATCCTTGGGGACCGATTAGATATTTCAGACATACAGTCCGTATTGGCAGTATTGAACAAATCGTCTCTCTCAGCGTGTTGTCAAATGCACCGATTAAGCTCGTGAACTCGGTTTGTATCAGCCCGTATCAGTCCGTGTCGGGTTGCACCGGTTGGTACATGGTATTGTATACATCGATTATCGCGGCATGATCATTGACTTGGTGTCAGACAATGATTAGACTTCTGAACGCAAACCATATCAGCCCATATCAGTCTGGATCGTTTGACATTATACACACGGTCGGTCGGTCGCTCGCTCGCTCGCTCTCTCTCTCTCTGAGAGGCGGCCTCCCTCCAATGCCCTAACCTTGCTCCTACTAGACTCAAAGAAAGTGCGCTGGAATATTTCTGGTTATCACCGATGGCTCTTTAGAAGCAGCAATCGTTACTACCAATGTTGGGCATATCAATATCGGCATCAGCAGGTGGGTATTCGGTGAGAACTATGCACGCTTCAATTCTTCGATTGGTCCCAAACTCCCGGGCAATTGCTGTTGAAACCCATTGGCCACACACACATTTTCATTTACAAGAAGTTCAGATTTAATAAGCTTTGGCTATCACCACTGGTGCATTTGAGCAAAGCACTCTATATCAAGCACTATATAATCCCAAGTTATTTTCTGTTTCTTAGTTCAGCCATAAGGACCTGGCCATAAACAATTCATTCCATCATGACTCCCACCACCATAGTCATCATAAGCCGAATCTAGTGGGTTTTCTTCATCTTCCTCGGCTTCTGATTGCCGAGAAAGTTCTTCTGCTGCTGTGTCGGGTTCGCCCCCAAAAGGTGTCGATCCCCCTGTTCCTCGACGCCGAGGGGCCAAGAAGGCCCCTAAGGTGCGCATCGAGAACACTCCTGACGCTGCCTCGGTGTTGAACTGGTTGGACGAGCTTTTCGACATATGAGCTCGCTTCCACATTCCCTCTGGCTTCACATTTCGTTCGGCCAGGGAGGATGAACGAGCAGACCAGGTACATGTTAACGAGATTGCCTTATATTTGGAAGCGTTTCGAGCAGGGATGCGTCTTCCCTTTTCGTCCGAGCTTTGTGCGGTCCTTTACTATTTCCAACTCGTCCCGGGCTAGCTTGCACCGAATTCGTGGAGGATTCTTCTCGGATTCCTGGTCTGACTCAAAATCGATCGCATCCTCCTTAATCTAGGGCTCCTCTTAGCCTTTCTTTGCTACAGGAACCATCCGGGTATCCGCAAAGACGATCCGAGTTGGGTATACTTTTCTTTTAAGAAGCATAAGAGTAAGACGGCTGGGTCAGGGGTAGTGATCGTCCCTTCTTCCATCCACGAGTGTAAAGAGAAGTTTATCTTCGCTGGTCTCCTGAAGGGAGAGGACTGGCCGATGCTCACCGAGTGGCATATGGCTGATTGCCCGAAGGCCAAGTTGTCGAAAGCCCCGGAACGCGTTCGGTCAGTTTTTTGTGCAAGAATCACAGCGTTATCTTACCTTCACCATAATAAAAGTAGGGGTGGAGGGCATGCTACCACAGAAAGGACCCGAAAGAGGTCTCATTCTGGAAGGGCCTTCCAGACTTCAAAGAGATGGATCGTGTCCCTGTGGCAGCCCATCCAGCGGACCGACGGCCTGCTTTCCGAGTATGTCCTGAGCTGGGCGGGACTCATGCGCTTCCTAGGTAAGTTAGGTTTCAACCGATCAATTTATATTTGATATATCTTGTTGTTTTTGTTACTAATCCTTTTTTGTTCCCCTTGTAGAGCCCATGGACCGGTCAAAGATTATGACCGCCAAGGCACATGGCAAGAAGGATGGCAGCGCAAGCTCGTTCAAGCCCGCACCGAGCAGGGCACCCCGCCAGGGGCCTTCAGCAAAGAATGTCGTCCCTCCGCCAGTCCCCGATGAGCACGGGAGTGGCGGGTAGAAACAAGCCGGAGAATAGATTTCCCGGGTGAGGCTGGAGGCGCCATCTTCCGCCAAGTCTCCGGCCAAGAGGCTCAAGAAGGTGATTTCCTAGCCGTCATCGGCCGGGATACATATTCAGGAGGGCGACTTCCGCTTCGAGGCGACGTCGGGACTATATGTGAACGACAGCCTGCTGGCGGACGTAGAGAAAACAGCGGGGGCCAAGATACCTCGGGGCACCATGAAAGCCTAGGTCTCTGCGATAGCCCAGGAGGCCGTCCAGGTTAGTGAGCTCTCCGTAAAATTTTCAAATAATATTTTTCCTGTTCAGTCCCTGACGGATGCTGTTTGCTTCCTTCTGCAGGTTCCTCATCACTGTGTCCTTTTGGCTGCTATGAAGGCTGAAGAGGTTGCCCGGCGATAAAAAGGGCGGGGAAGACCTTTTTGCATGAGAAAGAGATCCTCGCCAAGCTGAAAGAGGCTGAGGACAACGCTGTCTCTTTTGAGTCACGGCTAGTCTCGGAGGAGGTGAAGGCCGCGAGGCTTACCGAGTCCATCCGGGATCTGACCGAGTCTAATCGGGCCCTCCAGGCCCAGGTCGACGAAGTGAACAAGCTCTTTGATGCGATGAAGAAGCAGAGAGACTCGTCCAAGAAGGTCGCCCAGGCAGCCAACGAAGCGGCGAAAAGGGCCGAGGAGAGGACGGAGAAGGCTATGGATGACTATAAAACGTCCGACCAGTTCTACTTTGACCTCGCCGACTCTGTGGCCGTTGGGTAGTATAATGCTCTTGACGCCGTTAAGGAGATTGCACCCAGTTTAGATGACCGGGAGCTCCGCGTGAGGTACCACCTCTCCGAGGAAGAGCCAAAGTAGGGTGGCACCGCGCAGACATGCATCAATGAGACCTTAGGCGAGAAGACGACTTGAAGCCGTTGCTCTTTCTTCTCTCCTCTTCTGTTTTTTTTCCTTTATAAGCCCTCGGACAATTTTGTAGCAATTTTATAAAGCTGAGGAGCTCATAATACCTTGTACATCAATTTTGAAATTAATAAAGTATTTTTGCTCATTTGTAATGTGCCTGATTGGAAAATTTTTGCTTTTATTTTTCCAAGTGTGGATAGACTGGTGTCTCCCCTTCACTTCGGAGACGAAGTAACGTGAGTCGAACGAACATTAGGTTTATTCTTTCAAATGTGGGTAGATCGGTGTCCCCCTTCACCCCAAAGACGAGGTAATGTGAGTCGAGCGAACATTAGGTAAACTCAGGGTAAGCCTTTCAAGTCTATATAGCCCAGCATCCCTTTAGAAACTCTGGAAACTTTGCAAAGATCCATATTATCCCCTCAAGGTAGATCTGTGTCCCCTCATCACCTCGGAGACAAGGTAATGTGAGCGGAACGGGAGTTGGACCGGCTGTCGATTATAGACGAGCTTTCCTTACTTGGGTTACTCAAGAGTCTGTCTAGTTCAAGCATATGTGCCGGGTAGGAGTCTACCCGACGAACTCCCGGGAGGTCTTAGGATTCACAGGTCAGGCCGAGTACAAATCTACTCGCTGTGAATCGGCCGAGTAGGAAGTTGCCCCGTGGCCTCGTGAGAGGGCTTCGGATCCATAGTTCGGGCTGGGCAGGAATCTGCTTGCTGTGGATGGGCGTGTTTCGTGGATGAGCAGAAATCTACCGGCACGAGGACTTAGGATTCACAGCTTAGGTCGATCGGGAATCCACTCACTGTGAATTGGCCGGGTAGGACCCATCGGCCTCGTGAGAGAGATTCATATCCATAGTTCGGGCCGGGTAGGAATCTGCTCGCTATGGATGGGCGTGTCTCGGTGACGAGCAGGAATCTACCTGCATAAGAACTTGGGATTCTCAGCTTAGGTCGAGTGGGAATCCACTCGCTGTGAATTGGCTGGTCAAGAAGCTGCCTAGCGGTCTCGTGAGAGGGCTTCAGATCCACAGTTCGGGCCGGGCAGGAATTTGTTTGCTATAGATGGGCGTGCCTTGGGGATAGGCAGGAATCTACCCACACGAGGACTTAGGATTCACAGCTTAGGTCGAGCGGGAATCCACTCGCTATGAATTGGCCAGGCAGGAATCTACCCAGCGGCCTCGTGAGAGGGCTTCCGATCTATGGAGGGTCGGATCGTCATGACGTGGACATTTAGGCTTCCCCGATTCACGGGGCCACATGGCGTATGGTAGGTATCCTGGAATCTGCGCATATCTTCGGGTGGCGTCGTTCAATATTCCTGGATCCGCATGAAAGGGAGGCGGCCAATGGCAGGAAGCCGCGTGGCGACACCTCGTCCGATGGATGCAATTCTCTATAATTCACGCCTTGGAGGGAGAGGATCTCGACCGTAAGAGAATTTTTGCCGAGGCTACAAATAGTAGAGTCTCAGCCTCTTCTCAGGCACTTCCACTCATTTGCTTTTAGTTGTCTTACACTTGCTTGGTTCCGCCCCTTGTTCTCCTTCCGACCTTCATAATCGATTCATTTTCCGATAGCCGACAATACGTACAACATTCGAGAGATTGTCTCTCACGACGACGTCTACTATTACGACCATGACGGCTCTGTTGACACATACGAGGCTGTGATAGATTGGCTGCATCACCATTATGGGCGGTTAGTTCCATGTCGTTTCTCTCTCCTGCATGTGCTGGTACATGCGATCTGGAGGTCCTCCCCTGGCCTTTATTGGGTGTTGTCTCAACAAGCTCTGGACGAAGCCGTCGATAAGATGTGCACGGCACATGAGTTGGGCCTGATCTCGAAGAGCAGACGAGATCGCTCGATAGATTTCCTACGCCAATCTTTCCAATAGAAATTGATCATAGCTTCATGCACGACGGAGGGAGTCCCCAACGGCACCATAGCTGCTCGGGTCCACAGACATAGGCAGAGAGAGCGATGGGATGCTGCCTAGGATCGGCTGGCAGGCTTCTGCTTTGAGTACCACGACCAATGTGTTCAAGAGCCTCTCCCTCTTTTGTTGTAATTGTTAAGTGACAAAATAGTGTTTTCTTTTGCAAGCTCCCGGACACTTTTATAAGGCAGAGGAGCTGAGAATACATCCTTTTACTGATTTTTTCTTTTGCTCATGAATTCTTCTTTGCTCAGAATGTCAGAATATCGAAAAATTTCGTTTCTGTTTTCCAAGTGTAGGTAGATCGGTGCTCCCCCTTCAATCTTTTATTCCGGAGTCGAGATGGGTGGAGCGAGACTTAGGTCGGCTACCTATAGGTGTACCCACGTTTTATTTACCTAAGTAAAGAGCTGGCTTGGGATACTTTCCTTGCCTCTGAGCCGGTATGGAAACATCCTGTAGGCTTGTGAGAGGGCTTCAGACCTTCAGTTAAGTCGAACAAGAAACTACGCATTTTGAATTGGCGTGACGGGCAGGAGGCTGCTCGCCGGCCTTGCACGGTATCTTGGTTTGGAATCGAGAGAAACAGTCTGGATTGCAGAGAAGCAAGAATCTTTATTATTAAAGGGAGTACAAGTTTAACAATACAATTTAAACTTTTTGGTATTATATGGTCGCGGAAGGTTACATTCCAAGGAATCTTAGAGGTGGTATGTTCCTCCGGGAAATACCTCGGTCACGAGAAAGGGGCCGTGCCACTTCGGGGAGAACTTGTGTAGCTTCCCTTGGTTCTCGAATTCATTGCGTCAGAGGACTAAGTCTCTTAATTTGAACGCTCGATGTTTGACCCGAGCATTGTAGTACCGGAAGGTCTGCTGCTGATATATGGCCATCCTTATTTATGCCCGGTTTCTCTTCTCCAGCAAAATGTCCAGGTTGCTTCAAAGGGCCGAGACGTTGGTTTCGCCGTCGAAGTGTTCGACCCGGTAACTGGGTAAGCTGATTTTCACGGGGACCATTGCCTCGGTACTATAATAGAGACTGAATGAGGTCTCCCCCATGGGTGTCTTCCTCGACAGTCGCAATGCCCAAAGTACCCGAGGTAGTTCTTTGACCCATCCGCCTTGCCTTCCTTCCAGGCGGGCTCTGAGCCCCCAGATGACGCCTCAGTTTGCAACCTCGGCCTGCCCGTTGCACCGGGGATGAGCAACCGCAGAGAAATTTATCAGTATATGGTAATCGCTGCAGAATTCTCTAACTTTGTCGTTCTCGAAGTTGGTTCCGTGGTCGGTAATGATGCACTTTGGATTTCCAAACCTTGCAATTATGTTGTTCTTTAGGAACTTCACTATGGAGGCGGCGTCTGGCTTTCTGATCGGTGTAGTTTCGACCTATTTTGTAAAGTAATCTATGGCGAAGAGGAAATACTTATGCCACCGTGTGCCTGTAGGGAGCTGGCCGATCTTGTCTATTTCCCACTGGGCGAATGGTCAAGGGGAGCTCAAGGGTGTCAGCTCCATGGCTGGTAGTCGAGGAATGCTGCCAAAGAGTTGACATGCCTTGCACCTCCGTACGAGTTTCTCTGCATTGCCGTGGATTGTCGGCCAATAATAGCCCTGCGACAGCGTCTTTTGGATCAGATTGCGAGCCCCTTGATCCCCCTTGATGTGCGTCGTCGACTCTTTCGTGTATCTTTCGGAGAACGTGCTCAGCTTCATCGGAATCGACACATATGAGCAGAGATTGGGTATACGAATTTTTATATAAGTTGCCTTTGCTCCACACGAAGTGTCGAGCTTTCATGCGGAGCCTGCATGCTTCTGTTTAGTTCTTAGGGAGCGTTCCATCTTTAAGAGCTTCCTCTCTCCAGCAGGATGCAGACGTGACATCAACAAACAGATACATGGCAAAGTCCCCTAGTTCCAAATCTCAACGGTTTACAGACAACCCAGAGACAATCTCGACATTCGTCGCAATATTGCAGACACAATGTCAACAAACGAAGCCAAGGAAAATCCCTCGCTTCAGGGTTTTGACGGCAACTCAAATGAGACCTGAAAGACTATCGGAGATCATCCCACACCAGTGCGGAGTGGTAGTGACTCATCGGGGCTCCCCAAACTGAGTCTAATCTCAAGTAAAAAGCGGCATGGAATATCCTTAACGCTTACCTGTCTGGTCCGATCGTTTAGCAGCTCTTTCTAAGAGACGGGAATGTAAATAGTTCTTCCGACGGTAATATCACCTGGAAGATTATTTGAAGACGTCTTGTCCAGCCCCCGAAGGGATTAGAGACACGATAGTCATGGGGCTACTCGAACAGCAAGACTGCATTTCGGGGAATACATCGGCCAACGCGGCGATACGACGGGTAAAAAACCCTGGTACCACATGCAGGGTTGCTTAGCACGGCAGCAAGGTTTCGGGATGCATCTTCCATGCCAAATTAAAATTTTGTCGTTTTAGCTAACCCTAACCCTAGAATCGTCTACTAGAAAAAGCGACGGAATGAAATGCAAACAACTTTGCAAGAGAAGTGAGCAAGGAATACAACCTTTGTAGACCGGTCCTTCACTTCATTAGCTCTGTGTAGTAGTCCCTGCGCTGTGATCAAGAAGTCCCGGACTCTAGAGAGGCTCTCATGAAGAAATGAACACGCTTGCATCGAAGTCTTCAAGGCCGAAAATGATCTACGTCGAGGAGAAACTAACCCAAGCTATCTCTTTACTAATTGTGAAATTAGTGAAGCAAATACCCTATACTAAATGGCAAGTAGTAGAGGATGATGAAGTAGGAAGTTGGCTCATTTTAGATTTATTTTTCTCATAATATTTCATCACTTCTCAAAACCCTAGAAAACATTTTTCTTGAGCTCATGAAGAAGAAGAAGAAGAGAGATGAATGAATAATTCATGAGGTTAGAAATGCAACCATGGTGAGTTATCCTCTTATGCCTAACTCATGTAGAGAATAAACAACGGGCTAAGATTAAGGGTTGGGTTAACAAATATCTTAAGCAATGATAAAAGAGTTGAATAAGTCAATATATCCATAAGCTTCTACAAGCTTATCCATGACTAATTCCAAATGTTTTGTGAATTACTTAATGATAAATAAAACCCAAACATAAACCCTAGCATGGTATAAGTCTCATACTAATATGTTGCATTTGTAACCTAGCATGGCACAGACATGTACACAAATATACATATCACATATATACAATGTGCAAATCAAGCGAGAAAAGAAATCATAAGTGAGCAAGTATTAGTTAATGTAACTTAATATATCAAATATATAATTATACATTAAATTATTAAATCAACACATGATTTAATAATCCGGCTATATCATATATAACCGACTAATATCAAATGTAACAATTTATCGAATCAACACTTGATCCGATATTCCGGTTATAGCTCATATAACCGACCGATGTCACAAATCGCGAGAATACAATACGGTATCACATACTCGTATCAATCTCGGTCCCGCACATATCGCATATGTGCTCCTACTCCATTTTCGCTTGAGCCAGGAAACCTCTGTGTAGGACTTTAAAGACTCGTTAATACGCCGGTAGTAGATGATGATCATATCAAATACCCACAAGCCGCAAGTGGTCTGTTAAACGTAACGGCCACCCGAGTATTGAGCGATCAGAAGATCAACAAGCAAGCCAGCTCATACTTCTGCGAATCTGTCACGCCCCGCTTCCCAAAATACGGAATACGAGGGGTAGACAAGGCCAGCCATGCTCCTACGGTCAAGGAAATGTCGTGCCGTATTCACACTTCGGCTTCTAGTTTATCATGGTAAACAGTAAAGATGCGCAGGTAATGAGAAATGCAGTAACTGAAAGGAACAATGTAAAGACTGACCTGAAGTGAAACAAACGAATGTAACTCGAAATGGCAAGACAAGAAGTCTGTGATGCACTGGTCCAGCCTAAATCTTCTCCTCACACTGAGCATTCATACTCAGGTCGTCAAAGCGACGCAACAACAATATTATTATAATAAGATAAAACAGATAAGTGAGGTAATACCAGTATAAGAACAGTGCAAGTAATCACTATGTCACTATATGATGCAGAATATGTTCTGTGTCCCTATCGGTCTCTAGGTCATGTTTGAAATCACATAGTGGAAGGAGGATCATGTTTAACAGGAGTCTCGTACATACCCGAGACAACGGCCCACATGCCCGGGACATAACCCTGTCAGCCGGATCGCTAGATCCTATCCTACACGTATCAGTATCACGGTTCGAATGATCATCCTCTAAACACGGTCCCGCTAAATACGATACTCTTTCCACTTTGATTTCCCCTTTTTCCCCAGGTTTACACTATTTATGATCTTGATCTAGTTGTGTACAAGTATACCAATGGCACGGTTTTATCACTGTTCACTGTATTTATCACTGTCACGAATATTCACTTTCCATTGGTGTACTCATCACTCCTAAACCAATATCTATCACGCACGATAATGCAATGTCCACACGCACTAACACTGAGTATATGGCAAGGGTATGATATATGTATGTATGCTACCAATAAGCTCTGTATGTTATGAATCAATATGCATGTCATTAACTTACATAAATTGTATAAATTAATATGTTAAGAATTCAGCAAAATGATACAAGTAAGATAAATAGAACACTCAGTCAGCAATTCATCAAAATTTGTTTCAGTTCAATCGGGATTCCGGTTCTCAAGATATAGCTGTTTCATTTTAAGTGCTCGCGGCTGGAAATTCAGTTTCAGAACTGAACATCCGTTTCGCGACACGAATTGCACCCAGTTGGGCTCAGAATTGAGCGATGTCACAGCTAAATGAAATCTAGGGTTTTCGATAGGGTATTCAACGCAATAGACGGATCCTCAATCACATCTGTATGTTGAAATTTATACACAGTTTAATGTCAGTATGTCATTTCAGAATCTGTTCTGGACAGTTATACGTTCTGCCCTTTTAAATACAGTTTAAAATATCAAACGGCGATGAATCGGAATGAAACCACCAATTTTGTTTAACTAAAAGAAATATCTTTAATCTACTGCAGGGTTCCGTAAAATACGACTTCAGAAAACACAGTGACGCAGGTCTTTGGACAGAACACAATAATCAGAAACGCTCTGGACTGCAGTCCAGAGTCGCATTCCGATCCAATTATCTTCACATTTGCAGAACAGAAATCATTAGAATTTTATATAAGGTTAAAGTTCGTCGAGTCGGCTTCGATTTAAGCCCTGGAACACTATGATTGAATTTATATTTAATTAACTACTAATTTTACAACATGTTGGGTACGGTGATTTTCAGAATTTACGTAACCAATTGGGGTGTCAAGTTACGGGTGAAACGATATTAATAAGATAGCTATAGCATGTTAAGCAAGTGAGGGGAGTTCACTTGCCTCGATGACGATATCACGGAGTTGATGGATCGGTCGGACGCTGCAATGTACGTCACGGATGCGGAAGTGGTCGTTGTGACAAAACCGGGGCTCGCGAGCCTTGGAACCGTAGTGGCGTGGCCTCGAATTCTTGCTTTTGGATTGGCTACAACTCGCATGGATCGACGTCGGCGGCGGTACTTGAAGGCTCTGAGTTCGCAGAGATGAGGACGTCGATGGTGGAATGGTCGTCGCGCAGTGCGGGGTCATGGCCGGAGCAGATGGAGAGAGTGCATGGAAGGAGAGAGAGAGTGTGTACGAGAGGAGAGAGGGAGAGATAGAGTGAGTTCTGGAGAATTAATAGATAGGGGGAGAGGGAGTCTGTGATTTTATGTTAGGGGATTAGACTATATATATATATATATATAGGGAGAGGGAGAGAGGGGTGTATGTAAATTAATACATAATATGTAGGGAGAGGGAGAGAGGGGTGTATGTAAATTAATAGCAGTGAGATGAAGTGAGGGAAATGAGTGGGGGTGAGTTGTAAAGAAAAAGAAAAAGAAAAATGTAGGGTGTAAAGAGAAAGAGAATATGAGAAAAGAGGGAGAGAGAATACTTTGTGTTGTAAAGAGAAAAAAGAGAGGGAACGTGAGGGAGTGGGTATGGTTTTAGAATAGGATTAAAATATATAAGGAAAGAGATTAAAGAATATAATATTAGTCCGTTGAGATTTTGGCAAATACAAACTTACTTCAAAACATGCCCGGGTCGGATCTAAAAATTCAGATTTAAAATAAGAAAAATATATGCGGCGTCCAAATTTCAAAATGAATGCCTGGCTAACGAAAATGCATACCCCCAAGATTGGATGCACGCACGTGCGCGTAGCCATCCAAACAAGTCCGTTTCACTGGACGGAACAAGAACAAGATGCGTGGATACTACCACGGGGATAGGGGTATCATGCAGGCCATGCTAGGTA
Source organism: Agapanthus africanus (assembly GCA_030015575.1). Lineage (NCBI taxonomy): Eukaryota > Viridiplantae > Streptophyta > Magnoliopsida > Asparagales > Amaryllidaceae > Agapanthus > Agapanthus africanus. Next base: position 550,396,099 of record JASDDO010000031.1, read on the forward strand.
TTTTTAAAATATTTTATTCGACTTTATATATTATATTAAAAAAAATGCAGATGCCAGATATAATACTATTCACACCCAAAGAGCAATAAATCAAGAAGTAGCCATAAATAAAGAAATACCCAAAAAGATAAAACTGGTATGAATGAACTAGGGTATTACAGAATCCAATCAGTAACACTACCGTACAGTCCGGTCTCTTCGTCTGATGTGTCGCATATCTCTTCAAGGGGTGGTAAACGTCAGACCCCAGTAACTCGATAAGTCGTGTAGATATGAGGCTCATAACGGGTCGAGAAACTATTGATAACACTTACCAGTATATCTCTGAAGTAGCCCTGGCCAGGGACTTCCTGTTATAGCCAATCGAGCACAGCGCAACATCAACTCCCAATACCGAGAGAGACGAAACCCCTCCTATCGCTCATTGCCTCTATGTGATTCGGGACTGTACCCAAAAGCCACCGTTTTGCACGTTCTCTTGAACGTGGTAAGGTGGAAATCAAAGCACAGTGGGAATCACACAAGACTCTATGATGATCTCGGGTCTACAGACTAATCTGTACCAGTGTCACCAAAGAACTGCTATCTGACGATAGGTATAATACCATTTAAGAGTTCTCGATGAGTCCGTTCAGTGTACTCAGTCTCCACTGAGCACCCATATACTATCTCTGATGTCAAACACCAATGGATATGGGATCATCCATCGCCCATCTACATGGGTCGAGAAGCTATACGCTAGTCTACTCTGGTATATCGATGCCCTGTCTTGATACACCCACGACTAAGAATATTTGAAGGATGTACTTAGCGACTACACTGTCCCCACTAGTATGATCTGCATCATAATCCTGGTAGTCAAGTACTCATCCTAAGGGCTTTATCAATATGTAACATAGAGACAATCAGTGTACATGTTAAGATAAAGAGCTACCAGATAGCATACTATCATGTCGAGCAAGAAAGTCCTCCCTATTTATGTCCAAGCATCCACTACAATATACATCGTATGTACAGTAATGGCCTCTAGGGCATACATATAACTAATAATCTCCCACTTGCACTAGGGCCATCTGGTGTAGTATCCAATACCCAACAATCAGCAGTGGTTGAAGTATCTCATACTCAACCATCCCATAAAAGTCTCTCCTGGGAAAAGGCCTTTGTGAGTGGATCCGCCGTGTTGTCCTCTGTGTCTACTCTCCTAACCTTGATCTCCCTAGAGATCAACCATCTCCATGATCAGGTGATACTGCCTAAGAATATGTCTGGATCACTGATGGGACGGGGGTTTCTAGGCCAAAGCCACAACTCCATTGTCACACAATGGTAGGAACGAAGTTCATCTCATGAACTAATATACATCCAGACTACCTCTTTGGTAGCATCCTTGGTAGCAATGTATCCAGCCTTTATCTTCTAGATTGCCACGGTATCTAGCTTGGAACTCTTCCAACATATCGTCCCTCCACTGAGGGTAAAGACAATGCATGTGACCGACATTCAGTCGTTCTTACCACCCTGGAAAGTATCCAATGATTCTCCCCAGGATCGATTGATACCATCTCACTACTCCTACTGAGAATCTTAACATCAATTTAGTTCTATCTCATAGATCATAAACCCAGGATTTTAGGAGGTATCACATTGATCCTATATGGAGAATCCTTATGATAAGAGGAGATTGACAGAGTGTAGCATAGGAAACTCCTTTTCTATCTAGAGTATGTCATCTACGTACAATACGAGGAACACCACCATACTCCCTACTGCCTTTTTGTATATACAAGGTTCATTTACCCTTTTGATGAAGTCCAACTCTTTGACTACCACATCAAAACAGATGTTCCAACTTCGCGATGCCTGCTTTAACCCATAAAGCAACTTGCACACGTTTCCGCTGCTCCCACTGTCAATGAAGCCCTCTGGTTGTGTACTTATAGACGCTCTCTTCTAAATCACTATTTAGAAAAGCAGTCATGACACCCAACCGCCAGATATCGTAGTCATGGTATGTAGCAATGGAAAGTAGGATCCGGATGGACTTAAGCATAGGCACTATAACGTTTTGGAAATCGTTTAGGTGATTTTCCATTTTTAGATAAAATAATTTGTGTTTTCCGTAAAAACCTCGAAGCGATCTTTTTGCAGTATATAATTCACTGCTCCTAATTTAGCTAGGAAATTGCTAGTTTGCGGGTTTTTGTAAGTCATTTGTAATTTTAGTGTATTTTAATAATTTTCCTTAATTAAAATATTATTTTAAGTTGTTAATTATGCACTTAATTAGTGGTAATTACAATTTGGTTTGGGTTAATTATGCTAATGTGAATCCATGCTAATTTAACCACTAGATTAAGCATTTTGGCTTCTTTCCAAAATATCTAGATATTTTAGTGGTTAAATGAGTTTTTTTTTAATTAATGGTTAACGTTGATGTATCTTTTGACCATTTCCTTGCAAATATTGTCATGGCCGAACCATGATTGGGTTGTAGGGATTTTGGGTTTTGGGTGAGTCATCGTTTTGAGCATTGAAGAGGCATAGGTTTTTTTTTGTGAGGTGGCTTTTGCGTTTAATGTTTCTTGTTTGGCTTAGGATTTTTAGATGAGATATTTGCACAGGATATTTGTGATGAATCCTTGTGCTCACCATTAGAATTCTTATTCTCACCCTCCCATTTAGAAATCCTCAGTGGACTTATTTCCTAGCATGTGGCCGAGCACTATTTGGTGCTAATTTGGCCGAGCCCATTTTTGGGTGAGGAAATTTTTCCTTTGTAAAATTCCTATGCTCATTTTCACTTCATCAAACTCACAAATAAATCCCTACCTATCATTCTTCATCACAAAAAAAGCTTGGATTTTCAATCAAGTTAGCATTTTTGGAGGCTAAACTTTGGATTTCTAGTTGCAAGTTTGTGATTCTAGTGAGGTATAAATCCTAACCCGAACTCTATTTATTGTTTTAAATCATTAATCAGCTTATTAGATGTTAATTTAAGATTTCATTTGCATGTTTAGAAATTTCTAGAAATGATTTTTGATAATCAAATTAGGGTTTTGTTTAGTGAAATAGTTAAGTGAGTTGTTTAGACAAAAGAAAACTTAACCTAATTGCTGGATTGTTAAATGTTATTTTCCTAATCATCTAATTAAGCTTAAGTGCAAACTAAACTTTTACTAAATCGCATTTGAGTGAGATTAAAATTCTAGTAAAGATTTGTGTGGTTTAATCAAGCTTTTATGTGATGATTGTGATTACTAGTTTTGGTAAAACTGGTAGATTTGGGTTTTGAAAATCGCAAAATTTTCAAAAATTTATAATTTCTTCCGTTTTTCAATATTATGCATGCTAGTACACGAAAATCTCAAATTTTCTGTTCTATTCAAAATTTTAATATTTTGCATGCTATAGCAAATAAAAAAAAAATTATGTTTTCATTGTTTTCTCGATATGCTTTTTTGCAATACCAAACGAAAATCGCGAAATTTTTAACTCTAGAAGGTTTTCTGTTGTTTTTTTATTTTTCAATATTTTGAATGCTATATATCAAACAAAATCGTGAATTTTTAAATATTTTTTCAGTAAAATCTAAGTAGTTAGGAAAGAGATTTTAGAAAGGTGGATTGATCAGAATTTTTCCACCATATAAGTGTAGCTGTATGGGATATAAGACTGATAAATATTAAGTAATTGATCAATAAAAACTTTTCATAACCTAAATATAGTAATAGAATTAAATGGGTGCTAGATAACATTTTTTCCAGTAAAGTCTTACTCGAGCAAGAGAATATTTTCCAGTAAACCCTTAGTTGAGTAAGAGAATGTTTCAAGAAACGACCTCTTATATATATATATATATATATATATATATATAGAGAGAGAGAGAGAGAGGGAGAGAGAGAGAGGAAAGAGGCCATAGGATGGAATTTCCTCCTATGGCGTCGAAAAAATACACCCTCACTCATTTTTTCCGACGATCGGCACCCACCATTTTCATCATTATCATCTAAAATGTGGGTACACCAAATTTTATGTGATTCTACAACCTTTTCACTGTTGATTTAATGGGTTCAAAATTAACGGTTTACCGACAATAGAACTTTTTACATTGCTAAATCAACGGTGAAAAGGTTGTAGAATCACATGAAATTTGGTGTACCCACATCTTAGATGATAATGATGAAGATGGTGGGTGCCGATCATCGAAAAAAATGAGGGAGGGGGGTATTTTTTCGACGCCATAGGAGGAAATTCCCTCCTATGGCATCTTTCCTCTATTATTCTCATGTGTGTGTGTGTGTGTGTATTGTCACGCCCCGCTTTCCTGTGTTCGGGTAGAGGACGTGATTGGCCGTTACGTATTTACTCTGAAGCAAATACGCTAAGCGTACTAAGCAATATAAAAGAAATGCATAAGAGACAAAAGATATAATTGAACAGCAACTTTATTTATTTACATTATTTTTACAATATATGGAAAAGTAAATATATCTGAATGAAAGCAATGCCTAAACAGTGGCATAACAGAAATGTAAAGTACGGAAATGAAATGTGTACAATGAAACTAAAGCTCTGGGTCATAGGCTAGCTGATCCAAGTCCTCACTGGTGGGCTCGATCTTCTGAAGATCTGAATTACCTGACAACATTTCAAAGAAGAAAGAGAAGGAATGTCGTCAGCGAACAATCGCTCGGTAAGTCCCAAAGATGAGGGAGAAATAGAATAGACAGAGAGAGTGTAACTGTTATAATGTTGTTTGTTATGTTAACATAGTTGTTTGTAGCTTGATACAGAAGAGGCCAGTGTATACGAGAGCAGTCTCTATATGCCAGAGACTAAAGGCAAATGGAATACAAGGCTCCGTCGATAATACCATGAAACAACGGCATTGATGTAATTACGTCTTAAGTGATCACCTCGTGCCACCTTTAACATGTTCCGTACCAGTCTATCCCTTTATAAACCCCGCGATGTCTTGTTTGTATTGTAGTGTATTGAAAATTGAATTGTATAGATGGATGACTTACCGAAACCATGATATTAGTAAATGGGTGTAACTGGAGAATCATGTAGATGGATGTATATCCATGTTTCGGTTCAGTCAATATAGATTGAATAGATTAAACAGATTGAATATATGGAATCATATTGAATTGTGTTATATACTTGAATCATATTCAAGTCAGATTGGTTATATTGAGACTCGGTCTGAGTCAGACAATTAGAAAAGAAATTGAATCATGAATTAGGTTTTGGTGTTATCGGTAACTGCTGCACATGAACGGCAGGATTTGTATCTTTTTCAAAGACAATTACCGTGTTGATAACACTGTTTGTTAAGTTGTCTACCTTAAATAGGCAAGCACCCATATTCTCCTGCTCCCTGAGACTCAAGAGAATTGGTCCCGCTTTAACCTATGTTTACTAGGGTCCTTATTGTAATTTAGTATAACTTGAGAGGGTTTTATGTAAAAGTAATTTTGATGTATTTTCAAAATACATCTCAAGTATTTAACTATCGTCTTAATGTACATACAACAATTTAAAAATCAAGATAAATATGTGTACATGTTCGAATAGCATGAAATGAGTCAAGTATATTATTCAAGTAACAACCATAAACAATACCGTTAAGAAGTGTTGTGTACTACTAATCAATCAAGTTAATCAATTTAGGAATATAAATAAAAATATAGATCTAAGTGTTGTGCGACTAATCAATCAAGTTAATCAATTTAGGAATATAAACAAAAATATAGATCTATGTGTTGTGCACGCGTGAGCTCCAGTCGCGCCTAAATACGACTACCGGTTTGGGAGATATACCTATTTTCGCGCAGAACAGATCAGAATCTGTCCAGCACCGTCGCATATTTTTAAAATATAGTTTGAGTTAATTTCCATCAGGTTTCAGGTTACGATGATTATTAGAAAATTGTATGTATTTCGATATACTTATCTAAAACACTAAGATTCGCAAGATTTGGATTTCTGAAACTCTAGTTATGATCATTTTAATATCAACGTTTAAAACAGAAATTCAGATTTCTGGACCGCAACTATATGTTATATTTCAAAGCCTATATCGGGTTGTTTCATGCATTTCTAAGTAATATAATATACAGAAAATTATAGATTTATCAATTATGCATATACACATCTAAATTTTGTCACAAACGAACATCGGATGTTCGAGTTATGTCCTATTTAAAAATAGTGTGCGAATCAGGACAGATTTCTGTCCAGATCCGTCACTTAATATTGTAACACGGTTTTCTATATTTTACGTCGGTTTTCAGTAAAAACATAAAACAAAGAAAATCTATATATTTCGATGTAGATATTCAAAACATCTGAAAACACTTAATTTGGATTAAAGATTACAGAGTTATGGTTTCTCGAATAAGACTCTTATTGGCAGTTTTCTAGTTTTAAAAACAGTGAATAAAAAATTATGTAACTTCTAAACCGTTTTTCGGTTTGATATGAAATTTTTACAGCGTGTACAGAAAAATATATTCTATCATATGTAAATTTCCTGAAATTTCAAGAAGTAAAAATTAATTTCTAAAAATTATTTTAAATGTAAAGGTATTGATATGTCATATGTGAGAAATGAGAAAACTATGGTATTTATTCGTAACTTTATTTTTATTTTTTATTACAAACTTCAAATAAAGTAATTTAAAATACAACAACAAACGATGCAATCCTAATTGGTTACTATGAAATCTTAACATATGGATTGAGAGTAATGAAAAAGGCTTTATAAACTATATATTTTTGTATGTTTGTGTGTGTTTATTATTTATATATGTATCCATTCAATTAATTATTTATGGACTATTATAAGAAAAGGGAAGTTTTTTCATGGCAATATAAAAAAAAGAAAGATAAAGAGAAAGAGATGGAGGGAGGGAAAAAGAGAAGAGACTTACATACACAAACCGGTATTGTCACCGGGCTTGTCTATCCACCGATAACCTCGCGTTTCTAGCGAGACTTCCTTGAGAATTTCTTCATGTTCTTTTTCGGGGAATTTAGATGAAGAGAGATATGTGAAATGAAAGAAATGGGTGATGATGAAAAGAAAGAGGAGTGAGATATAAAAAATTTATGGCTACCATAATTCTAATAAATTATGACTCATAACCATTCTAATTATTTTGGGAGTTAAAAAAAGATGAAATGAAAGGTCTCATTTGTAGGTTATGAGAAGAATAGAAATTGATAAAAAAATAATTGCAAGAATGGAGATTTGAACATGTGACTTATGAAATAACAATGCAAGAACTTAACCAATGTGCTATAAGATTGTTCATGCACATATTTAATTAAAATTAAATATATGTTGTTGCTTGAAAAAAACGGGCTTTTGGGCTCACAGTTTTATAGAAGAAAATGAAAATGAGATTGGATTTGGGTTATGGGCTGGGTCAGGTCTTACGTTTAATTTGAATTAGGTTAAGATTTAGTTTAAAGAAATGAGCTTTTGAAAAATAGATGGAATAATAAAATAATATATTTAATAGAAAACAAAATATACGGAAAAATACTAAGAATAAATAAATACAATATTTTACTAAAGAAAGAAAACTTGAAGGTATAGTAATATTGGGGTCGTTTTATATACACACACACAGAGATTGATTGATTGATTGATTGATTGATTGATTGTGTATGTTTCACATAGCGCCGATTACAAGTGATGGGATCAAGCATTTAAAAAATGGATGGCTGTTAAACGTAATAAAAATGTCATATATTGGGGACACTTGATCGTAGACATAGATGGTGCCATGGTGATTAAAATTTCACACATAGATCACTCCAAATGTGGACAAGGTGGCCGGAGTAGATCGTCACGGTCGGATAGGATTATATTATAGGCTAGCTAACAGTTTAATATCAGATAGCTAGCAGATAACCTGTTTCCTTACGCACACAGCCGCGCACTAGTTTCTCTAAAACAGCTCCTTGGCTAGTTTCAGATCAAACAAATATTTGAGCTTTCAAATTGATATTGGTAAAGAGTCCATTAATAAAGATATGGTTGTTTATTAACTGGATGCATGCAATAGGATTAGTCCTCTCATAAGTGATGGATAACTAAATAGAATTTTCACGAATTTGTCCATAAGATTATAATCTACCCCTTTATGGTCTAGCTATCACCAAGAAGCAGGGTACAAATGAATATTTTTTATGGTATAAGGGTCTGCAAGGCCATAAGTGCAGTGTCCAGACTGCAGGTCTCGTAGAGCTCAGGGGCCTATGTATAAAAAAGCATATGGGCCCCATATGGCCTTCAGCCTGGACACGGCAGTTATGAGCATGCATGACCCGTTTCCTCTATTTGTATATATCTGAGTGAACTCCGTATCCATATCTAATCTTTAATTATCAAATACGAACGGTGATTTTGATTTCAGATATATGATTATTTCTATCTGTATCCGCATCCGTCAACAGCCACAAGCTATGAATGTCTTGTACCTATTCTGTATCTGTATCTTATCCGGTATCAAAAATAGTAATGTTTGACTTTTTCAAGTATATAATTTTGTTTCACATTCGACATTGGTTTTCATTCCGGTAGCTATGTGTATTCCTATTTCAATTTGACTGCGAACTGCCGTATACATATTGATCAACACCTACCCATTCCGTATACATCCCTAGCAATAAGTTTGGGCAGCACATGGTCTCCAACTCAACAAATGGAGAAATGTTGGAAATCAAGCAAAACCTTATAATCAAAGCTAAAACTACCCACGTGGTAACTAGAAGTTGGGCAAAACTTGCCCAACTCTCCAACTCTCCAATCCCCGGAGTCCATGCTATTTAATGCAAAATAGCTCCCATCTTATTCCATCCAAGATCCAGATTCATCCAATATCGAATTCAACGGTCGGGATTTGTATATAACAGAAGGGCCTTATGTGTTGGTGTATCCTACGTATAAAGCACGTAGTATCTATGTCCCAGGATTACTCAGGGCCTGTTTGGTTGCAGGATTTCTTTGGATTTGGATTGTGGAATTCTAGAATTCCATAATTTTGTGTTTCATTGGGGGATTTGGATTTCTAGGATTCCTTTGTTTTTTATGGAAGGGCCTACCACAAAACATGGATTCCTGAATTCTAAATTTTTTTTAAGGATTTTCAATGATTTGGGACCATTCATTATACTTTTAGATGGGACATGTGGTACTTTATTTATTTAATAATCCTCTCTCTATCTATCTCTCTCTAAAATCTCCAAATCCAAATCCCACTTTATTTTCACCAACCAAACAAAAATTACAAGAATCTACGAATCCAACCAAACAACAAATTACCAAATCCAGAAATTTTCAACCATACTATTTTGGAACCCAAATTTCATAGTCTCGCAACCAAACAGGCCCTCAAAGCACCCGTGATATTGGATTTCCGATGGCATGGACTTTTTCCCCTTCCAAGTGAACGTGACAAAGAGATTCTCTCGTCCTTTTGTTACTTCTCAGATAAGGTTAGGCCACAAGCTGACCCCAGCTGTCATTTTTCATTATTCCATTTTCATAAACTTAAACAAAAATTTCATCTTTTGTCTTGATCCAGCATGGCCTCCCTCTTAATAATTTATCGCACCATGTGTGCTCCTCCCTATATATATAACCAACTCATATTATATGCTCAACATCAAAGCAAAAATATAGGTGGAGAAGGAAAAAAAGGGTTGGTTGGCTGTGTAATGGGCAATAGCCTTCGTTGTTGTTTGGCTTGCGTTCTCCCCTGTGGACCTTTGGATTTGATCAGAATCGTCCACATAGACGGACAGGTAAACGAGTACGGTCGGCCTGTGTCCGCGAAAGAGATACTGGACGCGAATCCGAACCATGTTATAAGCAAACCGTGCGTGCAGAGCGCGTCGCATCGGATATTGATCGTGTCGCCGCACGCAGAGCTGAAGCGGGGGAATATTTATTTCTTGATCCCTGCTTCGGCTCTTCCGGCAAAGACTGTGAGGACGAGCCACAAGATAACGGGTCAGAAGAAGACGACGACGATGACCGATGAAGATTTGCATGTAACGACAGCGGCGGCATTGGAGGAGGAGGAAAGGAGATGGCATGGACGGCGGAAAAGCCGTAATGTTGCGGTATGGAGGCCGCATCTTGAGAGCATATATGAAGATCGATTGTGAGATATTTCTTTTTGGCTTTTTTTTCGGCCTTTTCGATGATCTTTTTTTTTGTGTGTGTGGATATCAATGTAAATTTCATTTTTCTTAATTTGCATCTCCTGCTTCGATAAATGAACTGAAGTTGCCGGGCTTTTATTTTTCATTTGAGAAGAATAATCTATTTCTATATGCAATATTGGATAGTTCATCAAAAGAAAGCGATAATTGAATGCAATGGAAAATTCAAAGGGAATAAAAGGGGTGCAATGGAAAATTCCATTTGCAATCACAGGGCTTTGATTTTAGCCATTGCCTTACTTGCGTCGGACTTTTTATCTTACATTGTCTGAATCATAGGCCGTAATCTCCCGCGCCGGGAATTCAGAGCTCAAATCAGCTCTGGTGCAAAGATGTTTTGCTATTAGGCTACAGTGGCACTCATACAAGAGAAAAGTTTACATTGAATAATTAACAAAACTTAGTCGATTTTAATGTAAAAAATGATTTCTAAAAGCCATACATTTGGACCGCACTTTGCAATAAAAATTGCAATAGAATCCTTAATTGCATTATATATAATAAAGTAATTAGCTCTAATCAAGGAAGTGATGGACCAGGTGGAACAAATAATTTGCACCTACTCCTCCTTGATGAAACTAATAACAATACTTTTCTCCCTAATTAAGACAAAATACACAATAATATAATCTAATGATTAAATTATTAAAGCTACAGACTTCTTATAAAGAAAGAATCTAGTTCTCATCTTGTGCGAGAGTCTTCTAACATAGAAGCAAAAAATTAATCATTATCTTAAATCTCTTAAGCTGTCAGATTACAGATAATTGGATTCTTTCTAAACTTAAACAATTGGATTAGAGCTGGTGTTGTATCAAAAGGAGAGGAAGGATTACTATAAATTAAGAAATGAATGGCTGACTGTTGTAGCATCTCTAAAGTAATAACTGGCTTGAACGTAAGGGATACATATGGCAGTTTCTTATTTTTCTTGAAAAAATAAAAAGATATAACCAAAAAATAACATAAAATAGAGAGAGAGAAAATTCTTCATATTTTTCTGAACCCTGTAGATGATATATCCGCTCACCCTCTCCCAGAAAAAAGGCAAAATGAAAACTCATTACCACATAATTTTTATGATTTATTACTGTCATGTAATTTTTTCAAATCTATTCTATTTAACCACTGCTTTCTTCGTAATTAAAATTAAAATTACTACCGCCTTAAGGTGATAAGAAACTAAATCAACATTTCAGATAAGAAACTAATTCAATATTCATCTGATATACGTAAAAAGAACATGGTATTTTAGAGAAAACTGAACGGTAGATAAAACCTGCAACCAACCATTCTTTGATGGACAATACTAAAAGTTATTTTCACATGAACATGTGACAGTAACAGTAATATAGTATAATATTGTTTAACAAGGATCGTGGTTGTAAATCTTATGACATGAAAGATGACCGATGTTTTCTTTTTAATAATTTTTTGAAATAATCTTTAGGAAAGGACGGGATAAGAGTCCCCCTTAATAAAATAATGAATATAACCACGCCTTAAATTTCAATAACGAAGTGAAGAAAATATATAAAAGATGCGGAATGTTTTGATCTCTAAAATCTATAAAAAGAAAAATCAATGATAGATTGGCTTGATCTCTAATTAAGCGTCATTGTCAATAACATCCGAAGGAATTGAACTGCCTTTTACCAGCTTCATCACACGAAATCAACCGTGTCATTTGCTTTGTTCTTGGCAGAATCCTTCTGATCTTTCGTGGAGTCCAATTTGACGTCGAATACATCCGATCAACAGCAAACTACCAAACACATATATGAAGAAAAACAAACATTATGATGTGAAAACGAGGCCTAGGGTGTCACTTAAGTTCTCAACCACAGTGACAAGACTTATGAGGGGATGAGACCTGAGGGGCTATTTTCAAATTAGAGAGAGGTTTATCAGTAAAACGCTCACCTCCATGAGTCTTGTTACAACAGCTGGAAGGCTACAGTAACACTCTGGGTGCTGTTTCCTCATGTCACGTTTTGTAAAGGTCTAAATTTGGCATCGCATCCTTATAGGGCTTACGGGCCAATGCCATAAAAAAAGATATAGGCTTGGTAACCTTTCAACAAAATTCTCAGCCCACAGCTTTCTTCTTTTAGGGTTAAACAATTTATGGCAAAACACCATAAACTTAGTAACATCGTTTTCTAAAATATATATAATATACACTGTATGCTATAGATAAATATCATGAACTTAGTCACTTGGTCACCAGCAAAAAGTATCTTTTTTTCCTTTAATACCATGATATTATTCTAGTTCAACTTTGAATATGATAGCATGCGGGTATTGAATGTCTATTTCAATGCCTGTTTAGCTTCAAACGTTTTAACATGTATCCGTCGAGGATCTGTAATCCACCATGCATTTGACACATTTAATACATAATTAGGTTGAGCATAAATAACTTTTCAACAAAATGCCAAACAACTTTCCGCTTGGGTGTAACAACTTTTTGTGGCTAAATTTCAATTAAAAACAATGAACTTATTAAAAATTGTTTCCTCAAAAAAATATAATAACCACTAGAAATTATGACCATATATTATGACCTTAGTCACTTTGAGAAAAAACATAATAACTTTGAACATTTTTTTACAATTTAAAACCGTGAGCTTTTCCTACTTGGAATGTGATGGCATGTCTATTTTAACACCTGTTTAAGTCTAGACATTCGGTCTCATCTGTAATCCGTATCAACTTCCTCTCCAATCTCGCGGATTCCTCAAGGGTATTGATTTCCACCAAAATGAAAAATTTCAATTAATGCATTTGAACCAATCCAGTAGCCTTGTTTAGCATGGGCCGGCCATTTTGTCCTTTGCCAAAGAAACGAAAGCACACCCAAATTGAAGTCCCCCGCCCTAAAATTAACAAACGTATGTTATTCATCATCTACATTCTTCTTCAACTCTTCCAAAAACAATGGATAAGGAGATAACTCAACGTCCAACACTCAAGCACCAACACAACCAGCCGACATCGAGAACAGTCCATCGAATTTCGCGGTTGCGGCGGTGTTAAGCAGATGGAAGAGGGAGAACGTCTTGGAGAAGTGTATTCTCTTGTTGAGGTTCATTTGTGGGCTCTTCTCCTTCATTTCGTTTGTCATCATGGCGTCGAACAAGCTAGGGGATGGACAAAATTTCAATCAATATCAAGAGTACAAGTGAGTTCGCTACTGCCATTGCGGACGGATTTGTCCTCCGTAATAAGTCAAAATTGTTAGCGATATTCTGTTTCCTATTTTATAAATTAAATATTAACGGCGGCAAAAGCAATGGAGAGCCCGTTGGTGATAGTTTCCGACGAGGGTTACCGATGGGCCTATCCATCGTTAACGAAGGGTTATATTTAAAATTATATCCCAAATGCTCATAATCGCCTAAATTCATATCCGGTGGAACATGCATGTATATGAATTTAAATGCAAAATAAATAAGTAAATAACCCGCTCGAAGAATATCCACTGTAGGGCCCAAAAAGAACACAAACACGAGTAGCATTCAATTTTTGTACTAACTTTAGAGTTCTTGTTGTGTATGCCTCACATTCTAATCCCTATTTAATTTCACTGTTCGATTCGGCATTATCACAGAGCTGGTGAAAATTCGAGATTATTTGTAAGCAAGGGGACAGACGTCTGGAGCTACAGCTTCAGACGTCTGTCGACGCTCTGTATGTTCGCATACTTTGGGCAGACGTCTGAATCGAACATATCAGACATCTGCGAGCGCTCTATACTTTCGAAACCTCAAGACCTGACGTCTGAAGCTCATTCTTCTGACATCTGGGGACGGTCTATTGTTTTGAAGACTTCATGGGCAGACGTCTGGCAATATCTTCTTCAGACGTCTGTCGTGTCTTTGGTCGGATAATTGTTAGTTGGGAAATTAGTTATTTGGATATATATATATATATATATATATATATATATATATATATATATAAAAAGTAATATTTTATAACTCTAGATCTGATAGCCTTTTGAGATAGCTTTTGTGATATTTTGAGAGAACCCTTTTGTAATTTGTAAGAACTGGGGTTTTGAGGGATTTGTGTAACTCGTCCACCGTTTGTACCCCTCCGTTTTGGTGATTCAGAGCCATTATTGTTAGGTTATTTTTTGTTTGAACCATTAGGTCTTCAATCTTACGATCTAGTTTAACGATAGGTAACGACGCTTGTGTCCTCTTCCCCATCTTCCTAGATCGTTATTTTGAAGTTTTAGGGTTTGGAAACATCTTAACTGAAACAATAGTGTTTTAGTTTGATCCTGCATCATATCTCCGACAATCATTAAGTTCAATATTGAAAAATTTGATGGAAATATGAGTTTCCGTTTATGGAAATTCCGTATGATTGCTGTGTTGACTCAAAATAATTTGAGAAAGGCGATTCTTGGGAAGGATGCAGAGTCTTCCACTATGACAGAGGAAACTTGGGAGAAGTTGGATGAAAAGGCCCTCACAGCTATACAGTTGTGTCTGACGAACGAAGGTTTGCAAGAAATTTTGGTAAAAAAGACGGCGGCTAATTTGTGGATGAAGTTAGAGGAGTTATATTTAAGGAAGTTTCTCACAAATCGACTCATGTTAAAACAGTGTCTCTACACTCTTCGTATGCCAGAAGGCTCTCAAATCAAATCTCACATTTGTGGGTTTAATTCGATCATTACGGATCTGGGTAAGATCGAAATTAAAATTAATGATAAAGATCAAGCTCTTCTATTGTTATATTCATTGTCACTCTCTTATAAGCACTTTCGTGACACCAAAGTCTATGGACGAGATACAATTTCGATCAAGAATGTCAAAAAAATTGATGAAAAAGAAGACCGACAATGAGTTAACTTCTAACGAAAGCGATGGTCAATCTTCAGGCTTATTTGTTCGAGTACGAGCGGAGAAGAGAGATCCGGAAGGTAGA
The DNA here is from genome assembly GCA_030015575.1 of Agapanthus africanus. Classification (NCBI taxonomy): domain Eukaryota; kingdom Viridiplantae; phylum Streptophyta; class Magnoliopsida; order Asparagales; family Amaryllidaceae; genus Agapanthus; species Agapanthus africanus. The sequence goes on from JASDDO010000031.1 coordinate 550,411,294, forward strand.
AGAGGAAGTCAAGGTCGAAGTCCAACAATATGAACTTGACCTGCAACTATTGTAAGAAGAAGGGGCACTTCAAGATCGATTGCTACAAATTGCAGAATAAGCTAAAGCAGGAAGACAAACAAACGAAGGAGTCTTCAGCCGAAACTAGTATAGCGGAAGGAGAAGGAGATTTTTTTGTGGTTCTTGACAACACATATCGATCCAAGAACAAATGGATCATGGATTCGGGCTGTTCCTACCACATGTGTCCCAATAGAGATTTGTTCACCACCTATGAATCCATTGATGGTGGAGTGGTTTTGATGGGCAATAATAGTTCGTGTCGAGCTATTGGTAAAGGGACAATCCAAATCAAGATGTTTGACGATGTTGTGAGGATATTGGCGGAAATTAGGCACGTACCTAACTTAAAGAAAAATCTCATCTCTTTAGTTGCACTAGAAGACAAAAGTTACAAGTTTTCCGCTGAAATTAGAGTTTTGAAAGTAACCAAAGATGCTCTAGTTGTTATGAAGAGCTTGAAGAAGGGATCCTTATATTCGTTGCAGAGTTCGACAACTTCCGGGTTGGCGGCTATTTCATCATCCAAATCTATGATATATTCAGACATTACCAGATTATGGCATATGATGCTCGGGCATATGAGTGAAAGAGGTATGGCCGAGTTATCGAAGCAGGGTCTATTATGACAGAGTACATCGAAGATTGAGTTTTGTGAGCTTTGCTTTTTGGGAAGCAGAAACGAGTCAGCTTCAGTTCGGCGGTGCATAAGACAAAAGGTACTCTTAATTATATCCATTCGGATCTTCAAGGACCCTCTCCAGTTGCTTTTAAAGGAAACAATGCCAGGTATCTTCTTACTTTCATCGATAATTTTTCGAGGAAGTTTGGGTCTACTTCTTGAAGCATAAGAGTGATTTGTTTCTTACGTTCAAGCAATAGAAGACGTTGCTTGAAAAGCAGACAGGAAAGCAGATCAAGAGACTAAGGACAGACAATAGGTTGGAATTTTATGGTGGAGATTTCAATGATTTCTGTAAAAACGAAGGAATTGTTCGGTATCATACCGTTGTCTACACACCACAGCAGAACGGAGTCACAGAGCATATGAACCGGACTCTTTTAGAGAAAGCTCGGTGTTGTAGGGTGTTTTTCATCACCCCATTGAGATGGGAATGCGCGCGCTTGTCAGGCGCATTACAGATTTCCCCTGCCTAGGGTAGGCCTGGCTTTATTGATTGTGGGGATCCGAATTTCCGGCAGCCGTGGACTAAGCTGCCGTTAATTACCCATTACCTTTGGAGCGAGAGAACCTCCGATTGACGGGTCAAACTGGTCATGCGAACTCAATGTGCAGTGTGAGTATGTGTGTCTTGAAGGGTTTTGGGTATATTGGGGGTCTCGCGGAGTTTACGGGGGTCCCGCTATCCGGATAGCGGGCTGGGGGTCAAGGAGGATAGCAGCCCCCTTACGGGGTGTGAGACAACGCCCCGTTAGAAATTTTTTTCTAACTGGAGATGTGTTTTGAGTGTGGATGTTTACCGCCGAAAATAGAGACAAACTGGGATAGATCGTATTGCCTGAATTTGGGGGCAAATACTATTTGAACATATCCATCCACCTCTCCGAAGATACCAAGTTGATTTATGGCACGTATATCGGAGGTTTGGATAGATACGACCGTTATAGCAAACTTCATCAGATTATCCCTCATTTGTGAGGGGTTTATGATTGTAGGGACACTCTTCCTTGCAGGCGCAAGCCCCTGCAGTTAATTACGTTATCGTATTGCGATAACCACTTTCTTCTGCTCCAGTGGTTCACTTCGTGTCGTGTCATGTTTGTTTTATTTTGGGTTTCCCGTAAATTGTATACGAAGACTAATTTATGTCGTCGTCCGTAGGGCGCGGATTAGTCCAAATCCGTATATTTGAAATTTAGTTTTGGGTCAAGGATTTGCTTGATGGGGTCCATGTTGGTAGCTTGGTTTGCCAACGGGAATGAACTTAGGACGAATTTCTCACATTTGTGAGGTACATTTGTTCATAGGATATTTGAGTTTGATTTAAGGATCGTTAGTCATATTTGAGACTAAGATCAACTTAGAAACAAATGAGTATATGGGCTCAATTAGTTTAGTTTAAGGACATCACGGTCCATTATCACCGTATTTGGGGCGACGTGCCGGTTTAGGGACATCTCGGTCCAACATTCCCGTTTTAGGGACGAATGTTAGTTTAAGGACATCTCGGTCCAATATTCCCGTTTTTGGGACGAATGTTAGTTTAAAGACATTTCGGTCCATTATTGTCATGTTTGAGGCGAATATTAGTTTAGGGACATTTCGGTCCAACATTCATCTTGCGCGCACGTGTATTTGTTACGTGACGGAGTGAACAATGGTGACATAGAATGCACCCAACTTGGGGTGCGATCCGATTTGAGGTGTTCAAGTCAATTTGGAAGTGCATCAATGTGAGATGTATCATTCCCTGTCTTGATGAAATTTTACGTTAAGTTGGGACAAGAATGGAGTTATTGGTTGTCGGGACCTGCCACCTGTCTGAAGACTTTGAGAAATTACAACGACATATATCAGAGGTGTGGAAAGATGTACCCTTAAACCAATCCCGTATTTGAAGGAAAAGATCATGATGGATCATCAAGGAATCGTTAGTCTTATTTGAGACTAAGATTAACTTAGAAGATATGGGATAAAAATCGATTTGGATATCAGTTTGGATATCACGAACATAAGCTTAGCCAATTTGGGCTAAGATTGGGTTTCTGTAACACCCAGCAATGCTAAGAACTTCAGACATATAGCGCTCACGTGTGTTTCACGTGAGGCGTTGAAATAGTGCTAAGCACTAGTCTTTTATAGCGCTCACGTGTATTTCACGTGAGGCGCTGAGCTTCTAGCGCTCACGTGTGTTTCACGTGAGACGCTGCACTAGTGCTAAGCTCTAAATTTTTCTGTTTTCTGGCGCCACGTGTATTTCACGTGAGGCGCTATGTAACTTGGCCTTGGGTGCTCACGTGCTTTTCACATGAGGCGCTAAGTTCTTTGGTGACTTAATCTCTGTTGATATTTTTAGAGAACTTAAAGCTCTGTTAATAGTATTTTGACCATTAACGATCACCAAGATCACTATTTTGAGAATCTTGGATCGGGTTCTTAAAGAACTAAGTTCTTGATTTGAAGGAACTAACTTCTTGGAGTATTATGGACTCCATCTTCTTTCTTTTCAACTTTGTTCTTCCCCGAATTTTTTATTCTCGAGAACAAGATCTTCCCGATGAGAATTAAATTCTCAACTTGTGGGAGATTTGTCTTGTGGATCTCAGATCCAGAGAAAAAACTAAGTTCTTTGAGAAGGGTTAAACCCTTAGATATATTAGGTAAATGAGATATTTTGATCTCTGTATTTTCTTTAGCTAGGGTTTTGAGGAGGAAGATCTTATTCTTTTATTGAGAATTAAATTCTCTGTTCTTTTGTGGAAGCTTGTGAGAACCTTCTGTATTTTTTTACAGAAGTTTTTGGGATGGTCTCTTCTCTTTTTTTTATCCAGCCCTCTCTCTTTTCATCCCTTTGCTCCTATTTATAGGAGAAGGAAAAGAATCCATTTGTTGAGAAAATCTCTCATTGAGATCATGATTGATTTCATAATCAATCCAATTGATCTTTTAGATCAACCGGTGAATTTTATTCACCGTTGGATTTTTAATCCAAACGCTTTCTTTTTAACAGAGAAGATTTCTTGTTTGTTTTAACAAAATTAAGAAGATATTTTTCTAAGACAGAATTTAATTTTATCATATGAATATCTTTTTAGTTTAACAAGATTAGAATTTAATTTTATCATATGAATATCTTTTTAGTTTAACAAGATTAGAATTTAATTTTATCATATGAATATCTTATTAGTTTAACAAGATTAGAAAAATATTTTCCTAATATAGAATTTTATTTTATTATATGAATATCTTGTTAGTTTAATAAGATTAGGAAGGTATTTTCCTAATATAGCATTTTATTCTATCTAATAGAGAAGATCATTCTTATTTGTTTATCAAGATTAGGAAAATATTTTCTTAACATAGAATTTTATTTTATCAAATGATCGATGAGTGATTTTATAATCACCGTTGGATTTTTTATCCAAGGGTTCTCTGTTTAACAGAGAAGATCTTTCTAGTTTGAGAAAGATTAGAGAAATATTTCCCACATAGAATTTAATTCTATCAGATGATTTAATTGGTGATATTTTATTACAATTGGATTTTAAATCCAAGATTCTCTATTAGAGAAAAATCTTTCCATATTAGAAAGATCAGGGAAAATATTTCCCAAATAGAATTTAATTCTATCATATAGAATTTAATTCTATCAGACGTGAGCATTTTAAATTGGGGTGCTCACATACTTTGCATGTGAGCGCTGTCAAAGAATGCGGCAAGAAAACTCATGTGTTTAACACGTGACCCCTAGTGTGGGTTTTAGCCTGTTTATTTTCAGCGCTCATATGCTTTGCATATGAGCGTTCACGTGTTTAACACGTGAGGCTTGTTTGGCCTTTGGTTATTTATGTTCAGCGCCCATATGCTTTACATATGAGCACTCACGTGTTTAACACGTGAGGCCTGTTTGGCCATTTTGTTATTTGCTTTCAGCGCTTATATGTTTTGTAGATAAGTGCTCACGTGTTTAACACGTGATGCCAAACTGTGGGAATTCTTTTCATCTTTCTTCTCTCCCTTTTTTTATAAGGGAGCAAATAGCTCTGAGCCAAAAAATTTGGCGGGAACAAATGCCCCCCACTACTTTACCCACGTAAGTATGTACGTGGGTGAAATAGTGCAGAGTTATGCATGGCCATAAAATTGATGGTTTAGAAGACAAGTTTAGGATCCTTGTAGCCTAAGGATTTTTTCATCTTCATGAGCCGTAAAGGTCACAATAAGGTTTTTCTCCCTATGAGTCTTGAGGATCTCATGGGTGCATATTCTCCCTAGAAATCGTGAGAATTCCTAAGTGTGCATCGTCTCTGTGAGTCGTAAGGATCTCACTCAGGTATTTTTTTCCTTACGAGTCGTGAGGATCCATAAGTAGCTTCTTCATTTCATTGGCATGTAACTTTAGCGAATATGGCCCATGGATAGTATACAAGAGTCAATCTTGACCTCCTTGTAGGGCAGCGATGGCTTAGGCAACAGATTTAGATCTATCGCCTAAGGCTTTTCAAATTTATGAGTCGTGAGGGTCTCATAAAGATGTTTCTCCCTACAAGGCGATAGGATCTCGTAAGTGTATTTTCTCCTTAGAAGTCGTGAGGACCCCTAAGTGCGTTTTCTCTTGAGAGTCATAAGGATCTCACAAGAGAATTTTCTCCTTACGAGTCGAGAAGACTTGTAAGTGATTTTTCCTCCTCATCGGTATGCGATTTTGGAGAATGTGGCCCTTAGATAATATACAAGAGTCAGTTTGGACCTATTTATAGGGCCACAATGCTTAGGAAACATGTAGATATCCCCGTCGCCTAAGAATTTTCACCTTCATGAGCCGTGAGCGTTTCATAAAGATGTTTTTCCCTACGAGTCGAGACGAGTCGAGAGGATCTCCCAGGTGTATCCTAACGTGAAATATAGATAAACCTTTTTTATAGAGGTCCGTTAGGTTTGAGGTACTAGGTTTAAATCTATCGTACCGTCGCGTTGGCTGATGTATTCGTCGATATGCAGTCCCTTAGGTTGCTGCTCGAGTAGCCACGCGACTGTCGTGTCTCTGATCTCTTTTGAGGATGGACAAGACGTCTTCAAGTAATCTTCTTAGTTCATATTACCGTTGGAAGAACGCTCATTAGGTATTTGCCATGGTGCTTTTTATTTGAGCTTAGGCACAATTTGGAGCCCCGATGAGTCATAACCGCACCCTTCTGAGGTGGGATGATCTCCAATGGTCTTTAGGTTTTGTATGTATTGCCGTCAAGATCTGAAGCTAGGAATATGCCGTCACTTCGTTTTTGCTTTGATAATGTCGCGCAGATTCTTTGCTGAAGTAGGGTAGACATCTGTATGACCTCTATACTGTGTGTATTGCCATCAGGATCGGGAGCTAAGGATATGCCATCACTCCAGTTATATTTGACCCTTGAGTCTTGGTTGACGTCGAGTCTGCATCTTGCTGGCATGAGAAGCACATCGAGTTGATCTCTAGGCTGTAGATGTTGTCATCGAGATCCAGAGCTAGGAATATACCACTGCTCCACTTTTATTTGACCCTTGGGTTTTTGTCGACGTTGCGTCTGCATCCTGCCTGAATGAGAAGAACGTCGAGTTGGTCTTTGGGCTGTAGATGTTGCCATCGAGATCTGGAGCTAGGATTTTGCCGTCACTCGACTTTTGTTTGACCCTTGGGTCCTTGTTGACGTCGCGTCTGCACTAAGAAGAAACGTCGAGCTGATCTTTAGGCTGTAGATGTTACCATCGAGATCTGGAGTTAGGAATATGCCATTGCACCACTTTTATTTGACCCTTGGGTCTTTATTGACATTGCATCTGCACCGAGAAGGAACGTTGAGCTGGAGTTGGGATTTTGCCACTACTCCTTTCTGATTTGGCTCCTTGGAACTTTGTTGACGTCACGTCCGCACCCTGTTGGAATGAGAAGAACGTCGAGCTGATCTCTAGACTGTAGATGTTGCCGTCGAGATCTAGCTCTCCATTTGACGGAGCCTGGTGGGAAAATATGGTTCTCTTTCTTTCATTTGTGCCTATGGATTGTATACAGGGGTCGGTGTGGACCTACCTGCAGGGCAGAGGAAATTTTATTTTATTTTATTTTTTATTTCCGTGATACTCTATCTTTTCAGCTTTTCATATCGCGAAAGTCACGATTGCCCAATCATTTCGGCTTTTTATCCGCGGTGTCCAATCATTTCCGCTAATTTTTTTATATTTTTACTCTCTGCTTTTTATTGTGAGTTGCCCAAACATTTCGGCTGTTTTTATATGCATATTTTTTTGCTCGCTGATTTTTATTGCGAGTTGCCATATCATTTCGGCTATTTCATAAGCATTTTTTTGCTCGCTGATTTTGTTGCGAATCGGGGAGTCCTGATACCAATTTGGCATCAGTATCGCTACGACTGGAATATTGCCATGAGCGAATTATCATTTGCCGTGAAAAGACTTGGAGTTTGATGCCTGTTTAAGTATCATCATCGCTACAACTGGACATTTCCAGGAGCAAGTCATCATTTACCTTTGTTAATTTGGACAAAGGTGGCTTAGCAAACAGGGTTAGGATCCTGTCGACTAAGGCTTTCTGGCTTTATGAGTCGTAAGGATCTCATAAAGGTATTTCTCTCTACTAGTCGAGAGGATCTCGTAAGTGTATTTTCTTCTTAGAAATCGTGTGGATTTCTAAGTGTGTTGCTCCTTTGTGAATCGTAAGGATCTCACGCATGTATTTTCTCCTCACAAGATTGAAAGAACCCTGCAAGTGTATTTTATTTTTTTTATTTTTTTACGAGATTGCGTCCTTCCGGGTTTTCATAAGCTCGCCGATAGTCCTGTTGTTTTTACTCACGGCGTCCTTTCGGGTTTTCATCTGTGCCCATTTTTCTTATGGACATACCGTTTTTTGTTTTTTTAATATTTTTATTTTTAATGAGTTTGCGCCCTTCTGGGTTTTCACAGGCTCGCCGATAGCCCTGTTATTTTTACTCACGGCGCTCTTTCGGGTTTTCATCCGTGTCCATTTCGCTTGTAGACATACATTTTTTTGCAAATGGTGAAACTCTCGAAAGTAGCTTCGTCGCAGGTGACCCATCTGTTTGCCGGTGGGATTTGGGGGTGGCTTCATTGCTGGAATAGTTATGTAGCCAGTGGGGCTTGAGTTGCAACCTTCGCCGTCGGGACTTCGATTGCAATATAGGACGTTTCGGTCCATTATCGCCGTGTTTAGGGCGAAATGCTAGTTTAGGGACGTTTCGGTCCATTATCGCCGTGTTTAGGGCGAAATGCTAGTTTGGGGCGACGCACCGTGTTTGAAGCGACGCACTAGTTTAGAAACGTTTCGGTCCGTTATCACCGTATTTAGGGCGACGCACCGTGTTTGAGGCGACGCACTAGTTTAGGAACGTTTCGGTCCGCCATTATCATTTGGTCGGAGAGTTGCATAACTCATCCCTTCCAACACTTGCTGGCCGAGACGCTGTTGCATGTCCTTTGTATGCATGGACACTTCACGCCTTGGGCTTTCTTCACCCTCTTGGACTGCTTATTTTACCAACGCAGCAATCGGATTGTTTTGCGGGAAATATCGAGCATTTTACACGGCACCTCCCCCCTGCTCATTAATGTCGCTTTCCGATATTGATGGAGTATCTTCTTCATATACGAAGGAACGAGATATCACATCATTCCTTCTGCTGAGTCTTCCTCTTTCTTGGAAGAATGAACTTGACTTGGGGGTTTTTCCCCTCATCGTCTGATTCGGAGTGGGACATGAATTTCACATCCCTCCCATGGTTTTTTTGTTCGAGCAGGATATTCCACTTGATTGTAGGACCCGTTTGTAGGTCCCTTAATATCCTTTCTGTTTTTTTTTAAAAAAGGACCATCTGGCGTAGAGATTATTCCGCCAGTGAGCAATATGCTCCCTGCATATATCCCGTGGGAGCGAGTATTCGCGCCCCAATCTTTCAAAGGGTAGAACTCGTGCCGTCGCTGTTTTGGCGACAGGTTGCTTCGGAGCCGCTCATTCTTTGTTGAGCGTTGGCGACAAACGCCACCTTGCCATTTCTTTTCATACGTCTTCATCGGATGAGGAAGAGTCTTGACCCATCTGATCCAATTGAGCCATTTTATCCATGAGTTCTTGGAAAGTCGTCGGCATGATGAGGGCCATATATGGGAACACCTTTGAATTTGGGTCAAGGGTAGATATGAACATTCCCACGACTGCAGCTTCGTCAATGCATTGCTCGTATTTTGACCAGAGATTTCGCCATCAGGTAACATATTGAACCCAAATCTCATTCGGACCAACCATTTTATTGACCAATGCCGCCACGGTAGTGTGTTTATTTATACTAGTGAATCTCTGACAGAATAGCATCTCCATTTGTTCGAAGGTGTTCACGGAGTCATTTGGGAGTTCCGCATACCATTCGAAGGCAATACCTGCCAGACTGCTGACGAACTTTCGGAGGAGCAGTATATCATTTCCTCCAGTGTCGTCGCACATGGATTTAAAACGCGCGATGTGCTGGCGAGGATTCTCGGTTCCTTTGTATATATGGAACGTCGGAAGTATGTATTCTGGCGGGTACTGTATTTGATCGTACCAGGACGGATATGGTCGACCAATCTTGATTGATCTATTTGCAGCTTCACTGACATAGTGAGCTTTGATTTGCTGAGCGATGTATGCGTCCGGTTTTGCTTTTGGGATCATTTCCTCCTCAGCCGTTGATGGGGCTTGTAGAGGATTTGAAATGTCACCCTTGTCTTTAAGAGCGACTACCAGAGGTTCATCTGCCAATGGTTCCATTGGACCATCATTCCAGCCATATTCTGGATCAGAAAAGCCATCTGGTTAATTTTAGTGGACATTTCTGCCGCTTCTTCATCTTTCTTTTTGAGAGCGCGCTTTAGAAAGTCAACATCCGACTCCCGCCATATTCTTTCTCTAGGTGCGTCTTCGGGATTTGCTTTAGACGATGGATTAGCAAGTGTTGCTACCTGAGCAAGTATCTTCTGCAACTTTTCACGTTGCAGTTGAGGTTTTGTCGGAGACCGAGTATGCGGTCCGTGGCTAGTATAAGTGTGACCTTCGTCTTTGGAGTTCACCATGTAGACTGTGTGAACTACTATACCCCCAGGCTTGGGGCGTTTAAAGCTTTGACCCTCTTAGTTTGCCTCGGGCACTTAGGCTTTATCAGGCCTCTCTTAGAATTTGCTGACATTTAGGGAAAGAGCCGCGGTTGACGACTGAGTCCTTCACCTGCTTCCACACCTTATATATAGATGATGACTGATCTCTCGGAGAGCGAACTATTTTCTGCTCTCGTTGGATCTCCATAGGCTGCGGAGATTTCGTCAATATTGCGATAGGAGAATTTTGTCTGACCCTTCGCAACAGTTCCCGGTTGGAACAGCAGCATTCGCCTTTGGAGTTGAAGCGGGTGGAGTCAACACGAACGGAGAACTGCCCCCATCTTGTTTTGTATGACACCGATATCGACGTCGACCATTTTTTACGGCCGGAATTTGATTAGCCTCAGGATTTTGCTGAGCCTACCCCCTGTTTCCTTTGAGAGCTTGAATATTCTTCCCCATGCGTCGACCTTGGTCTTTGGCAGGTGCCAGTTGTTAGAGGACTGATTCCTTCAGCAAAGCAGAAGTTGGAGGATCTGGTCCATGGAAGACAGACTTCTTCTGAGCTTCCACCTTCGGCGTTGAGGCACCAAGGGTACAGATGGGAGTATAGACCCAAAGATAAGTCCATTGATTTCTTGAAGAGCTGGATTACAGAGATTTGAGACTGCAAATGGCCCATATTTGACTCCACCAAATGTGACAGAGCCGGAGTTGCTGTGAGTGGAAGTAAACGCCATTCTACAAAAAGAAGAAATGCCACCTTCAGTATCCCAACACCCAAGGGCAACTACAAATATATATACCGCAAATATTTGATCACGGAAAAACACGACACACGAACTGTGGAGTGGAAAGAGGAAGAGGTCTCACCGGGCGTGCCAGAATCTATTTACTGCCGAAAACAGAGACGAGCTGGGATAGATCGTCTTGCCTGAATTTGAGAGCAAGTGCTATTTGGACATATCCATCTACCTCTCCGAAGATACCAAGTTGATTTATGGCACCGTATATCGGAGGTTTAGATAGTTACGACCGTTGTAGCAAACTTCATCAGATTCCCCCTCATTTGTGAGGGGTTTTTGATTGTGGGGACGCTCTTCCCTACAGGCGCAAGCCCCTGCAGTTAATTACGTTACCGCATTGCGATAACCACTTTCTCCTGCTCTAGTGGTTCACTTCGTGTCGTATTGTGTTTGTTTTATTTTGGGTTGCCCGTAGATTGTACACGGAGACTAATTTATGTCGTCGTCCGTAGGGCGCGGATTAGTCCAAATCCCGTATATTTGAGATTTAGTTTTGGGTCAAGGATTTGCTTGACGGGGTCCACGTTGGTAGCTTGGTTTGCCAACGGGAATGAACGTAGGACGTATTACTCACATTTGTGAGGTCCATCCGTTCATAAGATATTTGAGTTTGATCTAAGGATCGTTAGTCATATTTGAGACTAAAATCAACTTTGAAACAAATGAGCATATGGGCTCAATTATTTAAGTTTAAAGACAGCATGGTCCATTATCACCGTATTTAGGGCGACGCGCCAGTTTAGGGACATTTCGGTCCAACATTCCCGTTTTAGGGACGAATGTTGGTTTAAGGACATGTCGGTCCAACATTGCCGTTTTGGGGACGAATGTTAGTTTAAGGACATTTAGGTCCATTATTGCCATGTTTATGACGAATATTAGTTTAGGAACATTTCGGTCCAACATTCATCTTGCGCACACGTGTATTTGTTACGTGACGGAGTGAACAATGGTGACATGGAATGCACCGAATTTGGGATGCGATCCGATTTGAGGTGTGCACGTCAATTTGGAAGTGCATCAATGTGGGATGTATCATTCCCTGTCTTGATGAAATTTTACATTAAATTGGGACAAGAAAGTAGTTGTTCGTTGTCGGAACCCGCCACCTCTCTGAAAACTTTGAGGAATTACAACGACATATATCAGAGGTGTGGAAAGATGTGAAGGGTTAGCCTAGCACCTCATCAAGGGTTTGGTAGCATCACATATGCCATAATCAAAATTTTAGAGGTGCTAAGTTAACTCGACAAGAATCGAAACTAGAAGTTTTAGGGATTCATACAAATAAACATCACATGCAAATGTAAAACTATCACTAAGAGTAGAGATTACAACCTTTGTAGATCTCCCTCGGTGACTCCTTGGTACTATGAGAGTTTGGAACGGATCGATAGAAGCCTTCCTTGTCCACGATGATCCACCCGAAGTCCCTTTGCCCAAAGCTCCTTGCCTTACTTGTTTCGCAAACGAAGTAGAGCAAGCACCCTACGCAAATCGGCTAGATGTGTGTAGTATGATGATGTGGTTTATATTCAACAATTAAAACCCTTTCTTTTATCAACTTCACTCAAGAGAGAAATCAAGAGAGGAAGAAGAAGATAATGGTGGCTAAGCTTGAGCTTTCTATCATATCACATATGATAACTTGTTTTCTTCACACCCTTGCACTAATTGTACACCTTGTTTCATATCACATATGAAGCTATTTATAGTGATGAGAAGGAATAATCATCATTATTCCATTTCCACTATAATTATAGGTGGAAATTCTTTTTATTAAGTTAAATAAAGCTTACCCACTAAAGAATAAAGGAGCATGAGTGGGTTTTCTTTACATTAACTTAAAATGATAAATATAAATAAAAGCTTCAATATAAGTCTTGCATTGCCACCATTCTTGTATCATCAACCATGATACTATGTATGCATGTATGTGTCCATGCACATCATCATGTGCATGCATGCATGCATACAAAAGGATTTAATTAAAGAATTAATCTAAATGTTATTTGTTAAATCAACACTTGATTTAGCAAACCGGTCATATCACATACGACCCGATCAGTAGAAAATGCCCGATTAATATACGTTATCACATAACCGTATTTAATTGGGTCCCGCGCATATCTCATATGCACACCACATCTTTTTGCCTGAGCCAGGAAACTTCATTGTGGGACTCTAAGACTCGTCAATACGCCGGCGGTAGATGATGATCATATCAAACACCTACAGGCCGCAAGAGGTCAGCTAAACATAACGGTCACCCGGGTATTGAAACGATCAGAAGAAAACCAGCGAAGCTGTAAAAACTCCCGTCGAGCCAACTGGCAACACTTACCGTACAGTCCGGTCTCTTTGTCAGATATGCTGCATATCGAGTCCAGGGATGGAATCGTCGACCCCAGTAACACAATAAGTCATGCTGGTGTATGGCTCATAACAGATCGAGAAACTACTGATAACTCTTATCAGTAAATCTCAGCAGCCCTGGCCATGGACTTCATGTTATAGCCAATCGAGCATAGTACAACATCAACCCCCAATACCGGGAGAGACGAAACCCCTCCTATCGCTCATTGCCTCCATGTGCCTCGAGACTGTACCCAAAGACCACCTGTTTGCACGACTCGGTAGAGCTGTGGTAGGGTGGAGATCAAAGTATAGTGGGAGGACACACAAGACTCCATGACGATCTCGGGTCTACAGACTAACCTGTACCAGTGTCACCTGAGAACTGCTATCCGACGATAGATATAATACCACATCGGAGTTCTCGGCGAGTCCGTTCAGTGTACCCAGTCTCCACTGAGCACCCGCATACAATCTTTGGTGTCTCCTCACCAGATGGATATGGGATCATCTATCGCCCATCATATGGGACAAGAATGGTATACGCTAGTCTACTCTGGAATATCGATGCCCTGTCTCGATAAACCCTCGACTAGGAACGGTTCAAGGATATGCTTATAGACTACACGTGCCCTACTAGTATGATCCGCACCATAATCACAGTAGTCAAGCAAATATCCTTTGGGCTTTATCAACATGTGTAAATGATTAAATCTACATGTTCAGATAAAGTAAACCAGATAACGTACTATCATGTTGAGCAAGAAAGTCATATATCTCTATAGATTATATGTCCAAGTTTCCACTATCCATATAATGGCCTTTAGGGCATACATATTACTAACAATCTCCCACTTGCACTAAGGCCAGTTATTGGCGTATCTCATACCCAACATTTCAAACAGTCGCTCATGCTGCGGCTGTGGAAGTGCCTTGGTGAATGGATCCGCTGTGTTATCCTTTGTATCTACTCTCCGAATCTCGATCTCCTGGCGATCTACTATCTCCCGGATCAGATGATATCGCCTTAGGATGTGTCTGGACTTCTGATGGGACCTTGGTTCTTTGGCTAATGCTATAGCTCCATTATTATCACAATACAATGGTATTGGATCAACAATGGTTGGAACTACTCCTAGTTCCGCAATGAACTTCTTCATCCAGACGGCTTCCTTAGCAGCATCACTTGCAGCAATATACTCAGCTTCCATCGTGGAGTCTGCAACGGTGTCCTGTTTGGAACTCTTCCAACTAACCGCTCCTCCATTTAGGGTAAATACAAACCCTGAGATTGATTTGCTGTCATCCTTGTCACTTTGGAAGCTGGAATCGGTAAAGGCCTCCATCTGGAGATCCCCATTACCATACACCAAGAACAATTCTTTAGTCTTTCGCAAGTACTTAAGAATGTTCTTCACTGCTATCCAATGTTTCTCCCCTGGGTTGGATTGATACCTGCTTACTACAGCCAGTGCATAAGCCACATCAGGACGAGTACACAACATCGCATACATTATAGATCCTACAGCTGAAGCGTAGGGTATAACGTTCATGCGAGCTCTCTCTTCATCAGTCTTCGGACAGAAGTCCTTGGAGAGAATGATTCCATGACTAGCAGGCAAGGCACCACGCTTGGAATCTTCCATACTAAACCTCTTTAGAATGGTGTCTATGTACTTTGATTGGGACAGTCCCAATAACCTCTTGGATCTATCTCTATAGATCCTAATGCCCAAAATGCGCGAGGCATCACCCAGGTCCTTCATGGAGAACCTTTGTGATAAGAATAATTTGACCGATTGTAGCATAGGAACATCATTTCCTATCAGGAGAATGTCGTCTACGTACAATACGAGGAATGTGACAGTACTCCCTACAATCTTCTTATAAATACATGGTTCATCTATATTTCTGATAAAATCAAACTCTTTGATTATATCATCAAAGCAGATGTTCCAGCTCCTTGAGGCCTGCTTTAATCCATAAATGGATTTAAGCAATCTACATGCTTTCCCGCTGCTCCCACTATCAATGAAGCCCTCTGGCTGATCCATAAAAACGCATTCTTCTAAATCACCATTTAGAAATGCAGTTTTCACGTCCATCTGCCAGATTTCATAATCATAGTAAGCAGCAATAGCAAGTAGGATCCTAATGGATTTAAGCATTGCTACTGGAGAGAAAGTTTCATCATAGTCCAAGCCTGGTCTTTGACGAAAACCTTTCGCTACAAGCCTTGCTTTATAGGTCTCCACCTGTCCATCTACACCAATCTTTCTCTTAAAGATCCATTTGCACCCAACGGGTTTTATCCCAGGAGGCGCAACGTCCAAAGTCCATACTTTGTTGGTGTACATTGACTCCATTTCGGATCTCATTGCTTCCAGCCATTTCACCGAGTCACCAATCGTGATAGCTTGCTGAAAACTAGTAGGGTCATTATCATCCATGATGCAATCTTCTCTATCACCATCTATGAGAAACCCATAGTATCTCTCTGGTAGGCGAGAAGTTCTACTAGGCCTCCTGAGCGGCTGAGGTTCTTGAAGTTCTACTGCAACATCAGTTTCAACCAATTCCTCCTGAGTAATTTGTGTCTCTAGAACCTCTTCTAGTTCTACCATATTGCCATTAGTACTTTCCGTAAAGATCTCATTTTCCAAAATGTGGCATGCTGAGCAACAAACACCTTTTGTTCCTCTTTGTGGTAGAATAGATATCCATACGAATGTTTTGGATACCCCACAAATCTACACATGACCGATCGTGTCTCGAGTTTGTCTAGATTCTGCTTTTTAACAAAAGCTGGACAACCCCAAATCCTAAACCTTTTAAGAGATGGTCTCTTTCCATTCCACATCTCATATGGAGTGGTAGACACGGTCTTGGTTGGAACCCTGTTCAATAGATACATTGCTGTCTCCAATGCATGTCCCCAAAAGGAAAGCGGCAACTCAGCATCACACATCATGGATCGTACCATATCCAATAAGGTACGATTCCTCCGTTCTGACACACCATTGTGCTGTGGTGTGTAAGGAGGAGTAGCTGAGAGAGAATCCCATTCTCTTTTAAGAAGTCTAGAAACTCTGTACTTAAATATTCTCCACCTCGATCCGATCGAAGTTTCTTGATGCCCAAGCCTGTTTGCTTCTCTACTTCAAGTTTGTACTCCTTGAATTTCTCAAAGGCTTCGGATTTGTGCTTTATCAAAAACACGTGTCCGAATCTTGAGAAATCATCAGTAAAAGTGATGAAGTATGAAAAACCACCTCTTGCATGTGTAGACATTGGTCCGCATACATCACTATGTAGGAGGCTTAAGAGTTCACCAGCTCTCTCTCCGTGTCCACTAAACGGAGTTTTGGTCATTTTACCTTTGATACAAGACTGGCAAGTCGCATAAGATTTATATTCAAACGGATTTAAATATCCATCTTTATGTAGCTTGTTTAGTCTTGTTTCATTAATATGACCAAGTCTACAATGCCAAAGAAAAGCTTCATTTATATCTGAAAACTTTCTTTTACTAGTATGTTGTATATTAAAAACCGTGTGTTGGTTCAGGACGTAAATACCGTTATTTAGTGTACCATACCCAATCAACTCTTGATTCAGGTTAATGTTCATAACATTATTTTGCAATATAAAATGATATCCTTCATTGTCCAACAAAGAAACGGATATTATATTACATAGCATACTTGGTACTAAATAACACGGGTTCAAAACCAAAATACTTCCTGAAAGCAACCCTAGATGATACTCTCCCACGAATACAGCATGTATATTGGAACCATTTCCAACCCGCAGAGTATGATCTCCAATCTTTAAAACTCTACTATTTCTCAATCCCTGCATACAATTGCAGATGTGAGAACCAGAACCGGTATCCAATACCCAGGATGCAGAGTTTAAAGAAAAACAGTTTTCAGTTACAAACACACCTGATGTGGAAGCATCAGCATGCTTCTTCTTCTTGAGATCAGCAAGATATTCAGCACAGTTGCGTTTCCAATGTCCTGACTTTTTACAGTAAAAACATTCTCCTTTCCTGCTTCCCACAGCCCCGGCTTTGTCTTTTCCCTTCGCCTTTCTAACTCCACCTTTCTGTTTGATGGACTTCTTCTTTTTCTTTCTCTTGGCCTTAGCTTTTGGGAATGAAGAGGAAGATGGCCCAGCAAGCAGAGCGGGAGTCCTTGCCGTTTTCAACGTGTTCTCTGCACTTCTCAACATATTGAGAAGTTCAGGCAATGATTTCTCCAAATCATTCATATTGAAATTCACTATGAACGGAGCAAAGGCAGGGGGGAGAGACTGTAGAACAATATCCGTATATTGCTCATTATCCATAGTCCATCCTAGTTCCTCAAGTTCTTCAATAAGACCAATCATTTTCAAAACATGGTCTCCAACTGATGCACCAGGGGCCATTCGCATCTGAAACAGCTTTCTAGATGCCTCGTATCTCAAAGTACGAGATTGCTCTTCATACAACTCCTTTGTGTGAAGAAAGATGGATTGCACATCCATATTCTCGTGTTGCTTCTGATGGACATTGTCCATAGAAGCGAGCGTGAGGCACTTGGCCGTGTTGCAGTCATTTTCCCAAGTTTTTCGGATCTCCCTATCCGAGACAGATGATTCAGGTCCTGGGACGGGTGGGGCTTCGGTATTGAGGACATATGATACCTTATCATATGAAAGTGCAATGTTTAAGTTCCTCAACCATTCTTTATAATTTGGTCCTGTCAGTTTATTTTTCTCAAGTAGTAGCTTAAGTCCTGACATCTGTAACTGCCATTCGGAGAGAGAAAAGGATACACTTAGCGAAATGCTCTTGCAAAGAATTAGATTGGTTATTATTTTATCTAATCGATGTCTCCCACTGCTTTTATAAAATTTTCTTTCAAAACCTGAAAAGAAAACTAGCCAGGAATTATTACATTCTACAGTTTCGCTAACCGGTCAGTCTATCTAGACACCCACTGGATTAGCTAATTGTAAAGTGCAAAACTCTCCTGGAAGTAACACTTACTCACAGTGAGATCGAGATCCAACTATCATATAGATGGTATGCAATCTCATTGCAAATTTCAACTCTTGAATTTCCCGATATGGTTTTTACCCCTAGTCACTTATGACCTTGGCTATGGTCAACATATCATAAGTACTAGTCAAATTCTACCCGTCATTTCGTGATTAACCAGACCCATCCATATGACCCTTGACTATGATCAACATAATCACATGAATGTCCTAACTAATCGCATCATATGCTTTGCAGGAAGACATCACTTAGCTACCGTACACTACGCCTTGACTATAATCAACATACGCAGCACGAATACTAAGTACTCTGCTTCCTAAAATGACGGAGGGTTGCGGATGGTTTTTAAGAAAACCTTTAACGCTTTGAACTTGATCTCGTTGTAGAATCAAAACAGTTAAGAAAAGGAGTGGCTTAAGCTCCGCATCTTTTTGAAACTTGCATTTTTCATAAAAAGCCGAGTTTGTTTCAAATCTGATTCTACAACATCATCAGGTTTCTTTTCTTTACATTAATCTCATTAATGTGATCCCATCATTTAAGTTCCTAAGCTATCACAGAATAGAACGTATACTTATACCATCCGCATTCGCCACAGTGTCACGTTATGCACCGTTAGGTTACTTAACTAACGGCATAGCGGGACGGGACTAGCGCGGGTGTAAAATATAAGCAACGTTTATTATATATCATATATATAATAATAATCCATTCGTCTCAGATACTAAGTAATCACATTACAGAATATCAACAGCAGAAGCACATAAAAGGATATCTAGGATGTCCGTATTTTGTATCGAGCCAACAATAGAAAATACGGATTCCACGGTCGTGATGAATAGCCAAGCCCACACCCCTAGACCCCTACGAGAGCGGCAAGTGATCCCGCCAATTCTAGAGTTTAGGAGACCCGGTCTCGACTCCTCGAGATGGCCTCCCACTGAACCCTAGAACCCGGTCACTTGTGCTCCCCTCCTTGGGTCTATCCTAATGCGGAAAAGTAAATAATATACAATTGATTTATACATGAATGAAAATAAAACTCTCATCTCAAATAAAAACCCCCGGCTATTCATTCGCGACAATCCTACTCATCATATCTCAGCAACACATAATATCTCATATTATCAACGTAAGTAAGTATGCGTATCCCGATTGTCGTTGACGTATAGCAACGAAAACGGCGATACACCACATACAACAATTACGGTCGCAGAAAATAAAATGAAAAACTACAACATTTGGAATCCACAATCACTTTAGATATCATAAATTCGAAATATCACATACTTCGTATTTCATGCCTAACTATATGAATTCCACATATTGTATCACATTTCAGATAAATAGACAATGTTAAACTTTTCGATCGAATAAACAAACACCCTAGATTTCCCAAACTGCACAACACTTGAGCCGAGTTCAAAAATTTCTAGAACATGTCACAGCCCCTTATGGACCAACCGTAGAAGGGCCAAACCAACGCCTCACATGTGGCAACGCTAAACTATCACAAACCCTAAGGTTCAGTAATAGTTTTGACGGTCACATAATCGAGTTAAGGTTATGTTCTTCTAAAGTGTCCACAGATACGCTTGCATGTTTTTCGAAAGTTTCGAACTCGGGAAAAATCCAACACTTGGAATTTTTCCAATACGGGAAAAAATGTGTTTCTAATATTCGTTCAAACATTTTAACATGTTCTAAATAATCTAAAAATCTGAACGAAGTTAAACTTTCCGATCGAATCACCAAAAACAATTTATCTCCAGAAAACTCAACACTTGAGTAAGTTTAAAATATCTCAGAGGCATGTATTATTACATACGGGTCTACTGTAGAAAACACTATTTCTAATTCCACAAAACGGCCGCGGAACCGCCGCAAAAAACATGGTTAGGCCGCGGTTCCGCAGCGTTTTAGTGAGATCGTTGAAAAATTTTTATACAGTAATTCATAGAAAAGCCTGCTGAATTTTTTAAGAACTTTTAATTTGGAAAAATCCAATTTTCAAAAAATTTCCAGAGAGCGGTCCAAATTGGTGTTTCGTGGTTCGATCAGACTTTTAACATCGCCTACGCATCGCCTAAAGCTCTAGCTTGGCTCTGATACCACTGAAGGGTTAGCCTAGCACCTCATCAAGGGTTTGGTAGCATCACATATGCCATAATCAAAATTTTAGAGGTGCTAAGTTAACTCGACAAGAATCGAAACTAGAAGTTTTAGGGATTCATACAAATAAGCATCACATGCAAATGTAAAACTATCACTAAGAGTAGAGATTACAACCTTTGTAGATCTCCCTCGGTGACTCCTTGGTACTATGAGAGTTTGGAACGGATCGATAGAAGCCTTCATTGTCCACGATGATCCACCCGAAGTCCCTTTACCCAAAGCTCCTTGCCTTACTTGTTTCGCAAACGAAGTAGAGCAAACACCTTACGCAAATCGGCTAGATGTGTGTAGTATGATGATGTGGTTTATATTCAACAATTAAAACCCTTTCTTTTATCAACTTCACTCAAGAGAGAAATCAAGAGAGGAAGAAGAAGATAATGGTGGCTAAGCTTGAGCTTTCTATCATATCACATATGATAACTTGTTTTCTTCACACCCTTGCACTAATTGTACACCTTGTTTCATATCACATATGAAGCTATTTATAGTGATGAGAAGGAATAATCATCATTATTCCATTTCCACTATAATTATGGGTGGAAATTCTTTTTATTAAGTTAAATAAATCTTACCCACTAAAGAATAAAGGAGCATGAGTGGGTTTTCTTTACATTAGCTTAAAATGATAAATATAAATAAAAGCTTCAATATAAGTCTTGCATTGCCACCATTCTTGTATCATCAACCATGATACTATGTATGCATGTATGTGTCTATGCACATCATCATGTGCATACATGCATGCATACAAAAGGATTTAATTAAAGAATTAATCTAAATGTTATTTGTTAAATCAACACTTGATTTACCAAACCGGTCATATCACATACGACCCGATCAGTAGAAAATGCCCGATTAATATACGTTATCACATAACCGTATTTAATTGGGTCCCGCGCATATCTCATATGCACACCACATCTTTTTGCCTGAGCCAGGAAACTTCATTGTGGGACTCTAAGACTCGTCAATACGCCGGCGGTAGATGATGATCATATCAAACACCTACAAGCCGCAAGAGGACAGCTAAACATAACGGTCACCCGGTATTGAAACGATCAGAAGAAAACCAGCGAAGCTGTAAAAACTCCCGTCGAGCCAACTGGCAACACTTACCGTACAGTCCGGTCTCTTCGTCAGATATGCTGCATATCGAGTCCAGGGATGGAATCGTCGACCCCAGTAACTCAATAAGTCATGCTGGTGTATGTCTCATAACAGATCGAGAAACTACTGATAACTCTTATCAGTAAATCTCAGCAGCCCTGGCCAGGGACTTTATGTTATAGCCAATCGAGCATAGTACAACATCAACCCCCAATACCGGGAGAGACGAAACCCCTCCTATCTCTCATTGCCTCCATGTGCCTCGAGACTGTACCCAAAGACCACCTGTTTGCACGACTCAGTAGAGCTGTGATAGGGTGGAGATCAAAGTATAGTGGGAGGACACACAAGTCTCTATGACGATCTCGGGTCTACAGACTAACCTGTACCAGTGTCACCTGAGAACTGCTATCCGACGATAGATATAATACCATATAGGAGTTCTCGGCGAGTCCGTTCAGTGTACCCAGTCTCCACTGAGCACCCGCATACAATCTTTGGTGTCTCCTCACCAGATGGATATGGGATCATCCATCGCCCATCATATGGGACAAGAATGGTATACGCTAGTCTACTCTGGAATATCGATGCCTTGTCTCGATAAACCCTCGACTAGGAACAGTTCAAGGATATGCTTATAGACTACACGCGCCCTACTAGTATGATCCGCATCATAATCACAGTAGTCAAGAAAATATCCTTTGGGCTTTATCAACATATGTAAATGATTAAATCTACATGTTCAGATAAAGTAAACCAGATAACGTACTATCATGTTGAGCAAGAAAGTCATCTATCTCTATAGATTATATGTTCAAGTTTCCACTATCCATATAATGGCCTTTAGGGCATACATATTACTAACAAGATGCACCCTTAAACCAATCCCGTATTTGAGGGAAAAGATCATGATAAATTATCTAAGAATCGTTAGTCTTATTTGAGACTAAGATTAACTTAGAAGGTATGGGATGAAGATCGGTTTGGATATCAGTTTGGATATCACGAACATAAGCTTAGCCAATTTGGGCTAAGATTGGGTTTCTGTAACACCCAGCAGTGCTAAGCATTTCAGACATATAGTGTTCACGTGTGTTTCACGTGAGGCGTTGAAATAGTGCTAACCACTAGTATTTTGTGGCGCTCACGTGAGGCGCTGAGCGTCTGGCGCTCACGTGTGTTTCACATGAGGCGCTGCACTAGTGCTAAGCAATAAACTTTTCTTTTTTCTGGCGCTCACATATGTTTCACGTTAGGCGCTATGTAACTTGGCCTTAGGTGATCACGTACTTTTCACGTGATACGCTGAGTTCTTTGGAGATTTAATCTCTGTTGATAATTTTAGAGAACTTAAATCTCTGTTATTGGTATTTTGACCTTTAACGATTACCAAGATAACTATTTTAAGGATCTTGGATCGAGTTCTTAAAAAACTAAGTTCTTGATTTGAAGGAACTAAGTTCCTATAGTATGATGGACTCTATCTTCTTTCTTTTCAAGTTTGTTCTTTCCCGAATCTTTGATTCTCAAGAACAAGATCTTCCCGATAAGAATTAAATTCTAAACTTATGCAAGATTTGTCTTGTAGATCTCAGAGAAAGAACTAAGTTCTATGAGAAGGGTTAAACCCTTAGATATGTTAGGTAAAGGAGGAGATATTTTGATCTCCGTGTTTTCTTTACCTAGGGTTTTAAGGAGGAAGATTGTTCCCCTCCGAATGACGGCGATCATAGACATGGACGTCTTGCCTGAGATTCGGGGCAGATGCTATTTGGTTTTATCCGTCTACCTCTCCGAAGATACCAAGTAGATTTATGGCACCGTGTATTGGAGGTTTAGACGGATGCGGCCGATGTAGCAGACTTCGTCAGATTCCCCCTCGCTTGAGGGGTTTTTGATTGTGGGGACGCTCTTCCCTACAGGCGCAAGCCCCTGCAGTTAATTACGCTACAGCATCGCGGTAACCACTTTCTCCTTCTCCAGAATTTCACTTCGTGTCGTGTGTGTTTGTTTTGTTTGTGGTTGCCCGTGGATTGTATACGGAGACTAATTTATGTCGTCGCCCGTAGGACGTGGATTAGTCCAAATCCGTATTTTCTTAGATTTGGTTTTGGTGTTTTAGTTTAAGGATACTTTAGCCGTATTTGAGGCTAAGATCAACTTAAACGTTCGTTAAGGATACGTTAATCTGATTTGAGACTAAGATCAACTTAACGGAAAGAGCATTTATGGGCTCTATTGTTCCAGTTTAGGGACGTAGTGGTCCATTTAATAATATATGGTCGTCAGGACCCGTCACCTCTCTGACGACGTTGAGGGATTACAACGACAGGTGTCAGAGGAGTTCGGAGATGTACCCTTGAACCAAAGTTAGTTGGGGGTCTTATAGTCCAATTTGGGACTAAAGTCTGTTTGAATGTTTAAGGATACGTTAGCCATATTTGAGGCTAAGATCAACTTAAACGGGATCGTTTAAATCCGACAAAAGAGCATTTGGGAGCTCTATTGTTCCAGTTTAGGGACGTAGTGGTCCATAGGTAGTTTAAGGACATTGCGGTCCATTGCCAGTTTAGGGACATGGTGGTCCATTTCCAGTTTAGGGACATAAGGGTCCATCGTTCCCGTTTTAGGGACGGATATTAGTTTAAGGACGCATTAGTCCATGGGTTTAAGGACCCCATAGTCCATATGGGTGTGTTTAAGGATGCATTAGTCCATTAGTTTAAGGACGCATAAGTCCATGGGTTTAAGGACCCCACAGTCCGTATGGGTGTGTTTAAGGACGCATTAGCCTATTAGTTTAAGGACGCATAAGTCCATGGGTTTAAGGACCCCACAGTCCGTATTAATGTGTAGTTGTCGGGACCCGTCACCTCTCTGACGTCGTTGAAGGATTACAACGATAGGTGTCAGAGGAGTTCGGAGATGTACCCTTGAACCGGATGTAAATTTATTTAAGAGAGCAGTCGTGCTCAGTCAATTGAATTTGAGGACTTACGGCCATGATTGGGCTAAGTCTAATTGAATATGTTCAACGTTTTTATTTATCTTTGGCCTGTTAGGCCTGTGCTGGGGCTTTGCCCCTGTTTAGTAATGCACTGCATTTTATTTTGGTCCGTTTAGACATTTTTCTTTTAATTGGGCTCTGCCCCTTTTGATAGTGCACAACACTTTTGTTTGGTCTGATAGACCTTTTTTATTGGGCTCTGCCCTTGGTAATGCATTGCATTAAATGATCTGACAGCGCCCCACGTGGCTTGTCAGGCGCTTTGCGCCAATTGAGGAGCGCAAGGCGCAAACTCATGTGATGGCGACACGTGTCGCGCTCTGGTGAGCGCAAGCACAGTGCGCTGCGCCATTGCGCTGCGCTAGTGCGCTGCTGACACGTGGCGCGCTGTGGTGAGTTGCGCCAATCCAAGAGCGCAATGCTCATTCTTGTAAAGCGCAGTTTGTTCTAGGGCTGACACGTGGCGCTCTCTGGTGGCTTCCGCCAACCCAAGAGCGCAACAGTGCAAATTTTACAAGTTTAGGACACTGTTTAATCTCTTGATCAAATTTAGATCAAAGAAAATAAGTTTTTTCTTGTTTCAAGAGATTTTACCTCATGATTTAAAGAACCAATGGTTCATCAAAAAGCTGTGCCTTTATATGTAGATCAAAAGATCTAATAAAGAAGTATATTACTTCTTTTTTATTCTTATTATTTGATCTTTTCTTTTATTTAAGATCTTGATTTTGTTCTTAGATCAATGATCTTTTAAGAAGAAGTTCTTCTTTTTAAAAGGTTTTACCTTCTTTTTCTTTCTGAATTTCTTCTCAAAATTCTTTGGAGGAGTTCTCTCTCTGTTTTCTGAGTTTCTGTCTCTCTATTCTGTGTTATTGTGTTTAGAATTGGGGTCTAGGGGTCTTTATATAGTGCCCATTAATTTGTTAAATTTGTTAAAGAAATCATTCTCTGAGTGATTTGGGGATTTTCCCCCACCGTTGGATCTTTGATCCAAGGGCTTCTGTTTTACAGAAGACAATCTTCTTGTTTTAACAAGAACAGAAAGATCTTACTGGAATTTTAATTCTGTTTGGCGCAAACGCACCAGCGCTGCGCTGCGCAACTGCGCTGACACGTGTCGCGCAGCGCAGAGCGCAGCGCAACCGAAGCGTTGCTTCATTTAATTTTGTTTTAAATAGAGCCTTGCTCTGATTGGGTGCGCTGTCTTGGGCGCTGCGCTGACGCATCAGTTTTTGACACGTGATGCGTTGCGCGCAGCGCAAGTAATTTGAAGCGTTGCTTCAATTTTTGAATTTTTGAAATTCAAACAGAGCTTTGCTCTGATTGGGGGAAACAAATGCCCCCCACCGTTGCGCTCACGTGGCGCACACGTGAGTGCAGCGGTGGCAAGATCCTATCCGTTGGATCAATTAAGGATTTGAAGGGGCGCAAGCGCCTATAAATAGGACCCTTGGTCCTCAGTAAATAGTTACCATGGACTATGATGTCCTTAACCTCAGACTGTGGGGTCCTTTTAAACCCATGGACTATGATGTCCTTAACCTCGGACTGTGGGGTCCTTTAAACCCATGGACACTGTGGGGTCCTTTAAACCCATGGACTATGATGTCCTTAACTTCGGACTGTAGGGTCCTTTTAAACCCATGGACTATGATGTCCTTAATCTCGGACTGTGGGGTCCTTTAAACCCATGGACTATGATGTCCTTAACCTCGGACTGTGGGGTCCTTTAAACCCATGAACTATGATGTCCTTAACCTTGGACCGCAAAGTCCTTAAACTAAAACAATAGATCCCAAATGCTCTTTTGTTGGATCTAAATGATCCTGTTAAGTAGATCTTAGTCTAAAATTAGACTAACGTATCCTTAACAAACTGTCAAGTAGATCTTAGTCTAAAATTAGACTAACGTATCCTTAATAGACGTTTAAGTTGATCTTAATCCTAATAAGATTAACGATCCTTAAACCCAACCCAAACCCAAATCTAAGAAGATACGGATTTGGACTAATCCACGCCCTACGGGCGACAACGTAAATTAGTCTCCGTATACAATCTACGGGCAACCAAAAACAAAACAAACACGCACGACACGAAGTGACCATCTGGAGAAGGAGAAAGTGGTTACCGCGATGCGGTAGCGTAATTAACTGCAGGGGCTTGCGCCTGCAGGGAAGAGCGTCCCCACAATAAAAAACCCCTCAACGAGGGGGAATCTGACGAAGTCTGCTACATCGGCCGCATCCGTCTAAACCTTCGATACATGTTGCCATAAATCAACTTGGCATCTTCGGAGAGGTGGACGGATAGCACCAAATAGCATCTGCCCCCGAAATTCAGGCCGGACGTCCCAACGTCCTCGGCAGCGTCTTTCGGCGGAGAACATGTTGTATATTCTTTTATTGGAACACGACCGGGTTGAGGTTGATATTACCATTGTATATTCATTCATTCTTGTATTAGGATAAGACACGGAGAAGTGCTCGAATAGCCGGGTCCTAGAGTGTGTTAGGTGGTCGTCTCGCAGTGGTGAGTTCGAGCCGCCTCGCTCTAGAATTGGCGGGCTATTCGCCGCACTTGTAGGGGTTTAGGATAGACCCGCGGAGGAGTGCTCAAGTTACCGGATTCCACGAAGTGGCGGGTGGCCCACTCATGTCATTGAGTGATGGTTGCCTCACTTCTAGAATTGACGGGTAGCTTGCCGCGCTTGTAGGGTCTTTGTTATAGGTGATGTTCGAGCTATCCACACGACCGGGGAATGTTGGTTTTCGTTTGCGGCTCAAACGAAATACATGGCTCCTAGTTTATCCGCTATTCTATCTTTTTTATCGCATTCCTGTGATATTTATTACGTACATGTGATGATATATATAAATGTTGTATATGTTTTGCACCTGCACTAGCCCTATCCATGCACTGCCGTAAGTTAAGTAACCTTACGGTGAAGTCCCCGGACCCCGTGATGAATGCGAGTGGCATATACGTACATTCTATTTTGGTTGTTTCTGTGATACATAGGAACTTAATTGATGGGATCGCATTATCGGTTTAATGCAAGGAAAACAAACCTAATTGATGTTGATGGAACAATTTTTAGAACTACTCGGTTTTCTTCAAAACCACTTGTTTTAAAAGAGGAGCCTAAACCACTCCTTTTCAAAGTTATTCGGTTCCTTCAACGATATCAAGTTCATTATGTTCACGGTTTTTCGCCAAAAACCATGTGTAGCCCTCCGTCATTTCGGATATGTAGCACATAGTATTCATGCGGTATTTGTTAGCCAATTCAAGGCATTGTGAATGGTAGGTATATATTGCTTATCCGTAGCATAGATAGATACATTGGTTTAAGACGGTCGTACCACCTTGTTGGCCAAAGTCAAGGATGTGTATGGGTGGGTCTATATTAATCTGGATAATGACGGGTAAAACTTGACTTACGTGTTATAATTTGTTGGCCAAAGTCAAGGTCATAAGCGCATGGGGAAAAAACCATATCGGGAATTTCAAATATTCAGGAAATTTGCCAAGTATGCGCATACCTTCTGGAGTGTGGTGATTGGTCGGCTTCCGTCAAAATTATCACGCGATGATAGTTGGGTCCTGATTCTCACTGTGAGTATGTATTACTTTTCGGGAGATTTTCACTTCACAATTAGCTAACCTATTAGGTGTCTAGAAAGTGTTAACGAGATTACGCCTATACGGAAATTAGGTTATTTAATTAGGTCCGTGCGAAAGCATGGGGAGCCTCCCTCGGAGTACCAAAACTGTCATGGCTGAACAGTTAGCGAACTTGTAAGGTGTAAATGATCCCGACTAGTCTAACTT
This sequence comes from Agapanthus africanus, assembly GCA_030015575.1. NCBI lineage: Eukaryota > Viridiplantae > Streptophyta > Magnoliopsida > Asparagales > Amaryllidaceae > Agapanthus > Agapanthus africanus. Next base: position 550,439,514 of record JASDDO010000031.1, read on the forward strand.
TTAGGATTTGAAGGAGAATTCGAGGAAACAGTGGGAGCCATCCTGATTACATAAAGTGATTAACCAATCTAATCTTAATAGAGTGTACGCTGAGTGTTTCTTTTCTCTCTCTCTTTGGTAGCGACCATGACCCGCCTTAAACTAAAACTCGTAAACTAAGTTGACCGAACCTTTTTTCAAACCCGGCTTTGTTTTGTCACGATTCACGACAAAATCTCATATATCCATGCCACTCCTGTTTTACTTTTTGCTTTCTTCAGAACATTCTGTATCGCTACGAAGATCCATATAAAATGGATAAAACCATCTCGTATACTTACATATGAACTCGCGGAAATTTATTTCAGTTCGAAAATAGATTCCGGTTCTGGGAAATAGAATAGGATTATTCGGTTGTCTTTTCTACTTACCTTCTCTCATGTTGTGAGGGCTTCTTGTATTAGGAGAGTACACCTATTACGCTTATTGGATAGTTTTCTTCTAAACCTTAGGCAAGTGTCGAAAGGTAGGGAAAGAAGAAAACTAATTAGCCTAAGTATGGTGTACAGAAGGTAAGAAGTAAAGACATATAAAGAGATTGGAGTAAGGACAATAGAAATTGCAACTAATGTCATGAGTCTGATATTGGAAGAGGCATTACTAAGAATACCCGGCCACCCCCTCGGAACATTTTTATGTTTCAATTTTACTGTGCGATATTAATTCAAAACTGCTTTTCCAATTAGATTATGACTCCGGGGTATGTATTTACCGTACTTGATTTTTACATCTGTATGGCGTTACAGATACTGAGTAAGAGTAGAATATTGGGAATTTGGTGATTAGATCCTCAATATCAGAATTCTTTATAATTTGTAATTTTGAGGAAATCACCTGGGATTTGCCTAACGGCAAATATTTGGTTTTGAATATCTGTTGTTATGCATCAATTTCAAACTGATATATCTGTACGTTTATTTTATAAAGTGAGATGTAACTTTTTGAATTATCTTTATAACATTTACCTTTATCAGTTGATGATTAGGTAAGGTGCATTCAATAACGGTGTAATTATTCTTAACCATAATACAGTTCTCAACCTACGACACACAGGGTTTGAGTTATTAAACTCAGAGGACTTATACAAAATATTGTATGTTGTCCAATGTCCATTAGGACAAGGGGTTGGTACTCATACTATTTTCCATTTACTTATGACTTCTCTGGTTTTAGACATGCATTTCGTTGAAATACAAGATACAAATTTTGAGAAGTTATAGGTATAAGAATAAAGTAGAGAACCACACGTTGGAAGTATCATTATTCTTCGAGGTGATCGAAAATTTAGATACTTATGCTAGGTATTCCATCATAAGTAATATATTTGAGAGCTTGGTTCTCTCTCAGGTTACTCATCCGTGGGTGCGATCCTTGATGAGTAATGTTGCATGGTCTTCTTCCATTTAGTCGATATGCACTGGAAACAGCTCCATAATTTTTGAATCTGGTTCCAATTAAATTAGTGTCTTTGTTTCTATATTGGATATAGAATGTATTCATATCTAAACAATGTTTAAGTATATGGAGTTGTCCAACTTATGCATAAAACTAGAATCCGGATAAACTCAAGACACGTTTTCAGTAATGGCAGTTTGTGGATTATCTCGGACTTAGACGAGGATTAACATTCTACTGTTTGCAGAATTAATAGTTATATTGTTCTTGACTCACCATTTTTTTTAGTAAAATGAAACTTTTTCAGAAAACATTAGTGGGAGTATGGTAGAATTGGAAGTGATTTCAAAACCACAAACGGTTATTGAATATTTAATAGAAGCTAAGGATTCAATTGGATTTGACAATTCATTAGCCACTCCACAGATTTAGTGGGTAACCTCAGCCACCTGAGAGGTACTTCAGTTTCCTCAAAGACGGTGACAGAGAGGTTTTGATGACCCAAGTTTATCACTACTGCTGTCCTAGACTATGAGATCTGGCAGGTGGATGACTATAACGTCATTCTAAATTGAATTTAGAAGTGCATGTGTATATGACTCTGCCAGAGGGTTGTTGTAGTCAGTGGGAGCAGCGGTAGCGTGGTGGGCAAGATACTGTTAGGAATATGTATACCTTATAGGCCATTATTGTATGATATAGTGGATGCTTGGACATATATATAGATGACTTTCTTGCTCGACATGATAGTATGCTATCTACTTGCTCTTTATCTTAACATGTACACTTATATTGTTATACTGTCTCTCCGATACATGTTGATAAAGCCCTTAGGATGTTAGCTTGACTACCAGGACTATAATGTAGATCATACTAGTGGGGCTTGTGTAGTCCGCAAGCACATCCTTTAACAGTTCCTAATCGAGGGAATATCGAGACAGGGCATCGATATTCCAGAGTAGATTAGTGTGTACGTTTCTTGACCCTGTATGGGGCGATGGTTGATCCCACATCCATTGGTGTTTGACATCAAAGATTGTACACAGGTGCTCATTAGAGAATGAGTACACCGAACAGGCCTCGCCGAAAACTCCTAGATGGTACCATACCTATCGTCAGATAGCAGTTCTCTGGTGACACTTGTACAGGTCAGTCTGTAGACCCGAGATCGTCACAGTGTCTTGTGTGGTTCCCACTGTGCTTTGATTTCCTCCCTACCACGGCTCAAAGGAGTCATGCAAACAGGTGGTTTTTGGGTACAATCCCGAGTCACATGGAGGCAGTGAGCTATAGGAGGGGTTTCGTCTCTCCCGGTATAGGGAGTTGATGTTGCGCTATGGTCGATTGGCTATAACAGCAAGTCCCTGGCCAGGGCTGATGAGATTTACTGGTAAGTGTTATCAGTAGTTTCTCGAACGGTTATAGGCCACACATCGGCATGACTTATCAAGTTACTGGGGTCTGACGATTCCACCCCTAGACTCGATATGCGGCATATCAGACGAAGAGACCAGACTGTACGGTAAGTGTTGCTTATAAGCTTTGCGGGAGTTTGGACAAGCTTGCTTGTTGATCTTCTATTCGCTCAATACCTAGGTAGCCGTTACGTCTAGCTAGTACCGCTGACGGCTTGTAGGTGACCGATGTGATCATTACCTACTGCTGGCGTATTGACGAGTCTTTAAAGTCCCACACAGAGGTTTCCTATCTCAAGCGAAACGAAGTAGGGCACATATGGTGATATGTGCGGGAGCTTGATTAAATACGAGTATGTGATACCGTATTCTAATCTCATGATATTTGATATCGGTTAGGTTATATGTGATATAACCGGATTGTTGAATCAAGTGTTGATTCAATAATATGTTATATGTATATATATTTAATATTGGCCGGTTATATATGATATGACCGGATTATTGAATCAAGTGTTGATTTGATATAGTATATTAAATGTTGTCGGTTATATGTGATATGACCGGGTTATTGAATCAAGTGTTGATTTGATAATTTGATATACATATAAATGATATTAGTCGGTTATATATGATATAACCGGATTATTGAATCAAGTGTTGATTTAATAATTTAATATATATTTATATTTGATATATTTATATATTAACTAATATTGTGCTCACTGAAGATTTTATTCTCTTGTTATATATGTGTGTGTGTGTTTAATAAAATACTATTGTGTCATGGTGGATAATATATTGAACATGGGTGTATGAGATTCACACCAAGGCTAAAGATAATTAGGGTGATTATTTATTAAGAGGAAAATTAAAATGAGTTAGAAATGAGCATGGTTTCGATGCTTGTAGAAGCTATGACTAATCTCACTAATTTTGTTTTACTCTAGATATTTTCTCACCCAACCATTATCTTTAGCACATGGTTAACTCTCTCATTATCACTTGAGATATTTTCTTCACTCAAGTTCATCTTCTTCCTCTCTAGTTTTTCTTGAGTTGGAAAATAAAAAAGAGAAATTGATTTCTAAAGTGAGCAAAAATCCTACTTCATCAACCTACACTAATCTAGCCCATTAGTTTAGGTTGTTAGCTTCACTAATACTTGATTAGTGAAGCAATAGCTTGAGTTAGAGAGACTTCAAGGTGGATAATCTTCGGATCCGAAGACATCAAAGCAAGCTCGATCCTTTCTTCAAGTGGAGCCAAGAAGAGTTCTAGAGACTACTACTTGGAGCTTAGGGACTACTACTTAGAGCTTTAGAAGCGAAGGACTTGGTCTACAAAGGTTGTAACCCTCTTCACTTAGTATAGAACTTGCTTTCTTGCTTAGAAAACCATAATTCTCTAGTTCGATTCTAGGTTAGTGTAGCTTAGACCTCTAAATTTTTTTAAATTGCATACTCGATGCATGTGAAAACCTAGTAAAGGTGCTAAGACACACTTTCAGATACTTATGTCTATTTATAGATTAAAGTAAGGAAAGCGGAGATGGGTCATCTATTCTTGATGTGACAGTCGTAGTGTTTGACTTCATCAAGAATAATAGATACACCTGGTAAGAAAGTTGAGTAGGGAGTATTGTCCTGGTTTTTGGATGACATACTCCTGATAGGAAGTGTTGTTCCTATACTACGATCGGTCAAACTGTGGTTGTCACATATGTTTCTTCACTTAGAAACTGGATAAAATATCAGATATTCTGATGACTATATCTATGGTTTTAGATCTAGATTTGGAAAGTGTCTCAATTTGGATATTTAGACACTATTTTAAAGTGTTTTAGAATAGATGACTCCTAGTGTGGTGGTGTACCCGCAGGTAATAGAGTCACCATCTCTAAAGAGTGTCTTCTAAACTGATGAGGAGAGAGATTTGCATGATTGACATATCACTTACTCAGGCAATTGAGTCAATCATGAAATATCAAGTATCACACCAGATATTGCTTTTGCACTAGCTGTAATAAATAGCTATTAATCCAATCCTGGAGAAATATTGGGAAGCAGTTATGAACATGAGAGAATGTTCTTGGTATATGTCACGCCCCGCTTCCCAGAGTACGCAAGTTTGGGCACGTGACATAGCCAACCATGCTACCTGTGGGTAGGAAGTATCCATCCACAGTCACATTACGGTTGTAAGGATATCAAGAACAAGATAAAAACTAATCTAATACATGTCCAAATCCATAATCACGAGAATCAATAAACAATAAGTGCGGAAGCTAATGATCCAATACAATGAATAAACAGTACGTCCCATAATGCGGGCTCACATCTGGAAATGAAAAGAAATAAATAAACTAAATCCTAAGGACTCATTGTTCAGCCTGCTGGCTGAAGTACTCCTGCTCGGTCGTCGACAGTGGTACGGAATCTGGGCCATGCAAAACCCAGACGTCAGCGCGTCATGATATCAAGCATATAGTATAAACATGGTAATAATCAATGCAAGTATGAACATGAGTAAAGCAATGATAAGAGATAACAAGCAGGGTAATGTGCAATGGTGACTAAACTGTCCTATCAGGTTTTCTACTCTATAATCTTTGAAACCAATTGATGAATCGTCGATGTAACTCAATAGTATCCCGTGCGTGCCCGGGACCACGGTCATGACCCTCGGGGCTGAATCCGAGACGTGCCGCTAAGCAGTAAAAGGTAATAGGATGGACGAGTGATGTCAGCATCAACACTCCGGAGCTGGCCAAGCCCGTAAGACTGATCAGAACAATGTATCGAACTGTTGAGTTACAAGTCGGTTTCACCTTTGATTTCCCCATACCCCCAAACTATGTATGTCAGGTCAGGTATTCAGTAGTCAAGGACTAATGCCAACACAAAGTCAAGTAAAAGTAGGTCTGTCCGGATCGACAGCAGGAATGGTTAGGTTTGTCGGCATTAGGCATGAAATCATGAAACAGGTAATGTCATGGTACGGCAGGATGAGTCGGTATGTATGTATATGTCAGGTGTGGCAGGGTCAGGCCAATATGTCGTGCAATCGGGTAAGTGCTCCCAACAGGTATACAATCAATAATGGACAACAGCAGGAAACAGTAATTAACCACAATATTCCATATAACCACAGTGATGTTTGTATTCTCTTATTAACAGGTTCAATCATCTTAGGGTGCAATCGCCACAAGGTGAAGCAATATCCACAATTATAAATTAAGGAAACTACATGAAATTATACTAAATATAAGAATTGTCTCATGAATGATTTAACAGTTTAAGCAGATATGATTCAGTCGCTTTATTTAGTTGAAATACGGGTTTATGTGGGTTGATTAATTACGAGGAACTGTTGTACGATTCCAGGTTAAGCTAACTACAATAATATGATATCAAATGCCATCATTAAGTTGTGGTATTAAATAGTATGAGTTCAATTGCGTGGCAAGACTAGATCTCGCACACTAGCATGTTCAAGCAAGTATTCAGATACTTGCTTCGACGGTCTGCAAACTGGAACACGGATGCGATGTCGGCAGAAAGCACGATATGATAGCACGGGCCACGGATCGAGTCCCGACAGAGATCAACGGAATTGCACGGACCAGGGGGCTTCGCTGGAGCGTCGGGTTCGCCAAGACAGCACGCCGGAATCCGGCAGCAAACAAAAGCAACAAAGTTAGCAACATAAACCACGCATCTAAAATACGGACCAGCAGGGGGACACCAGCACACTAAGAAGGATAAAGGGATACCTATAGAGAAGAACCAGGGCAGTACGATGGGCTCGACGGCGATGGGACGCCGGCGAGGCAGCGACGGCGATGCAGCAAGGTTGGGGCTTCAGGATTGCAGGAAAGGTGGTCGTGCTGAGCAGTGGGGGGAAAGGTAAGCCCCGGGTTCTGGTCGCAGGGGAGAGGAGGTGGTCGGAGGTGGCGCCGGTGACGTCGACGAGGGTCGACTGCACTTTTTCCGGCGACCGGCAGAGAGAGGTGCTAGGGTCGGGCTTAGGTTCTGGTGGTCCGGCGAGGGGGACAGGAAGGCGACGACGAGGTCGGGACGAGGAGGGTGAGAGGGAGTCGTGGGGGTCGTCGGCGATGAGAGGTGGCGTCGACGTCGAGGTCTGCGAGGTTGGAGGCGAGGTCGGGGGTTGGGTGCAGGTGCGGGGAAGAGCGGGAGAACGAGAGGATGGAGGTGCGGTGAGGTCGACGAGGTGGTGGCGGCGACGGCGAAGTCGCGGGGAAGTCGGCGGTGGGATCGCGAGGCTAGGGTTAGGGTTTGCTCGGGTGTTCTCGTGGTCGATGGGGAGGAGAAGGCGGTTGCATGGGAAATTAATAGAGGAAGAGAGAGAGAGAGATTGGAGAGAGAAAGAGCGAGGGATTGAGGGAAGAGAGAGAGAGATAGGGAAATGGGAGGTGGGGCCCACGAGCTCAATTGGGAGCTCGTGATTGGCTGGGAGGCGAGATTTAAAGGAGATTTGAGGGGAGATACGTAGGATTTTGTGAGGGATTTACAGCTGAGGAATTTATATTCGTATAAATATATTTTAGATATTAAATTGAAATGGGCCCTTTTTGGCGCGAAATGAAACATTTCCAAATCGCGCCCGGGTTGCGCCCAAATGCTCCAAATTCAAATTGTAGGATTTTAAGCTGGTTCCAAATTTTGAAAAGAGGTGTTTAATGATTAAAATGCATGCCCCCAAGTCGGACACTTGCACGCGCGCGTAGTCGTCCAAACTTGCCCGTTTAGCCAAACGGAACGGAATCTCGACACGCGGACGCTACCACGCTACTAGTGGCGACGAGTAGGCCAACATGGACATTTTAAATTTCATTTTAGGAGTTAAAATTTGTTATGTGCCAAAATGACTTAACCGGTTAAAATTTAGCAATAAACACCAGAAAATCAGGAAAATTGGAATGAGCAAACCACAACCCTCAACTAGTAATATAAATAGTATTATTGGGCTCGGGTGTTACATCATACCCAACTACAAAATAATTTCGTCCTCGAAATTCCAAGAATACAAGATAGCTAACTACTGGAAAAGGTGAGGGAATTTCTGTCGGATCTCGTCTTCTCGCTCCCAAGTGGATTCTCCATGCGATCGATTACCCCAAGAAATTAGCACAAGAGGGATAACCTTGTTCTTAAGAACCTTTTCTCTTCGATCCTTGATTCCAACTGGTCGCTCTTCAAAAGTTAGGTCCTCCCGTACAGTCAACTCCGAATGATCCAAGACCTGAGTCTCATCACGAGCATACCTCCGTAGTTGAGACATACATGCAACACATCGTGAACTCCTGCTAATGACTGTGGTAACGCCAACCGGTACGATACCTCTCCAACACGCTCCAAAATCTCGAAGGGTCCGACGAATCGAGGACTAAGCTTTCCCTGACTGCCAAAGCGAATCACCCCTCTAGTCGGTGATATCTTCAGGAATACCAAATCACCCACGGCGAACTCTAGAGGTCTTCTTGACGTGTCGGCCCAACTCTTCTGTCTGTCTTGAGCTGCCTTCATATGCTTCCTGATTGTATTCACCTTCTCGACTGTCTGTACCACCAAATCTGGTCCTAGTAACCTTCGTTCACCAACGTCATCCCAACAAACAGGTGAACGGCACTTACGACCATACAGTGCTTCAAACGGGGCCATCTGAATAGTTGCTTGGAAGCTATTGTTGTACGAAAACTCCACCAGGTGTAGATGATCTTCCCAAGAACCTTTGAAGTCCAACATGCAAGCCCTCAACATATCTTCAAGGGTCTGGATCGTTCTCTCTGATTGTCCATCAGTCTGAGGATGATAGGCTGTGCTAAACTTCAATCGAGTCCCCAAACTTTCTTGTAAACTCCTCCAAAAGTGCGACAAGAACCGAGTGCCCCGATCGGACACGATGCTTACCGGTACTCCATGCAATCTGACAATCTCCTGCATGTACCGCTCTGCCAAAGTCTCTGTCGATTGACCAACCCGAAAAGGAGTAAAGTGAGCTGCCTTGGTCAACCGGTCGACACTCACCCATACAGCATTGTTGCCCTTTGGACTCCGCGGTAAAGCCGTCACGAAATCCATGGTTATATGTTCCCACTTCCATTGAGGAATCGGAAGTGGTTGCAACAAACCAGCAACCCTTTGGTGTTCGGCCTTGACTCGCTGACAGACCAAGCACTTAGCCATGAAGCGAGCAATTTTCCGTTTCATACCTTCCCACCAGAAGTGCTGTCGAATATCTCGGTACATCTATGTCCCTCCTGGATGTACAGAGTAAGCTGAACGGTGTGCCTCCTTCATAAGCTCTTCACGCACATCTCCTTTTGGCACACACACACGGCTACCATATCTCAACGAACCATCTTCATGGATCAGTAAATCGGTTCGTAGTCCGGCTTCCACCTGCTCTCGAAACTTTTGTAGTCTAGGATCCTGCGATTGTGTCGCTTTAATCTTCTCAACTAAGGACGATTGTACTTGCAACTGCATAAACTGTCCTGTAGCATGTGGTAGCACAACCTCCAAGTCAAATCTCCGAAAATCCTCAATGATCTCTCTCTGTGCAGTCAATATCTGAATTGCTGGTAACCGGCTCAGCGCATCCGGCACGACGTTGACCTTTCCCGGATGGTACTTAAGATCGAGGTCATAGTCGGCCATCAGCTCCAACCATCTGCGTTGCCTCATGTTCAACTCCTTCTGAGTGAACACATACTTTAAACCCTTGTGATCTGTAAAGACTTCAACTCTCTCGCCCAAAAGGTAGTGTCTCCAAATCTTCAGGGCGAAGATCACGGCTGCAAGCTCTAAGTCATGAGTCGGATAGTTCTTCTCATGAGTCTTCAGTTGTCTCGATGCGTAATCGACGACTTTCCCATTCTGCATTAACACACATCCCAATCCTTTTCCAGATGCGTCGCTGAATCACCAGTCCTCCTGAATTATCCGATACGGTCAGGATCGGGGCGGTTATCAACTTCTGCTTCAACGTCTCGAAGGCCAATGCACATCCATCCGTCCAAAAAAACGGTACCTCCTTACGCGTAAGCTTGGTTAACGGCTCAGCTAAACGAGCGAAGTTCTCCATAAATCTTCTGTAGTATCCGGCTACTCCAAGGAAACTTCTTATCTCAGCTACATTCCTTGGAATAGGCCAATCTCGAACTGCTGCAATCGTTTCGGGATCCACGGCGATTCCATCGCCCGACGCGACATGCCCCAGAAACTCCACTTCTTCCAGCCAGAATTCACACTTACTCATCTTCGCAAATAACTTCTCTTGCCTCCACACCTGTAGGACCCAATGATATCCGGATCGCAAATCCAGTTTCTGGAACGGTCCCTGTCCTTAGAACGGTCCCTGCGAAGGCTTCTGTGTATCATCCTTTGTGCGAGGCTTCAACGGACAAGCATCAACGGTGTGATCTGCCGCTCCACATCTAAAACAGAGTCCCAGCCTCATCCGACACTTCTTTCGCACATGCCCGGGTTTATGGCAGTATCTACAGATCACGCTCCCCTTCCGATCACCCATACTTGTTTTCTTCATTGGTGCTACGCCGCGCCTGTTCACTGGAATGCTTCTCCGTACGGGCGTGTGGTTCAGTGCAAATGCTGGTTCCAGCTCGATTTGTTCCTTTAGTTTCTCCAGCAATCCCCTTATCACTCTACGCCTGGCGGCTAAGACCGCACGCCCTGGGTCCATCTTCAAATTCTGACCGGCCATATTCCTGGAAATCAAAGTACCCAACATTAGTATGATGATAGTTTTCGAGTATAGATCAAGGCTAGAACTCCAAGATACTTAAATAGAGTGCTGCATTGTAGCTATGCCGCGGTATCATAGCCGCAATTACTTAACTCCACCCAAGTCGCCTAAGTCCTAGAGATAACAAGAAGTTAGGGTTTCGAGTTAACAATGCAAAGTAAGTTTGCATGTCGACATGATCCGGAAGAATGATTCAAGGATGGTAAAACGGTCAAAGTGGCAGGACATGTTTCCTAATCACGGGTATCCTGATTCGTGTATCGGGTGCAATACCCAACTACAAAGAATCAACCCAATTAACCTATGGCTCTGATACCATAAAACCATGTCACGCCCCGCTTCCCAGAGTACGCAAGTTTGGGCACGTGACATAGCCAACCATGCTACCTGTGGGTAGGAAGTATCCATCCACAGTCACATTACGGTTGTAAGGATATCAAGAACAAGATAAAAACTAATCTAATACATGTCCAAATCCATAATCACGAGAATCAATAAACAATAAGTGCGGAAGCTAATGATCCAATACAATGAATAAACAGTACGTCCCATAATGCGGGCTCACATCTGGAAATGAAAAGAAATAAATAAACTAAATCCTAAGGACTCACTGTTCAGCCTACTGGCTGAAGTACTCCTGCTCGGTCGTCGACAGTGGTACGGAATCTGGGCCATGCAAAACCCAGACGTCAGCGCGTCATGATATCAAGCATATAGTATAAACATGGTAATAATCAATGCAAGTATGAACATGAGTAAAGCAATGATAAGAGATAACAAGCAGGATAATGTGCAATGGTGACTAAACTGTCCTATCAGGTTTTCTACTCTATAGTCTTTGAAACCAATTGATGAATCGTTGATGTAACTCAATAGTATCCCGTGCGTGCCCGGGACCACGGTCATGACCCTCGGGGCTGAATCCGAGACGTGCCGCTAAGCAGTAAAAGGTAGTAGGATGGACGAGTGATGTCAGCATCAACACTCCGGAGCTGGCCAAGCCCGTAAGACTGATCAGAACAATGTATCGAACTGTTGAGTTACAAGTCGGTTTCACCTTTGATTTCCCCATACCCCCAAACTATGTATGTCAGGTCAGGTATTCAGTAGTCAAGGACTAATGCCAACACAAAGTCAAGTAAAAGTAGGTCTGTCCGGATCAACAGCAGGAATGGTTAGGTTTGTCAGCATTAGGCATGAAATCATGAAAAAGGTAATGTCATGGTACGGCAGGATGAGTCGGTATGTATGTATATGTCAGGTGTGGCAGGGTCAGGCCAATATGTCGTGCAATCGGGTAAGTGCTCCCAACAGGTATACAATCAATAATGGACAACAGCAGGAAACAGTAATTAACCACAATATTCCATATAACCACAGTGATGTTTGTATTCTCTTATTAACAGGTTCAATCATCTTAGGGTGCAATCGCCACAAGGTGAAGCAATATCCACAATTATAAATTAAGGAAACTACATGAAATTATACTAAATATAAGAATTGTCTCATGAATGATTTAACAGTTTAAGCAGATATGATTCAGTCGCTTTATTTAGTTGAAATACGGGTTTATGTGGGTTGATTAATTACGAGGAACTGTTGTACGATCCAGGTTAAGCTAACTACAATAATATGATATCAAATGCCATCATTAAGTTGTGGTATTAAATAGTATGAGTTCAATTGCGTGGAAAGACTAGATCTCGCACACTAGCATGTTCAAGCAAGTATTCAGATACTTGCTTCGACGGTCTGCAAACTGGAACACGGATGCGATGTCGGCAGAAAGCACGATATGATAGCACGGGCCACGGATCGAGTCCCGACAGAGATCAACGGAATCGCACGGACCAGGGGGCTTCGCTGGAGCGTCGGGTTCGCCAAGACAGCACGCCGGAATCCGGCAGCAAACAAAAGCAACAAAGTTAGCAACATAAACCACGCATCCAATATACGGACCAGCAGGGGGACACCAGCACACTAGGAAGGATAAAGGGATACCTATAGAGAAGAACCAGGGCAGTACGATGGGCTCGACGGCGATGGGACGCCGGCGAGGCAGCGACGGCGATGCAGCAAGGCTGGGGCTTCAGGATTGCAGGAAAGGTGGTCGTGCTGAGCAGTGGGGGGAAAGGTAAGCCCCGGGTTCTGGTCGCAGGGGAGAGGAGGTGGTCGGAGGTGGCGCCGGTGACGTCGACGAGGGTCGACTGCACGTTTTCCGGCGACCGGCAGAGAGAGGTGCTAGGGTCGGGCTTGGGTTCTGGTGGTCCGGCGAGGGGGACAGGAAGGCGACGACGAGGTCGGGACGAGGAGGGTGAGAGGGAGTCGTGGGGGTCGTCGGCGATGAGAGGTGGCGTCGACGTCGAGGTCTGCGAGGTTGGAGGCGAGGTCGGGGGTTGGGTGCAGGTGCGGGGAAGAGCGGGAGAACGAGAGGATGGAGGTGCGGTGAGGTCGACGAGGTGGTGGCGGCGACGGCGAAGTCGTGGGGAAGTCGGCGGTGGGATCGCGAGGCTAGGGTTAGGGTTTGCTCGGGTGTTCTCGTGGTCGATGGGGAGGAGAAGGCGGTTGCATGGGAAATTAATAGAGGAAGAGAGAGAGAGAGATTGGAGAGAGAAAGAGCGAGGGATTGAGGGAAGAGAGAGAGAGATAGGGAAATGGGAGGTGGGGCCCACGAGCTCAATTGGGAGCTCGTGATTGGCTGGGAGGCGAGATTTAAAGGAGATTTGAGGGGAGATACGTAGGATTTTGTGAGGGATTTACAGCTGAGGAATTTATATTCGTATAAATATATTTTAGATATTAAATTGAAATGGGCCCTTTTTGGCGCGAAATAAAACATTTCCAAATCGCGCCCGGGTTGCTCCCAAATGCTCCAAATTCAAATTGTAGGATTTTAAGCGGGTTCCAAATTTTGAAAAGAGGTGTTTAATGATTAAAATGCATGCCCCCAAGTCGGACACTTGCACGCGCGCGTAGTCGTCCAAACTTGCCCGTTTAGCCAAACGGAACGGAATCTCGACACGCGGACGCTACCACGCTACTAGTGGCGACGAGTAGGCCAACATGGACATTTTAAATTTCATTTTAGGAGTTAAAATTTGTTATGTGCCAAAATGACTTAACCGGTTAAAATTTAGCAATAAACACCAGAAAATCAGGAAAATTGGAATGAGCAAACCACAACCCTCAACTAGTAATATAAATAGTATTATTGGGCTCGGGTGTTACAGTATATGGTAACGACAGCCTCCTTCTGGAAGCGGTTATCATTTCAGGCTTTCAAGGTGACCTGGATGACAGAGTGACTGTCAGAGTTAAAATTTACCCTCTTCTGAGGAGCAGTATGTTGGACAGTGATCCAAGCGGATACTAAGCTAGGCATGGCGCAGGATACTGATTAAATTCAGTGAAAGATACAGTCTAAAAAGTTTGTTGGATTTGGAGTTCATTTATGAACTTGGTCCCATCAGATATCCAGACAAGTTCTAAGGCGGGTATCGCTCATTTCGGGAGATAGTCGTTCTCCGCGAAGTTGAGATATAAAGATAAAGATAGAAACATTGGAGTGGACCCACTCACTGGGGCTATTTCTCGAACACGAATGTTTCGCAAATATGCTTTGTGAGACTGATTAGTAGAGAAATTGAGCGTTCGGTAGCACACGGGCCATGAGTATGTAACACCACAATAATTAGCCTTAAGTGCAAGTGGGAGATTGTTGGATATAGTGCCCTCAAGATAATTATTGTAATCGCAGGCAGACGATTATGATGATTGAGGGAGGACCTATACGGGTAGAACATTCTTACTCGAGTGATAGTATGCTATCTGATTTATCTTTATCATCGTGTACATGTATTATGTGATATTACGGATCATTATTACATGATGATGGAGCCCATAGGATTCATGTTTGATTACCAGGGTTATTGTGGCGATCACACTTGTGAGAACTAGATAGTCTATAAGCAAATCCTTAAATATCCCTAGTCGTGGGAATATCGAGACTGGGCATCAATATTCCAGAGTAGACTAGTGTATACGTTTTTTGACCCCGACGATGGGCGATGGCCGGTCTCACAGCCATTGGTGTTAGTTAGTCACCAAAGATTGTATACAGGTGCTCATTGGGTTATGAGTTACACTGGATGGACTCGCCAGGAACATGCTAGATGGTATTATACCTATTGTCATGTAGCAGTTCTCTGGTGACATGAGTACAGGTTAGTCTGTCGACCTAAGATCGTCATTTGTCTCGTGTGAGTTCCCACTGTGCTTTGATTACTACCCTACCATGGCTCTACTGAGTCGTGCAAATAAGTTTTAGTTGGGTACAGTCCCAAGCCACATGGAGGCAGTAAGTGGATCGTCAAGGATTCGTCTCTCCCGGTATTGGGGATAGATGTCGCGTAGTGCACGGGTAGCCATCACTAGAAATTCTTGGCCAAGGTGGACAAGATTTACTGATTTGGATCAATAGTTTCTTGGTGGGTGACGGGCTTCATGCTGACACGACTTATCGCGTTATTAGGCGTCTGACTTTATCCACCCCCTAGACCCGATATGCGATACTCTTAGACGAGTAGACCAGACTGTACGGAGACTGTCACTTTCAAACTCAGTAGGGATACGGACAATTTTTTTTGTCTTCCTTCCTTTCGTTCAATACCTAGGCAGCCGTTACGTACAGCTAGTGATACTGATGTGCTTGTGCTTAAACTCACTGTCAGCGTATTGTCGAGTCTTTAGAATCCCACACAGAGGGTTTCCCAGCTCAGGTGAAACGATATAGTATACGTATTTTGATACGTACTTAGGTTCGATTAAAACACATGTTTTTGTACACGTACTTTTAATCAGACATTTTGTTAATACTAGCCGGTTTGAAAGATAGCCGGTTTGAAAGATAGCCAGATTATCACATTTGGATGAAATGTGAGCTAGTATTATATATCTCTTTTAGTATCTCTCTTTTCGGTATTCGTATTTTGACAGAATACAATATTTATACGAATACGGGTATTTGTATAAATACGTGTATTCATGTCTTGATATGAATACGTGTATTCGTGGCTTGATACGAATATGGGTATTCGTGTCTTGATGCAAAAACGGTATTCATGTCTTGATACGAATACGGGTGTATGTATTTGTGATATATACTTTGTTCCCCTCCGAACGGCGGCGACGACGTGGACGTTTCGCCTGAGATTCGGGGCAGATGCTAATTGGTGCTATCCGTCCACCTCTCCGAAGATGCCAATTTGATCCATGGCACCATGTATCGGAGGTTTAGACGGATGCGTCCGATGTAGCAGACTTCGTCAGATTCCCCCTCGTTCGAGGGGTTTTTGATTGTGGGGACGCTCTTCCCTGCAGGCGCAAGCCCCTGCAGTTAATTACGCTACCGCTTTACGGTAACAACTTTCTCCTTCTCCAGATGGTCACTTCGTGTCGTGTGTTCTTGTTTTATGTTTCATTGCCCGTGGATCATTTACGGAGACTGAGTTATGTCGTCGCCCGTAGGGCATGGACTAGTCCAAATCCGCATTATCTTAAATTTGGGTTTGGGGGTTTGGTTTGAGGATGCGTCAGCCATACTTGAGGCTAAGATCAACTCAAACGTTTGTTAAGGATACGTTAGTCTAACTTTGTGACTAAGATCAACTTAACGGGATCGTTTAGATCCTACAAAAGAGTGTTTGGACTCTAATGTTCCAGTTTTAGGGACGTGGCGGTCCATCGTATATGTGGCCGTCGGGACCCGTCACCTCTCTGACGACGTTGAAGGATTACAACGACGGATGTCAGAGGAGTTCAGAGATGTACCCTCGAGCCAGAGTTAATTAGGGGGATTCATAGTCCAGTCTGCTTGAAGGTTTAAGGACGCGTTAGCCATCTTTGAGGCTAGGATCAACTTAAACAGGACCGTTTAGATCCGACAAAAGAGCACGCTGGGCTCTATTGTTCTAGTTTAAGGACATTGCGGTCCGTGGGTAGTTTAAGGACATTGCGGTCCGTGGGTAGTTTAAGGACATTGCGGTCCGTGGGTAGTTTTAAGACATCTCGGTCAAGGTTAAGGACGTCATAGTCCATGGGTTTAAGGACTCCATAGTCCGGTATGTGCTCTGGATGCTTCACACGGGTTCACTGCCGTGCTAGGCGAGGACCAGGCTCCGCTCTGGATGCTTCACACGGGTTCACTGCCGTGCTCTGCGAGGACCAGGATCCGCTCTGGACGTTTTCCGCGGGGTCAAAAAGTGACGTTATCCGCGTTCCACGTAACCAGGAATTTTGCATTATGCATGGGTTTAGGGACCCCACAGTCCATATCATGAATGGTCTTCGGGACCCGTCACCTCTTTGAAGACATTGAGGGATTACAATGCCAAGTATCAAAGGAGTGAAGAGATGTACCCTAGAACCGGAATGGCTTGAATAGTCCCTGGCCCAATTTGGGGTCAAGACTGGTTAATTATGTTGTGAGCCCATTAGCCCAGTTAATCATGAATTGAGGACTGATGGCCAGCTTGGGCTAAGTCCAATCAGGAGAGGCTTTGCCTCTATCCCTTTAGCCAATTGGGCCAAAGCCTAGTGTTAAACACTTCAGAGCAATCAGCGTTGAACACTGGGAATGAGGTTGACAAGTTAGTGTTCAACATTGAGAGATAATTGGTGTTAAACACCAGCAATAAGGCTTTTTCAAATTAGTGTTAAACACTAAAACAGATCAGTGTTGAACGCTGCGAATAAGGCTTTTTAATCAGCATTGAATGCTAAGGCCCGACAGTGTTTTAACACTGGGCTTGAGAGTTTTAATTTTAGTGTTAAACACTAAGGCAAGAAGGGTCACGTGGCAGCACGTGAGAGCGCCCTCCCTTCATTTGTTCTGTTGAAATTCTCATTTCCTTCAAAGCATCACGTGCCATCACGTGATGGGCATTCAAATGCCTGTGTATTAGAGTTTCTACCAAGGTCACGTGGATCACGTGGGGGTGCTGCCTCAAAGGGACTTCTGTAGCTCTTTTGAGAGGGTCACGTGGTGGCACGTGACCCTACCTCCATGTATGTTGTTTTAGAGAATCTGTTGATCTTTCTTTTCAGGAATTAAATTCCTCTAGCTTTAATTTTCAAAGGAATTAAATTCCTGCTTCCTTTTGATCCTTGAACCTTCTGTAGGAATTAGATTCCTCGTTAATGTGAAGAACTGAATAGGGTTAAACCCTAACAAAAAACTTTTTAAGGAATCAAACTTCCGTTTCCCGTCAGATCATGATTAAAGGACTTAAATTCCCATTGTTTCAACAGAACTAAATTCTTAATTAGGGTTAAACCCTGCTTCTTTTTATTTTGAAGGAATTAAATTCCCATAACACAGGGTCAAGCCCTACTTTTATCTTAGAGGAATTAAATTCCTATAGTTCTTTGAGAATTAAATTCTCAGGCCTGCATTCTTTCTCTATGTTTTGGATCTGCATGGCAGGATCTCGACCCATTGAGAATTAAATTCTCAACCTTAAGGGGAGATGTGCACTTTGCAGATCCTCTATCAAAGAGAGAAGAAATCTACTCTTCTGTTTTATGTATCAGAGTCAAACTCTGTTGAGAATTAAATTCTCTTTCTCTCAAAAGGCTTTCCCTTTCTTACCTAGGGTTTTTTGCAGAAGATCCGAGTCTTTTCAAAGTATCAAAGCTCTCCTCCTTTTTTTCTTTCTCTTCTCTGCGCATGTATATCTTTTTTTTTGTGTCTCTTGGCTCCTATTTATAGGAGAAGCAGCTGAATCAGTTGGTTTTTGACGAATCTTCGTTGAGAGATCTGATTTGCATCCTTCATTCGTTCTGGACCTTTGGATTATTAGGTGAATTTTATTCACCATTGGATTTCAAATCCAGAGATTCTCCCTTGTTATTTTGGTTAGATTTAAGGGGGAAATCTTTCCAAACCCGAGATTTTCCATAAATAAATGACCTCCGAATCTTTAATTTGATTGGATGCATATAGTTGCGTTCCTTTGGAAAGATTTGCATTTCTCTCAGAATTTAATTCTGTTGACAAAAAGGGCTTTGAAAACCGGTCACGTGTGACCACATGGCCCATGGTCACGTGTGAGCACGTGACCCCCTTTGGAATGAGCATTTTCCTTTCTTTTGCGCTGTCTTCTGATCGTTGCTTAAACGTCACGTGCTACCACGTGACTCCTGGTCACGTGTGAGCACGTGACCCCTGTCTGGCACTTCTTTCCTTGGTTCAATTGGAGAGCGAGTTTGCTACTTTGAACGTCACGTGTCGACACGTGACCCTGGTCACGTGGGAGCACGTGACCTCTTCTGAAGCTCTTTTTCTTGACTTTGTTCAGCGAATCATTGTGCCCCTTTTCTGTACTTTATAGGTCACGTGTCAACACGTGACTGCTGGTCACGTGTAAGCACGTGGCCCCCTTTTCGAAGCTCTTCACAGAAGCTTTTCTGATTTTAAATCAGGAAACAAATGCCCCCACAGCGTTGTTCTCACGTGTCAGCACGTGAGTGCAACGCTGTCATCTCTTGCGACCGTTGGATTCATTTAGGGATTTGGGAGATGAAGCGTTTTCACTGTTTTCTATAAATACCGCTGTCTCTTCATAGGAGCCTTCACTTTGCTCATCTTCTTCCTCTGAGAATTTCCTCTTTGAGAATTTAATTCTCGTTTCCAGAGCTTAGTTCTCTGTCTTCAAAATTTCCAGAGTTTAACTCTGTCAACGGATCCCTTTCCCTCAGGTAATAATGTCGAACGGCCAAAGCGCCTTTGTCTTTGAAAGAACTCCTTGGATTTCAAATCCATATTAAGGGTTTCGCAAAGAACCCATTTTTCTTCAAGTTTTTTCTTAAGAACAGGGAACCTTCGAACTGTAGATCTCTTAGGGTTTAAGCGATCTTCGGGGAGATGATGACAGCGTTTCAACTCCCTGGACTTTAATTCCATCAAAATTATTCCTGGGAATTTAATTCCCTTTTTCCTAATAAGGAATTTAATTCCTATGAAGAACTCAGTTTCTTCACCCAGAGGCTCCTTGGGGTCTCTTGGCCCGAGGCTGTTCTTCTGCCATTAATGCGATGGAGATTTTGTAATGATGCCTTTTCGTGGGAATTTAATTCCTTTGATTTTGTTGGGTTCACTGTAGAGCCCGAGACAGATCTCATTGGGGGGGACGTGCATGGTCATCATTCTTTATTAAATGGGGATGTTCCCTTTGTTTTATTGTAACTGTTTGGTCTCATTATTAATGAGCCGTCATCCGGATTCTGTGGGGCCCATGTGTTTTGTAGCCAATGGTCCCAGGAAACTTTGTTGTTGCCTTCTCCAATTAGTCTTCATGTGTGATGGCTTTTCTTTTACATATATCGCTAACTTTTCTTTTAACGGTCTCCCTTTATTGGGTTTCAGGTGTGATGGCTTCTGCTCCACGCTTTCCCTTCTCTCGCTCGGAGGCGGCCTTTCCTCAGTCACCGTCTGATGAAGAGGCGATGGCGATGATTAGGGCCCATGACCCGGACTGCGCCAACCTTCTTCAATGGGGACCTTGGTACAGTCAGATTATTCAAGGTCGCAGGAGCTTTCTTTGCGCGGTGTCAACGGAGCCCACTTTCCCATTTTTACCGATGGATCCTCCAAGGGCAGCTTTCGCCGTGGAAATGCCCAACTGGACTCCAACGGGGAGGCTGGAGCCTTCGACGACCGGCATTCCGAACCACCCGATCCCGGCTGTAGACATCTTGGGACGGCGCATCTGCCAGGGCGAGGCCCACCCGTGGGGGCAGATTTATAAGATAGGGCTCACTCCCAGGCATCCTACGGGCTACCTTCTCTGGGCTCGCTACATTCTTTCTGCCCATCGGGCGCAATTGCAGAAAGTCGGGCTTTATCAGGCCGTATACGCGTTGCTGTTTCATTACAAGTCCCCGCACGCCTGGTGGGTCAAGGCGTTTCTGAACCAGTGGAATCTTCCCACTAATACTTTTCTTCTGGGAGATCGCGAGGTTTCGATTTCTTTAGCCGAGTTTTATGAAATTTCGGGGTTGCCGATAAGGGGTAACATGTACGAGGAGTTGCTGCCCCCTGACGAGTACATTTTTGAACCTGAGCCCGCCCCAGTCGACGGCTTATCCGCTGAGAACGCTGTTCGACACAAGCGTCCCAGTTTAATTAGGGCTCTAGGCATTTTTGATCGATTATTCACCGAGTCTGAGGAGCAAGGCGTTACTTTCAAGAGCTTCATTGCTCGTTTCATTCGCGAGGACGCCTTACCGAAAACAGCCCCGAAGTTTGCCGACATTGGGGACCCCTTTGGGTTTGGTCCGAAGAGGTTGCCGACCAACGAGTCAGATCTTCCTCAGTATTACATCCCTATCATATCGCCGATCTCTTTTGAATCTATTGCTGCCCCAGGCATGGACGAGGAGACGTTCTTTGTGGGGTTTATTAGCGTTTGGCTAAGTTGGTTCGTTATCCCCATGCATCGCCGCTTCATGAGAGCCTCGGTCATCTACCCGGCGCATCGTATTGCGGAGGGGACACGGTTGGCCATTGGCATCCCGGCCCTGGCGCACCTCTATAATGGATTGGGCACTGCGGCTAATACCTCTACGCTTGGCGTGGACGTAGTGAACTTTTCGCTTCATTACTTCACGTCGTGGATTGAAATGCACGTGCTGGGGTCTTTTGCTATGCATCAGAGGCCTGCTTTTTACGACGCCTATACCTTCCCGCGACTTATGCGACTGGTGGGTGCTTCCGCTGCCGATCCAACTCAATTTAGGGCTATTAGGGTGCTGATTTCCCCTCACGCCACCGCCGGCGGGTTAGCTTTTAATGATCGGGTTCTGTCTTCCTCTTCGGGTCCTGTTCAGCAACTTTGGGACCAGTCAAAGGACAACGCACCTTCTCTGAAGCCCCGAGAGGCCACCTACTTGTTCAATTAGACCGGGCTACTTGGTGTTTCGCCAGGATAGTGCAGCCCTTTTTATGCGGTACAATCCTCATCGATTTGCTCGGCAGCTCGGATATGACCAGGGCGTTCCTTTTGAGGCTTTTATGATTGCTCCAATTCCTTCGCTCGACGCTGTTCGTGACGCAGCTCATCATTTCATGAGGCTGAACACCGGCTCTCATTTCATGGTCCCTGAAGCCGAGTACATCCCTCGATGTGTGGGTGCATTTACAGGCTGGTATCTTCATCGGGTCACTCCAATTATTGCTGAAGAAAGAAGGGTTCTTCTTGGTCATGACGCTCCTCCTCAGGTCTCGCGAGTTGAGTTGCGACCGAGGGTTCCAGTCCGCTTTCCTTTGAGGGAAATTGGCGCTGCCCTCATTCCGGGGGAGTCAGGGGTAGACCTCACTCCGACCGCTGGTATGCCCTTGGGTTCTCGATCGCGAGGTAGACGGGCTCCAGTGGTAACACCTCTGCCGGTGGCGGCGCCGCCTCCCGCGGCGTTGACGACGTCGACGTCTTCCTTGGTTGCGGCACCGAGCGAGAGTAACAGGGATGAGGGCGTTGAAGGCGATGTGGGCCAGCGTCGCCCTAAGGCTTCGCGAGGGAGGAAGCGGTCATCTTCGGCGGCCGGTTCTGGGTCGAAACGACGGAGGAAAGTGGCTACTACCCCGCTGGATTCTGTGGTGGAATCTGAGCCTATCCTTGAAGACGAACCCTTGGCCTTGCAAGGGTCAGACGCTGGGCTTCTCTTCCCGAGTTCGGCTGACGAGGAGGCTGCTCAACTGGCTGAGGCCTTACGGCGTTCGAAAGATCCATCCCATAATGCCAAGGTTCCGAAGAAGTCTTATCCCGCTGTAATTTTTTACGAAGACCCTTCGTGGATTCGGCGGCGATTTATCGGCCCTTTGGAGGAATGGGGGGAAAGGGCTTTGAAGCAGGTCGCTTCAGAAGATGCAGCTGATGCACTTTCTTTATGGACCGGCGGTCATGAGTCTACTCTTGAACCTCGGCGAGCTTATCTCCTTGAGAAGGAAAAGCGGATTGAAGAAGCCATGTTAAGGGCTTCTTTGCGTATAGGTACGCTGTGCTTCTTTTGTAGTCTTTTCGATTATTTATGCTCGTGAGTATGTATCATCATTTTTATTTGAACCGTGCAGAATCTTCAACGCTGGGGGAGCTTCCTACTGGCCCCTTAAAGCTAAAGCCCGCCGAAATTCTCAATGAGGCCTTGCTAGGTGTGGAGGGGGCTGATGAGGCTGTTCCTCTCGTGATAGAACCTCCAGCGGCGGCTCTTGATCAGGGAGTGCTTGCCCCTTCGGGGGATGCTCTTATGGAGGCCGCCATCCCAATGACTCTTGCTGAGGGTGGCCCAAAGGTTGGAAGTGAGGTAGTCGGGGCTACTCTCCCTTTGTTGGAGCCTGAGGTTACGGCGGAGACCGTCGAGGCTGCTATCCCCCCGGCTCAGAATGGGAGGAGTGTCGAAGGTATCCTTCCGCGTTTTAATTTAGTAACCCCTTCATGGTCTGAAATCTTTTATCTTTCCCAGAATTACGCGGTTTGGCAGCCACGATCGCGGATCTATCGCCTCGCCAATCATTTCAGCGTCTATTGGAGATGGCAGCCCCGCAGGCGATTCCCCCTCAGCGTATTGTCCTTTCCTCCGGGCAAGGTTAGTGTCATTCGCCATTTTTTATCATAGCATTGTCACTATTTTGTGAAATGACGTTAATGTCTCTTATAGTTTTGGAAGCCGATGATGAGGTCGAGGTCGTTGAAGGAAGGGCCAGGGGAACCTTCAACTCCTACGTGCATGACTGTCGGTGAGTGACATCTTATCATAGTCCCGTTCATCCTGTGTTTAAAAGTTTTACTAACATCTGCCAAATCTGAACAGCCCTGCCAGTCTCCATGGCTTTGGAATCACGCATTGTGATGCCGTCCGGCCCCTACGCTTTGCGGGCTTCAGAGCGCTTGGCCCAATTGAGCCTGGTCTCCTTATCTTCTTTCATCGAGGAGCTCCGTGCTGGTAGTGCAACCACGGCCGAAGCGTTCGCCGCTGAAGCTAACGGCTCCCTTCCTTTTCTCGCCACCTATCACAGTGAGGAGGTGGTGCGGGTCTGGGTGGAGTTCTGTAGGAGGGTGGAGGCTTGTTTGTATGCTCTCGAGTGTTCTCGCCTTTCCTCGGAGGCCGTGGCTGCAAAGGCGGAGTTACGAGGTCTGATAGCACGACATGCGGCCAACATGACGTCGTGCGAGAAGAGACTTGGCCGCAAGTTCTCAGAGAGGGAGCTAGCCTCCAAGGCGTTGAGCGAGCTTCAGACTAGCCTTATAGCTAAAGCCAACAAAGCGTATGACCTTTGGCGAGTGCTTCAGGAGTCCATCAAGGAGGTGGTGGCTCTTGATAAAGCCGCCATGTTTACTCGCGAGAGGGTTGAGGCTCACAAGGCCACTGAAAAAGAGCTTGAAGCTCGGCTCGCTTCATATCAGGCCCAACAAGCTCAGGCGGAGGCTCGCCTTCTGGAGATCTTGCGTCATGAAGCCGTGGCTCAGCAACAGAACGATGAGCTGGTGAAATTATTGCACCGCCCGCCGGCTTAAGGACTGTATCTTTTCTCCCCTTTTTTGTACCTACTCATGGATAAGAGTATCTTCCTTTTTGTTTCTTGAATTGTACCTTGTATCCTTTTTGGTTTATGAATAAAAGATACATTTTTCTTCTCAATGGTGTGTCTCCTTTTTATTGAATGCATTCTGCGGATATTCTATCTTGATTTCCTTGCAGGACAGCAATGGCTCAGGATTCAGGGTTAAGATCTGCTTCCTGAGACTTTTACATTTTATGAGCCACGAGGATCTCATAAAGAGTTTTTCTCCCAGCCGTGAGGACTTGTAAGCGCCGGATGCGGTTACCCTTGTCCGTGTTCTACGGAGTCAGGAGTTTCTCCAGATATTGTAGTTTAAAGACGTCGCGGTCAAGGTTAAGGACCTCATAGTCCATGGATTTAAGGACTCCACAGTCCGATGTTAGTTTTAAGACATCACGGTCAAGGTTAAGGACCTCATAGTCCGTGGATTTAGGGACTCCACAGTCCGATGTTAGTTTTAAGACATCACGGTCAAGGTTAAGGACCTCATAGTCCGTGGATTTAGGGACTCCACAGTCTGACGTTTGGTTACAGGGACCCGTCACCTCTTTGAAGACGTTGAGGAATTACAACGCCAGGCATCAAAGGAGTGAAGAGATGTACCCTTAAACCAAGGCAAAAATCTGTAAGGAATAGGGGTGGTTGATCGTTAGTTTTAAGACATCGCGGTCGAGATTAAGGACGTCATAGTCCGTGGATTTTAAGGACTCCACAGTCCGGTGTTTGCTCTGGATGCTTCACACGGGTTCACTGCCGTGCTTGGCGAGGACCAGGCTCCGCTCTGGGCGTTTTCCGTGGGGTCAAAGAGTGACGTTATCCACGTTCCACGTAACCAGGAATCTTGCACTAGATGCTTCACACGGGTTCACTGCCGCGTTAGGCGAGGACTAGGCTCCGCTCTGGATGCTTCGCACGGGTTCACTGCCATGCTCTGCGAGGACCAGGATCCGCTCTGGACGTTTTCCACGGGGTCAAAGAGTGACGTTATCCGCTTTCCACGTAACCAGGAAGTTTGCACTAGATGCTTCACACGGGTTCACTGCCGCGTTAGGCGAGGACTAGGCTCCGCTCTGGATGCTTCACATGGGTTCACTGCCATGCTCTGCGAGGACCAGGATCCGCTCTGGACGTTTTCCACGGGGTCAAAGAGTGACGTTATCCGCTTTCCACATAACCAGGAAGTTTGCACTAGATGCTTCACACGGGTTCACTGCCGTGCTCTGCGAGGACTAGGCTCCGCTCTGGATGCTTCGCACGGGTTCACTGCCATGCTCTGCGAGGACCAGGATCCGCTCTGGACGTTTTCCACGGGGTCAAAGAGTGACGTTATCCGCTTTCCACGTAACCAGGAAGTTTGCACTAGATGCTTCACACGGGTTCACTGCCGTGTTAGGCGAGGACTAGGCTCCGCTCTGGATGCTTCACACGGGTTCACTGCCGTGCTCTGCGAGGACCAGGATCCGCTCTGGACGTTTTCCACGGGGTCAAAGAGTGACATTATCCGCTTCCCACGTAACCAGGAAGTTTGCTGATTGTATCCGCATTTCACGGGATGGGGGTTTGACTCTTGGCGATATGTGTCGCCGAGCCATGGAACTTGGGGTTGCCGCTGTTCCGTTTCGCTTGATGTTGTGTCGTCGAGACAATGAAGCTAGGAATTTGGCCTTCGCTTCATTTGCTGGTATCGCGTCTGCTGTATCGAGACGAATGCCACGGTGGTGATCACTAAGTTATCTGTGAACCGCCGAGATTTTGCTTGCTTCTTTTTATTGCAAGTTGTCCCATCATTTCGGCTATTTTTTCATGCATGTGTGGCTTGCTAGCTTTTTCGCGGCAAGCTCGGATTTTTTTTGGATACCGGTTTCGGCATCAGCACCGCTACAACTGGAATGTTTGCCAGGAGCGAATCATCATTTGCCTCTGTCGACATTTGAACAAAGGTGGCTTAGTAAACAGGGTTAAGGGTCCTGCCGACCAAGGCTTTTGACTTCATGAGCCGTAAGGGTCTCACAAAGGTGTTTCTCCCTCCAAGTCGTGAGGATCTTGCAGGTGTGTTTTCTCCTTAAGGATCGTGGGGATTCTTAAGTGCATGTTCTCTTGTAAGTCGTAAGGATCTTACAAAGAGGATTTTCCCCTTATAAGTCGAGAGGACTTACAAGGGTCGTTCACCATATGGATGTATCCCCAGTCACGGGTGGGACTTTGTTAGGGAAATGTTTATTCGCGCCCGTGGATTGTATACAAGGGTCAGTACGAGCCGCTTGTAGGGCAGTATCGGAGGTTGTGGAGGGTTCGCTTAAGAACAGGTTTAGGTTTCTGTAACTTAAGACTTTCAAGTCTTATGAGCCGTGAGGGTCTCATAAGAAAATTCTCCTTACGAGTCGTGAGGATTTCGTAAGTGTATCTTCTCCTTAGGAATCGTGAGGATCCCTAAGTGTGTTGCTCCTTTGTGAGTCGTAAGGATCTCACGCAGGTGATTTCTCCTTACAAGGTCGAGAGGACCCTATAAGTGTCTTTTAACGAGGTTGCGCCTTTTCGGGTTTTCACAAACACTCGCCGGTAGTCCTGCTGTTTTTACTCACGGAGCCCTTTCGGGTTTTCATCCGTGCCCATTTTGCTTTATGGACATACCGTTTTTTTTCTTTTTTTTTTATTTTTCTTCCTTTTTTGGTCAACCTGAGGATGCTGCGGTAGTAGTTTAGGGACGTTTCGGTCCATTGTTAGTTTACAGACGTTTCGGTCCATCGCTAGTTTAAGGACGCTTCGGTCCGTTGTTAGTTTAAAGACGTTTCGGTCTGTCGTTAGTTTAAGGACGTTTCGGTCTGTTGATAGTTTAAGGACGTTTCGGTCCGTCGTTAGTTTAAAGACATTTCGGTCTGTTGATAGTTTAAGGACGTTTCGGTCCGTTGATAGTTTAAGGACGTTTCGGTCCGTTGATAGTTTAAAGACGTTTCGGTCCGTCGTTATGGGAAGGCCAGCTACTGCTTGTAAAGTCTGAGCCTAGGAAGATAGCGAGCGGACATAGTCGTCGTCATCTACCGTTGACCCAGGCTGTGGCTCACTAAGCATAGTATTTCTTCAAGAAGCGGCCATTTATTGGCCTGAAAGGCCTTTCACCGTGCATGTCCACGAGTAGATAGGCTCCACCCTGGTAGACCTGGTCTATGATGTACGGGCCTTCATAGTTTGGCTCGAATTTTCCCCGCTTGGCACGATTGGGGATCATAGGTCTTTTGACTACCAGCACGAGTTCGCCTTGGCGGAATGCCCTTGGCCTGGTCAATCTTTCGTACGAGCGCGTCATCTTTGCTTTGTAGGCTTCTAGATGTTGTTGCGCTATGAGTCGGGTTTCGTCGAGGGCATCAAGCTCCTCAAGTCGAAGGTGAGCATTTTCTTCGTCGGTCAGTTCGTGGTGGACTGCCACTCGTAGAGAGGGTAACTCTATCTCGAGGGGGAGTACTGCTTCCGTCCCAAATACCAACGCGTATGGCGTTGTGTTTGTGGCCGTCTTGAATGTAGTTCGATAAGCCCAAAGGGCTTCTTGCAGTCTCTCGTGCCAGTCTCTCTTATTGCGGGAAACGGTCTTTTTTATGATCTTTGTCAAGGTCTTATTGAAGGCCTCGGCCAGACCGTTGGCTCGTGGGTTGTAAACTGAAGAATACCTCCAGTCTATATTGTGCTGCTGCGCGAAGCGGCTAATCTTATGGCTTCTGTAGGCTGGCCCGTTATCGGAGATAATCCGCCGTGGGGTTCCGAACCGATAGATGACGTGCGTCTTGAAGAAATGGAGGATATTCTCCGTCTTCACTTCCCTCAGCGGTACTGCTTCTGCCCATTTGGAGAAGTAATCAGTTGTCGCCAGGATGAAACGATGTCCCCGAGATGATGCCGGCTCGATGGGTCCGACTATGTCAGTTCCCCACATTTCGAATGGCCAGCTGGCCACCGTGGGGTGTAGTGGATTTGGGTGTTGGTGGATGAAGTCTCCATGAATCTGGCACGAGTGGCATTGCCTCGCTTATTCGAGGCAGTCCTGGATCATCGTGGGCCAGTAATAACCCATCCGTTTAATTTTTAACTTCATCTTTGGGCCTGCTTGATGAGAGCCCCAAAGCCCGTCGTGAACTTCCTGAACGACTTTTTCTGCTTCGTCAGGTCCCAAGCATCTCAGCCATAGAGAATCAAGCGATCTCTTGTATAGAGTATCGTTGACGAAAGCGAAAGATAGAGCTCGTTTCATGAGCTGATGTCTTGAGGACGCTTCTTTGGGTATGCGGCGGGACATAAAGTAGTCTATGAAGACTTCCCTCCAGTCCTCGGCCTTCTCTTGGTCTTTTATTTGTAGGGTTGTCTGCTCAGTTGCTCCCTCTTTATATAGTTCCGGAGGTATTTCTGCGGGGGTGAGCACTCGACGGCTTTGTACCACGATTCTGACATCATCGAGGTTCTCGTCGGCCAGTTCTTTAGCAAGCTTCGCCAATGCGTCTGCTTTGCTGTTTTCTGCGCGTGGTATGTTCTCCAAAGTGTAGGAGGGAATTTGGGTCAACAGTTGTTGCACCTTTTCTCCGTATCTCACCAACTCCGGCTTGCACGTTTGGTAGTCACCATTAATTTGGCTAACGACCAGCTGAGAATCCCCGTATATGAGGAGGTCTTCAATTCCCATGTCAATGGCGATTTCGAGGCCTGCTATCAGGGCTTCGTATTCGGCTTCATTGTTTGTTCTCGGTTCTGTTAAGGAGAAGGCGAAGCGCATTATCCCTCCTTGTGGAGTTGCAAAGATGAGGCCTATCCCCGATTTGATCATTGGGATACCTTGTTTCTGTTTCTTTACGGAGGACGCTCCATCGAAATAGAGTTCCCATTGGGTGCTTCCGCCGCTAATCGCATCAAATGCATGCTCGTCCGGCAAATCACAGTTCAGAGGAGAATCGGCCGGTATCGGGTGCTCAGCGAGGAAGTCAGCAATGGCCTGGCCTTTCACTGCCTTGAGAGGTTGATATGTTATCGAGAACTCCATCAAGAGCAGGGCCCATTTAGCGAGTCGTCCCGTCAATATGGCTTTTGACATCAAATATTTAAGAGGGTCCACCTTCGAGATGAGACAGACTTCATGTGCCAACGCATAGTGCCTGAGCTTTGTTATCGCGAAGATTAACGCCAAGCAATGTTTTTCAATGGGAGAGTAATTGCTTTCTGCCCCCAGTAGAACTCGACTTAAGTAGTAGAGTGCTCTCTCTTTCCCTTGATCGTTCTCTTGTGCCCATAATGCGCCCAAAGAACCTTCGAGGGCGGTTGTATAAAGAATGAGGGGTTTTCCCCTGACCGGCGCAGCCAATACCGGCGGGTTCTGCAGGTACTGCTTGATCTCGTCTAGTGCACCTTGGCATTTTTGATCCCAGACGAATGGGGTTCCCTTCTTCATCAGGTGACTGTAAGGACGGCACTTTCCGGAAAGGTTGGCTATGAATCGCCTGATGTATGCGAGCTTCCCTTGGAGAGACCGCAACTGTTTGAGGGTTCTTGGCGGAGGCATTTTCATGATCGCTTTAATCTTTGACGGATCTATCTCAATACCTCGGTGTCGGATGACGAATCCCAGGAATTTTCCCGAGGAGACTCCAAACGCGCATTTGAAGGGATTCATCTTCAAATTATATTGCCGAAGGCGTTGAAATACAGTCTCTAGATGCTTTAAGTGATCTTCGTATGACATACTCTTTACTACGAGGTCGTCGATATAGCACTCGACGATGTCATGTATGAGGTCGTCGAAGATCTTTGTCATGGCCCTTTGATAGGTAGCGCCGGCGTTTTTTAGACCAAAGGGCATAACCCTGTAGCAAAATACACCCAAAGGGGTCCGGAAAGCGGTGTGCTTCTGGTCTTCGGGATGCATTTTTATCTGATTGTATCCTGAAGAACCGTCCATAAAGGAGAAGATCTCGTGAATAGACGTGTTATCTATCATTAGCTCGGTTACCGGCACCGGGAAATCATCCTTTGGACAGGCTTTGTTGAGATCCCTGAAATCCACGCATATACGTACCGTCTCGTTCTTTTTCATTACCGGGACGATATTGGCGATCCAATCGGGATATTGGACTTCTTGGATAAATCCAGAGTCGATCAGCTTTTTGACTTCGGCGTTGATGCTCATCTCCAGCTCGAGTCGCATCCTCCTTGGTGCCTGCTTGACTGGCTTGATATCTGGGGATATTGCTAATCCATGCACAGCGACCTCCGGATCTAATCCTGGCATCTCGGAGTAGTTCCACGCGAAGCAGTCTTTATGCCGTAGAAGCACGTTCTTTAACGCGGCCACCCTTTCTTCAGAGAGTAGCTCGCTGACAAATGTTGGTCGCGGGTCCTCTGCCGATCCCAACTCAATCTTTCTGAGGTTATCTGCGGTAGTATGTATACCGTCTTCCAGTTCTTTCGGAGCGGGCGGGAATTCTGAGATAACCTCATCATCGCTGTTTTCGAAGCACCGGGGAGGGTTGTCTATCGTAATCGTATAACAGGTGTGAATCCACTCCCGGGGCCGAGGCGGATCCGGCTCTGCTCTTGCGGCCTTGGGCTCGTGCTTTCGTGGCGGCGTTACCCTCCAGCTGTTGGATAAAGCGAATCTGCCCCGTCGGTACTGGTCCTCGACCCAGTTCTTGAAGGTGAAGCAGTCTTCGGTAGGATGTCCTGCGGCTCGGTGATAAGAGCAATAGCCCGAGCGAGAGGCCTTATTAGCTTGCTCAGGGTGTCTAGACTCCGGAAGCGTGATCATCTGATGTTTTAGGGCGAGCTTGAGTAACCTTTCCGTCTTGTCTCGGGGGAAGGAGTATGCTCGGCTCCTCTTTTCCTTGAGGGACGAATCCGAGCCGCACAGTACCCGTAACCCGCTAATCCGGTGTCCTGGTTGTCGGCTCCTCTCTCCGCTCCTTGACTTACTCCCGTCTCCGCATCGGGCCTTTCGTATGACGGGTTGACAAGGATGAACATCTTTGTCTTTTGCAATCTGTTGAAATAGACGTTGCGTCCTGGCCTTCTCGTAAATGGCCATTTCGCGGTAGTGGTCTTCCTGAGCTTTCTGACCCCCTTTCCTTATAGACTTGCCCGTTTGTTCTTCAAACGACGGACTTGGTGCTTCAATCGCAGGGTCTGGTTTTGATGAGGGATCGGCATCTCCTGACAGGGCGTCCTCTTCTTCATCAAAGGTATATATAGCGTAGCTGCTGTGGGCCCGCTCTCGTTTTCCGGTTCTCGCGTATCCAAGCCCAAGTGTCTCCATTTTCCCGTTAGGCAATTTGCGTTGGGTTCCAGGGACATCCCAAATCCTGTTGTAGAACCGAGCCTGTCGGACAGTTTGTTTTAAGGGTACTCCTTGGCGTTCCAATAGCTTCTTTAATCCGTTCGTATAGTATCTGGGCAGACGGATGGGCTGGAGTCTGTCGCATGTAGCATCTGCGCCATGCCAGATCTCTTTCTCTATTTTCGACTCTGAGTATCGGTAAAATAGGATCACCTTCTCGCCCCTACGTCTGGGAGGGACGTAAAACGTTTGCAGGTCCTGCACACTGTGGGCTTGAAGCGTGTCGAGATCCTTGTAGTGTTCCCGCGGTACCATGGTGATTTGCAAACTGTGGCCATCGCCAAGGGGTGCTTGCATTGAAAGCCGATTGGAGAATACGGCATTGACCTCATCTTCTGAATCACTTCCGAAGACCAGTATGGGGGCGGGCGTCCTCTGGTTGTTGCGTTGGGATGGCCCTGTATAAACTATCTCTTCCTCTTCTTCGGTATCGCTCCCGAAAACAGGGATGGTGGAGGCGGCTTTGTTTTCCGAGTTACGACACCTTTCTGTATCTTCGAAGTCTGGCAAAAAGTATTTCACGTCCTCGTATTTGCGGACTTCGTTCACGGAAAATGGGTTCAACTCGCCTGTTAGAGTATACTCGAAACCATCTTTAAAGTACTTCATACACTGATGTTGTGTAGAAGGGATGATGTTGTACTCGTGTAGCCAAGGACGGCCGAGCAAGGCGTTGTAGCAGGTCTTGGCGTCAATGACATGGAATTTGATGTCTGTGACGAGAAGCCCGAAGCGTAACGTTAGTATTACGGACCCGAGAGTCCGTGACGATTGTGAGTCGAAACCGGAGATAGTAATTTTGTCACGAGCGAGGTGTTGCACGCTCATGCAGATTTCCTTCAACACCCGAACATTAAGGAGATTGACGGAGGATCCATTATCCACCAGGATCTTGCCTATCTTGATGTCATGGCAGTATCCGGAGACGTATAGGGGACGGTTGTGGTCGCACGTCCCGAGAAGGAGGTCTTCATCACCGAAAGTGACGTCGGCCGTGTGCACTTCCTCCAGTTCGTCCTTCATCTTTTCAGTGGCGAGAAAGGCTTGGAATTGCTCAGGTTCTTGTAATGCCTTAATTAGTGAGTCCCGTGCTTCTTTTGATAATAGGAGGGCGTCGAGAATGCTAAGCTGAGAAGGTAGCTTCCTTAGATGCGCGAGGATGTTATAGTCCACTTTACTCCTCCTAGGAGGGTCTTTGGCAGCCAGTTCTTTCGCGACTTGGTCATCTAAAGTGATATTTTCAGTGACCTTTTCCTTTCCCTTATCTTTTCTGTTCGTAGGCCCGAGATTCTTTTCTGGGAGTGTGCGATTGCGCAGCTGAGTGTTTCCGCAGGCTTCTGATTCCTCATCTTTCCTTAGCGCGGATTCTTCAAAGAGAGGGCCCAGAGTTATTTCTTCGTCAGAGTCGCTCCCAAAGGTGAGGACTTGCGACCCTTCGGCTTGAGCCATATAACAATTGCCAGTAGTTCTGTTGAGCCTATCGACAGTGCTACTTTGCTCCCTACGGCTCTTGCGTTTCATGCGCTTGAAATGTTGCCGACGAGCAACATATCCTTGCCACCATATCTTAAAGGCGTCGCACTCCTCTATGGGGTGTGAGATTTTCCGATGATATGCGCAGTAGTCAGGGTGCCTTTCCGCCCCATCGTGCCTATTTCCTTCCGAAGGTGGTAGCTTCATTCCCATTGACATGGCTTTGGCGAACCTTTTCCTTGTCTTGAATATCTTCCTGTCCATTTCGGATGCCTTTCGCTCTGGCAGGGGTAGCTCAACTCTTTCGTTCAGTCGCCCGCGTTTGGTTCCTTCTGGTACTGCCATCTCACGCTCCTGATCCGCTTTACTTTTTAGGCGGATCTCGTCTAGGAAGGCATTGATCATATCAGTTGTCAGCCTCGCACGCTCGGGTTCGGGCTCTGCCTCCGGCTTCTTGGTGTTAAGAGCTTTCTCGCCATCGGTAAGCGAGTGGGAGATTACGTTACAACTTGCCACATACTCTTCGGATTCATCCGATGAGCTCTCTTCATCATCTCCGTCTTGAAAGGTGTGGTCGAGGAATTCTCGCAGTGTGACAGGAGTTCGCGCCTTCTGATCATATTCTTCCAGCGCGTCGATTTGCTTTTGCAATTTCGTGCGCTCGTCTCCAAGCCTCGCGGGCTTCTTGGATTTCTTCTTCTTTTTCTTCGAAGCTTTTGACGGCTGGGCGTGAGTATTTGGATCTTTATCATGAGTCTTCATAGTTGGGCGGGGCCTCAACATCCCTTCGATAATTTGAGGTTCAAGAGGGTCCTTCCATTCGATTGCAGGGCACGCATGAAGGTCTCTCAGCATCCTTTTGGTTTTAGTTGATAGTACAACTTCCCACGGAGCTTCTTCGATAAAGGAGCAGGTTGCCCCGGTGTGTTTGCCTTTTTAGGAGTATGTGGTTGTGGCGGGTTCACCTTCCACTTTTCAGACAGTACAAACTTCCCCTGGAGGTATTGATCTTCGATCCATCCCTTGAAGACGAAGCAATCTTCAATCGGGTGACTTACCGTCTGATGGTAAGGGCAGTAGTTAGGGTTATTCACCTCGGTGGGTTGTGACGGTCGCCCTGGATTTGGTAGGTTTATAAGTCTGTTGCGTATTGCCAGCTCAAATAACCGTCTCGTCTTGTCTCGTGGGAATGAGTAGGGACGCTTCATCTTTTCATTATAATACCGGCGTCTTTCTTCCAATTGATCTGCCGATTTCGGGGCGTCAGGTTGCTGTTGGGCGTTCGCGACAAAAGTCGCCCTTCCTTTACCCTTGTCATTCCGAGGTTCTGGCTTCGAGGCAGGTGGTCTATGACCCATCTGGTCCATCTGAGCCAACTTGTCGATTAAAGCCTGGAATATGGTTGGCTTAAAGAACATCATAAACTGGGAGATAGTTGCGTGGGGGTCTAGGGTTCCCACGAACATACCCACTGCGGGTGCTTCCTCAATGCGTTGCTCGCATCTTGACCACAAATTCCGCCAGCGTATAGCATACTGGACCCAGGTTTCGCCTGGTTTTACCCGGGCGTTAATCAATGCAGTTATTGGAGTGCGTTCGCTGGCACTTGCGAACCGCTGAGTGAATAACAACTCCATTTCAGCGAACGTTTTGATAGAATCGTTCGGGAGTTCCGAATACCATTCGAACGCTATTTCTGATAAGCTGCCCACGAACTGACGGAGTAATAGTTTATCGTCACCGCCGGTGTTACCGCAGAGGGCCCGGAACTGGGCGACGTGTTGATGAGGATTGCCGGTCCCCTTATACACATGGAATTTCGGTATCGTATAGCCTTGCGGGTATTTGATTTGATCATACCAGCCTGGATACGGCCGCCCCGTCTTCACGACTTGACCAGCTGCCTCAGTCGCATGATGGACCCGGATTTGCTGGGCTATGTAGTCGGCCAAGTCAGCTTTAGAGATCGTCTCCTCTTTAGCCGTAGAGAGGGCTGGTGGTGGATTTGACGTTTCTCCTCGGTCATCTTCCAGAACGATTGGGGGATCTTCAGCGGGTAGGTCCTGTTGGATCATCATTCCTATCATATCTTGGAAGAGAAGGCCCATGCGCTGTATATTAGCCGCTTGTTCAGCAGCCTCTTTGTCCTTTTTCTCCAATGTCCGGCGAAGGAACTCGGCGTCGGTTTCCTCTTCCCGGCGGGCGTCTGAGGACGTTTCTGGGCTTTCTTTGGGCCCGGTAAGTGCAGCCATAGCACTCATCATTTCTTGGAGCTTTTGTTGTTGTTCTTGGGCTCTCGTCACGGATCGGGTCAGCGGTCGGTGGCCCGTAGAAGTGCGGCTCTCCTCCTTTCCAGAGACCATGTATACGGTGTGGACCGTCATGCCCCCAGACTTAGGGCGTCTAGGCTCATTGCTTTTAGCCGTTGTAGCATGTCGCGGAATCTTCTCCGGCTTCCTCTTTTTATGAGTCATGGAGGTTGAGGGGTCCGTTGAGGTGGGCGTCCAGACAGCCTTTTGGGGTTCGGCCTGGTGACCAGCCTTCGGTTGGATCTTCAGCTTCTTATGCTGGCGGGAGAAGTTTGGGTCGACGATTGAGTCTCGGGCCTGCCGCCAAACCTTATAGATTTTGGAAGACAGCCGTTGAGGAGATCGGGGTTGGTCTGATTTTATTTCCGCAGCCTTTCCTGATGGGGGAGGAGACCTCTTTAGTACTGCAGTAGGGGAATTCCTTCGCACCTTATTCAACATTTCGAAGCTGTTCCCAGTCGGAACAGCGGCGTTAACTTCTACCACCGGGGCTGGTGGAGTCAATCCAGAGGGGGAGTTGCCTCCAGCCTTCCTTATTCGGCGCCAATAACGACGTCGAGCGCGTCGCGCAGACGGCGAAGAGTCAGCTATAAGAATGGTCTCGTCTTGCCCCCTGTATGGGTGGGGGGTCGTTGTTGGTGTTAGCCTGTCAAAGACCGATGTCCTTTGTGCAGCGGGAGCGGGAGCTGCAGCCGTTAATCTGGTAAAGACCGACTTTTTGGTCGGGGAAGCTGCCTTGGCGATTTCGGAGGCATGAGCGGCCGTTTTCTTAGGAGCAGCCTTCTCTGCGATGAATTTGCAGGATTTCTGGCCCAATCTAGAGAAGACTGAGGCGTTGACATCGGGCGACTCGTTGAGAGGAGCCGCGACAGGGGTAAGACGATCAAAGACCGACTTCCCGAGAGTTTCCTTTGTCAGCACTGGTGCCACAAAGCTTGATGGGGGGAGCATAGTCCCAAAGAACAATCCGGTAGTGGCTTGAGTCACTTGGTCCACCGGCATTGTGAACAACGAAGCAGCTTGGGGTCCATAGGCTATACCTCCTGGCGAGGTAGAGCGTTGGTCGCAATTGCAGTTTGAGCAGTTGAAGGACTTTGCGGAAGCAGCAGCCATCGATCCTTTGTTTTCTGCAATAAGCAAGGCGCCAATTCTCAGTATCTTGAAACCCAAGGGCAACTATCAGCGAACCGCGATTGGTTCGCGAATCACGACACACGAAGTGTGGAGTGGAAAGAGGAAAAGGTCCCACCGGGCGTGCCAGAATCTGTTCCCCTCCGAACGGCGGCGACGACGTGGACGTTTCGCCTGAGATTCGGGGCAGATGCTAATTGGTGCTATCCGTCCACCTCTCCGAAGATGCCAATTTGATCCATGGCACCATGTATCGGAGGTTTAGACGGATGCGTCCGATGTAGCAGACTTCGTCAGATTCCCCCTCGTTCGAGGGGTTTTTGATTGTGGGGACGCTCTTCCCTGCAGGCGCAAGCCCCTGCAGTTAATTACGCTACCGCTTTACGGTAACAACTTTCTCCTTCTCCAGATGGTCACTTCGTGTCGTGTGTTCTTGTTTTATGTTTCATTGCCCGTGGATCGTTTACGGAGACTGAGTTATGTCGTCGCCCGTAGGGCATGGACTAGTCCAAATCCGCATTATCTTAAATTTGGGTTTGGGGGTTTGGTTTGAGGATGCGTCAGCCATACTTGAGGCTAAGATCAACTCAAACGTTTGTTAAGGATACGTTAGTCTAACTTTGTGACTAAGATCAACTTAACGGGATCGTTTAGATCCTACAAAAGAGTGTTTGGACTCTAATGTTCCAGTTTTAGGGACGTGGCGGTCCATCGTATATGTGGCCGTCGGGACCCGTCACCTCTCTGACGACGTTGAAGGATTACAACGACGGATGTCAGAGGAGTTCAGAGATGTACCCTCGAGCCAGAGTTAATTAGGGGGATTCATAGTCCAGTCTGCTTGAAGGTTTAAGGACGCGTTAGCCATCTTTGAGGCTAGGATCAACTTAAACAGGACCGTTTAGATCCGACAAAAGAGCACGCTGGGCTCTATTGTTCTAGTTTAAGGACATTGCGGTCCATGGGTAGTTTAAGGACATTGCGGTCCGTGGGTAGTTTAAGGACATTGCGGTCCGTGGGTAGTTTAAGACATCTGAGTCAAGGTTAAGGACGTCATAGTCCATGGGTTTAAGGACTCCACAGTCCGGTATGTGCTCTGGATGCTTCACACGGGTTCACTGCCGTGCTAGGCGAGGACCAGGCTCCGCTCTGGATGCTTCACACGGGTTCACTGCCGTGCTCTGCGAGGACCAGGATCCGCTCTGGACGTTTTCCGCGGGGTCAAAGAGTGACGTTATCCGCGTTCCACGTAACTAGGAATTTTGCATTATGCATGGGTTTAGGGACCCCACAGTCCATATCATGAATGGTCTTCGGGACCCGTCACCTCTTTGAAGACATTGAGGGATTACAATGCCAAGTATCAAAGGAGTGAAGAGATGTACCCTAGAACCGGAATGGCTTGAATAGTCCCTGGCCCAATTTGGGGTCAAGACTGGTTAATTATGTTGTGAGCCCATTAGCCCAGTTAATCATGAATTGAGGACTGATGGCCAGCTTGGGCTAAGTCCAATCAGGAGAGGCTTTGCCTCTATCCCTTTAGCCAATTGGGCCAAAGCCTAATGTTAAACACTTCAGAGCAATCAGCGTTGAACACTGGGAATGAGGTTGACAAGTTAGTGTTCAACATTGAGAGATAATTGGTGTTAAACACCAGCAATAAGGCTTTTTCAAATTAGTGTTAAACACTAAAACAGATCAGTGTTGAACGCTGCGAATAAGGCTTTTTAATCAGCATTGAATGCTAAGGCCCGACAGTGTTTTAACACTGGGCTTGAGAGTTTTAATTTTAGTGTTAAACACTAAGGCAAGAAGGGTCACGTGGCAGCACGTGAGAGCGCCCTCCCTTCATTTGTTCTGTTGAAATTCTCATTTCCTTCAAAGCATCACGTGCCATCACGTGATGGGCATTCAAATGCCTGTGTATTAGAGTTTCTACCAAGGTCACGTGGATCACGTGGGGGTGCTGCCTCAAAGGGACTTCTGTAGCTCTTTTGAGAGGGTCACGTGGTGGCACGTGACCCTACCTCCATGTATGTTGTTTTAGAGAATCTGTTGATCTTTCTTTTCAGGAATTAAATTCCTCTAGCTTTAATTTTCAAAGGAATTAAATTCCTGCTTCCTTTTGATCCTTGAACCTTCTGTAGGAATTAGATTCCTCGTTAATGTGAAGAACTGAATAGGGTTAAACCCTAACAAAAAACTTTTTAAGGAATCAAACTTCCGTTTCCCGTCAGATCATGATTAAAGGACTTAAATTCCCATTGTTTCAACAGAACTAAATTCTTAATTAGGGTTAAACTCTGCTTCTTTTTATTTTGAAGGAATTAAATTCCCATAACACAGGGTCAAGCCCTACTTTTATCTTAGAGGAATTAAATTCCTATAGTTCTGTGAGAATTAAATTCTCAGGCCTGCATTCTTTCTCTATGTTTTGGATCTGCATTGCAGGATCTCGACCCATTGAGAATTAAATTCTCAACCTTAAGGGGAGATGTGCACTTTGCAGATCCTCTATCAAAGAGAGAAGAAATCTACTCTTCTGTTTTATGTATCAGAGTCAAACTCTGTTGAGAATTAAATTCTCTTTCTCTCAAAAGGCTTTCCCTTTCTTACCTAGGGTTTTTTGCAGAAGATCCGAGTCTTTTCAAAGTATCAAAGCTCTCCTCCTTTTTTTCTTTCTCTTCTCTGCGCATGTATATCTTTTTTTTTGTGTCTCTTGGCTCCTATTTATAGGAGAAGCAGCTGAATCAGTTGGTTTTTGACGAATCTTCGTTGAGAGATCTGATTTGCATCCTTCATTCGTTCTGGACCTTTGGATTATTAGGTGAATTTTATTCACCATTGGATTTCAAATCCAGAGATTCTCCCTTGTTATTTTGGTTAGATTTAAGGGGGAAATCTTTCCAAACCCGAGATTTTCCATAAATAAATGACCTCTGAATCTTTAATTTGATTGGATGCATATAGTTGCGTTCCTTTGGAAAGATTTGCATTTCTCTCAGAATTTAATTCTGTTGACAAAAAGGGCTTTGAAAACCGGTCACGTGTGACCACATGGCCCATGGTCACGTGTGAGCACGTGACCCCCTTTGGAATGAGCATTTTCCTTTCTTTTGCGCTGTCTTCTGATCGTTGCTTAAACGTCACGTGCTACCACGTGACTCCTGGTCACGTGTGAGCACGTGACCCCTGTCTGGCACTTCTTTCCTTGGTTCAATTGGAGAGCGAGTTTGCTACTTTGAACGTCACGTGTCGACACGTGACCCTGGTCACGTGGGAGCACGTGACCTCTTCTGAAGCTCTTTTTCTTGACTTTGTTCAGCGAATCATTGTGCCCCTTTTCTGTACTTTATAGGTCACGTGTCAACACGTGACTGCTGGTCACGTGTAAGCACGTGGCCCCCTTTTCGAAGCTCTTCACAGAAGCTTTCCTGATTTTAAATCAGGAAACATACTTGTATTAGTGTATGTATGTTTATGCGCGCGCGCGTGTGTACACACATGAGGTGGTTTCTATTCTTTTCTCATCTCTTCATGATCTTTGAAGAATGGTGTAGACTTGTGACTCACCATGGTAAGTCACAATTCCACTCACACCATTCTTCAAAAGATATGAAGAGAAAAAGAAAAGAAAAGATAAGGATAAGTTTTTTAGACATGCATGCTTGATATTCACCCTTTGCTTCTTCTTCCTCTTCTCTTGATTTTTGTTGATTGAGAATGGAAAAAGAAAATAGAGAACACTTAGAGATTAGCCACTACTATATCCTAGTGATCAATTCTTAGCAAGTTTTGATCACTAGTCGCTTCACTTTGATTATTTATGTGAAGGTAGAGCCTATGTTAGGATTCCTTCAAGTGGATCATCTTCGACGAGGAAGACCGACTCCCAAGCTCATTCCCGACGACCTGGGAGCGTAGGAAGTGGATTTGAAGATGAAGGACTGTACTACAAATGTCGTAATTACTAACCGAGTAGTTAACTCCTTCTAGTATTTTCTAGTTTAATATTTGGATTCGATTCTAAGTCGTAGAGTTCGTGTTCTTGTTTTGAAAATTTTCATTCTGTATTCCGCCTTTGCCGCAAATTTACGGCACGAGCACGAGTGTCTACTAATATGGCCATCGCCCCTCGTCGGAGTCTAGAATCGTGTACACTAATCTACTCCGGAATATCGATGCGCGGTCTCGATACTCTCTCGACTAGGGACATTTAAGGATGTGCTTATGGACTACCCGGCTCTCACGTATATGATCGTCATCATAATATTGGTAGTCAAGCAAAAATCCTACGGGGTTCATCATTATGTATTAGCGATATATAATAAAAAGTAAAACGTATACACATTAATGATAAAGACAAAGCAGATAGCATACCATCATTTCGAGTAAGACTGTTCTGTCTGTATAGGTCCTCCTTCAATTATCATAATCGCTTACCTGCAATCATAAAATTGTCTTGAGGGCACTATATCTGACATGCGGGGTAAAGTGGAGATTTGTTGTGTATGTCTCACATTCCAATCTCTATTTGATTTCCATGTTTGATTCGGTGTTATCACAGATTTGGTGAAAATTCGAGATTATCTGTAAGTAAGGGGATAGACGTCTGGAGCTACAACTTCAGACGTCTGTCGACGCTCTGTATGTTCGCATATTTTGGGCAGACGTCTGAATCGAACACATCAGAAGTCTGCGAGCGCTATGTATTTTTCAAAGCCCCAAGACCAGACGTCTGAAGCTTCTTCTTCAGATGTCTGTGGACGCTCTGTTGTTTTGAAGACTTCATAAGCAGACGTCTAGCAATGCCTTCTTCAGACATCTGCCGTGTCTTGGACCAGATAATTGTTAGTTAGGAAATTAGTTATTTGGATCTATCTTTTCTAATACTATATATAATATAGTATGTTGTAATCCTAGGTCTGATAGTCTTTTGAGATGGCTTTTGTGATATTTTGAGAGAATCTTTTTGTAATTTGTGAGAGCTAGAGTTTTGAGGGATTTGTGTAATTCGTTCACCGTTTGTACTCCTCCGTTTTGGTGATTAATAAAAGCTTCGCCTTCGCCTTTTGGTTAGTAGTTTTATTTCATATTTGCCTGTGATTTGTTTTGTGCTTTATTCTCTATCGTTTGCATATCTTCGTGATCGTCTTGCCACAATAGTTCTGATAGCAGCAAAGATATCATATTTTAATTAGCCAGTGGCACCACACTCCAGGAAAACTAGGGTGGGTCCCACCACCATAATCCGACCCATCCCTGGTGCCGTGCCGACCACAACTAGTCGACCACGGCCATAGTCACCTGATAACAAAAATGTTTCTCATAAAACAGCTTGTGGCATAGTTGGTTATAATGACCGATTGGCCATTCGTTGATGGTGTTTAGTCACCCGTCATTAATTCTACTGGCTCCGGCTCCGGCTCCGGCGGCTTGAACTTAACCGGAAACCCAAACATGTTACATGTTTCATGTTTGTTGCAGGTATCTTTTGACAATAGCCATATTGGCATTCCTGTTCAATATGGCTCAAGTGGTGTATCAAATGTACAGGTTCAGCAGGTATCTGATACCTAAAAGAGCTGTGCCCCCCCCCCCCCCCCCTTCCCTTTCTCCTTTCAAATTTGATGCTTAAAATGTGGGGATTTTAATTAATTTCGTTGAAGAACTGTTTTACAATTTTCAAAATTATTGATTTTTTTTTTTTGCAATGTTAATAGATGGCAGCATACCTATTGATGTCGGCATTATCGGCCGTGATACCGATCACAAACGTGATGCGGGAAATTATAGATAACATGTTCACAGATTTGACGACATCTTCCATAAGCATGGCCTTCTTGGCTTTTTTATCCATCGCTGCTGCTTCTTTAATTTCGGGATATATCCTCTCTACCCAAACCCATATATAATGCATATTGCTTATTCTCCCCATTGCTTTTTAAGGGAATAATAATTAAGATTTAACATGGTATTG
The DNA here is from genome assembly GCA_030015575.1 of Agapanthus africanus. NCBI lineage: Eukaryota > Viridiplantae > Streptophyta > Magnoliopsida > Asparagales > Amaryllidaceae > Agapanthus > Agapanthus africanus. Next base: position 550,482,025 of record JASDDO010000031.1, read on the forward strand.
TCTTAAGGCCAAGACTTGAAGGCCAAAGAATTTTTACTTCTTTTCGACATAAGGGTGAGTAATTATATATCCCATCGGAAGGCTATATTTTATTGTAATAAAAATTTTAAGGTGGTTTAGTGAAAATTAAACGATTGTTTATGGTATTTTAGTGTAAACTGCACCTTAAATTTGTGATGAATGTCTATGGATGCAATTAAGAGACTGGAGTCATGCATCATCCTTGGACTTGGCACCAATATACAATTAAGAGATAACATTCTCATACATTAATGTTAAAGTTAATAACAAATTAATGCTGCAAGTTTTATAACAAACCAAATGAACCATTCAAGTTTGGCCACTTTTCTACTAATTAGAAGTTAACATATAAAAGAAAGCCATTATTGTCAACAGGTGATGACAGCGGTGGTGGTTGACTTATCGTAACTGATATTATTTACTTTATTTATGCAACAATTAATTACAACACATCTGTCATGACATCGGATGACATGCATGGTGCCTATCTGTCATTTGAATTCAACATTAAATAAAAATGTAACAGACATGCATAAGAATCAGATATATACTCAATACTTATTGTTCATATCTCTAAATTAGATTTCCATTTTCCAAAAAATCCATTGCCATAAACATAAGTATTTTAAGAAAAATAATTTTGCCCTTGGCAAATTATCATATTCTTTCTCCCGTTTCTCAGGTTTCTTTCAGTTTTTTAATAACAAGAGGCAACAAAACATTTTCAATATAAACATGTGCATGGACAAGTACAAATTATGGACATTTATATTTAATACAAAAAAAATCATGTATGGATTTCCTCTATGGTTAACTACTAATGAAAAGAGATACCAACCAGGCTTAGCGCAGTTGGTACAAATTTAATTTATTTCTAATATGAGAGGTCGTAAGTTCGATCTGATTGATTTCAAAAAGAAAACTATGCTTAGCTCAGTTGATACCAATTTCCTATAAAACGTGAGAGGTCACGGGTTCGATCCCTTCGGTTGATTCCCCTAGATAAAAAAAAACATAAAGAAAAGAGAAGTCACCCTTTAGGGTTTCCTCAGTGCAGAAAGACTTTTGCAAGAAGGTTTTGAGGACAAAAACAAAAGGTTATTAAAGCGCGCATCCAAAGACTCAAGGCTTTTTCTAGATGGTAGAATATTATGATGATAATTAAGATGAGAAACTAAGCATGAGACTCAACATCAATACTGGATGTGTTGCATATAAAGGAGTCGCATGTTATATGAGCTGACTTGAAGCTTGAAAAAATTGAATTAGATTTTGGAAAGATCTTTGACCATTCAAAGGTTTGCAATTTATGTGCAAAATTTCATTAAATATCTATATTCAAGAAGAGAATCGACAAAGAAAAAAAAGGTCCATAAGAGGTTTTTTTTTTTATTCTGTGCACCCATCATCATCCTCATCTTTACATGTAAGATGCGATACATCAAATTTCATATGATTCCACCATTTTTCCACCGTTGAATTAGCAATGTAAAAAGTTCTATTGTAGTTAAACAGTTAATATTTTGCACCCACTAAATCAACGGTGAGAAAGAGATCGAACCACAATAAATTAAATTTGGTGTATCCACACCTTCCCTCCATTATCCTCATTTAAGAAAGAAGACTATCATTGTAAATCATAGTTGGTAGCTAATCAAATATTACTCTAAATTATCTTTCACTCCTCCCTTCTAGTCAAGCAGGGGGAAAGAAAAAACATCCATATCCCAATCTCTTGTGATTAATTAAATTGATTAAGGTTGTCTGCAAGAAACTTTCTTCAGATGTGGTAATTAAACGCTGAAAGCTTGTTTATGAAGTTAAAGAAATTGATATATCATTTTGGTTTAGAGTTGACCAAATACAATTATTGATTATTTATGATTATTTTTCTTACTACTAAGTAAGAGCTCTAGCTAAATTCATCACAATCTTAATTTGCATTTTTACATATGAAAATATATTTACAGAAGATTGTTATTAAAAAGACTAAATTTCAATTCAAGTACCCTTAACCACTTTTGTTTTAAGAGAGTTTTTAAGAGTAATTAAAAGCGTTAAACATATCAGATCGCTCTTTCGATCAAAGGCTCTATGTGAAATTTTCTGTGTTTTCCTCTTCCAGCGGCACGCTTCTGATCAAGCGGGACAAGTCGACATATTTCTCAAACAGAAGGGAGAATCAAAGATAAACTAGTATTCTCTATGCATATAAATTCTTTTCTTAAACGAGAAGCTAAAAACACAAGAAAGAATATTCAAATATTTTGTTGCTTAGCCATCCATCCCTTTGTTTTAGTTACAAAATAGTTCAAGTAATTAAGAGAGCCCTGCTGTAAATCCAAAAGGGCCTCTAAACAAATGAGCCTAAATATTCTATCTCACTGTGAAATCCATATCAATATACAATGTATTAATCTTTAATTAGTAATACTAAGTATTGTCAACCAATCTCAAAACATCACCGACTCTAGGAACATGTCCTCCCTTTGTCGTCTTTGGTTCTCGCTCTGGCTCTGGTTCTGGTTTTGATTCTGATTTGGGTTCGGATACAAGCTCATCGAGCTCGTGTACCCGGGCCTGGAGAACCCGTAGCCCGATGGCGCTTGGAGCATTTCAAGTGTATATGGAGTTTGATTGTTGCTCATTGCCGAGGGCCTAATAGCCGTTGCGAAATTGTTGTTGGGGTTCTCCATCACAGAAGGCGGCCTTGCGGTGTTATGGCCGCCGCTTCGTCGTGCTGCAGGAACGTCGTGGTTGTGTTTGCCCTCGTAGGTTGTGATCACCGCCCGGATATCGTGGGCTGCCCTTTCGACGTGTTTACGGACTGGGCAACCGACGGTCGTGCATTTGTAGTAGCTCCTGCAAGATGTAGTACAGTTGGGATTTGAGATTCTGTTATATAGTTGGGAGAGGGGTTTATTCAGTCTTAGGATTAAGTGTAAGCTCACCTAGGATTAGGATTTCCCTTGACCACTTTTTGCCCATATTTTCTCCATCGATATCCATCGTCAAGAATATCGATATCACTTGTTGTTTGAACCACCACCCTTGGCTCTCTCACTGTTATATGGCCTGAACCTGAGGCCCCTTCACTCTCACTCTCTTTCCTGGAAACAAAAAGAGAGAGAGAGAGAAACAGTTCAAACTCAATTCAAAAATATCACCGATAAATACGATAAACCTTTTGTATTATTACCATACTTCATTCTCGGCAAAATCGTTGCATTAACCAATAACACATGATGGATAACAAAAAAGTTTAAGGTGGATATTTGCAATTGACCAAGTCTAGGGTATTTTTATGGAACAATGATGGTTGAAGGTATTTTTGTAAAATTTAGTCCAGCATCAATCAACAAAACCTCACCGTCTTTTTGCATCAGGGGCATCATCATCTTCAAACTCATCACCCCCAGACTTAACCCTTTGAGAGTTCATATCAATCTCATCATCACCAAACGAAACCGAAGAGTTTTCGGGCGTCGTGATCGACTCTGTCGGTAATGCCTCAGCATGTGAATATGAAAAAGAAGAAGAAGAAGAGTTTCTTCTAGTAGATTGAGGCATTGCGTGATTGTGTGTTCCATTGTACACAATCTCGGTAATCTGACCTTCTAAAGATCTCTCCACTTTCTTCTTTGTCGGGCAATTCGGGTACGAGCATTTGTAGTAGCTCCGAGGATTTTCGCTCCCTTTCACTTGTTTCTGCCCGTACTTTCGCCAGTTGTAGCCGTCTTCTGATTTTCTCTGTTCTCTGTAAATTGTGTTGGACTGTGATGCTTGCACCTCCGAAGAGTTAGCTTGAGTTGAAGGCTTTATATCAGACCTAATATAAGGCAATTGCTTATTCCATTGCTGAAAAATACAAATAAAATTAAAACATATTAGAGAAATTTTATTAATAGAAGGGTTAGACGGCCAACAAACTGAAGTTGAAGAAACATTTACCGAAGAAAGCGAAGACGGTTGCATGTTGCTAGAAATTGTGTTGGCTTGTGTTTGGAAAGAGAAGTCTGAAAATTTTCTGACTTCTTCTTTAATGTCTTTTTGGTAGTTTGTAGAATTAGTTCCCCAGTTGAAGGATTGAGAAGGCAGAGTCCCAGTAGTTGGAGATTGCAATATCTGTAACAAATTCGCAATTATTTCCTTAAATTGCTAATGATGGAAGAAAAATTCTATCAGATGAAACGGATGGCAGGGTATCTTTGCTTGAAAATGAAAAGACGAGGCTTATCTATAAAGAATAAGCCTTGTCAATAATATGAAGTAGAACAAGAAGAAGCAAAAGGTATCAGGTATCACTTTAATCTTTATATATATATTAGAGTTCAAAACATGCACGACAATATGCAAACAAACATAATATTTTGCATACAAACAAAAAGATAAGCATCAATATAGAATGGTTGAAGGCAACTTGAAGATTTTTTGTCTGCTGCTCTGCAATTACAGAGATCAAATATAAGGATGATTATTGTTATTATTATTATTATTATCCACTTTCATCATAGGATGAGAATGGAGCAATTAAGAGAAATAGATATTAAATAAAGGATCATAGTCAAGTTTCCTATGCAAAAAACTTGAGGAGAAGAAACAAAAGATATATCAAAATTAAACAAAACATAAAACATGGTATGTTGGCATGTTAGCATATATAACTCAAGCATCAATACAACTTCATAGTTGTTATTCAAGTATGTGCATGCAGCTCAAGAATATTTAAAAGGGAGATTTATTTTTTTTAAAGCGCTCATGTTGCTTCATGTCTTTTATACATTCAAATTGTGGGTGGTATGTTAAGATATAAAGACATATTTCGTAATCCATATCATAATAGCCTTTCGTCAGATTAAAATACAAATTTTAGCTCATAAAAAGACGCTCGACCTGCAGGCATAACATGCACACTCCATATATAGAAAGCTTTATCTTTCTCATTGAGATGTCTAAAACCAGTTGTTGTATTCTATTTTCCAAAGAAAAAGTAGACTAATTAATCCATGGCATCATTAAATAAAACTTTATTGCTCTATGCAAGGAAAGCAAGTTTGAAAACTCAAAGTACTGCAAAAGACAACTTCATGCTCACATTAGAAGAAGGAGGCAGCATAGGAGAATCCAAGAGGTCAACGGGGCTCAGCCCGGACGGGATGGCAAAGTACGAAGAAGGCGAAACCGGAGGAGGAGACAAAGGCAACGAGGGCGGAGGAAGAAACTTGAACTTTGGCAAACTCGACTGCGTTTGCTGATCACTAAAGCCACGCGTCATCGCCGTCGTCATCCTCGACTCTTCGTTATTGCTTGCTCTTGTAGAGAACGAGAAGGAGCTCGGGCGCGAATTCGCCGAGGTCTCCAAGCTCGCTGAAGAAGAAGTCATTGAAGAAGAGGAGGAGGAGGGGGGGTTTGGTTTAGAGAGAGAGAGAGAGATGGTAGCTAAGCTATTATATATGTTTGCATGGATTTGTATCTAATATTTTTCTAGAGAGAGAAAATAAGACAGAGATCAGGTGAGAGAAGGTGTAGAAACTTTGACTGGTCAGCAGCTGGCTGCTGGGTTCATCTTTGGAGGGCTCATTGGTTATGACTTTTTCTTTGGTTTAATTAGATATATTAACTGGGGATTTGATGTGGCAGTCTTTGTCACCGTTTGATGATTCTAGCGATCTTCGTTGATCGCAGCCGTCTGATATAAGTAAATCCATCAAGATGGCTGGCTCGAAGAGCCCTTGGCCGCTAATCAGGTTATCTGAGCAGCTGCCCTGAACATTCTGTGACTTGATAATCGATATCCCATGGAACGTCTATTGCTCATATTAGCAGTTTCATTGGGCATTATCAATCACCGACTCTCCTATGCGAAGTTTATACTGTATGAGACACATCAAGAAATCCGGTTTCTTTCTCATTTCGAAACATACAAATCAGATTTCAGAATAAGGAGTATATTTTATAATGTTATACGAGACACGGACATCAAGATTCCTATAAGGTTGTGCAGGGGAGCATAAAGTGTGTTATTCATATTGGGAATCTGGGATCATATTTCTTATATCCTTAATTCTTTTTAATGAAATAATATTAAGAATTTATATGGTTCTAAAGCAACTCATATATTATTATATCCTCCTATTACATGGGTCCTATTACATGGGGGGAAAAGGATGCTGACTAAAAGTAGAATTTGGGATTTTCTCATATATATATATATATATATATATATATATAACTGATCTTAGACAAAATCAACCAGAATTTGGACTCTACCCCACTGGTAGGTCCCACTCATATGTAGATTGACTCGGTTGTATGCACTAAAATATTACAAAAAATTACTTAAAGCCCAGGTATAATATTAATATGGGTTATAAATTAAACTAAACCACCGACTACAAGAAATTACATTTGATGCCCAGTTTATAAACTTAAGAATGAAGATTGTAGTTTTCATTTTTCCTTTTCCTTTTTCTTTTTCAAAATTTTAAAATAATTACAAGGTGTAGCTGACATCTGCTGTGTGTTACACAAGAGGGGTTGCTCCCCTATGCCTACTCGGGTATTTGTATTCGGTCTTGGGCTTATTGAAACTGTTGGGTTGTCCCGGATATATCACAAACTTTATTAAATCATTAAATCCAAAAATCTAATAAAGCCAATAAACAAAACTGGAGGCCGATTATCTCGTATTCGTGTCGTCCGGCTGTTCAGTTAGACAATAATGATAATGTCACCTACGGAAATAAAAACAAAGGAGAAAGGCTATGGGTACTGAGGCATGTCACACTGTGAGCACTGTCTATATTGTCTCAAGCAATCTGAATAATGCTCGTCTTTTCCATCCATGAGGCACCACACGTGTAACCTAATAGACGCAAAGTACCATCTCCCTTGAACAAGCAGACGAGATAGGCACTAAATACATTATCCACACAAGAAATTATTCGGTGTTCCTGGTGCAATGCATCGAGACATGATAGAAGAAGAGATATAGTGGCTTTCAAGCATCTTCCGAGCAGTTTTGTGGGACCGAGGATTCTATCCTAGGGGCCAATAAATTGGTGCAAGTTGGACAAGATATTAGTCACATATCAGCTCAATAATTCTACTTTCCCTTAAGAACACAATCCCAAGTAGGTCTTTAGTTGCTCAACATCCTACTTGAAACATTTTTGCAGTTCAAAAAATGCATTGAAGCTACAGCTACATGTTTTTGGACTAGGATCTCAAAATTTAATACAGAAAATATACATTAAAGCACCTAAATTATGAGCACCCACAGAAGGCATTCCCATGACGACATCAGATATAATTTGGAAATTATAAATGAACCTTCCATATTTCTGTGAGTTTCATTATATGATGGAGGTAAAACTTGTATTTGATGAGGAAGAGATATGAGGTTTCGAAATAAGCTTTGCATCCGAGAAATGTGATGCTGCTTGGAAAATGTAACCACGCACTTTCCGAGAAGGAAAAAAGAAAAGAAAAGAAAAGAAAAATTAGGACTGAAGCATGTTTTATTTTTGTTGTCAAGATCAAAGAAGAATTATCAGATTAAAATTAAAACTCAGACAGAATATAACAGCAAGCAGTCATAATTACTTAATAAATACCCTAAGTATAGAATATTCGGCGTTGGGAATATTACCTGAAAGACGCTTCCTCGGGTTTCTATCACTAAAGAAACAGATACCTGACTTGCCTACTTGATAACCTACCAATATCTATCCCAAAGATAAAAAAAAATGGGGTTCACTAAACCTATGTATCAGTACCAAGCAAACAGGTTGACCCATGGTGTTTGTCTCTTGGGTAGATATATATGGATAGGTTTTCAAGTGGGTAAGAAATGTTTCCTTTGTTCAATCACTCGAGGCCAATGTAACATCTTCCAAGGCGTTCCAAGTCAGTCCCTTAACTTGTAAAATGGTCATATTCTGCGAGCAGCAAATGCCAGACAGTGCCAAGTTCCCTAATTTTAGTATCAAATATGAGAAATTTATCTGGGGAAAAGTGGAACATTATTAATTAGTATGACTTTTGTAGTTATAACATAGTCAGAAAAATTATATATTACATGACAAGTACCTGACGTAGATTATAACAGAGGCAAGCTTGTGAGAGCATTCCTGCATTATTTACATCATGGCTCTTCTTGATGTCAAGCTTAACGAAATTAACAAAGTTATCAAATCATGATATGAATCGTATATCGTTTTTGCTTTTATATCGTATCTTATAACTTAAGATATGATGATCACTTGTGTAATAATTAAGAAAGTAAGCATATAACTATATTTCTTACAATTATATGATTAAATTATTAACATAGAACGGTATATAAAAAGAATTATAAGAAATAGTATATCCCCGGTCAGGGACCAATACAATATATGTAAAGTTCAAACAAAGCATATAACTATATTTCTTATCCAACAAACAAATCAGATGATATGCATCTCGTTTTGCTCTCTTTTCTTTTGGCTTATTTCAAGTTGCAAGTGCTACTTAATATAAACAAAGACATTGAGCCTTATTTGTTCTAATTTCTAACATATTTTTTCTTTGTGAGTGCACACGAGAACGAGATGAGAGTTTCTAAAGTCTTGTATTTTGCGGTCCGGATTAGTTAGGATTTTAGAAATGAGATATTTTATATTTTTAAGGTCTTTAAACCCGACCTGGAAGATCTAGACCCGACCCAATAACAAATAGGTCATTTAAATATTGCATTGTTCATATCGTATATCATATCTTATCGTACGATATGTATTGTATATAGTAGGATACGATAGATTTTCTGATACAGAGGACCGATATGTATTAAAAACCTTTCATATCGTATCGTATCTTAAGATACGTATCATATATCGTAAGATATTAACAACTATGGAAATTAGTGTATTCAACATTGAGCATTTTGATAGTGAAATTCATGCCCCACCAGATAAATGATATCTTACGGCACCTGTACCTGTTGTTACCATAGACCTGAAGGTAGAAGTTAGTGCATCACAAGAAAATTTTCTTTCTACTAGCCATACTCAATGACCATTACTTAAATATGCTACAAGAAAAAAATGCAGTAATAGCAGAACGCTATGACCATACATTCATACTAGTTAATAATCCACTACTCATACAGCTGGACAGACCGTTCTCGATTTTAAATCAAAAGCCGGAACATCCTACAATCATAGCCTGATAGGATTAAAGAGTCCTTCCAATCCTGCACAATATCTAATGTTGTATAGACATGAATATGAAGTGATGCATAGTGACATCGTATTGCTTTGAGCTGAAAATTATGTATGAAATAACACCTACATGTTTTAAGGTTAAATCGTAATGTCTGATCTACATGTTTCAAGGTTCAAAATTTTGGCATCAGCATCAATATCGGACGGTCCCTTTTGGATAGTAATAGGCCAACTCGGCTGTATCTGGAATATTGTATTTTTATCGTTTGACTAAACGAAATCCTGAAAGTCGGTAACTATTTCAAATAAATAATAAAAATAACTATTAAATTTTGAAGTATTTTTAGTAATTAAAAATGACTAGAGTGAATTTTAAATATGTTATAAAGATACCTATAAACTTTTTGACATTTTTTTGTAATTAATGATGTTAAATTAACCTATAATCCATTCATAAACCCATTGGCCTATTCATAAATCCATTAAACCATTAATCAACATAATACAGAAATGCCAATAATCAACTAATGAGCCTACTGAGATTTAAAATCTCGATAACCTTGATATTGGAACTAGGATGTCAATTTTGGGATCGAAAGCAACCATCTTGAATAGGGATCGACTGAAAACATGGTTAAAACAAATAATCTGAATCTGGTTTTAATGTCAAAGGTCTCAATTATTTGCATTCTTGGTGAACAAAATGGAGAATAAATACAGTTAAGGGAAAGCAAAAAAGTTTCTTGAATAACTATAGTTCTTTGTATGGGTATTCGGCAAAAAAGAATATCTAGAGTTGTTAATGTTTTCTCATTTCTTCATGAGAAAAACCTGTTACCGATCCTACTTGAATTAACTCCCTAGTTGACAAAGATGATGCCATACAAGGGCAATTCCTTATAAAACTATCAAATTTGAATAAATCATCGTAAGTAGCTCAATCCAATAATTGAAAATCCAACCAAGGTGCCCTAGTTTTTGGGGCAAATTTGATAAAAATATGCTAATTCAAATAATATCCTTATTGAATCTATGAGGCATCAAAAGGATTGGCAGGCATACTGAAAATGTGATAGCAAATGCTGATTCTTGATAACACAGAACATTAATAATGAATTAAGAAATGGCAAAGAGCATGAAACAGTATGTGCAACAGAAATTAGTGGGAAGGTGAAGTTGATAGGTACCCTATTTGATGTCTACCACAAAGGAAAAAAAGAAGAAGAAAAGAAGTAGGGATCAAATTTCTTTTTACCAACTACAGAGGTACTTCCTTACTGAAGGTTAAAAAAATTGTGATCATGCATTTCACATTGGTGCAACTACAAGAATATTAACTGTTTGATCACTATCACATCATTGATCTTGCAGGTTCACCTTCCATTTTAGGTGTATAAATAACCCTTCTATAGGATTTGGCTTCACAAACAAATCATCTTTCATACACATAGATTTGAAGATAGGGTGATCAAGTTGAACGGATCGGATTATTAAAATATGTCGTAGATAGAGAGTTCATGTTTTAAGAAACGCGAACCGGTTTGCAATAGATCACTCCCCTTTAATAAATACCCTAAATATAGAAAATTCCGCATAGGAATGTTACCTGAAAGACACTTCCTTGGGCTTCTAATTGCTAAAGAGGAATATTTTACTTATCCACTTAAAAACCTACCAATATGAAAATTTTATCTGGGAAAATGTAGGACATTATTTAGTATGACTTTTGCAAATATAACGTAGTCAGAAAAATTATTTATAACACGATAAGTACCTGGCGTAGATTATGGGAGAGAAGAGCATTCCTGCATTATTTACATCGTAGCTCTTCTTCATGTCAAGCTTAATGAAATTAGTTTATCGACATTGAGCATTTTGATAATGAAATTCATGCGCTGCTAGATAAATGATTTCTTACGGCACCTGTACCTGTTGTTACCACAGACCTGAAGGTAGAAGTTAGTGCATCACCAGAAATTTTTCTTTTCTACTTACCAGAGTCAATGACCATTACTTAAATATGTTACAGGAAAAAAATGCAGTCATGGCCGAACACTATGATCATGCTAGTTCATAATCCTCTACTCATACAGCCGGACAGACCATTCTCGTTATAAATCGAGAGTCGGAACATCATCCTACAATCATAGCCTGATAAGCCAAGCGCTCGTATGAATTAAAGATTTATTCCATTCCTACACAAAATCTAATGTTGCGTAGATGTTGTTAGATTATGAGATATTTGAATATAACTGTATTATTTATTATTGTGATCATAAATCAGATAAGTTCAGATTTATGTTGTTGAGATTATGGTTAGTGTGTTAGATTGTTAGGATTATTAGTTATCAGTTTATTAATATTATGAGATACATAAATTGAGACGATTTATCTCTTAATAAGATTGATCGAGTTTATTGCTTTGTTATTATGAAATCAGAATCAATGGCTCAATCAAAAATTTATCTTCATTTATATTTTTAGTTTATTATTCCAAAATAAATAAAGTTGTGTCAATGATATCTAATTCAGAAATAAGTTCTCTCAGTTTGATCATAATCAGTTTCCTCCATCAATATCAAGTCCAAACAACTATTCTTTTTTTTATGATGTCTACTAGCAGCAAGATTTTTTGTCCAAGCAACTATTCTTTTCTTATGACATCTTCTACCAGTATGATCTTCTTCCTTTAGCATTTCCAGCGAAAGAGACTGCAGGTTATTCGGTCCATTTTGCAATCAGCGAAAGAGACCAAAAGGTATTAGTCTGTCATGCTTAATATTTTCAATCTGTTGTTCTTCCCCGTCATTCTACAAATTGCATATTTTGGTTCAAGATATGATCCAAACTCTCGGTTATCTACTATTAGATTATGAGATATTATATTATAACTATATTAGTTACCGTGGTTATCATAAATCAGATAATTTCATATTTATATTGTTGAGATTATGATTAGTGTGTTAGATTGTTAGAATTATTAGTTATCAGTTTATTATGTTATGAGATGCATAAATTGAGATGATTTATCTCTTAATAAGATTGATCGAGTTTATTGCTTTCTTATCATAGTATCAAAGTCAATGGCTTGATCTAAAATTTATCTTCATTTATATTTTTAGTTTATTATTCCAAAATAAATAAAGTTGTGTCAATGATATCTAATTGAGAAACGAGTTCTCTCAGTTTGATCATAAGCAGTTGCCTCCATCAATATCAAGTCCAAGCAGCTATTCTTTTTTTATGACGTCTACTAGCAGCAAGATCTTTCGTCCAAACAACTATTCTTTTCTTATGACGTCTTCTAGGAGTATGATCTTCTTTCTTTAGTATTTCCAGCGAAAGAGACTGCAGTTTATTCGGTCCATCTTGCAATCAACAAAAGAGACCAAAGGGTATTACTCTGTCATGCTCGATGTTTCCAATCTGTTCTTCTCCGTCGTTATACAAATTGCATATTTTGTTTTAAGATATTATCCAAACTCTCGATTATCTACTGTTAGATTATGAGATATTTGAATATAACTATATTAGATATTATGGTTATCATAAATCAGATAAGTTCAGATTTATGTTGTTCAAATTATAATTAGTATGTTAAATTGTTAGTATTATTAGATATCGGTTTATTATGTTATAAAATGCATAAATTGAGATGATTTATCTTTTAATAAGATTGATCGAGTTTATTGCTATCTTATCAGAAAATGAAGTGATGCATAGTGACATCGCATTGCTTAGTATAAGCGAATTGAACTTTTTTTCACAAAAAATTCAGTATACATAGAGCCTCTTTTTATAGCCTTGTTACACGAGTATAGGAAGATATGAGGAAAACAAAAAAATAAGGAAGTTACAAACAGATTCTGTTACAGACAGATTCTAACAGATTTTCTTACAAACAGATTCTAACTAATCTGAGAAATATCTTACTGTTGACTATTTCCAACACTCCCCTCAAATTGGTGCGTAGATGTCCATCATATCCAACTTACTTATGAGTCTCTCGAACACTGCTTTGAATAGTCTCTTTATAAAGATATCTGCAGTTTGTTTTTTTGTCGGAATGTAGGGCATACAGATGGTACCGGTATCCAGTTTTTCCTTGATGAAGTGACGATCGACTTCAATATGCTTCATTCTGTCATGTGTAAGGGGTTGTGTGCTATGCTGATGGCAGCTTTGTTGTCGCAGTATAGTTTTAGTAGCTGAGTTATAGGCTGCTTTATTTCCTGCAGTACCCGTTGAACCCACAGAACTTCACAAGTACCGTTGGCCATGGTTCGAAATTCTGCATCCGCACTACTCCTTGCCACGACATTTTGTTTCTTGCTCCGCCATGTAACTAGATTGCCCCACACGTACGTACAATACCCTGAATTGACTTCCTGTCTACGATGGAACCTGCCCAATCTGCGTCAGTGAATACTTCGACGCTGTGAGTCTCACCTTTTTTGAAGAATAAATCTCTTCCTGGCGTGCCCTTTAAATACTTCAAAACTCTATATGCTGCATCAAGATGCTCTTCTTGAGGTGAGTGCATAAATTGACTTATCATACTCACTGCAAAGGTGATATCGGGACGTGTGTGTGAGAGATAGATCAATTTTCCCACTAACCTCTGGTATTGTGAAATGTCCACTGACGGGCTCTGTGAATATTCTCCGAGCTTTTTATTCGGATCTATCGGTGTCTCCGCAGGTTTGCAGTTTGTCATCCCTATTTCTTTGAAAAGATTGAGAACATACTTCCGTTGAGACACGACAATGCCTTTCTTACTTCGAGCAATTTCCATACCTAAGAAATACTTCAATTCTCTCAAGTCTTTTACTTCGAACTCCTTGGCGAGACTTCCTTTTAACTGGTTGGCCTCTTCCTCGTCATCTCCTGTAACAATGATGTCATCAACGTAAACAATTAGTATTGCAATTTTTCTATGTCTCGAGACCCTGTAGAACATGGTGTGATCTGCCTGAGCCTGATTGTATCCTTACCCTTTCACAAACTGATGGAAACGTTCGAACCAAGCTCGTGGAGATTGTTTAAGACCGTAAAGTGATCTTTTCAATCTGAACACTTTGGAGCCGAACCCTTTTTCAAACCCCGACGGAGGTTCCATGTACACTTCTTCATCCAGGTCTCCATTCAAAAACACGTTCTTCACATCTAGTTGTTGAAGTCGCCAATCGAGATTTACTGCAACTGACAGCAAGATCCGGATCGTGTTTAGCTTAGCCACAGGTGCAAAAGTCTCCGTGTAGTCGATTCCGTATGTTTGAGTGAACCCTTTAGCAACGAGCATCGCCTTATATCGTTCTAGGGTTCCATCTGCACGAAACTTTAGTGTGAATACCCATTTGCATCCTACAGTCTTCTTTCCTTTCGGCAGCTCCTCCATGTTCCAAGTTTGATTTTTCTCAAGTGCATTCATCTCCTCGAAAATCGCCTTTCTCCACTCTGGAGCTGTAACAACCCTATTTGAATGCAATAAATCAAAAGTTTATCAAGATTCTTTCCCCAAATTTTTGATTTTTATTTGGCCTCTAAAATATTTAATTTAGATTTTTCTCTGGAAACAATTTTAATATGGAAAATATTCAGTTTTTATATTATGTAAATAATATCTTCTTAGCGACAGCAAAATAATATTCTTTCGCATCTGTTTACTGTTAAAATGAGAACAAGAAAATCTGCACCGAATCTCTAAATGCAACCAATTAATGATATGAATCCTCATAATATATTTATAAGAAAATATTATATATATATATATACAACTTAATCTCTCTCTCCCCCTCTCTCATACCCGCACCTCTTTCTCTCTTTCTTTCCCCGCTGCTCTCGTCCCTAACCCTCGAAAACCCTAACCCTAGTCGTCGCCTGCCCCACTACCTCACAGCTTTCCCATCGCCGGATCTGTGCACTCGACGCCTTCACGACTCGACTAGGACCCATCCAAACCCTAGCTTGATACCATCACCATCCTCTGTAAGTTTCCTTGATCCCTGTTTCTTTTCTGAAAAAAAAAGAGAAATAAATAAATAAATAAATAAAATGGTAGGGAATCAGTGAACAATTTGAAAGGGGAAAATTTGTATCAAACCCTAAATTTAGATAATTTTGTGTGACAATTTTGTGTGTAGATACTTATAAATTAAATCGATGAAATTTATCTAGGCGGATCATATAACTCAGATCCAAAGTCGCACCTTAGCTGAGATCGTGCCTGCATTTTTGTACATCTTTTCCGTGATCGCTATCCCCAGGCAAGTACTCTTGCTCTTTTCATTTTTTGTCGATGCAACATCGGCGATTACCTAAATTAGTTCTTAACCTGTACAAGTTTGATTATTAGAGGAAAGATGTTTCTTTCACAGTTTTAGCATCTGTCCTTATCGTAACACTTGCTAATATATAATGCTGACTGCTGCTTGCTTTTCGTTACGTAATGCTATGACATGAATATTATGCACATGAATCCTTTTACATACTTTATACACATTCGAGACTCATGTTGATTACATGTATAGAACATCTTGATTTGACATGCTTACAAGTGACCTTTATTATTTATTTTTCTTAAGTGAAATCATTAATTAGAGTGCTGGACTACATGCCATGACACCACTATTCACCAGTTTTTCTTCCATACAATTACCATACTGCAAGTACCTGTCTTTTCAGCATTCTTAATTGGCGATTTTAATATTTACCATAGTAACTATACATACGTGGGTGTTGGGGTAGTTTGAGTGTGCGTTGTACAACAGGATCTCAGGAGTCCCATGCCGGCAGCTCGTACCGGGCTATAGCGGTCACATGATTACAGCTCGTACCGGGCTATAGCGGTCACATGATTACAGCTCGTACCGGGCTATAGCGGTCACATGATTACAGCTCGTACCGGGCTATAGCGGTCACATGTTTACAGCTCGTACCGGGCTATATCGGTCTCTTGTTCATTCCACAGTTGGGCCCGTGTTTCCTAGCCCTTGGGGCACCACTCTTGGGTTAGGAATACTCCTGCAGAGGTTGACGCACACACTCAAGCTTACGATAGGATAGTTTCCCTTTTAGTGGCCAGTTAGGTTATGACCTGATCCCTTACTTATGTTTCATAGTGTTAGTGCATTTAAGTAATTATATACATGCTTTCTTGTGCACAGGGCTTCACTTTTATATATTCTTGTTATTATGTTACACACACTTTTTACGTCGAGTACTTGTTGGGATGTTCTGACATCCCTGGGATTTGCCATCTCAGGTTTAGAGGCAGATCTGCAGGCTGAGCAGGACCAGAGCGGCTACCCGGACTTTGCTAAAGATCATTAATCGTAGGTTTATTTTTTTTCTTTACTTTTAGCCTTTAGCATGTGCGCCCTTATGGGACATTAGGACTTTTGTATCTCTTTCGGATCTTATTTCATCCCGAATCTTTTGTTTTGGATCTTTAATTGCATCAGTTATCTAGTGGACCCATTTTTAGGATTTCTTGTGGTTTCATTGCAGCATGATTATTAGTATTATTTCTTTTGCTCTTGGATTTTATTTTGACAGGTTAATCTAGACAGCCTTATGTGACTATGGAAGGACTTTTCCTTACCGTAGGTAGCATGGCTGGCCTTCGTCGCTCCCCGTACTTCACATTTTGGGATACGAGGCGTGACAAGGTTTTGTTGGTATCAGAGCCCAGGCTTACTTCAAAGTTAGTCTTGGTTCTACGGACCTTTTAGGTTAGAAACACATGTCTAGGTTTTCCCCAGTATGTCATGCTGCAGATTCCGTTGACTCTGACCGTAGGATTCGGGCGACTTATATAGAGTTACGATATTGTGCCCAGTACCGCGGCATGGATACAATACGGTATTCTGTATGAGTAACTTAGAGTCCTACACTTGATTTGTATTCTTTGAATTGATTATTTTCCTTATCTCTTTGCTTCACTCAGTTTTAATATTTTTGAATTTAAACCTCGTTTTCGTTGCTAAATCTCGTCGTTCGTTTTGACCTCAGAATTATGGCCGAAGAAAATTTGCGAGTATATGGGAGACGTGACAACAATACTGCACTGCTTGGAGTTATACGTGGCATGCTGGAGAGCCAACAGCAGCAGACCGAATTGCTACAGGGGGGCCTACTTGCTTCTCAGCAGACCGCTACTGCGGCCTTGAACAAGGTTGCTGAGGTTCGTGAAGGTAGACGCCCGGGCAACGTCGCCGATTTCAGGAGACTACAGCCGGCAGTTTTCACTGGCACAGGCGGACCACTGGATGCTGAGCAGTGGGTTGTCGATATGGGGAATTTACTGTCAGCCGCCCGGGTTCCTGAAGAGGACAAAGTGGATATAGTCAAGATTCAACTGCAGGATATTGCTAGAATTTGGTGGCTCGTGGAAGAGAACAGGTTGGAGAAACCGATTACATGGACTGATTTCTCTACGGCTTTTCTTGGGAAATTCTTCCCTAAATCGGCCAGGATCGAAATGGAACAGCAATTTATCAATCTTCGTCAGAGAGATCGCACAGTGGACGAGGTAGCGGCCGAGTTTATCCGACTCAGTCGTTTTGCTCCTTCAATGGTAGCCCAGGAAGAGGATAGGGCTAGAAGATTCTTGCAGTGTCTCACTCTGGAAATACAAGAGAAGTTAGCTTCACATGATCTGAGGACTTATTCAGAAGTATTAGATGCGGCCCGCAGAATTGAGACAGTTATGGATAGAAGGAAGAAACTTCAGAGCGGAAGATTCAAACGACCCGTGAATCAAACTTCAGGGAGGATTCCAGTTAGACAGCATGGAGGAGTTCAGATGAAGCGTACCGCAACCCCACCACAACGGGAATCTACGGTTTGTGAATATTGTCGGATACCGGGACACATCGAGAGAAATTGCCGCCGCGCTAAGGGTCTATGTCTGATTTGTGGTGCTAGTGACCATCAGATTGGGAGTTGTCCAAGAAGAGCAGAGCGCAACCAACCTCAGAAAGGACTTGTCCCTCAGGAGCAACTTTTTGAGCAGAGGCGAGGAAACATAGGTCGTGGACAAGGACGGGCCTTTACACTGACAGCTGAGCAGGCGGAAGCATCGGAGGATGTCGTTTCAGGTACCGTTCAAATTTGTTCTGTTCCTGCTATAGCACTTTTCGATTCTGGAGCTTCGCATTGTTTTATGTCTTTGGATTTTGCCACAACACATTCTATTGCATACAAAACACTGACTAGAGGTTGGGACATTCACACTGGAAATGGGGTAGTTACCACCAACCTAGAGTGCAAGCTTTGTCCAGTTGTGATTTGCGGCAGAGAGCTTTTCGCAGATTTCCTGTTGATTGGGATCGGTAGTTATGATGTCATCTTAGGAATGGATTGGTTGGGCACCTTTCACGCACATATTGATTGTCGGGCCAAAACTGTAAACTTTCGCATTCCTAACCACCCAGAGTTCGTGTTCGTTGGAGGGAGCAAATCTCTGGGACCCATAAAGTTTAGAGCAAAGCCGACGTGCGACATACTGGCATCAATGGAGGTTGATTTGAGTTCGGCACCGGTCGTAGTTCGGGAATTTTTGGATGTCTTTCCTGAGGACTTACCCGGCTTACCCCCGCCTCGTGCTTTGGGGTTTTCGATAGAATTATTGCCAGGAACGGCACCAATTTCTAAGTCACCCTACAGGATGGCACCAGTTGAATTGGAGGAATTGAAGAAGCAGATAGAAGACCTCCTCAGCAAAGGATTCATTCGCCCGAGTACTTCTCCGTGGGGCGCTCCAGTTTTACTAGTAAAGAAGGACGGCTCGTTGCGCATGTGCATCGACTACCGAGAGTTGAACCGGGTTACGATTAAAAACAAGTACCCTATACCTCGGATCGATGATTTGTTCGATCAATTGTGTGGTGCTCGAGTGTTCTCTAAGTTGGATCTTCGGTCGGGGTATCATCAAGTTCGTGTTAAAACGGAGGATGTATGCAAAACAGCCTTCAGAACTCGATACGGTCATTATGAATTCTTGGTAATGCCATTCGGTGTTACTAATGCCCCAGCCGTGTTCATGGATTTAATGAACCGAGTTTTCTCTCAGTACCTTGATCAATTTGTCGTAGTTTTCATCGACGACATTCTTGTGTACTCCAAAAGCAAGGAGGAGCATGCCGAGCATTTGAGAATCGTGTTGCAAATACTGAGGCAAGAAAAGTTTTACGCAAGGCTCAGTAAATGCGAGTTTTGGCTTGAACAAGTTCAATTTTTGGGCCACATCGTTTCTGGAGACGGTATATCAGTAGATCCGGCGAAAATTGAAGCAGTGAAGGATTGGCCAGCACCAAAGTCAGTAGCAGAGATTAGAAGTTTCCTGGGACTCGCAGGCTACTACCGCAGATTTGTTAAAGATTTTGCACGAGCGGCTGAGCCATTGACAAGACTTACTCGAAAAGGGATACCATTCGTATGGTCAGAAGAGTGCAACCGAGCGTTCGAATTATTGAAGGAGAAACTCACAACCGCACCCATATTGACCGTACCAGATAGGACAGGAGGACTGGTGATTCATAGCGACGCTTCCGGTAAGGGGCTAGGCTGTGTCTTGATGCAACGTGGGAGTGTTGTCGCTTATGCCTCGCGTCAACTGAGGACGCACGAGAAGAATTACCCGACTCACGATTTAGAGTTGGCCGCTGTAATCTTTGCTTTGAAAATTTGGAGGCATTATCTTTTGGGAGAACGGGTAGAAATTTTTACGGACCATAAGAGCTTGAAATACGTATTCACGCAGAAGGAGCTAAATATGAGACAGCGTAGGTGGTTGGAGTTCATGGCTGATTATGATATCGATTTGAAATATCATCCTGGGAAAGTAAATGTGGTACCGGATGCTCTCAGTCGGAGGCCGACAACGATGTGGTTGACTGGCCAGAAGGAACTCATTGATGAATTTCGAAGGCTCAATCTAGAAGTGATAGAGCATGGGACGCCCGGACAATATTGGCAACTACAGGTGCAGTCTTCGTTAGTTGATCGTATTAAAGCTGCACAGACTGGGGACCCGCAACTGCAGAAACTCCGCGGGTTAGTAGAGGCAGGATTGAGAACAGACCTATTGATACACGAAGATGGCTCTTTAAGATTCGGCAGTCGATTATGCGTGCCAAAGGGCGACGTTCGAGAGGAAGTGTTGAAGGAAGCACACAGTTCAGCTTATTCGGTGCACCCGGGTGGTACCAAGATGTATAGGGACGTTAAACAACACTTTTGGTGGAATGGCATGAAGAGAGAGATTGCCCGCTATGTGTCGAAGTGCTTAGTGTGCCAGCAGGTAAAGGCCGAACATCAGCGAGTGGCCGGCCTATTGCAACCACTTCCCATTCCCTAGTGGAAGTGGGAACACATCACTATGGACTTCGTGACGGCTTTACCACGGAGTCCTAAGGGCAATAATGCTATTTGGGTTATCGTCGACCGTCTCACAAAGGCGGCCCATTTTCTACCCTTTCGAGTGGGACAATCGACGGAGACATTGGCAGAGAAGTATATGCAAGAGATCGTACGGTTGCATGGGGTGCCTATCACTATAGTATCGGACCGAGACACGAGATTCCTCTCACATTTCTGGAGAAGCCTACAAGAGAGTTTAGGCACTCGTCTTAGCTACAGCACAGCTTACCATCCCCAGACTGACGGGCAGTCTGAACGTACGATACAGATACTAGAAGATATGTTGAGAGCCTGTATGCTAGATTTCAAGGGATCATGGGAGGATCATCTTCACTTGGTGGAATTCTCGTATAATAACAGCTATCAGGCGAGTATCCAGATGGCACCATTCGAGGCACTTTACGGACGTAAATGTCGTTCTCCACTTTGCTGGGATGATGTGGGTGAGCGAAGATTATTGGGACCGGAGCTCGTAACCCAAACAGTTGAGAAGGTCCAGTTGATCAGGGACCGTATCAAGACAGCACAGGATCGTCAGAAGAGCTGGGCAGACACTAGTCGAAGACCTCTCGAGTTTGGAGTAGGAGAGCATGCCTTCCTTAAGATTTCGCCGACTCGAGGAGTGATTAGATTCGGTAGTCGTGGGAAACTCAGTCCCCGATTTATTGGACCATTCGAGATTGTGGAACGCGTTGGGGCAGTGGCGTATAGATTGGCCTTACCACCTTCTTTGGCTGGTGTGCACGACGTATTCCATGTATCGCAGTTGCGTCGGTACGTTCGTGATGACAGTCATGTTCTCGATCACTCTGAATTAACCTTGAGCACCGATCTCTCGTATGAAGAGCAACCTGCAGCCATTGTCGACCGTAAGGAGAAGGTTTTGAGAAACAAGATCATTCCTCTAGTTCTTGTATCTTGGGGCGGACGTTCTCGCGGGGAATCTACTTGGGAGCGCGAGGACACGATTCGTCAAAAGTACCCACACTTGTTTTCTTGACCTTGTTGTCGTCCTTCCAATTTCGAGGACGAAATTTTCTGTAAGGTGGGTAGGATGTAACAACCCTATTTGAATGCAATAAATCAAAAGTTTATCAAGATTCTTTCCCCAAATTTTTGATTTTTATTTGGCCTCTAAAATATTTAATTTAGATTTTTCTCTGGAAACAATTTTAATATGGAAAATATTCAGTTTTTATATTATGTAAATAATATCTTCTTAGCGACAGCAAAATAATATTCTTTCGTATCTGTTTACTGTTAAAATGAGAACAAGAAAATCTGTACCGAATCTCTAAATGCAACCAATTAATGATATGAATCCTCATAATATATTTATAAGAAAATATTATATATATATATATATATATACAACTTAATCTCTCTCTCCCCCTCTCTCATACCCGCACCTCTCTCTCTCTTTCTTTCCCCGCTGCTCTCGTCCCTAACCCTCGAAAACCCTAACCCTAGTCGTCGCCTGCCCCACTACCTCACAGCTTTCCCATCGCCGGATCTGTGCACTCGACGCCTTCACGACTCGACTAGGACCCATCCAAACCCTAGCTTGATACCATCACCATCCTCTGTAAGTTTTCTTGATCCCTGTTTCTTTTCTGAAAAAAAAAAAGAGAAATAAATAAATAAATAAATAAAATGGTAGGGAATCAGTGAACAATTTGAAAGGGGAAAATTTGTATCAAACCCTAATAAATTTAGATAATTTTGTGTGACAATTTTGTGTGTAGATACTTATAAATTAAATCGATGAAATTTATCTAGGCGGATCATATAACTCAGATCCAAAGTCGCACCTTAGCTGAGATCGTGCCTGCATTTTTGTACATCTTTTCCGTGATCGCTATCCCCAGGCAAGTACTCTTGCTCTTTTCATTTTTTGTCGATGCAACATCGGCGATTACCTAAATTAGTTCTTAACCTGTACAAGTTTGATTATTAGAGGAAAGATGTTTCTTTCACAGTTTTAGCATCTGTCCTTATCGTAACACTTGCTAATATATAATGCTGACTGCTGCTTGCTTTTCGTTACGTAATGCTATGACATGAATATTATGCACATGAATCCTTTTACATACTTTATACACATTCGAGACTCATGTTGATTACATGTATAGAACATCTTGATTTGACATGCTTACAAGTGACCTTTATTATTTATTTTTCTTAAGTGAAATCATTAATTAGAGTGCTGGACTACATGCCATGACACCACTATTCACCAGTTTTTCTTCCATACAATTACCATACTGCAAGTTCCTGTCTTTTCAGCATTCTTAATTGGTGATTTTAATATTTACCATAGTAACTATACATACGTGGGTGTTGGGGTAGTTTGAGTGTGCGTTGTACAACAGGATCTCAGGAGTCCCATGCCGGCAGCTCGTACCGGGCTATAGCGGTCACATGATTACAGCTCGTACCGGGCTATAGCGGTCACATGATTACAGCTCGTACCGGGCTATAGCGGTCACATGATTACAGCTCGTACCGGGCTATAGCGGTCACATGTTTACAGCTCGTACCGGGCTATATCGGTCTCTTGTTCATTCCACAGTTGGGCCCGTGTTTCCTAGCCCTTGGGGCACCACTCTTGGGTTAGGAATACTCCTGCAGAGGTTGACGCACACACTCAAGCTTACGATAGGATAGTTTCCCTTTTAGTGGCCAGTTAGGTTATGACCTGATCCCTTACTTATGTTTCATAGTGTTAGTGCATTTAAGTAATTATATACATGCTTTCTTGTGCACAGGGCTTCACTTTTATATATTCTTGTTATTATGTTACACACACTTTTTACGTCGAGTACTTGTTGGGATGTTCTGACATCCCTGGGATTTGCCATCTCAGGTTTAGAGGCAGATCTGCAGGCTGAGCAGGACCAGAGCGGCTACCCGGACTTTGCTAAAGATCATTAATCGTAGGTTTATTTTTTTCCTTTACTTTTAGTCTTTAGCATGTGCGCCCTTATGGGACATTAGGACTTTTGTATCTCTTTCGGATCTTATTTCATCCCGAATCTTTTGTTTTGGATCTTTAATTGCATCAGTTATCTAGTGGACCCATTTTTAGGATTTCTTGTGGTTTCATTGCAGCATGATTATTAGTATTATTTCTTTTGCTCTTGGATTTTATTTTGACAGGTTAATCTAGACAGCCTTATGTGACTATGGAAGGACTTTTCCTTACCGTAGGTAGCATGGCTGGCCTTCGTCGCTCCCCGTACTTCACATTTTGGGATACGGGGCGTGACAGGAGCTCTCAGAGCATCCTGTACAATTTTTGGAATCTCCACAGCAAACACATTAGAGGTAAAGACTGAAAAGCTGGGTAAGAGATTATTTGAGGACACAAATTTTGACATTGGATACAAGGGACGACTAGTACATGACCTTGTGGACTTTCGGAGGGCTATGGGAAGATCCAGCTCACTGTGATCCAGTTCTATTCTCGAGTCGGGTTCTTGGTGGAGCTGGACAGAGTCGGCCTCTGCTTGTGGAGAAGAATCTATCTCAATTAAATACTCCTGTTGCGTTTTTTCCAGACCTGTTTCACGTTATTTCCTTTTGTAAGTTTTAATTTCCACATCAGTTTCTAGTGGATTTAAATCCACGGGACAAGTTGTTTTAGGAGTCGGTGGTGTGTTCCTATTTTTATGGGATTTTTCCGGATTTTCTAATAAAGGAACCGAGTTTTCAACTGATATATTTTCTGAGTTTTCAAGGACTCTTTTTTGAGTGTCCAGTGAATTTTCACTGTTTTGGTTTGCCAGGTGTTCAGGTGTTCAAAAGACTGGTCCAAAATATCTTGATTTAAAAAATCTAGATCTTGTGAATTTGTACGTGAGATTAAGTTGGGTATTTTTGGGAGACTATTTTTTATGGAAACCGAGTCTTCACTATTTGTTTCCCCCTGAAGAGGAGGCTTAAAAAAAGATTTATTTTCAAAAAACAACACATCCATTGTGATAAATATTTTATTTGATAAAGAATCAAAGCATTTATACCCTCTTTGATTCGTGGCGTAGCCAATGAAAACACATTTTTTCGATTTTGGATCAAGTTTTCCCCTAGTAGGGTTGTGATCGTGAACAAACACGGTACAACCAAAAATTTTCAAAGGCAGATTCGAGATTGCAAGGCGGTTTTGAGGGTAAAAGGATTTTAACAAGGCAACAAGATTTTTAAAATTGAGAATTTTCAAGTGCGTTCTATTAATAAGATAGGTTGCTGTTAAAATTGCTTCATTCCATAATGTTTTTGGAACATGGTTGGTGAATAATAATGCCCTAGTAATTTCAAGAATGTGTTTATTTTTTCTTTCAGCCACATCGTTTTGTTGCGGTGTGTTAATGCAAGAACTTTGGTGAATGATGCCTTTCTTTGCAAGAAAATCTCCTAAGGTTTCGTTAAAAAATTCTCGTCCATTGTCACTTTGAAAATTTTGAATTTTTGTGTTAAACTGTGTTTCAACCATGGCATAAAAGGTTTTGAAAACTTGTTCAGCTTCTGATTTCTTCTTTAGCAAAAATATCCAAAGGACTCTAGTATGATCATCAATAAACGAAACAAACCATTTTTTTCCGAAGACGGATAAAACGCGGGATGGACCCAAATGTCACTATGGATTAAGGCAAACGGTGCTGAAGGTTTATAGGGTCGAGGTGGATAAATTGCCCTTTTGTGTTTGGCAAAAGCACATACTTCACATTGAAATTGAGAAGGATTTTTATTCCGAAACAACTTTGGAAACAAATACTGCATATAATGGAAACTATGATGACCTAGACGAAAATGTAACATAATTAATTCATTGTCATGAGTAACAAACATGGACTGAGAACACAAACTAGATACAGACTTATTGAGATGCGATCCTTCTTCAAGCAAGTAAAGACCTCCACTGGTCCTAGCATTGCCAATCATCGTCCCCGAGTCCAGAACCTGAATTTCACAATGAGAGGACATGAATTTAACTTGACACTTAAGGTCTTGAGTTAGCTTTATAATGGAAATCAGATTGCAGGAAAGCTTTGGAACATGTAAAACATTAAGATGGGTTAAGGAAGAAGATATTGTGATGGTTCCTTGGCCGGCTATGGCAGAATGCGAACAATCTGCAATTTTGACCCTTTTGTTTCCTGCATAGGGTGTGTAAGTTGAAAATAGTATGAAGCAACTGACCATGTGATCAGTTGCTCCAGAATCAAGAATCCAAGGAAGTTGATTGATACATGAAAAAGAGATAGGGTGATTGTTACCGATTTGGGCTAAAGAACAGGAGGGTTGTGTTGACGGGTCTGCGGTGGAGTTAAAGAACTTGTACAAGTGCTCCAGTTGGGAGGCGATGCTGAGTTGATTCTTGACTCCTGAGAACCATCGGACTCGATCTGCAAAACATGTTTTTGTAAAGGATTCTGGCTGGTGTTCCGATTCCCTTGAGTTCCGGATCTGTATGTTGGCTGGAAAAAAAGGAACTGGGATTTCTTTTGATTGAGGAAAAATGGTGATTTTTTATTTTTGGAGAAAGTTTTACCGCTCTGATACCATATAAGCGAATTGAACTTTCTTTCACAAAAAATTCAGTATACAGAGAGGTTCTTTTTATAGTCTTGTTACACGAGTATAGGAAGATATGAGGAAAACAATAAAATAAGGAAGTTACAAACAAACTCTGTTACAAACAGATTCTGTTACAAACAGATTCTAACAGATTTTGTTACAAATAGATTCTAACTAATCTGAGAAATATCTTACTATTGACTATTTCCAACACTTGGTAATAATTCGAGTCCATATCTATCACATACCAAGTCCAATCTGTTGGTCTATTCCTACAGAATGTGGAGTATCATTTAAGCATAAATCTTAATCTCTGATCTAGCACCAAAACAGGGTCTTATAGTGTATTAATCCCATAAAAAAGTGTTATTCAGTCATCCATATTTTCAACAGTAACATAGAATCTAAATCAACTGGAGACTTCAAAACTCTTTGTAAGCTCTGAACATCTCTTCCTATAAGAGACCAAGGACAAAAATTCTGGGATATATGTTACGCACTAATTATAACTGAATCATAAAACTGTCCAAAAACAAGTATCTACTTATTATTACTCATCAAGTGTAAGGAAAAAAATATATTAGGTGGGATTATAACAAAGGTTTAAAATCTCGATATTGGTATCGATATCGGACGGTCCTTTTTGGGACCATGAATCGACCATCTCGGCTATATTGAAAAATACAGTAATTAATAACATCCAGAGTAATTTTTAATTAGTTGTAAACATAACTATTAACTTTAACATTTTTAGTGATTAATGATGTCAAATTAACCAATAATCCATTTATAAACCATTAAGCTATTAAAAAATTCACTAACCTATTAGTCGACTAAATACTAAAATACCAATAATCAATTGATGGGCCTACGAGGTTTAAAATCTCGCTAATCTTGCTATCGGAACTCAAGGGGATCGAAATCAGCTATCTTGGATCGGGATCAGCGGTAAACAAGGTTAAAACAAGTGATCTGAATCTAGTTTTGATGTCGAAGGTTTCAAGTATTTGCATTCTTGGTGAACCAAATGGAGAATAAATATAGTTCAGAGAAAGGAAATAAGTATCTGAGTAACCATGGCTCTTTGTATGGGCAGTTTAGTAAAAGATAATTTCTAGAGATTATGTTATTCTTTTCCCATTTCTTTGCTGTTTCTAAACCTAATTGTATTGACTCTCTAGTTAACAGAGATGAGCCATGCAAGAGCAATTCTTTACAAATCCAAGAAGTCATCGTAAGTAGCTCATTCAAATAATTGACAGTCCAATCAGGATACACTTTTCTTTTTTGGGGCAAATTTGATATGTTAATGTATTATCTATTATGTCCTCTTGATATACATTATTATCCCGCAACCAAATAAGTTAAGCTTTTGGGTAAAGTGGTTCTTGACATGGTATCAGAGTATGCCGGGTTCAAGAGACTCTGAGTTCGAACATCATCATTGTCGAATTTATATGTACTTATTTAACCCCATTTATTCTTCTGTCACTTTAGGCCTTACCATGTGGCCCAAAATTCAAAGGCCCGGGTGAGAAGAAATGTTAAAATATTGTGTTGTCTTGATATACATTGTCATTCCACGACCTAATAGCTTATTGACATGATAAAAATATGCTGATTCAAATATATTCATATTAATGTATCATGCATCAAAAGGATTAGTAGGCAAACTGAAAATGTGATAGCAAATGCTGATTCTCTGATAATAGAAACATTAATCATGACTCACGACTTAAGAGATGATCAATTGCACTGAAAAAAGTAAATATTACCTCATGATATCACAAGAAATGCTTAATTCCAAATTCCAAAGTAGCTGATTTAGCTGTACAGAACACATAAAATGGAGGCAAAGAGCATGAAGCTGTGTATATGCAACAGAAATTGGTGGGAAAGTGAAGTTAACAGGTACCCTATTTGATGTTTACCAAAAAAAAAGAAGTTGGGATCAAATTTCTTTTTACCAACTACAGAGGTACTTTCTTACTGAAGGTCAAAAAAGTTGTGATCATGCATTTTACATTGGTGCAGCTACAAGAATATTAACCGTTTGATCAATATCACATTTTTGATCTTGCAGCTTCACCTTCGATTTTAGGTAGAGTCTATAAATAACCCTTCTATAGGATTTGGCTTCACAAACAAATCATTTTTCTTTAAAAACTTCAAAGTTCGGTTTTGAATGTGAGAATTGGAGGTAATCAAACTGACAATTTCATTGCAATGGCAATGTTATACTAGTTTGGTTTCCTCCAATATCTCATCTTCAAGTGCTCAACCAATCAATAAAGCATGAAATTGGGCACTGAAAGTGAGAATTGGAGGATACTGAACCATTGCTTGAAACTACTACTGAAACGCAGTTTCCCCTGATATCTCATCTTCATAGATTTTGATCCCTATTACATTTGGAAAAAGGACTCTGGGAAATGAAAGTGAGAATTGGAGGATGCTGAACCCTTCTTGCTTCGACAGTTGGGTTTAGTTTCCTCCAATATCTTACCTTCATCAGAACCAGACTCAAACTGATGACCATTTACTTGGATTTGAAAGAGAATTGGTGTTAAATCTTTTTCCAGAATAGTATATGCTGGTAATTGAAAATACTTGTTGCATTTCAGCAAGAAAACCTCAGAAATGAATATATCTAAATTATTTTCTATTTCTGTGTTTCCGCCCTCTAATTTTCATTGAAGCGACTCAGGTAAGGATCAAGTGTGAAATAAATGTGTGAAATAAATGTGTGCATAAAGAGGGGAAGCACTTCGAAATTGCATTATATATGTCATTGAAAAAAGGTAGAAAACCTTATTTCTCAAACTTAAGTGATCACATAAGTCCATATATGTATGCATTTAATCTTAAAAAATCTTTATATCGTATAGCATGATTACCTCATATAACTTTCAGTCGCATGTAGCTTCACCAATAATCATTACACGAACACGAGCCATCTTTAAAACAATGAAAGCGATTATTATCTCTAACGATAATCTCTCGAAGAGTAATTTCTGAAATGACTTTTATTGCGGCATGGCAATCGTTACAAACCCTAAGGTTCTTTACCACCCGAATAGTTTCCTCTTCGCCCGTGCTAATTAAACCAAATGCAATTGCCAATTTCTCACTATGATGCCCAAGAAAATGCTCTTTTTCTTCCTCTCTATGTCAAACAACAACACCTCAGTTGTCGGCATATATCCCATTGCCTTCAACTTCTTCCCTAATTCCTCGATCAGTTGTCGGCATATATCCCATTGCCTTCAACTTCTTCCCTAATTCCTCAAGCTTTGCATAAATTGTTACACTTAAAGGATGAGAATTATCCCCTACATGAAACTCATGAACTATACCATTAAGTTCAATCCAACTCGAGCCAGGCATTTTCTTGATGCCTTTCTCGTTCATAACTATCCTGAGTTTTGCAGATTCATCCCATTTACCATTTGTAGCGTAAATATTCGATAGCAGAACATAGTTCCCAGAGGTTTCAGGCTCGAGCTCTATAAGTTTCTTTAACACATTTTCGGCCAAATTGATGCCTTTATATATCCTGCATCCCCCTAGCATAGCTCCCCAAACCAGCATTTCTTGAATCAACTTTTAAGCTTCTCCTAGTAAGCCAGCCCAGCTTAAAAGATCAACCATGCAACCATAATGCTCAATCCTCGAAGTTAAGCCATAAATTTCACTCATGCTACTAAAATACCGACGCCCATCTTCGACTAAGCCAGCATGAGTGCATCCACAAAGAATTCCCACAAAAGTATTTCCCTGTGGTTTAATTCCCAATTTCTTAATTTGAGCGAAAAGCCCCAAAGAGATTTTATGGTGCCCAGTCATAACTAAGCCATTTATCATCGCATTCTAAACAATGAGATCCCTTTCCTTCATTTCTTTAAAAACAGCCCAAGCTCTATCGGTTCTTCCACATTTTGAGTACATATCAATCAATGATGTGCCCAAAACAGGGTTCTACAAAAAATCCCTCTTATCCATCAATCCAATAACTCTATTCCCCAACTCTAAAGCTCCAATTCTAGCGCAAGCCGAAAGAATACCTACCATAGTGAAACAATCGGGGCTCAAATTTTCCAGCTCCATTTTGAAGAAAAACTCTAATGCCTCTTTCGGAAGCCCATTGGACGCATAACCACCAATCATTGCGCTCCAAGTCACAACATCTTTTTCACCCATCACATCGAAAACTCTCCTCGCTTTCTCCATACACCCACACTTCACAAACACATCCACCAACGAGGTCGCAAAAAACACATTTTTATCCATCTCCTTCTCCATAGCATACTCACGAACCCATTCCCCAGTCCTCAAATCCCAGCCGCAGCCGACGCGGTCAAAATCCTCACGATTGTAAAACTATCAGGCCTCAACTCCAACTCCAACATTTCCTTAAACAAGCCCACCCCTCGATCAAACAACTCATTCTCCAAATACCCACTAATCATCGCGGTCCTAGAAACTACATTCCTGTCACGTATTTCATCGAACAACTTACCGGCGACTTGCAGAACCCCGCACTTCGCATAGAAACACACCAGGCTCGTCTTGACAAAGACATTCAACTCGAACCCAGATTTCAAGACATGGGTATGGATCAAAGCGCCGGCTTTCTCATCGCAGAGCCTCGAGTAGGCTTTAAGGACAAAGGGGAAGGGGAAGTTGTTAGGGGAGAGGCCGAGGCGGCGCATTTGGGTGTAGGACTTGAGGGTGTTGTGGGGTTGGTTGGTGGAGATCAAGGAGCGGAAGAGGTTATTGGAGAGGGTGAGGAAGTGGGGGTGGTGTAAGAGGTCGACGCGGAGGAAGAGGGCTTGGATTTGGGTCAAGTGTTGGAAGGTGGTGCATTTTTGGAGGTGGGGGTTTAGGTTCGGGAGAATGGTGCTGGTGGCCATGGCCATGGACGCTTCATGAGAGAGAGAGAGAGATTCCTATGGCTTGGGCAAAGTTCTTGTATGAAGGGGATTGGAGAAAATTGGAGGGAGAGGATGCACTATTCTTGTGCACGTGTATTTCTAAGTTCTAAGAAATTTTTATTTATTTGGCAAAAATACCTTAAAAGTTCCTACAATAAAAAAAGAACTCATGTGCTAGTATTTTAGTGAAGAACCCCTTCAAGAACCTTAGTTCAAGGCATTTTCCTGTAATAAAAACTTTAATGTATTTTAGCTAAAACCGTGATGGTTGAGGGAATTTTAGTGTGATTTACCTTTTCTATATTGATCCTTAAACAAGCATATTATTTTGTATTGATTTGTTGTTTGTCATATATTATTTATTATCTCTTAGCTGATTTGTTGGCGCATGTGATCTGTTTATCAACAATTCGATCGGATTCCTATTATGGGCCATGTTGCGATAATAGATAGGTTTTAATGAGGCTGCCAACGACCGTAGTGAGTTGGCCGTGGTCGCCTCTTACCGCAAGGAGGATGGGCCTGCCCACTTAAACTCCCAATTATCATAATCATGTTACATCGTTTTATCAATATACACAAATTATAACTAAAAAAGAAAATTAGACATGAATAAAAAAACCGATTGTTAAGTTGTTTAAGCAGCTATTTATTTGGCAATTCCTTTAGCATAACACATGGATTTAGTTTGGTAAAGTTATAATTTTCTTTCTTTCTATTATTTTGTTTGTTTTTATTAAATGTTTTTTTTTCTTGGAGGTGCGTGTAGAACCTTCTTCTTGATTAAAGGAAGTTGATTTGTAGATTAAAGGTAACACAGTCCAACCTTTAAACATTCGCACCTCTTTAAAATATACATATCAATGAATTGATAATATAATAACTCAACGATTACATCTTTGCTTTGCAGATACAAGAAGCTGATGGTTACGCCTTGGGTAACCAAATGTGGGAAAAAAAGGATTTAAATGGAGAACTTCATACACTCTCAAAACACCCCATTATTGGATATTTTGAGCAAGGAGCTTTACCTAATGTAGTATCTTCAATCAACTGGTACTCCATTTTTAAGGATGGGCATTAGAATCATTAAGAATCACTCCAACTATCTCCATCATCATCTTCATCGCTCCCGGCACATGCCTGTCCAAAGAAACATGCTAGGTGGATTTACAATAACCAAATTCACATAACCTGTCTGCCGTCTCTAATTTATAGGACCGTATTAATTAACATGATGATCTTCAGCATATCCGTCCATGAATGCTCATTTTTCCAAATTATTTTGTAGATGCGTCCAGAACCCAAATTGAAATAATTGATGAACTCAAGGAATTAAAAAATGGTTCTGTTAATACTTTTGATTTGGAAAATAAAGAGGCAAGTTAATTTATCGATTTCAACCTTGAATCAGGTAAGAAATAGTTAATTAGCTGCTTGATTAAACCTGCAAATGTGTGAATAAGTAAAAGAGATGTACATGGCAAGATGGCACTAGATTGGATAATAGCTGACTGTAGTTTACCGAGTAAATTGAAAACTTTAATCAAGTATGATTGAATCAGTTGAAACTTGTCGTTGATTCAGTTTCAGTAAACTACTGGTTGACGGAAGGCTGTGCTTTAAAAATAACTCATAACACAATTCATGCATGGAAATATGCAAGTCATCGCCTTTTCCCATCTAAATGGCATCGGCTATGAAGCAAAGTTCTAGTAAAGATCAACTTGACGTCAAACCTCTCGAGAAAAAAATGACCAATTCTTGGTTCAAAAAACTATGTAAGAAAGGGGCTTATCATAGTCCTAAACAAGGCATTCTCCAAATTCTCATACACTATGGAGAAGTTTACAAGGGCGAAAATAATTTATTTGCTATATGGAATAAGCAAAATGCAAGGTGAAATATGTAATCTTTATTAATCATAAGGGGTGCATAAATGGTAAAAACACTTATCAAAATTATTCCTTTATGGGCATGTTAATGTTAAGAAAGGGGTAAATTCTATAAAAACACAACATTGACTTTTGGGTTCTTTGAGACAACACCAATAAACTTTAAAAATCCCACGGAACCCCTTAAGCAAGGAATGTTGTTTGAAATTTTTAGTTTAGTCAACTTATGGAAGGCATGAGTGGACTAAAAATTAACCCCAGGGTGCCTTGTACATAGACTGAACAGCCCCAAAACCAACCGAATATTCCCCCTGTTTTGACAAAACACCTTCTTGTTTTTTTTAAAATGAAAATACCCCTCAAGGGGGTTTCATGGCATTTTTAAAGTTCAATCACAGCGGTGTAACCTCAAAATTGAAAATTCTATTCAAGAAGTTTTAAAGTTCATCCAAAGAATATGCAACAATATTCTATTGAATAAGTTTTCACACAATTTATGGAAAGATTGGGACTCGAGTGGAAATACACATGACAAGTGGAAAAAAATAACAGATAAATACCAAGGGGGAAAATACGAGAAAAAAATTGTGTAGAAACTAGTCATTTCAAGTCTCCACAACGTCAGCAAGAAGCACTATTATATGCAAAAGCGTATGTAAATATTTCATGATGCAACTAGGCATAAGTTTCTCTGGAAAAAACTCCTGAGGATTTTTGAGAAATTTAATAAAATTTTAACAAAATTCATTTGTAATTTCTTTTTGGGGCTAAGGGGTTGCACCATAGAACCCTTGCTCAAGAGTAAAAAGAGAAGCCTTACCACTATATATGCTAGAATAACACATATAGTCATTGTTAAGTCAAATAATCTTTTCATGTAGTATATTGTTTTTTCGATGGGTTATGACTCAAAGGTCATGGCCTTAGATGCCTTGATCCAAATAATTCAAGAAATGAGAACAGTTTGTCTAATCAGTTTGTCTAATAACCCATCGATGTCATAGACCTCTTTCAAAAATGTTAAATAAAAGGTTAAGCTGTTTGGAACAAGTACAAGGTCATCTTTAAATATTTTATTTAGGCTTGGTTGAAACTTGAAACACCAGTTCAACTTTTTCATTAACCTAAAACATTTCAAGCAAGAGCAAATAAGAAGATTCATTATTTTTTATCATTAACTTAACATGAAACTTAAAAGAGAGGATCACTATCCAAAACTAAAATAAAATATCACAATCTGAACCCAGTTCCGATGTACCGTAAGAAATACAGCATACTGTAAAATTAAGAAACAAACCTGGCGGATTGCATTTGCCTTCTCCAAAATGGCAGCAACCTTCAGGTTTGTTGGAGGAACCCCTTTAATGTTCAGCCTCATCGCATTTGCTGGTTTCAGGTTGAAAGACTGAAAATGCAAATCATTTATAGTTAGCTAAAGAACTTTTTCTCCTAAAAGGATAAAAGAACATTAAATATAATTTCATTGACCTGGTTCCTTATTTGCTCGAGTAGAGAGTCCCTCTCATCTTCCTTCGGCTCGACTGAAGGAGGATCAAGCTCCGATACCTTTCTCAACTGCAACAAAAGCAAAATATTAATTATTCAAACATCACAATGAAATCCTTAATAATTTATCTCTGCATGACCGAGCCATTTTTCATACCTTGCTTTTGTCGTGAGCAGCAACAGCCTCAATCAGAGGATCTCTAGGTCGATCGCGAATGGAACGATACTTCCAGTTTGGATTCTCGCCGTCAGTTGATGGTATCATGATATTATATGGATTCTCTCCCATCGGATATAAGAAACCATATGGAGCTGGTATGTTCATATGTTGCAAAGTTTCACCCCCATAACGTCCATAACCATATTGATGTTTCCATTCTTCCGCAGATGGCCCTACGAAGAAAGGATTTAGAGGCAGTATTGGATCTCTAGACACACCGAACGCTTCATGTTGAGACCTCTCCAACTCCAAACTCGGTAATAAATGGCTAAGTTGAGGCCTCCTATTTTTCTCATTCTGGGTATTTTGACTTGTTCCAACTTCTGCATGTGATACTGCTAATTGATCTGAAGGATCTGCCATTTCTGTGTTTAAAAGTAAGGATTTTTGCATTTTCTCTTTATCTGCAATTGGTGGAAATTCAGATAATCCCAAAGGCTGCTCAATTTTTTCCTCATTTTTCATAACAGGCAAGGATGCAAAAGAGTTCTCTGGCGGAATAGTTTCAACTACAGTTATCACT
Organism: Agapanthus africanus; assembly: GCA_030015575.1. Taxonomy (NCBI): domain Eukaryota; kingdom Viridiplantae; phylum Streptophyta; class Magnoliopsida; order Asparagales; family Amaryllidaceae; genus Agapanthus; species Agapanthus africanus. The sequence continues at coordinate 550,517,328 of JASDDO010000031.1, forward strand.
GTACCCTTTGGATAATTCTCATCTCCCAGTGTTTGTTCTCTGAATGGATTGGTCATAACGGGAGGTCGAATAGCATCTCCACTTGAAGGAAGAGAGCCCAGTCGAGGATTTCCCAGTCTCCATTGTATAGGGGGAAGTGGAGGAAGTGGCGGAGTTTCATTGAAATCATGCAAAGGTTCTGAGGATTCATGCATGCTGGTTTCCAAAATGGCTTGGCTAGAGCATGTATTGGTAGCTTCTTGCCCATTAGTTTCAGAAATAACTTCAGTGGAACTTGAAATGGATGGTAATTCAGCAGCTAAAATAATAGACGCCGAGGAAGCTTCTGAGATCTCAGAATTGAATTTAGAAGCAACAGAAGACTCAGCCTCCACTTTGTTATCCAGCTCATCAGTCTCTCCATTGCTAAAGAGCTCTTTTGGTTTCAATGATTGACCTTCAGTGTCTCTCAGGATAGTTTGAGTGAGATTCTTGTCATTTGAGCAAGGCATTTGAAATTGGGTATCCGAAACCTCAAAATGCTCACAATCTTGATGTGAAGATACCACATTTGTTTCTCTGCTATCTTCTTTGGAACCATAATCTTCTCCTGATGAATAACATATCAAATTCTCTTTATCCATACTGTGCTCAGATGGTGTTGTACCACAACCTCTATCCAGTAATTTCGTATCAGAAGGATCTGACAAGTGTAGAATGGGTAACTCAGAGCTTGAAACCGCAGCAGTAGATATTGGTTGGGATTCATTTTGATCTAGTAGTGCTGAGTTCTTCAAATCAGATGACTCCTTGACCTCCCTACTATGCCGACTTAGAACTTCATCATGAAGTAGATAGTTTTCTTGCAGCTGTACGTCAAACCCAGATGAATTTACGGAGTATACCGAACAATTACCTTGGTTATTATCATCTGCTTCAACAATAACATACTCGTCGAACGAATCTTCAGATTCCGTATATTTTTCAGGCTGAAGTGATTTCTTATGTAGGTTAGATTCCCAAGTATAGGCAAAAGATTCATTATTCTGCAATTGCTTTTCATCTGGAAGCATTTCATTAGCAGCATCCAAAGCAAAATGCTCTGCTGAGTCAGCAGTTGGAGATTCTTTTGGATCATCTGCATCAGAAGTCACCACAAGTTCATGTTCTTTATTTTGCAATTGCGTTTCATCTAGAAGCATTTCATTTGTAGAATCCAGAGGAAAATGCTCTGTTGAGGCTGCATGAGGAGAATCCTTTGGCTCCTCTGCAGCAGACTTCATCACACAGCCAGGTTCTTCATTCTTCAGCTGCATGTCAGAAATCAGTACATTTGCAGAAACAAAAGAATCTTCCTCTACTGAGTCTGAATCTTGACATTCGTGTGGCTCCTCTGCATCAGAGAAATTCCCCAATTCAAGTGTCTTTATATTAGGCAGAATGCTGGTGTTTGGTGCATCCTCAGGATTAGAATTTAGCTCTGGTTGTATTTCATCAGGAACTGTTTGCTCTGATGAATTTAATTCATGAGACTTATCAGGTTCATCTGCACCAGAGGCATGCTCCATTTCAAGTGGAACTATGTTAGGCAATATAATATTCCGTTCTTCCATGTCCTCATTAGTATTATCTTCACCATCAGCAACAATATTCCCCACTCCAATCGGGAAGACATCAGGCTGCATTGTAAATTGATTGTCCTCAAGGGTTGAAGAAACATCCAATGGTGGCATGTTTTCATGAGAATGAGTTCTGTCATCGTCTTCCATCAAATCTTGTGAAGCTTCAATATGTCCACTGTTGACTTTTCTAGGAATGGTTTTCACCTGTAAATCCTCCATATATTCAGAGAACGCAGGTTCAGCAACTTCTGTAGAATTCATTCTTCCAGGAGTATCAGATAAAAGCAATAGATCGTCAGACAAGACCCCATCATCTGAATGTGGCAATATACCATGTAAATCCCTGGCCCTGGCAATTTCATGGGAACTAGTTACATCAGATATTTCGTTGGCGAAAACGTTAGGGTGTGCAGTAAAAGGAACAATTTGAGGAGATGGTTCAGGAGTATTTGGAGATACAATCTCATCTAAAACTGGTGAAATAATTTCAGGAGATGGTTCAGGAGTATTTGGTGATACAATCTCATCTACAATTGGCAATATAATCTCATCTAAACAAGCTTCTTCCTCTTTCACAAACTCCAGCGTCTCTTCCGAGTTTGCAGTCAAAATAAGCGTTGATTCTTCTATATGTCGTGAAGCAGGAATATCCTCAAAAGCACTCTGATCCTTGTTTTCTGAAAGATGGTTAGAAATCTGCTCTTCAACACACTCTGCATCAGTTCCCTCAGGAACATCTTTCCTTTCAAGAGGCACATCTCGCATTTCTGATAAAGGAATTAACTCACCAGACCCGTCATAAGAGTTACTTGAAAAATCAGAAATGTCCACTACTTTACAATCCGACTGCTGGGAAACGACATGAGTACCTTCCACACAGCCAAAGATTGTTTCACCTGGATGTAGAGTTTCAGCACTTCTGCGAGATGCACAAGATGCCTCTCCAACTTCTGACTTAATGCTAGTGGTATCAGATTCCGTCGTCTTTTTGCAACTTCCAGTAGGGAGCAAATGAGCTGAGGATGCACACTGTTCAACTTCACCGCTGTATTGGAGTTCATCTGGTGTTCTAACAATGTTTTCTTTAAGGAAATTATCCTTGTCGGCTGTCACGCGATAACTTGAAATTACCAATTTAGCTCTGCTTTCGGAATCTGTTTTGACTTCTGATCCAATTGTATTTAGGGCGTCCACATAATTCTCCAGCTCACTATTGATGTCTTCAGACTTGTTCTCATCATACACCTCATCTGGAGTGAATTTAGCATAAACCAAAGATTCCTTTGGATCTACTTCTGGAAGTATCGGAGGGTTCTTTACAGCTTCTTTGGACCTATATTCATCAGACTCACCATCAAAGCCATCTAATGTGAAATCTCCTCCGATAAAATATTCCTTCTGAACCTTGAACAGTGGTGGACTTCTCTTTTCAGCTTTATCTGACATATAACCATCAGTACTAACTTCTGATTTGGTTTCTGACTCGTTCAAACTTTTCTTGCAAACGAATTCCAGCATTTCTGCCCTGTTTTCTTGATGATTGTCCAATTCATTCTTGGGAATATATGCCACATCTTTTCTGGTAGGAGATTGAATAGGATATGCCTCTTTCACTATAGTATCAATAACAGTCTCTTTTACTTCAGGAGATAATCCACTAGAACCAGTTGACTGTATGATTTCCCGTGAAAGGCTTAAAGAGTTCTCAGGCCAAACCTTCTGCTCTTGGGAATGCACTTCAAGGAGATGCTCCATGTAGCTTCTTCTATTAGTTATGTCTAAATCATTTAAGTTCCTATATTTTAGTTTCACGCGTCTAGCTGGAACTCTCGCAGAAACATGATCATATCTCTCTTTTGATGAAACTTGATCATATCTCTCAGGCTGCAAACTTTTATGCAACCAAACATTAGATGGCTGTCTTCACAACATAAAAGATAAATATGCATGACAGGTCAACAACAGAACCAACTGAGACCCTCAATAAAATAAGAAGATAACTTACTTTGAATTGATAAGAGGTGCCAAGAAAGACTCTGTGGTTTCACCATTCCTCCAGCGTGATGCCTTCTTCTGGAAGAGAAAAAACAAGACATATTGGAACTCAAACAGGAAAAGGAAACAGGAGGACCAATATAACTATATAAGTATTGAGTATAAGATATGATTTTGCTGATGACTTTGATGGGGCTGCAAACATCACCCAGCCCCGGGGAAGGTCCCACCCTAATAAAACTCTAGGGAGACCCCCCCCCCCAAACCCAAAAAATACGTTTTACCCCTTTTGCTCTGCAAAGAGATGCATGTGATCTTTTCGATAATTTGTTAAGCAAGATGAGTCAAACAAGATTATTAGGTAGAAAAAGGTGGGCACATAGCTTCACATTGTTATGATATATGTAAGTATGCAAAGAAGCAATAATATCCTTTACATGATCATCTTCTAGAATCTTATATAAAGAGTAATCCTTGTGGAAAAAGTATCTTACAACTTAAAGTCCACTTTAATCAAATAATGTCAAGTAACCAGAATCCAAAAAACGACATAAACACAAGAATTAAACCATTGATCCCTATGCAATTTATTCTGGAAGCCAGTTACTCCATCTTAGGTTGATGCAAAAGACAGATTATGCCAGCCCCAATTAGATAATTTAACTAATTAGAGAACAATAGTGAAAAGAAAATGGAGCATCAGTGCCTATGGATGAATAAAGCCCTCTACAACAATCGCCTTGAAAGAAAAAAGAAAAAAAAATCAGTAGAAATGCAATAACCAATAACAATGTTGTGTGACACATCCATACAAGTAAACTGTAAAATACAGTAAAGGTCCTCATAGCAGTGTTGTAAAGAGTTTAGATTTGAATTCATTACCCTGATCTTACGAGCTTTCTTTTCTCTTTGCACCTCTTCTTCCATCATTCCCGAGGCAGCGAACTCCAACTTAAAAAATGATGGGTCTGAGTATCTTTTCAAGCATGCTCCAGCACCAGCCACATCAAACCTGAAGGACAAAAGATGCGGTATGTGAATATTTTAGTATAAGGGAGTAGATAAACTGAGGCTAAAACCATACTTGTCTAGCATGAATAACCGAGGAGGACCACGACATTCTTCGTAGGAGTCCAATACAAAGCGGGGCATATCTCCTTGTGAGACTAAATTTTGATCCACTCTAAGATTTGCATGCCATTCAAGACCTGCGAAAAATATATTTAAAAAATTCCTCAGAGAAGGTGTAGAAATCCAAATGAAAAATATATATCCTAAAATAAAATTTCACGAAATTAATTATAGTATGCCCTCATAGAATTTCAGGTTTTAAAAGTAGAAGAAGAAAATGAAGAGAAGATACAAACAAGCCATAAATATACAAAATGCTCTCTCATTGCAAACATATTTCTAATAGTAAAAGATTCACTCTTTAAAGGAATGGCTGTGCAGATGGGTGGCTTTCGATGGAAACTTGGAGAACAAACAAAATTTACGAAAGAAAGCGTCATTGAATTCCCTATCTGCTCGCATTTATTCAGTCATTGAATTCCCTATAAGCCAGGGATGAAGTTTCGGCCGACAGTCACACATCGGGCGTATCAGGGGCTATTTATTATAATGTCAAACAAATTACAATAATCGGTATTCAACTGTATCATCAGTAGTGGCCCATATAAAGCAGGTAGTGGCCTGATATTGATCAAATAGTGCTGATATTGGTGTGATACTAGTTTTAAAAATATTCAGTTTACACAAAGTAAAATATCAAATTATTTAAAATTATATGCCATAGTAAGACATTAATAAAATGCGATTAGTGGGTTTAGTTGTTAGTGCGCATCTTCAGTAATCCATCAAACAGATATAATTTCTGTTGGTAATAAATACTTGTTGGTTCCAAATTAAGACCGCTGAGATTGCATACATAAGAAATACCGGTGGAAAAAATCAGGACCTAAAACCAAAATCAATAGCAAGTTGGAGCCTTGGTTGAAACAGTGTCACACAAACATATATGTTCTATCCACCAATTAGCTTAAATGTTCTATTCAGCCCCCCCCCCCCAGATATCTTTATCATGAATGTAAAACCAACTTACAAAATATTAAAATCAAAGTTGATGGTGAATCATAAAAATTTATTAATTCTTTGCTGGAAAAGTTCTGAGTATTAATGCACACCTATCATAAATCACATGTTGGGATGATAAGAATGACAGTGGCTTAAAAGGTTATTCTAAGAACCTATTTTCCCATTAAGCCTAATGATAGCTGAGGTGTGCTTGCATGGGTACATGAAGTTGAACTGTGTAATGGATAAGAGGGTTTCCTTCCCAGGTTATACGATAAGCCCCTCTCTTTCCAATAACTTTCTTGGTCAAGGGTTTGGCTCCAACTTCTGATTTTAGTTCCACCGATTTGGAGTAATGCTCTGTAGCAAACCCAATTAAAGGAAAAAAGTAAGATAATCGGTGATAATGATGAATATAGAAACCTAAGACTCAACCTATCAATAATTAGCCAATAGTCAAGACATTAGGTGCAACAGTGCTCTTTGTCTTGCGTAAGCTACACTTCCTTAGAAATATGTTATCGGCGCAAAGAGTGAGAACCTAGGTATGTACCATGGAGATTCGTATCCTGAAAGGTATCCATACCCCATGCGTATCAGACATGACTAAAGGTATCCATACCCCATGCGTATCAGACATGACTTATTGAATACTCCTAAAAATCTCATAGACTTTTTTGGCAAATGCCATCTGTCAATGGTTGTTGGTCCTATTAAGAAATTATCGATGTCTTTCATGTTTAAGTATAATGTTTGCAGAAAATTATGTAGTAACTAGTGCACAAAGGAGCTCTCCTCAAGTTTCAATTTAAGATAAGGTAACCAAAAAGGAAAACTTCATTACACTAAACTTTGAAGGGCAAACTGATTAGTGTTTCTATAAGAACCAAATTAATCTCTTGGTACAATATAAGACAAATATCCAAATCGAAAATTTAAGAGATAATATCAAATTTTACTTACTAGTCGCTTATAAACATGGAGATTAGCTTCATTAAGGACAGTATCCATATAGATGGTGGCAAGTTAGACCACAAACATTGAGAGAGCTACAATGGGAATCTTCCTTTTATATGAAGATAGACTAGGATCCTACCTATTTTTGAACCGTTGGATTTGCTTTGAGATATGTGTTATCAAACCATGTGAGTAACGAGAAGAATGAATGCTTCTCTTCGTAATTGCTAGCACAAATCCCAAAGCTAATCCAAGTGTTTTAAGACCGATAGGATTTGTTTCCAGTCCTACCGATAGGATTATAACCTCTCCCCCCGCCATAGGATTATAGTCTCTCTCTCTCTCTCTCACCCCCCCCCCAAAACAAGGAAAGATGGGCTCTCATTTATATATACCTTTTACAGGCATATGTGTATGCTATGAAAAGCATGTGATATTTGGATATGACACATTCATCACTTCCTTGATGAAATTAAAACGATAATTACGAAGAAACATCACTGATCATTATTGCAATCACGAAGCTAAATGAAGAGAGACATGAAAAGATCCTGCACCATTCACCATCGGTAATAGGTAGAGGCAAGGTATGGCGGTGCACACACTACCAATGAAGAGATGCAAAAACAAATATAAACTTAAGTTGACAAGTTACAATTCATAACTTCTTAAATTAGGGTGAAGATATCAAAGCATGACAATCAGATGGCAAGCCTAGCATGGTGTATTAGCTTCAAAATGACTACGCTGTCTTGCAGACAACCTCCTTAAAATATAAAAGATGAGGCTGAGATGGAGAAAACATTCTAAATTTACTTAGACTGAAAATTAATGAGTAAAACATGGGGACAAAGAAGTGCATCAGAAATAATTAGCAGATGCTATTTGACAAATAGACTGGCAATATTATGGCAGAGGTAATTTAACCTCTCAAACCAGGATAAGTGTTTCATCACATGTTACTGAGAAAATTAAAGGAAGAAAGGATCGGAAACACTATATAAGGTGAATAATTAATGTAAAAGTAAGAAAATTGTATTTGCTTCATATTAATGTGCGGAAAATGATAACAGAGAAAACATATATCAGTAGTAAATATAAACTATTCTAAAGGAAAAGAGTCGTGAATGAAATACAGACCGTCATTGTACGCAAAATCTGAATGATTAGTCTGAACAAGAAAGGCTTTCTCAATTGATGGGAATTCTGCCTCAAGCTGCTTCACACGAAGCATGATTCCATGACCCCTAGCAGCAGTTGTGGTCACTTCTTCATGCAAATCGTGAAATATCTCTGCAGCAAACCTATGACATAAAACAAAAGTATGTATAATCTGAGTTGAAGTAGTAACATGTCATGCCAAATACCCGAATAGCTTCTGAACATTTAAAATTATGAGATACAGGGCTGAGCAAGAAATGCGAGATATGTATTCGAGAGATACTGAACAAAGTGGTATGCCTAATAGCAAGGTTTAAAATATCAGTATTGGGATCAGTATCGGACCTTCCCCTTTGGAATTGGAACGGCAATCACAGTTGTATCGGCCATATGGCTCAGGATATTGGATTTTAAATTGTTTGAGAAAAGAATTTTTAAGAATTAGGAAAACAATTTAATAAACAATTATAGTAACTATAAAACAATTTTCTTTTGTGATTAAAGATGTCTCAAGTCGTTTTAATGATGTCGGACTAACCGTAATAACCCAGTACCCTATAATAAACCCATTAAACCATTAATGAATCCATTAATTCATTAATTAACCCACTAACCATTAATAAACTTAATGAAAACCCATTATAAAATGGTAAACACAATATTACTTTGTATCGGACGGTTAAGTCTTGGAATCAGCCATCTCGAATCGGGATCGATTGAGATTTCAAACCATGCCTAATATAAGAGAAGTCTAAGTGATGTAGATAGAGCACCAAAACTTCATATCTTAAGCTAGAAATGCAAACCTGGACTTGAGAACAAGAAGTGCATTGAATGATTTTCCTGACAGTGAGCAGTCGTCCAAGTACATATCAAAGTAACTCCACATAAGGACAATGGTTTTTCACCAAAGAAAGCACTCTAATAAGGGCAAATCCATGGTGTGTCGAGATTAGGCATCTGATCAGCTTGGATCTCGTATTGTTTGAAAAGATATGAGTAAATGGGTCACGTCACTTTATCCACACCGGTTAGTTATAACAAAAAACCTCAGACTGCCTCCCCTGACCCTCACACCAAACTAAGAACTCACAACAACCAGCTAGCACATATAGTGCCGCAATCTTCTCTAATTAGACAAATCTTCTTCAAAGGGGCAACTTTGTTCCATTCCTCCACACTTGTATTCCTTTATATTTGTTTCTATTTTTTCCTTGATCCTTGTAAATCCAATTCATAGCAATTATAAAATCTATACTTGCTTGTAATAGTCATTGTAAATCCAATTCTCGTAAAGTAGTATGCAAACACATAAGCCTATAAACTCAAACTCTACGAGAGCAAGAGTTGAGTTCTATGTTTATTATGACGGGTATAATAGTGAAAAATTGAGGGTATTGGTGTTTAAATAAAGTTATTTTATTTAGTTTATTTGCATGTCCTTTCAATATTATCATATATGAAGGACCAGTATAAACAATAACCGATATTTTTTTAGCAAATTCTTAGAACATATTTTTTATATTTAATTATAAACTCAACATCTTTCAATTTTAATTACAAAATTCGAGAGCTTTCTTTTGGCGTTTTGAACACCTCAAGTAACTTACTATTAATCATAGGTTGTCAATCCGAACTTTTAGTAAATACTAATTTGAAAGAATTAACGTGTCTTTTGTATTTTATTTTATTTTTGGGTAAAATGTGTCTTGTGTAAATGCTTTCTAGTTAGTGTTGATTGAGACTAGGTTTATAATCTTCGTTATAAACCATTAATGAAAGAAGAACAATTTTGACACTTGAGTGTTAGAATTGGGCATGACAAGGATAGTCAAATTTTCTAATGAAAATCAAATATAGATCAATATTTAGAACTATACGTTTATAAGAATTTTATAACATTTTTTTATTATCTTGTGGTTTTAAAATACATCAATGTTTGACTTACCACACAAACATATTGGCCCTACCATTGCAATCAAATCTCAACATTCATTATTAGTGTAGAGGTTTTCATGTATATGCACCAAATAACCAAATATTTAATCAGGCGGACAACTTTATATCACCAAATAAGCAATTACGAACTTGGAGTTCACAAAATGAAGGTCCTCGAGGAAATTGGAGGATATTTACTGCTTACCTTAGAGCGCAACTCTTCATGTACATCCCCGGTATTAGTTTCCATGTTGATACATAATTCATATATTGTTGAATTCTCAACTAATATGACAAGTTCATATTAAGTTGATACATCAAAGAATTTTGATCTACCCTCTAAAACCTAGCACATATTTGAAATAAAAAATGATTGGATGAATCATTCATATCAAAACTCCTTAAACAATCTATCGATAAAAATATTAATTAAATTACAAGCAAAAATTCCCATGCCATCTACACCAACTACGAAAAATAAAGAAAAGATGAAATAACTAAAGAAGAACAAAGGACAATTAAAGAATACAAAGACACATACTATATACGCAATTTTAAGAATATATCCTCTGTATTCATCCTCGTCGTCAGCCCTCATCATCATCATCATCATCATCATCATCTCACTAACTAAAATGAAATCAGCAATGTATAACAACCCTTAATTTAGAACGCGCATAAATAATTGACCAACCCTCTATAAGGCTACTACAGTCCTGATAGTGGCTAAAATATTATTATTAAGGGATTACTTGGTAGGTTGCACTACCTACTTCATTGGTCGACGGTTTAATAAGCTCATGGAACAACCAAAGAGCAAGCCAATGTAAGCAATCAAACTACCAAATTACATAATCCTCAATTAAAAAGGTTTTTAATCATATGTATCTTAGAATTTCCAACTGCTTCAATTGTTAAGAACATTAAAGAATAAATCAACTTTCCAAATTTAACTTCCTCTTTCGATGAAAATGGCATTTCCTTTGCTTTCCTTGTTCAGATATCAGCTCACGAAATTTCCATATATTTTAAGCTGAATTAGGCCATAATTCATCACAATGAGATCCAATTGAAAATTGTGACATCTATGCTAATTTCTACACTAAATAAAGAAAGGATGGTAGAACTGATGCAGCTCAGAGGAGGACTACTAAAGAGTAGGCAAAAAGTATTTGCAGTTTTAAGTTTATTCACAAACCATTTCACTCAAAGAAAATTGAAACCAGCAATGGAGCGTAACTCTTAATTTAGACGGATCATATATTCAATGACCAACCCTTGAATATCAAATTCCTAAACCATGAAACTGCAGCTAATATATACGCTTGCATAACACCAAGGGGTTAAGTTGGTAGGTCACAGTATCTTCCTATATCAGTCAAGCACTCAAGCAGTTTAATAACCAGCTCATAGAACTATAAAGCAAGCGTTGATGTAAGCGATCAAACTACCAATTGCATAGTCCTCAACTAACAGAACTCAACGACCTAACGGAACTTAAAAATGCTTTTTAATCATCCAAATCTCATATTTCTCCAACTCCTTCAATAGATAGGAACATTTAATATTACATCATTACACTTCCATCAAATTTCCGTATATAATTTCCTCTTTCCAAGAAAATGACATTCCCTTTCCTCTCCTTTCCTTGTTCAGATATCAATTCACCAAATTCCAAATATTTCAAGTTATACTTAACTACAATTAATCGTGATTTCTTTTATACCAACACAATTAAATATTCCAAACGCTTCAGATTATATTTTACTAAATTCAACTTCCTCTTTCCATGAGAATGGCATTCTCATTCCAAATTCCCCAAATATCAGACATCCGACTGAAACTACTACAACAAAAATTAGAAACCCTACTTTCATCGAGTCAAAATTGAAGAAGAAGAAGAAGCAAGCATTCTTTTTTCCAAGGGAATTGAACTCACTCAGCGAGATCTCCAAGCTGACGCAAGACTCCAACGAGTCCAGCCATGGCGACTCCTTCAAGGATCGCTTCCGGATCATCTTTATCAGCCGCCCGATAAAGCTCCGGATCCGCTAGCCCGTACTCTTTCCTGATCTGGTATCGAATCGTCGGCATTTCCCCCCAAAATTTGAGTCAAAATTTCAGCTTTTTTTACTTGAATTCGTTACGGTTTAGCCATTAGGGCTCGCAGCTGAGCTCTGAGAGAAAAACAAAAGGTAGCGAATTTTCTGACGTTTTTTTTCCTCCAGTTTTTTCTTCTTCTTTCAGTCCCTTTTACGGCGAATTAATGAATGTTCAGAGCTCGGGGAGAGGATTTAAATGCGGGGCCCCTCCATCTTTTCGTAATTGCAACTGTGCTGTTTTCAAGGTGGGCCTCTTTTTGCATAATTAGCGTAGTTGTTTTAGGAATTACATGATCAAACACCAAACTTGCTAAGATATCAATTGTTACTACGAATCAAACCGTGCAGAATTAAAATTAGGAATTCGTTCATAAGATATTTACCTCCTATATTTGAATTTACATTCTCAGAAGGGACATCTAAATGATGACAAAATAATCTTTTAATCATTTTATGGGAGGGGGTTGATGGGTATATATTAATAGATAATCAGATGTGAGGGTGCTGAATGCAAAAGAATCCACAGTCCAGCTTCAGACTCTATATAAATATCTACATGTCATATGAGTTTTATCGAATTAAAAGCTAATTAAGAAGCCAATTAGCACTCATTCTAACTGTAATTGCAAATATTGTTTGAAAAGGTTGTTTTCGATATTATCTTCGTTACTTCGATTGAGATGGCTAAGTTTTTTGATGATACGAATCTTGATAGCAGACCGGCTGTTCGCAATTGGAATGCGTTACATCACTTTCTAAAAGTTCGATCTTGAGTTATTTTCTTGTAATAACCTTGGTCTTATTGCCCATATTTAATTTTCTTTTGCAGCTACCATCTTTTAATGTACAAAAAATTTGGCCTTTGGCAAAAAAGGAAAGGAATATATAATATGTAATATTTTTTAGAAAACAGTTCAAAAAAAATAGATCAGTGGAATTTCTAAAGCTAGATAATTTAGTATAAGGGGCCAAAAAGGTTTTTAAAAAAAACTATTATTCACATGAGAAGTAAAATGTCAATGCGTCTCTTCCATGGTGCAAAGAATTTGTGTTTTTTTGCCAAACTAATGATGTGTTGGCGTTGGTGTCAATTGCATTACTGTTGTTTGGTACCAGCACACACATGAATGATGCACATGGACCACATCATGAATAATGCGTCCCTTATTTTTTTTTAAGGTAGGCGGGTAGGTCTTTTTTCAAGAAAAAAATAAACCAACATTCTCGTTCAGTTGAAAACTGCGATTTTAACGCAGCTGAAGAATCATTCTCCTTTAGTATGAGACTGCTCACTAACTCGAAGGGACAACGGCGCTTGACAAGCTCGTTGTTAAAGAAGATTAAGAAAGATGGGCAGCTTTCCATTATCAATTTCAGAAATCTTTGATCGAAATCTAATTTTAGACTGACGCGTGCTATAAACCAGTCACTTCTAGAAATTTATTTCTATACTAATTACTTAACATGAGATGTACTATTCTATTTGGTTCTGAACCTCTATTTGGCTTTTTCAGAAGAGAGATGCTCAGTATTAATTGGCTTTTTCAGAAGAGAGATGCTCAGTATTAATTAATTAATTGAGAACGTGTCGAGTATGAATTTCCAATATGATTTAAATTCTATTTTAATGCCTTGCAAACTTTTATTATCATTAATGCATGTTTATATCTCATATTCTAACGTGTTTGGCTCTAAATATTTTTTTATAAATATGCTTGCTAATTTGATATTTAAAGCCACACGGAATGACACATGTGCTCCTAAATTTTACATGGAAAAAGAGGAAAACCTCTCTTGATAAATTTCCTCTCCCACAAAGTCTTATAATCGGATTACCATGTATAACATGATCATGATAGCCAAAATAATAATTAACCGCCGATTCAGACGAACCTTAAGACTTTCTGCAAATCGATTAATGTTATTATCAAACTGTTGGCCAAAAGACCGGTATTACATAATGGTTACAAACATCGTCCAATGGCTAGATAATAGCCTTATCATTTTTAACAGAAACGATAAACAACATCGATTTCAAACATTAGCTAATGGGCCGCTTTACATAAAAGCGCACAGAAACATCGGCCGAAGGATCAAATTCATGTTAACGCTCTTCGATGGGGAGTCTACGTTGTAATCGCAAGATTTAGGCGTAACGACTGGCCGATGCGTCGTCAACCGGAGCTTGTTTTTATATCCCCTGCAGATTTGCATTTTACAAGCAATCAGGTTGCAGGGATTCGCATTATACAAACCACACACGAGCACTCAAGCCTAAGCATCATCTTCTTCAGTTGATGTGAATCCAGAATTCAGTTATCAATTCACCGTACCATACGCCCAAGCCTCGATCTCATAGAAGAGTTGTAGACGTGGAGGAGGGATTCGCATTTTTCCCCGGCAATGACCTTACCCACAGCCGATGTGCCATCGAGATGGCCATAGTTACCTAATGGCAAGGGATTCACACGCTATGTCACGGGGCCTCCGACAACAATCTTCTACACTACATTCAGGATAAGTCATGACATGACACGATCAATGTTGTCGAAAGAGAGAGACTATTCTCCTTCGAATCTTCTATTTGCAGACATCTGGAGTAGCAGTGACATCTTTATAGCACAATGTAACCCTCCACATTCTCTTGCTCATGCACTCACGGCGTAAAGTGTTATATGTGGCAACATATCTTTGTTTACACGTTCGTCCTATCCGGCAGTTGAAGTCGGTCGATGCATTTTTGCAAACCGAAGACGGTGAGCTTGGCTGTTATCGTCTTCTGCAGTTTGATGCACGACTGCATGATCGAATATTCCATTTTCAAAGCCGAATTTGGGTGCGGGCAGATTGTTTGGGAAAAAGAGACAAAAACTAAATTGAAATATTACAGCATGACTAACCCTTTACTGTTTTTTCTCGCTGGCAATAGAAAATATAAGTAAATTACAAACTGGCTCAATTTTATGTCACATGGCTAGGCTATTTTCTTAGCCATCTAAAGTTGTAAGAAGTGAATAAAATTATATATCTACACAATTTTAGTCAGAACTTGCTACCTCGGATTTTTGTTCAAAAATTCGAATTCGATGAATCTTGGATTCGCTAAAGGCCGATAGATTTTTCATGGAGAGACAGGAAGAGATGCACAGATGTACTGCTTCAATATGAAATCAGGAGTTACAAGTTTTGTTACCTTTTCATATTTTCTTATGATAACTGAAAGATTGTCGATTACTCAAAATAAGAAATTCCTCCAATTTGCAGTTACCAATCTCACAACCAGTGAAACAACTTTACATGATCAGTCAAGGGGTGAACAAAATTCAAATGCTTAATCCTTGATTCAAGGATAAAAAGACTTCAAGACTCATCAAATAAAGCAAGATCTCAATTGTGAATAATGATACATGCATTCTTCTTTTGTCCTTTGCAAAATACTCATTCTAAGATAACTAAAAAAGCATTCTCCTCACTGGTGCTTGTCTCTTTACTCATTATTTTATATTAACCATACTAATTACCATGGTACGTCTTTGCCTTGAAGCCTCCATGCATCTTCTCTGGCTTCTGAAATACTAAAACTCCATGGCCCATTGCAGTAACATATAGTACTGAAAACAATGAATATAAATGTTCTCAATCCTCACTTTTTATTCTTATTTACTTGAAGTACAAAAAAATACCCGTTTTTTTTTCTTTTTCTTTTTTTAACCAAACTACCAAAAATTTAAATAAACTTGAAAATGTTAGGTCGTTTGGAAACTAAACATGAAAAGGTCACGAAAAATAATGGTAAAGGGCTGATGGCGTTAGCTTGTCATTTGAACAGACTATTTTACGCCTAAAATAAATAAACCGTCGACAACAAAAGATGGGCAGTGTCTCAATGGAACACAGTGGATGCTATATGTGCCTTGAATTTAGCCACCTGAATTAATTTTACTTATAGAGATTGTATGATTATTCGAGCAAGGAGGACGAGCTGAGCAATGATCAATCGTGGACTGAGGGCTCAGGCCCAAAAGGATTGGCTGAGCCCAAAGCCCTCGAATAGGACCATGTGGTTCACACCTTGCTTGTGGTGTCGTATTTAGTATTAGAATTTCAAACTAAATTTTCCCCCTATGAAATATATTGAACCTTGTTGTGATGTGCAAGGCGAAGCCCCAGCCCAAAAATTGTTTTAACAGTTTTCAAAACTGATGATCCGAAGTTTTATCGTGTGTTGTTTATCGAGAAATTGTTCGATATGTGATGGAGCTCCTTTTCGGGCCTCCGTCAGATGTTGTCTTCCGTTGATCTCACGGTGAACTTAGCTGATTACCCTTCGTTGTGTATGGGTCTCAATGGGTTTTTGGAGAAAGAGATGAGGTGAGGAAGTTGTTGCCGAGTACCTGCAAAGAAGTCCCGGGATGGTTTGGTACCACCAAGGACCTTCCGACGCTCAAGTTAGTGATGAGATCCGAGCAGAGTAACGGCATAAAAGTGTGAAAAACGGCTTACTTGACCCCTCTGTGATGGGGTTTATATAGCGGTGGAGCACGCAGCAGCGGGCGCGAGGATCTCGCCGGCAGTTACACCCGCGTGGAGAGCGGATCGCCCATGTTTCCTGATTTAAAATCAGGAAAGTTTACGGAGGAGGCATCACGTGCTAGCACGTGACCAGCAGTCACGTGTTGGCACGTGACAATTAAAAGCAGCGGCAAAGGCAGATTCGGCTCCTTGATTAAATCAAAGAAAAGGCTTCAGAAAGGGCCACGTGCTCACACGTGACCGAAGGTCACGTGTTGGCACGTGACGGCTGAACAGCGGCTAGAAGACAAAGCGCAGAAAGCAGGAGAAAGCTCGTTCCAAGGGGTCACGTGCCTACATGTGACCAGGGGGTCACGTGCCTACACATGACTAAGGGTCACGTGGCCACACGTGACCGGCTTTCAAAGCCTATCTATTTAACAGAATTAAATTCTGAACGGCATTCAAATCTTTCCAAGGGAGAATGATTATTTAGAACCGATTGGATTAAAAATTTAAAGGTGATTAAATATCACCTATCTATGGAAAAATCTTGAACTTGGAAAGATTTCCCCTTAAAATCTAGCCGAAATAACAAAGGAATATCTTTGGATTCAAAATCCAATGGTGAATAAAATTCACCTAATAATTCAAAGGTCCAAATGAATGATGAATGCAAATCAAATCTCTAACGAATACAAATCAAATCCCTCAATGAATGATTCACCAAAACTAATTGATTCTGCTCCTTCTCCTATAAATAGGAGCCAGAGAAGAGAGAGGGAGAGAGATCTATATACAGGGACATAGAGAGAAAAAGAGATAGAGCCTTGAGACTTTGGAAGAATTTGATCTTCTGCAAAAGAAAACCCTAGGTAAGAAAGGGAAGGCTTTGAAAAGAGAATTTAATTCTCAAAAGAGTTTAACTCTTATATTAAAAAGAAGAACTTCGTTCTCTCTTTAGTGGAGGATCTGCAAAGTGCACATCTCCCCATGAAATGGGAATTTAATTCTCATTGGGTTGAGATCCTGCAATGCAGATCCAAAGCATAGGGAGGGAATGAAAGTTTGAGAATTTAATTCTCATAGGAATTTAATTCCTTTAAAATAAAATCAGAATTTAACCCTATGTTATAGGAATTTAATTCCTTCAAATGAACAGAACCAGGGTTTAACCCTAGTTAAGAACTCAAATCTGTCAAAATAACAGGAATTTAATTCCCTTAGAAGAACCTAATTCCTCACATGTATGGGAATTCAATTCTTATAGAAAACAAGTTAGAGTTCAACTCTATCTAAGAATATAATCCTTCAGAAGAACACAAGAATTTAATTCCTCTAAAAGTTTATTGCTAGGGTTTAACTCCATGAAGAATTTAATTCTTAAAAAAGATAAACACATCTTCAAACAGGCAGAGAAACAGGGTCACGTGCTACCACGTGACCCCTGAGAAGATCCACAAAAAAGAAGCTCTGGGGCGCCCTCACGTGTCACCACGTGGCCCCCAATGAACATTTTAACAGATCAAAGCATGAGCCCCCATCACGTGCCTACACGTGATGGCTTTTAGAATTGAAAGTGTTAAACACTTATCTGCTGAACAAAATAAAGAGCTCTAGAATGCCTCACGTGCCCCACGTGACCCCTGGCATAAGCTCTAACAGACGAACACTTAAATGCCCATCACGTGACGGCACGTGATGCTCCAAAGTACTCAATACTCTCGGCAGAACAAATAAAGAGAGAGAGGGCGCTCTCACGTGCTACCACGTGACCCATCTTGACTTAGTGTTTAACACTAAATTGAAACCTCTGTATCCAGTGTTTAACACTAATTTGCTTTAGTGTTTAACACTAATTGAAAAACTCTCTCTGCAGTGTTTAACACTAAATTTCTTGGTGTTTAACACCAAATTAAATTTTGGTTACCAGTGCCTAATACTGATTAACATTAATTTGGAATCTCTCTTTCCAGTGTTTAACACTGATTTGCTTTAGTGTTTAAACACTAACTTGAAACCTCTCTGGCCAGTGCTTAACACTGACCTGCTTTAGTGTTTGACACTAATTTGAAAGCCCTGTTGCTAGTATGTAACATTGATTGTCTTTTGGCGTTTAACATCAGTTTGTCGATCTCACTCCCAGTGTTCTACACTGTTGGTCTCTAGTGTTTAACACTAGCTTCAGCCCAACTGGCTAAGTTCTAGAGGCAAAGCCTCTCCTTCAATAGACCAACAGAAAGCCAATATTCCAAACATGATTGGACTTAGCCTAAGATGGCCATAAGTCCTCAATCCAAACTTAACTGGGCCAATGGGCTCATAACATAATTGATTGGTCTTGGTCCCAAATTGGGCCAAAGACTATTTAATCTACCTTGGTTCAAGGGTACATCTCTTCACTCCTTTGATACTTGGCGTTGTAATTCCTCAACGTCTTCAAAGAGGTGACGGGTCCCAATGACCACACATTGATACGGACTGGGGGGTCCTTAAACCCATGGACTATGACGTCCTTAACCTTGACCGGAATGTCTTAAAACTAACAACGGACTATGACGTCCTTAACCTTGACCGAGATATCTTAAAACTAACTTCGGACTGTGGAGTCCTTAAATCCACGGACTATGACGTCCATAACCTTGACCGCAACGTCTTAAAACTAACATTGGACCGTAATGTCCTTAAACTATCTATGGACCGTAATGTCCTTAAACTACCTATTGACCGCAATGTCACTAAACTAAACAACAGGGCCTCCCCTTAAATTGCTCTCTTGTTGGATCTAAACGATCCCGTTAAGTTGATCTTAGTCTAAATTTAGACTAACGTATCCTTAACAAACGTTTAAGTTGATCTTAGTCTCAAATGAGGCTAACGTATCCTTAAACCCAACCCCCAAACCCAAATCTAAGATAATACGGATTTGGACCAGTCCACGCCCTACGGACGACGACATAACTCAGTCTCCGTATACAATCCACGGGCAACCAAACACAAAATAAACACACACGACACGAAGTGAAATTTCTGGAGAAGGAGAAAGTGGTTACCGCAATGCGGTAGCGTAATTAACTGCAGGGGCTTGCGCCTGCAGGGAAGAGCGTCCCCACAATCAAAAAAACCCTCAAGCGAGGGGGAATCTGACGAAGTCTGCTACATCGGACGCATCCGTTTAAACCTTCGATACATGGTGCCATAAATCAACTTGACATCTTCGGAGAGATAGACGGATAGCACCATATAGCATCTGCCCCCTAATCTCAGGCGAGACGTCATGTCTCGGCCGTCGTTCTGAGGGGAACAGATTCTAGCACGCCCGGTGGGACCTTTTCCTCTTTCCACTCCACACTTCGTGTGTAGTGTTCGCGAACCAAACACGGTTCGCTAAGGGTTGCCCTTGGGTTTCAAGGTAATAAGATTTGGCGTTTTGCTTATTGCAGAAGGCAAAGAATCAATGGCTTCCACTTGTGCGAAATGCTCCAACTGACGCTCCGCCTCGCCAGGAGGTATAGCATACGGACCCCAAGCTGCTTCGATGTTCACAATGCCCGTGGAACAGGCCACTCAAGCCACCACAGGATTGTTTTTCGGGACCATGCTCCCGCCAATGAGCTTCATCGCTCCTGTGCTAACGCTGGAAGTTCCCAAGAAGTCAGTCTTCGATCGGCTTACACCTACCGTGGCCCCTCTCAACGGGTCGCCCAACACCAGTGCCTCGGTCTTCTCCAGATTGGGCCAGAGCTCCTGCGGACCCGCGATGGAGCTTACAATCCCAGAGAAGGCTGCTTCGAAGAAAGTAACCAGTCCTGCTCCTAAAGTCGTCAAGGCGGCTTCCCCTGCCAAAAAATCGGTCTTTACAAGATTGACGGCTCCAGCTCCCGCTCCTGCTACCCAAAGGACATCGGTCTTTGACAGGCTGACATCAGCAGCGACCCCTCATCTACACAGGGGGCAAGACGAGACCATCGCCCTCACCAAGCCGGTTCCATCAGCACGACGCGCTCGACGTCGTTACTGGCGCTGAGTGAGGAAGGCCGGAGACAACTCCCCTCCTGGGCTAACTCCTCCAGCCCGGATGGCAGAAGTTAATGCTGCTGTTCCAACTGGGAACAACTTTGAGATGCTAAATAAGGTGCGTAGGAATTCTCCTACCGCGGTGCTTAGGAGGTCTCCCCCTCTGCTGAAAAAGGCTGTGGAAGTAAAGCCAAAACAGCCCCAATCTCCTCAACGGCTGTCCTCTCAAATCTATAAAGTCTGGCGGCAGACCCAAGACTCGGTGATCGATCTAAATTTCTCCCACCAGCACAAGAAGTTGAAAATCCAACAGGAAGTCAGTCACCAGACTAAGCCACGAAAAGCTGTCTGGGTGCCCACTTCAACGGCCCCCTCAACTTCCACTGCTCATAAAAAGAAGAGGCCGGAGAAGATCCCCGGGCCTGCAACGAAAGCTAAAAGCGCTGAGCCTAGACGCCCTAAGGCTGGAGGCAGGATGGTCCACACTGTATATATGGCGTCGGGGAAAGAAGACAGCCGCGCGTCCACAGGTCATAGACCGCTTACACGGTCGGTGACCAAAGCTCAGGAGCAACAGCAAAAGCTCCAGGAAATGATGATCACAATGGCCGCGCTTACTGGGCCGAAACAAAGCCCCGTGGCGTCCTCGGATCAGCAACAAGAACAGGAAACCGACGCCGAGTTCCTCCGGAGGATATTGGAAAAGAAAGATAAAGAGGCTGCGGAACAAGCGGCCAATATAAAGCAAATAACCCACTTGTTCCAAGACTTGGTGGGAATGATGATCCAACAAGACCCACCTGCTGAGGATCCTCCGATCGTCCTTGAAGACGACAGGGGAGAAACGTCAAATCCACCACCGGCTCTCTCAACGGCCAAGGACGAGACAATCTCTAAGGCTGACTTGGACGACTATATAGCCCAGCAAATCCGGGTTCATCATGCGACTGAGGCAGCTGGTCAAGTCGTAAAAATGGGGCGACCATATCCGAGCTAGTATGACCAAATTAAATATCCGCCGGGTTATACAATACCCAAATTCCATGTGTATAAAGGGACCGGCAATCCCCACCAACATGTTGCCCAGTTCAGGGCCCTTTGCGGTAACACCGGCGGTGATGATAAACTGTTGCTTCGCCAGTTCGTGGGCAGCTTATCAGAAATAGCGTTCGAATGGTATTCGGAACTCCCGAACGATTCATCAAGACGTTCGCTGAAATGGAATTGCTATTCACTCAGCGATTCGCAAGCGCCAACGAACGCACTCCGATAACAACATTAATTAATGCCAGGGTGAAACCAGGCGAAACGTGGGTCCAGTACGCTATACGCTGGCGAAATTTGTGGTCGAAATGCGAGCAATGCATTGAGGAAGCGCCCGCGGTGGGCATGTTCGTGGGAACCCTAGACCCTCATGCAACTATCTCCCAGTTCATGATGTTCTTTAAGCCAACCACGTTCCAGGCTTTAATCGACAAGTTGGCCCAGATGGACCAGATGGGTCACAGACCGTCTCCCCCGAAGCCGGAGCCTCGGAGTGACAAGGGTAAAGGGAAGGCAACCTTCGTCGCGAATGCTCAGCAGCAACCCAGTGCCCCAAAGCTGGATGATCAACTGGAAGAAAGACGCCGATATTATAATGAGAAGATGAAGCACCCCTACTCGTTCCCGCGGGATAAGACAAAACGGTTATTCGAGCTGGCAGTACGCAACAGACTTATAAACTTGGCAAATCCAAGGCGACCGCCACAACCCACTGAGGTGAATAACCCCAATTATTGCCTTTACCATCAAACGGTAAGTCACCCGATTGAGGATTGCTTCGTCTTCAAAGGATGGATTGAGGATCAATACCTCCAGGAAAAGTTTGCACTGTCCGAAAAGTGGAAGGTGAACCCGCCACAGCCGCATACTCCTAATAAAGCAGACACACCGGGGGCAACCTGTTCTTTCATTGAGGAAGCTCCATGTGAAGTCGTGCTATCAGCTAAAACCATAAGAATGCTGAATGATCTTCATGCGTTCCCAGCAGTCGAATGGAAGAACCCGCTTGAACCTCAAATCATCAAAGGGATGCTGAAGCCGCGTCCAACTACGAAGAGCGGTGGTGATGGCCCAATTACTCACACCCAACCGTCAAAATCTTCGAAGAAGAAGAAGAAGAAATCTAAGAAGCCCGTGAAGCCTGGAGACAGGCGCACGGATTTACAGAAACGGATTGACGCGCTGGAAGAGTACAATCAAAAGGCGCGGACTCCCGTCACGCTACAAGAGTTCCTCAACCACGTCTTTCAGGAGGAAGATGATGGAGAGAGCTCATCGGATGAATCCGAGGGATATATGGCGAGTTGTCATCTGATTTCCCACTCGGAAGATGAGAAAACTCTTGGCACTGAGAAACCGGGGGCACAGCCTGAACCAGAACTTGTATGGCCAACAGATGGAATGATCGACGCTTTTCTAGACGAGATTCGTTTGAAGAGTAAAGCCGATCAGAAGCGTGAGATGGCTGCATCGGAAGGAGCCAAGCGCAGGCGACTAAACGAAAGAATCAAAGCACTCCTGCCAGATCAAAAGACATCCGATGCGAATAAAAACAAGTACAAGACGAGGAAGAGGTTCGCCAAAGCCATGTCAGTGGGGATGAAGCTACCACCCTCGGAAGAGAACGCGTTCGATGGGGTGGAGAGGCACCCTAATTATTACTCATATCATAGGAAAATTTCACACCCTACAGAGGAGTGCGACGCTTTTAGGATATGGTGGCAGGGATATGTTGCTCACCAGCAACATTTTAAGTGCATGAAACACAGAACTCGTCGGGAGCAAAGAAGTACAACCGACAGGCACAAAAGAACTACCGGCAGCTGTTACATGGTCGACGCCGGAGGATCACAAGTTCTCACCTTTGGGAGCGACTTTGATGAGGAAATGGCTTTGGGCCCTCTCTTTAAAGAGTCCGTCTTAGGGAAAGAGGAAGAACCGGAGGCCTGTGAGAACATTCAGCTGCGCAATCGCACGCTTCCGGATAAGAATCTCGGGCCCGCAAATAAAAAAGATAAGGGAAAGGAAAAGGTCACTGGGGATATCGCCTTAGATGACCAAGTCATGAAAGAGCTGACTGCCAAGGACCCTCCCAGGAAGGGTAAGGTGGACTACAACATCCTAGCGCACCTAAGGAAGCTACCTTCTCAGCTCAGCATTCTCGATGCCCTCCTATTATCAAAAGAAGCGCGAGATTCATTAATCAAGGTGTTACAAGAACCCAAGCAGTTCCAAGCCTTCCTCGCCGCAGAAAGGATGAAGGATGAACTGGAAGAAGTGCACACGGCCGACATCACTTTCGGTGACGAAGACCTTCTTCTCGGGACGTGCGACCACAACCATCCCCTATATGTCTATGGATACTGCCATGATATCAAGATAGGCAAGATCCTGGTGGATAATGGATCCTCCGTCAATCTCCTTAATGTTCGGGTGTTGAAGGAAATCTGCATGAGTTTGTAGCACCTCGCTCGTGACAAAATTACCATCTCTGGTTTCGACTCCCAGTCATCACGGACTCTCGGATCTGTAATACTAAAATTACGCTTCGGACTGCTCGTCACGGACATCAAGTTTCACGTCATTGACGCCAAGACCTGCTACAACGCCTTGCTCGATCGTCCTTGGTTACACGAGTACAACATCATCCCTTCTACACAGCATCAGTGTATGAAGTATTTTAAGGATGGTTTCGAGTATACCGTAACAGGTGAGCTGAACCCATTCTCCGTGAACGAAGTCCGCAAGTACGAAGATGCAAAGTACTTTTTGCCAGACTTCGAGGATACAGAAAAGTGTCGCAAGCCGGAGAACAAAGCCGCCGCCACCATCCCTGTTTTCGGGAGCGATACCGAAGAAGAAGAAGAGATAGTTTACGCTGGGCCGTTTCGACGCAACAACCCGGGAACGTCCGCCCCCATGTTGATCTTCGGAAGTGACTCGGAAGATGAGGTTAATGCCGTGTTCTCCAGTCGGCCGTCAATACAAGCATCCCCTAGCGATGATCAGAGTTTGCAAATCATCATGGTGCCGCGGAAACACTACAAGGATCTCGACGCACTTCAATCTCACAATGTGCAGGACCTGCAGACGTTTTACGTCCCTTCCAGGCGAAAGGGTGAAAAGGCGATCCTATTCTACCAATCCACGGAAACAAGAGTGGAGAAAGAAATCTGGCATGGCGCGGATTCTACACTCGACAGGCTCCAACCCATCCGTTTGCCCAGATATTACACAAATGGACTAAAGAGGCTATTGAAACGCCAAGGAGTACCCTTAAAACAGACTGTTCGACAAACTCGGTTCTACAACAGGATTTGGAATGTCCCTGGGACTCAGCGCAAATTGCCTAATGGGAGAATGGAAACGCTTGGGCTTGGATATGTGAGATCTGGGAAACGGGAGCGAGTCCACGGCAGCTACGCCATATATAACTTCGATGAGGAGGAGGACACCCTGTCGGGAGATGCTAACCCCTCGTCAAAACTGAATCCCGCGAGCGAAGTGCCGAGTCCGTCGTTTGAAGAACGAATGGACAAGCTCATCAGAAAAGCGAGTCAAAAATCTCGAGACGACCATAGTCGCAAAATGGCCATCTACGAGAAAGCCAGGACGCAACGTCTGTTTCAACAGGCTGCAAAAGACGAAGATGCTCCTCCCTGTCGACCTATTGCGCAAAAGGCCCGACGCAGAGGTAGAAATAAGTCAAAAGGCGGAAAAAGGAGCCGACAACAACGATGCAGGATTAAAGAGTCATGTGATCGGGTATTGCGCGGTCCAGACTTGTCTCTCATGAAGAAGATGAGTCGAGCGTATTCCTTCCCTCAAGAAAAGACGAAGAAAATACTCGATCTCGCTATGAAGCACCGAATGATCACACTTCCGAAGTCTAAGCACCCTGAGCAAGCTAACAAAGTTTCTCACCCGGGCTATTGCTCTTATCACCGAGCCATAGGACACCCTATCGAAGACTGCTTCACCTTCAAGAACTAGGTTGAAGACCAATACCAGCAAGGCAGATTTGCTCTATCCGACAGCTGGAGGGTAACGCCGCCACAGAAGCACGAACCCAAAGCCACAAGAGCAGAACCAGATCCACATCGGTCTTGGAAGCGAGCTCGTACCTGTCGTGTGATAACGATATAAAAAGAAGAGTCCGAGAATATGGATGACTTTCCCTGGTGCTTCGAAAATAATGACAATGAGGTAATCTCAGAATTTCCGCCAGCGCCGAAAGAGCTGGAAGATGGCATACATACTACTGCAGATAACCTCAAGAAGATTGAGTTGGGGACGACAGACGATCCGCGACCGACATTCGTTAGCGAGCTGCTATCTGAAGAAAAGGTGGCTGCGTTAAAAGACGTGCTTCTACAGCATAGAGATTGCTTCGCGTGGAACTATTTCGAGATGCCAGGATTAGATCCAGAGATTGCGGTGCATAAATTAGCAATATCCCCGGATATCAAGCCAGTCAAGCAGGCGCCGAGAAGGATGCGGCTCGAGCTTGAGATGAGCATTAACACCGAAATCAAGAAGCTGATCGATTCTGGGTTTATCCACGAGGTACAGTATCCTAACTGGGTCGCCAACATCATCCCTGCGATGAAGAAAAATGGGACAGTGCGCATATGTGTGGACTTCCGAGATCTCAATAAAGCCTGCCCGAAGGACGATTTCCCAGTGCCGGTCACCGAACTGATGATAGGCAATACATCCACTCATGAGGTTTTCTCCTTCATGGACGGTTCATCACGGTACAATCAGATAAAGATGCATCCCGACGACCAGAAGCACACCGCGTTCCGGACTCCTTTGGGTATATTCTGCTACAAAGTCATGCCCTTCGGATTAAAAAATCCTGGTGCCACCTATCAGAGGGCCATGACAAAGTTCTTTGATGATCTCATACATGAAATCGTCGAGTGCTATATCGACGACCTCGTAGTAAAAAGCATGTTATATGAAGAGCATTTAGAGCATCTGAAGACCGTATTTCAACGCCTTCGGCAATATAATTTGAAAATGAATCCCCTCAAATGCGCGTTCGGAGTCTCCTCGGGTAAATTCCTGGGATTCATCATCCAACACCGAGGTATCGAAATAGATCCATCTAAGATCAAGGCGATCATGGAAATGTCACCGCCAAGGACTCTCAAACAGCTGAGCTCTCTCCAAGGGAAACTCGCGTACATCCGGTGATTTATCGCCAACCTTTCAGGCAAGTGTCGTCCTTACAGTCACCTGATGAAGAAGGGAACTCCGTTCGTCTGGGACCGAAAATGCCAGAGCGCGCTAGATGAAATCAAGCAATACCTACAGAACCCGCCGGTGCTGGCTGCTCCGGTTAAGGGAAAGCCCCTTATCTTATATACAACAGCCCTCGAAGGGTCCTTAGGCGCATTATGGGCGCAAGAAAACGACCAAGGGACGGAGAGAGCGCTCTACTATTTAAGCCGAGTTCTTCTGGGGGCAGAAAGCAATTACTCCCCTATCGAAAAACACTGCCTGGCGTTAATCTTTGCGATAACAAAATTCCGGCACTATGCGTTGGCGCATGAAGTCCGTCTTATATCAAAGGAGGACCCCCCTCAAATATCTGATGTCAAAGGCCATATTGACAGGGAGACTCGCTAAATGGGCACTGCTCTTGATGGAGTTTTCAATAACCTATCAGCCTCTTAAAGCAGTGAAAGGCCAAGCCATCGCCGACTTTCTCGCTGAGCATCCAATACCTGCCAATTCTCCTTTGAATTGCGAGCTGCCAGACAAACATGCATTTGATGCGACCGACAGTGGTAATGCCCAATGGGAACTTTATTTTAACGGAGCGTCTTCCATGAAGAAGCGCAAACAAACCACCCCTATAATCAAATCGGGGGTAGGCCTCATCTTCGTGACTCCACAAGGAGGGATAATGCGCTTTGCTTTCTCCTTAACAGAGCCGAGGACAAACAATGAAGCTGAATACGAAACTTTGATAACAGGCCTCGAGATCACCATCGACACGGGAATTGAAAACCTCCTCATATATGGAGGCTCTCAACTGGTCGTTAGCTAAGTGAACGGCGACTACCAGACATGCAAGCCAGAGCTGGTGAAGTATGGCGACAGAGTACAGCGATTGCTGACTCAAATTCCCTACTACATGCTGGAAAGCATACCGCGTGCAGAAAATAGCAAGGCGGACGCGTTAGCCAAGCTCGCTAAAGAACTGGCTGATGAAAACCTCGATGAGGTCAGAATCGTGGTACAAAACCGTCGGGTCCTCACACCGGCAGAAATATCTCCGGAATCATCTGAAGAAAAGGAATCAACCGAACAAGTGGCTATGCAAATAAAAGACCAGGAAAAGGCTGAGGATTGGAGAGAAGTCTTTATAGACTACTTCAAATCCCGTCGAACGCCTAAAGATGCGTCCTCAAGACATCAACTCATGAAATGTGCTCTGTCTTTTGCCCTTGTCAATGATACTCTGTACAAGAGGTCGTTCGATTCTCTGTGGTTGAGATGTCTGGGACCTGACGAAGCGAAAAGAGTCGTTCAGGAAGTTCACGACGGACTCTGCGGTTCTCACCAAGCAGGCCCGAAGATGAAGTTGAAGATTAAACGAATGGGCTACTATTGGCCCACGATGATTCAGGACTGCCTCGAATATGCAAAGCAATGCCACTCATGCCAGATTCATGGAGACTTTATCCATCAGCACCCAAATCCTCTACATCCGACGGTGGCTAGCTGGCCATTTGAGATGTGGGGAACTGACATAGTCGACCCTATCGAACCTGCATCATTCAGGGGACATCGTTTCATCGTAGCGACCACTGATTACTTCTCCAAATGGGCAGAAGCAGTACCATTGAGGGAAGTAAAGACGGAGAATATCCTCCATTTCTTCAAGACGCACGTCATTTATCGGTTTGGAACGCCAAGACAGATCATCTCCGATAATGGGCCAGCCTACAGAAGCCACAAGATCAGCCACTTCGCGCAACAACACAACATAGACTGGAGATATTTCTCAGTGTATAATCCCCAAGCTAACGGTCTAGCCGAGGATTTCAACAAAACCTTGACAAAGATCATGAAGAAAACGGTGTCCCGAAAAAAGAAGGACTGGCACGAGAGACTACAAGAAGCTCTCTGGGCATATCGAACTACATTCAAAATGGCCACAAACACGACGCCGTACGCATTGGTATTAGGTACAGAAGCAGTACTCCCCCTCGAGATAGAGTTACCCTCTCTAGGAGTGGCAGTCTACTACGAACTGACGAACAAAGAAAATGCTCACCTTCGGCTTGAGGAGCTTGGTGCCCTTGATGAAACCCGGCTCATAGCGCAACAAAATCTGGAGGCTTACAAAACAAAGATGACGCGCTCATACGAAAGATTGACTAGGCCGAGGACATTCCGCCAAGGCAAACTCATGCTAGTGGTCAAAAGATCTATGATCCCCAATCGCGCCAAACGGGGAAAATTCGAGCCGAACTATGAAGGCCTGTACATCATAGACAAGGTCTACCAGGGTGGAGCGTATCTACTCATGGATATGCACGGTGAAAGACCCTTCAGACCGATAAACGACCGCTTCCTGAAGAAATACTACGCTTAGATGAGTCACAGCCTAGGTCAATGATAGATGACGACGACTATGTCCGCTCGCTATCTTCCTAAGCCCGAACTCTATAAGTAGTAACCAGCCTTCTTCAACAACGGACCGAAACGTCCTTAAACTAACAACGGACCGAAACGTCCTTAAACTAACGACGGACCGAAACGTCCTTAAATTAACAATGGACCAATATGTCCTAAAACTAGCTGTTGACCGAGATGTCGATAAACTACGGTGGATTGCAGCATTTCAAAGCCGATAAAAAAATATTTAAAAAAATAATAATAAAAATAAAAACAGTATGT
Organism: Agapanthus africanus; assembly: GCA_030015575.1. NCBI lineage: Eukaryota > Viridiplantae > Streptophyta > Magnoliopsida > Asparagales > Amaryllidaceae > Agapanthus > Agapanthus africanus. The sequence continues at coordinate 550,546,648 of JASDDO010000031.1, forward strand.
CCATAAGCGAAATGGGCACGGATGAAAACCCGAAAGGGCTCCGTGAGTAAAAACAGCAGGGCTACCGGTGAGTGTTTGTGAAAACCCGAAAGGGCGCAACCTCGTTAAAGGACACTTGCAGGGTACTCACGACCTTGTAAGGAGAAACCACCCACGTGAGATCCTTACGACTCACAAGGGAGCAACACACTTAGGAGTCCTCACAATTCCTAAGGAGAAATTACACTTGCGAGATCCTCACGAATCGTAAGGAGAACTCTCTTATGGGACCCTCACGGCTCATAAGATTTGAAAGTCTTAAGTTACAGAAACCTAAACATGTTCTTAAGCAACCCCTCCACAGCCTTCGATATTGCTCTACAAGCGGCTCAATACTGACCCTTGTATACAATCCACGGGCGCGAATAAACATTTCCCTAACCAAGTCCCATCCGTGACTAGGGATATGTTCGTACGGTGAACAACCCTTGTAAGTCCTCTCGACTTATAAGGAGAAAACCCTTTTGTAAGATCCTTACGACTTACAAGAGAACATGCACTTAGGAATCCTCACGATTCCCAAGGAGAAAACACACCTACAAGATCCTCACGACTCGTGGGGAGAAATACCTTTGTGAGACCCTTACGGCTCATGAAGTCAAAAGCCTTAGTCGATAGGACTCTTAACCCTGTTTACTAAGCCACCTTCGTTCGACATCGACAGAGACAAATGATGATTCGCTCCTGGAAATATCCCAGTCGTAGCGGTACTGATGCCAAAATCGGTGTCTAATCCAAAGCTTGCGGCAAAAGGCCAGTAAGCCACACATGCATACGAAATAGCCGAAATGATGGGGCAACTTGTAATAAAAAGCAGCAAGTAAAAATGTATGCATAAAAAGTAGCCGAAATGATTGGGCAACTCGTAATAAAAAGCAGCGAGTAAAAAATAAAATAAATAGCCGAAATGATTGGGCACCGTGAAAAATAGCCGAAATGATGGGGAAATCGCGACCTTTGCGATATAAAAGCTGAAATGATAGAGCATCGCGGAAAAAGAAATAAAATATAAATGAAATTTATGCCCTACAGGTGATGTTACATCAATCCCTGTATACAATCCAGGGGCGCAAACGAAGAGATAGTCACACTCCTCCTCCCCAGGTTTCATCAAAAGAAGAAACCAAATCTCGACGGGCCACAAGTGACCTAGAGATCGTCTCAACACTCGTCTCGTCACAACAGACACAATATCAAGCGAAGCGGAACAGCGGAAACTTCCAGTTCCATGGCTCGGCGATATACGGATCACCAAGAGTCAAATCCCTATTCCGTGAAATGCGGATATAATCAACAAAATTCCTGGTCACGTGGAACGCGGATAACGTCACTCTTTGACCCCGTGGAAAACGTCCAGAGCGGATCCTGGTCCTCGCAGAGCATGGCAGTGAACCTGTGTGAAGCATCCAGAGCGGAGCCTAGTCCTCGCCGAACACGGCAGTGAACCCGTGGGAAGCATCTAGTGCAAAATTCCTGGTCACGTGGAATGCTGATAACGTCACTCTTTGACCCCGTGGAAAACGTCCAGAGCGGAGCCTAGTCCTCACTGAACACGGTAGTGAACCCGTGTGAAGCATCTAGTGCAAAATTCCTGGTCACGTGGAACGCGGATAACGTCACTCTTTGACCCCGTGGAAAACGTCCAGAGCGGATCCTGGTCCTCGCAGAGCACGGCAGTGAACCCGTGTGAACCATCCAGAGCGGAGCCTAGTCCTCGCTGAACACGGCAGTGAACCCGTATGAAGCATTTAGTGCAAAATTTCTGGTCATGTGGAACGCGGATAAAGTCACTCCTTGACCCCGTGGAAAACGTCCAGAGCGGAGCCTAGTCCTCGTCGAACACGGCAGTGAACCCGTGTGAAGCATCTAGCGCAAAATTCCTGGTCACGTTGATCGTGGATAACGTCACTCTTTGACCCCGTGGAAAACGTCCAGAGCGGAGCCTAGTCCTCGCTGAACACGGCAGTGAACCCGTGTGAAGCATCTAGTGCAAAATTCCTGGTCACGTGGAACGCGGATAACGTCACTCTTTGACCCCGTGGAAAACGTCCAGAGCGGATCCTGGTCCTCGCAGAGCACGACAGTGAACCCGTGTGAAGCATCCAGAGCGGAGCCTAGTCCTCGCCGAACACGGCAGTGAACCCGTGTGAAGCATCTAGTGCAAAATTCCTGGTCACGTGGAACGCGGATAACGTCACTCTTTGACCCAGTGGAAAACGTCCAGAGCGGAGCCTGGTCCTCGCCAAACATGGCAGTGAACCCATGGGAAGCATCCAGAGCAAAATTCCTGGTCACGTGGAACGCGGATAACGTCACTCTTTGACCCCGTGGAAAACGTCCAGAGCGGATCCTGGTCCTCGTAGAGCACGGCAGTGAGCTCGTGTGAAGCATCCAGAGCGGAGCCTAGTCCTCGCCGAACACGGCAATGAACCCGTGCGAAGCATGTAGTGCAAAATTCCTGGTCACGTGGAACGCGGATAACATCACTCTTTGACCCTACGGAAAACGTCCAGAGCGGAGCCTGGTCCTCGCCAAGCACAGCAGTGAACCCGTGTGAAGCATCCAGAGCAAACATCGGACTGTGGAGTCCTTAAAATCCACGGACTATGATGTCCTTAACCTCGACCGTAATGTCTTAAAACTAACGATCAACCACCATGATTCTAGACTGATTTTACCTTGGTTCAAGGGTACATCTCTTCACTCCTTTGATATTTGTCGTTGTAATTCCTCAACGTCTTCAAAGAGGTGACGGGTCCCGGTAACCACACATCGGACTGTGGAGTCTTTAAATCCACGGACTATGATGTCCTTAACCTTGACCGTGATGTCTTAAAACTAACACTGGACTGTGGAGTCCTTAAATCCACGGACTATGATGTCCTTAACCTTGACCATGATGTCTTAAAACTTACATTGGACTGTGGAGTCCTTAAATCCACGGACTATGATGTCCTTAACCTTGATCGTGATGTCTTAAAACTAACACTGGACTGTGGAGTCCTTAAATCCACGGACTATGATGTCCTTAACCTTGACCATGATGTCTTAAAACTAACATTGGACTGTAGAGTCCTTGAATCCACGGACTATGATGTCCTTAACCTTGACCGTGATGTCTTAAAACTAACAATGGACTGTGGAGTCCTTAAACCCATGGACTATGATGTCCTTAACCTTGACCGTGATGTCTTAAAACTAACAATGGACTGTGGAGTCCTTAAACCCATGGACTAAGATATCCTTAACCTTGACCGTGATGTCTTTAAACTACAGTACCCTGGAAAACATCCCAAAGCAACCCCTGATCCCGTGAAATACGGATAAGGGCGACCACACCCAGCACTTGCGGGTCCTCACGACCTGCAGGGAAGAAAACTCTCTTGTGAGATCCTTATGACCCCCAAGGGAAAACCCGCTTAAGAATTCTCACGATTCTTAAGGAGAACTTACACCTACATGATCCTCTCGACCTGTAGGGAGAAAAACTCTTTATGAGACCCTCACGACTCATAAAGCTCAAAAGTCTTAGGAAGCAGATCTTAACCCTGAATCCTAAGCCATCGCTACCCTGCAAGGAGACCAAGATAAATCATTGGCAGAACAAATTTAATAAAAAGAGACACACCATTGAAAAGAAAAATATGTCTTTTATTCATAAACCAAAATGGATACAAAGTACAATTCATGAAAAGGCAAAAAGAATATACTCTTATCCAGGAGTATGTACAAAAAGAAAAGAAAAAATATAAGTCTTCAAGCCGGCGGGCGATTTAGTAATTTTACTAGCTCATCCTTCTTTTGCTGGGCCACAGCTTCATGATTCAGGATCGCCAGAAGACGAGCCTCCGCCTGAGCCTGCTGTGCCTGATACAAGGCAAGCCGGCCTTCGAGCTCTTTCTCGGTAGCCTTATGAGCCTCAACCCTTTCGCGAGTGAACACGGCAGCTTTATCAAGAGCCACCACCTCTTTGATAAACTTTTGAAACACTCGCCAGAGTTCATACGCTTTGTTGGCCTTGGCAGTAAGACTTGCCTGAAGCTCGCTCAGCGCTTTAGAAGCCAGCTCCCTTTCCGAAAATTTGCGGCCGAGCCTCTTCTCGCACGATGTCATGTTTGCCGCGCACCGCGCTATCAGCCCCTGCAAGTCCGCCTTTGCAGCCATGACCTCCGAGGAAAGACGGGAACATTCAAGTGCGTGAAAGCAAGCCTCCACCTGCCGACAGAACTCCACCCAGACTCGCACCACCTCTTCGCTATGGTATGTGGTAAGAAAAGGAAGAGAACCGTTAGCCTCGGCAGCAAATGCTTCAGCTGTGGTTGCACTGCCAGCACGAAGCTCCTCGATCAAAGACGATAGGAAGACAAGGCTCAATTGGGCCAAGCGTTCTGAAGCTCGCAAAGCATAAGGCCCAGGCGGCATGACGACACGCGATTATAACGCTATTGGAGCTGGCAAGGCTGTTCAGAGTTGAAAAATATTAGTAAAACTCTTAAGCAAAGGAACAAGTGAGGCTATACCGAAATGTCACTTACCTACGGTCATACAAGTAGGAGCTGAGGGTTCCCCTGGCCCTTCGAGAACCTCGACCTCATCATCGGCCTCCAAAGTTGAAGAGAACATCACTGTCAATACGCAAAATAACAACGATGCTATGAGAAATGATGAAACACTCACCTTGTCCAGATGAGAGGACGATGCGTTGAGGAGATATCGCCTGCGGAGCGGCCATTTCCAAAAGACGCTGGAAGGATTGCCGAGGAGACAGATCGACAATGGAGGCCGCCAGTCCATGCAATTCTGAAAAGACAAAAGAGTTCAGGTAACAGAAAGATTACTAGCTCAAAACGTGAAAGGTTACCTTTGACACTCCTCCCATTCTGAGCCGGGGGGATAACAGCTTCAACGGCCTCTGTCATGACCTCGGGCTCTAACGAAGGGAGGGTAGTCCCGACTACCTCTATCTCAACCTCTGGGCCGCCTTCGGGTAGAGTCGTTGGGACGGCGACCACCGAGGGAACCTCTCCCAAAAGAGTGAGTACCCTGGAATCAAGAGCTGCCACCGGAGGTTCTATTGCGAGAGGAATGGCATTGTCGGCCTCATCCGCATCAAGTAAGGCTGCATCGGGAATGTCAACGGGCTCTAGCTGCAGCAAGCCAGTGGGGATCTCTCCCATCGCCGAAGACTCTGCAGAAGTCGCACAAAATAAGGATACATATATACAAGCATAAGCAATCTGAAGAACTGCAAAGAAATATAAGAACATATCAATGCGCAGGGAAGCCTTCAGTATGGCTTCTTCAAGCTGATGCTCGTTCTCAAGGAGGCGTGCTCACCGAGGTTCGAGAGTAGACTTGTAGGGTTCCTAGGCACTCTAGTGAGGTCTCACAAGGCATCAACCATGCCAATTTCAAAAAATCTAGGTGCCGAGAAACCCGACTACGGATCGTTGGCTAGAAATCTAGGCGAAAAAGAAATCTAGTTAACAACTTAACAAAAAGGAAACGGAAATACAACCTTTGTAGATCCGGTGCTCCACCTCCATAGCTCCGCAACGAAGTCCCCTCGCTGTCCTAGTGAATTCCCGGGCTCTAGCGTCGGCTTCATCGGAGAATAGGCGAGCTAGGTCGTCGATGTCCATGCCGAAGATGATCTACGTCGAGGCATCGCTAAATCAAGCTCCACCTTCACCAAGCCATGAAAACTTGTGAAGGAAACACCCTATACTACTTGGCAAGAGGTAGAGGATGAAGAAATAGGAGTTGGGTTCACTTTAGAATTGGATTTCTCACTCAAATACATCAATCACCATTGATGAAGAAAGCTTTCTTCTTGTGAGGAAGAAGAAGAAGATGAAGATAATGTTATGATAAGTATTATTCAAAAAGCAAAATAAATGAATACTTATCATAATGCAACCATGGTCAAGTGTAGATAATGAATCATGGTTGAGTGGAATGGTTAGGGTTAAGCATGAGACAAAATGGTCACTTGGTCAAAGTCTTCATGAAGCTTCAAGAAAGAACAAAGAAAGCCACCATTTTTCTCTTTTGCTATTATTTTCCAAAACTAATAAATAAATAAATGAATGAATAAATAATCATAACCCTAACCATTCATATAACCATGGTTCAATCTTCACACAAACACAAGTAGACATGTATCATCAAACATGATACAATCAAGTGCACAAAACTATATCGAATATACAATGTGCACATCCGAGCGAGAAAATCCATTTAAAGTGAACCAATACTAGTTAATGCAAAGTAATATATCAAATATATAATTATACATTAAATCATTAAATCAACACTTGATTTAACGATCCGGTCATATCGCATATAACCGACTAGTATCCTATGTATCGGCTTACCGAATCAATCCTTGATTCGATAACTAGGTTATATCGCATACAACCATTCGATACATTCATCGCGAGAATGAAATACGGTATCACATACACGCAATATTCTCGGTCCCGCACATATCTCATATGCGCTCCTATTTCGTTTCGCTTGAGCCAGGAAACCTCTGTGTAGGACTCTAAAGACTCGTCAATACGCCGGCAGCAGATGATGATCATATCAAGCACCCACAAGCCGCAAGCGGTCTGCTAAACGTAACGGCCACCCGGGTATTGAGCGATCAGAAGATCGACGAGCAAGCCCGCTCACACTCCAGTGAATCCAACCAGTAACACTACCGTACAGTCCGGTCTGATCGTCTGATATGTCGCATATCTCACCTATGGGTGGTAAACGTCAGACCCCAATAGCTCGATAAGTCGTGTCGATATGAGATCTATAACAATTCGAGAAACTACTGGTAACACTTACCAGTAAATCTCAGCAACCCTGGCCAGGGATTTCCTGTTATAGCCAATCGAACACAGCGCAACATCAACTCCCTATACCGGGAGAGACGAATCCCCTCCTATCGCTCATTGCCTCCATGTGACTCGGGACTGTACCCAAAAACCACCGTTTTACACGCCCTCTTGGACATGGTAAGATGGAAATCAAAGCACAATGGGAACCACACAAGACTCTATGACGATCTCGGGTCAACAGACTACTCTGTACCAGTGTCACCAGAGAACTGCCATCTGACGTAAGGTATAATACCATCTGGGAGTTCTCGGCGAGTCCGTCCAGTGTACCCAGTCTCTACTGAGCACCCGTATATTATCTCTGATGTCAAGCACCGATGGATATGGGATCATCCATCGCCCATCTGTATGGGTCGAGAAGGTACACGCTAGTCTACTCTGGTATATCGATGCCCCGTCTCGATACACCCACGACTAGGGACTTTGAAGGATGTACTTATGGACTACCATATCCCCACTAGTATGATCCGCATCATAGTCCAGGTAGTCAAGTACACATCCTAAGGGCTTTACCAATATGTAACAGAGAGACAATCAGTGTACACGTTAAGGTAAAGTACAACCAGATAGCATACTATCATGTCGAGCAAGAAAGTCCTCACTATATATGTCCCAGCATCCACTACAATATACATCCTATGTATAGTAATGGCCTCTAGGGCATACATATAACTAACAATCTCCCACTTGCACTAGGGCCATCTGTAGCAGTGGTTGTAGTATCTCATACTCAACCATCCCATAAAAGTCTCTCTCTGGGAATAGGCCTTCATGAGTGGATCTGCCGTGTTGTCCTCTGAGTCTGCTCTCCTAACCTCGATCAGCCTGGAGATCAACCATCTCCATGATCAGGTGATACTGCCTTAGAATATGTCTGGATCACTGATGGGACGGGGGTTCCTGGCATAAGCCACAACTCCATTGTCACACAATGGTAGGAACTAAGTTCATCTCATGAACTAATATACATCCAAACAGCCTCTTTGGTAGCATCTTAAGCAGCGATGTATCCAGCCTTTATCGTCTAGTATGCCACGGTATCTAGCTTGGAACTCTTCCAACATACCGTCCCTTTACTGAGGGTAAAGACAATGCCTGCGACTGACATTCAGTCGTCTTTATTACCCTGGAACACTTCCAGTGATTCTCCCCAGGATCGATTGATACCATCTCACTACTACCAGTGAGATTCCTAACATCCAATTAGATCTATCTCATAGATCCAAAACTCAGGATTTAGGAGGTATCATTTTGATCCTACACGGAGAATCTTTGTGATAAACGGAGATTGATCGAGCGTAGCATAAGAAACTCCTTTCTTATCAAGAATATGTCATCCACGTATTCTATGAGGATCACCACCATACTCCCTACTACCTTTTTGTTTATACAAGGTTCATCTACCATTTTGATGATGTCAAACTCTTTGACTAACATATCAAAACAGACGTTCCAACTCCGCGATGCCTGCTTTATCAGATAAAGCATCTTGCTCACGTTTCCGCTGCTCCCACTGTCTACGAGGCCCTCTGGCTGTGTACTTATAGACACACTCTTCTAAAACATCATTTAGAAAAGGATTCATGGCACCCAACCGCCAGATATCGTAGTCATGGTATGTAGCCGTGACAAGTAGGATCTGGATGGACTTAAGCATAGGTACTGGAAAAGGTTTCATCATTATCCACGCCTGGTCAATGACGAAAACCTTTAATAAGTCTAGCTTTGAAAGTCTCAACTTTTTCATCTACACCAAGTAATCTTCTCAAGATATACTTGCTCCTGATGGGGATTTAACCCTTCAGATATAGCAGCCAAAGTCCATACTTTGCTGGTGTACATGGATTCCATCTCAGATCATTAAGCATCCAGCCATTCTTACAGAGTCTTACTCCTGATGGCCAGCTCGAAACTAGTTGGGTCATCATCTCATGATGCAATCCTCGCTCCCACTGTCATCGAGAAACCAAAGTATCTCTCAGGTGGGTGAGGAACCCTACTAGATCGGCGGAGAGGCCGAGGTTCGTTGGTTACTATTGAATCTTTCGGTTCTACCAAATTATCAGCTGAAGTTTGTATAGCTGGAACCTTTCCAGTTCTACATAACTGACCTTGCCTCGAGCTTGTCCGGATTTTGCTTTTAGACATAGGCCGGACAACCCTAAATCTTAACTAGCTTAAGACATGGGCTCTTCCCATATCATATCAAATATGAAGTGGTAGGCAACTGATTTGATTTGAACCCTTTTCAATAGGTATGCAGCTTCTCAAGTGCATAACTCCCAAAAGGAAATAGGTAACTCAGTAGTACTCATCATAGAGCACACCTTATCATATAGGGTGTGATTGCTCCACCCCGATATACCATCGTGCTATGGTGTATACGGAGGAGTAATACTGAGAGAGAATCTCATTCTCCTTTAGAATAGTCCAGGAATTCCATGCACAAGTATTCTCCTCCCTGATCTCATCATAGGACATAATACTTATACCCGTATTTTGGTTCTCTACTTCTAACTTATATTCTGTGAATATCTTAAAAGGTTCGGACTTGTGTTTCAACAGGAACATAGGTCTGAATCTCGAAAGATTATCAGAGAATGTAATGAAGTAAAAAGAACCGGTCTTGGTATGTGTAGACAGGGGACTTACATACATCAACATGTATCATCCCAAGAGTTCACTAACTCTTTCTCTGTTTCCAATAAACATAGCTATGGTCATCTTATCTTTGTGACATGACTGGCGAGTTTCACAAAATGTAAATTCAAACTAATTTAAATATGCATCTATATGTAACTCCAGCTAGTCGGGTCGTATTGATATGACCTAGTCTACAAATACCTCAAGAAGGATCCGTCCATTTCTGAACTCTTCCTCTTGTGTGTGTTCTGTATACGAAGAACTGTAGTTTGATTTAGAACATTAATGCTTTTAGATAACGTGCCTGAACCGATCAACTTTTGATATAGGAAATGTTCAAAACATTATCCAACAATACAAAATTTTATCGTTTCTTTACTAATAAAGAGACAGATATGATTTTGTATATCAGGTTCGGTATCTAATAACATTCGTTCAGAATCAATGTATCGGTAATACAGGGTGACAGTGACCGACAGACTTGGCTGCAACACTTGCCCCGTTTTCTGCCTCATGAAACTTATCACCCGTTCTCAGTTTTTCTACCCTTTTATAGCCCTATGTAACAGATTACATATCTGGGATCCTGATCCGGTATCATATACCCAGGATGCGGAGGATACTGAGAAACAGTTCTTTGTAACGAACACACCCGAAAATGATGCATCATCATGCACTCTCTTCGTTTGGGCGGCACGGGAAATCTGGTATTCCCCAATTTCCTGCTCGATCTTATAACAATTATAAGTTGGAGCGGGACCAACGTTCCCCAGCTCAGTATAACAAGCGGGTTCGGTCAATATTCCGTATTATTATCTTGATTAAGGCATGACATCGTCGCTACCAGGAGAGAGAGAGAAGAAAACACTCAGCGTGCGCTCTTGCAAGAATAGATTGGTTATTATTTTATCTAATCAGGATGGCTCCCACTGCTTTTTATCAAATCTTCCTTCAAACCCTAAAAGGAAAGACTAGCCGGGATTAATTACACACTACAAGCTCGCCAATCTTTCAGCCGGGCCAGTGTCGGTACTTTGAGGGAGGTCCCCCGTGCTTTCGCACGAACCTAATTAATGTAAACCTCGTTTTCCCAGAGGCGTAACCTCGTTAACACCTTTCTAGACACCTACTTGATCGGCTAATTGTAATGTATAAAACTCTCCCAGGAGTAACTCTTACTCGCAGCGGGTATCGGGATCCAACTATCTCATAGAAGGTATGCAATCTCATTGCAAATTTCAACACTTGAAATTCCGGATAATTTTGCCCCTAGCACCCTATGACCTTGACGGAGGTCAACAAACCATAGGCTACTAGTCAAGTTCAACCCGTCATTTCTTGATCGAATTAAACCCACCCGCACGACCCTTGACGGAGGACAACAAGGCCGCAAGACTACCCTAATCCAATCTGCATCATATGCATAAGCAGATAAATACTAGTTAGCTACCGCACACTACGCCTTGACGGAGGTCAACAAACGTAGCACGAATACTAAATAGGACTTATCTGAAATGACGGAGGGCTACGACAGGTTTTTCTGAAAACCTATTGCGTAATGAACTTGATATCATTGTAGGATCGAATGAATTTTGAAATGGAGTGTCTTTGAGGCTTTTCTAGTTTTGCTAAAGGAGTCTCTCCCGGTGAAGGGATCGTCGGTCCTTTCCTCGTCGAATGAGGTGCGGGATATATCATATATATCACTGTGCAAAGCAAAAACTCTTAAAACAATCAAAAGACAGACCGAGTGTGTAGCATCTGCCAGTTATTGCTAAAGGAGTCACTCCCGGTGAAGGGATCTCGGTCCTTTCCTTATCGAATAAGGTGCAGGATATATCACATATACCGCTGTGCAAAGCAAGAACTGTAGCTACCTGTTTTATTTTGAAATTCGATTCTACAACATCTTAGGTTTCTTTTATTTCATTAATCTCATTAATGAAGTCCCATCATTTAAAGTACCTAAACATCACAGATAAATACGACGTACACTTATGCCATCCGCATTCGCCTCGATGTCCCCTCGTGCACCGTTAGGTTAGGTAACTAACGGCAGAGCAGGGCAGGGCTAGCACGGGTGTAAAACATAAGTAACGTCTATATAATATATCATATATACTATATACTGTATCTATCACAGAACATCACATGATCACATCACAGATAACGCAGCAGAAGAAACATATGAAATATTGGATATACTAGGACGTCCGTGTTTTCAATACGAGCCAGTATAAAACACGGATTCCACGGTCGTGATGAATAGCCAAACCCACACCCCTAGACCCCTACGAGAGCGGCAAGCAACCCTACCAATTCTAGAGTTAGGAGACCCGGACTCGACTCTTCGAGTTGGTCTCCCACTGGACTCCAGAACCCGGTTACTTGTGCCCTCCTCCTTGGGTCTATCCTAGTGCGGAAAAGTAAATAATATACAAACGGTGACATCTTCCGCAACCTGGAAGTGCCCCAATAAAAGAATATTACATACAAGTTTTTACATGAATGAAAATGAAAAACACTCATCTCACATAAAAAAACCCGGCTATTTGAACACGACGATCCAATATAACATATCCAGCAACACATAACATCACATGTCATCAACGTAAGTAAATATGCGCATCCCAATTGTCGTTGACATATAGCAACGAAACCGGCGATATCACATATTACACTTTCGGTCACAGAAAAGAAAGTGTAAAACTACAACAGTTGGAATCCGCAACCTCCTCAGACATCGCATGCCTGACCAAATGAATTTCTTAGACATCGCATGCCTAACAATTATAAACACCGCATTTTAGTCTCAAAATCGAAAACTCTTTTCAATATCAAGTCGGGTAATTCAACAAGATTCCCGAAAAACTGATCGAATGCTCGTCGCAAACTTCAGTAGACGGCCGCACCCCCGACGCCGTCGACGGAGTGCACCAAGGCGGAACACCGCCACCGCGAGCACCCGAACGGATGCTTTCGGCGACGGGGTTCTCCTACAGTCACTTGGTCGGGGTTATGGGGTGTAGCTGTCTATTAAGTTTACCCGGCGAGTATTCGCCTACGCTACGTGATTGCGACGGACTTTTGATCACATCAAAATTCCGTGGCAACCGATCAAGTGAGACTAAACTGCTATGTTTATAACATTCATTCAGTTATCTCATAACTTCTTGTGAATTCCAAGTATTGTATCACATTCCAGATAATTAGAAAATGTTAAATTTTCCGATCGAACAATCGAACACCCAAGTTTTCCCGATACAGATCAACACATGAAATGTAACGTCTTCAAAATAATAAAATATGATTTTTGGGAAATTTTATAATTTAATATTATTTTAATGAATATTTTAATATTCTGGTATAATAAAATACAGATAAATGGGGAAAAATTATGGAAAATTCTAAAATGAGGTATTTTAAGGAATTGCCTCGTTTTCTGTGCATGCCCCCATTTCCTCTAGTTTTGACTCTGAGTATGTCTAGTTTTGACTGATTCCATCTAGGGTGAAATCTGGGTTGATTTTCCTATGATGGTGTATAATTTGGGACTTGTTTTAGCATGGATTTTGGTATTTGGTGATTCATTCCCGTCGGGTGGCGTTTGGACATCAACGACAAGTGGATTTTGATTGTGTTTACATGCGAGTCGATAGGTTTTTACCTATACGGGTAGCGTGTGCTATTTTGGTTTCCGATGTGATTTTCATGTGCTTTAGCATTGTGATATACTTGTAGGTACCCCGCGTGATGTTGAGGCAAAGGAGGTGAAGATAGCGGCATCGGCTTTGGCACACGAGAAGCAATGTGAGTAGATTTATATCTACGGGGAGAAGTCGGGTGGATGGCGTATAGCACCCCCGCAGTCCGTGGTGATGTATACGAATACGTATACACACGAATATTTATTATGTGTTGTTTAGGGTTATTGATGGTAATAATGATATTTTGATGATAAGAATATATTGGTTTAGTATAGTGAGAACCCTAGAGTAGTGGTTGCACTCACACATATATTTACACACATACTTGCATTCATTCTTTCATTTATTAGAGTGCATATGTTGGTGCGTATATCTACACATGGGTATGGGACTATGTGTTCATATACGGGTTTGGTGATGATACGTGGGTTTGAGGTGTTACTTGATGTGAGGCCGTGAGATCGGCGGTGTGACACAGTCACCTTTTGAGGTGCGATATGATAGTTTAGCGGGCCTTTGGACATGTGCTTTACCCGCATTCATATTTTTATAGATGGTATCGATCTGTACTAGACTTAGAGTAGTACCCCAGATTATGCGATCTGATGATAGTGATACCTGATATGTGATGAGGTACTGTGATATTGACCCATACCCAGCTATTGGGATGCCGTACGACGATCTACCGTACGAGCCGATATTGATGATAGATCCGCCCTCATGATTCGAGGATATCTTACGATATGTTATTGAGGCGAGATCACCGACTATCATATCTATACTTATATATTGATTCAGATTAGGTGGTTTCATACCCCTCCGGTCCAGATTTCTTAGTGGGCATTGGACTAGACCGAGTCATACCTATTTCAAAAGTAACGAATCGGGGATATTTTAAAGATAAGCAGAAGGGTTATACGGATATTTTCAAATGATGCATCTTTTCTTAAAACACCGTAGCCCTTACTTTACCAAAAGCCCTGATTCGTCTTATTTCAAAAGGCAAGGTTGCATGACATATCTTGTGAGGCAGGTTCTGTGTTTTTGCGTTGATTATTCGTTTCCGCATTATTCCTGCTATCTGCATTGCATCGCTTGTATTGTTGTGATATTCAGTCATGCTGCTAGGACACCAGCACCATTATCGATGATGCATATGCTCCACGTACACTTGTTGCCGGCTCACACACTTATCATCGATAATTGCCATGTCACTACACTGTAGTACTATTGCATTCAGTATATGATCCTTGCATGACATGATGATGTACATACATTCCTTCACATGTAGCATGCTTCATGCTTGATTTTACGCATTGAGATATGTTGTTTCTATGATATTTCTGGATTTGGGAACCGAGGGTGTTTTAAAAAGAGAATATATCATTACTTTAAAAACCCGGTTACCCTTGATATGATATTTCAGTGCGTCCACCATGTGTTTTCTCGGTGCTGAGAGCGACATGTGTAACCCGAATCGAGGAGTGGATGAGCCGATTGCGGGTACATGGTGGACCCGGTATGGTTCCCCTCGGCAAGATGATCGATGAGCTTTGCCGATTGAGCCTGGAGGCGGGCGAGCACCTACCGGTGATTGGTTGGACCTGACGGTTATCCGGAGGATACCGACCAGAGTCGATAGATGTTTGGGCATACTGCCGGGGCCGATACCGCAGACAGAGCCCGCGGGCCGATCCGGACTGACGGAGCCCGATATATGAGGATTTACGTGCCGATGCTGGGCACGGTTTTCATGATATTTTCGGGTGTCGATGCTGGGCACCCTGGTTCCATGATTTTGATGTGTCGCGAGGGACACGGGTGGATTATATCCTCATATTTCCATGCACAGGTTATGATATTTACTTGCATGATGGTTATTGTCAGTGGGTGACGAGTGGACGGGATCCACGTGTGTGCAGATTTGATTACATTGATCATACCTCATATTCTTGACATGCTATTACCTGAGGCACTAGCACGAGCTCTTGGCATTACACTCATGTATAGAGATTACATTGCCAGTTTAGCATGTTTCAGCTTTATTCATATTGAGGTTTATTTATATCTGATCGTATTGACCTAGGATGGGTCATGCATTCGATCTCTGCTTGTAGATATATCTCTATTCACGAGTTGGCAACTCACCCCCGTTGTGCCCCTGTTCTTGCAGGTTTTTGCCGTACAGATTCCTTAGCGACATTTCGGGCACACTGCTTCCATCGGGTGACTTGCTTGGTTAGGTGGGTTCTTTTGTATCAGAACCGCTATTGTATTGATATTATTCATTGTATTTAGAATTGTCCATCAACCAAAAACTTGTTTATTGTTTCAGACTTAGAAAACAGTGTTTTATTTCGACCTTAGAGTCGCGCTAGTAGTATTACGGTTTTCTGGCTGTTTTGAATTTCTTTTTTTTGGGTTTTGATCCTCGCCCTTTGGCGTTGTATATTATTATTGCTTGCGTGGTTGTGACCGTCGATGGACGAAGAGCTAGCTCCCGCTTGGGGATGCCTTTTATCATTTCATATATATTATTCTTGTTGTACCCCGTTCGGGGCCAGTTTTTACAAAGGAAACTCTGCCGAAATTTTCAGGAAAGGTTACACATTTAAAAAAAATGCATATTCGGCTTAGTTATTTAAAAACTTTGATTTCCAAACATGATTTCCTTACTTTTCAAAAACAGTTTTCCTTATTTACTTTTTAAATGGTTTTAGATTGCTGGGCTTCTGGCTTACTTGGATCAGATGGGGTCCTATAGACTTCATATGGTCCAAGGGCAAGTCACGTGCTCTTTCGGGTCGTGACATGAAACAAGTCTAAAAACATTCAGTTCGTGCCTCAGTACCAACAGTCCAGCCGTAGAAGGGTCAAGCCAACGCCTCGCATGTGGCACGCCGTACTGCCCCAAACCCGAAGGTTCAAAGGGCAGTTCAAGACGGTCACATAATCGAGTTAAGGTTTGTTGTCTTCTAGAGGGTCTATCGCGTTACTTGCACTACTTAGAACGTCGTTAAACTACGGAAAGATCCAACACTTGGAAATTTCCCGACAGGGGAAAAATTGGGTATTTTTTATCCGGTCGAACTTTTTAACATATTCTAAAATTTATCCGGAAAGCCACACAGACAAAAATTTGATAATCCGGTCGAATCTCCGAATCCCCAATACAACCCAGAAAATACAACTCTGGAAAAATTATTAAAACTTCCCAGGAAAACCATCACAGAAAACTAGGAATTTAGGTGCAAAATTCGATGCACAAAAAGACAAAGTTGCCGCGGAACCGCCGCATGAGCATGCTCATGCCGCGGATCCGCGGCGATCTTAAGGAATTAGACCCTAGAATTTTGCAGTAAACCTTAGATCTTCCTGCTGATTTTTCTGAATATTTTTAATCTGGAAAAAACCACGATTTTGAAAATTGTCCAGAGAGCACGTTTAGGGTTGGGATTTCGGGTCGTTCGGACTTCAAACTCCGTCTGGACTTCGCCTAAGGCTCTAGCTAGGCTCTGATACCACTGTAGGGTTCCTAGGCACTCTAGTGAGGTCTCACAAGGCATCAACCATGCCAATTTCAAAAAATCTAGGTGCCGAGAAACCCGACTACGGATCGTTGGCTAGAAATCTAGGCGAAAAAGAAATCTAGTTAACAACTTAACAAAAAGGAAACGAAAATACAACCTTTGTAGATCCGGTGCTCCACCTCCATAGCTCCGCAACGAAGTCCCCTCGCTGTCCTAGTGAATTCCCGGGCTCTAGCGTCGGCTTCATCGGAGAATAGGCGAGCTAGGTCGTCGATGTCCATGCCGAAGATGATCTACGTCGAGGCATCGCTAAATCAAGCTCCACCTTCACCAAGCCATGAAAACTTGTAAAGGAAACACCCTATACTACTTGGCAAGAGGTAGAGGATGAAGAAATAGGAGTTGGGTTCACTTTAGAATTGGATTTCTCACTCAAATACATCAATCACCATTGATGAAGAAAGCTTTCTTCTTGTGAGGAAGAAGAAGAAGATGAAGATAATGTTATGATAAGTATTATTCAAAAAGCAAAATAAATGAATACTTATCATAATGCAACCATGGTCAAGTGTAGATAATGAATCATGGTTGAGTGGAATGGTTAGGGTTAAGCATGAGACAAAATGGTCACTTGGTCAAAGTCTTCATGAAGCTTCAAGAAAGAACAAAGAAAGCCACCATTTTTCTCTTTTGCTATTATTTTCCAAAACTAATAAATAAATAAATAAATGAATAAATAATCATAACCCTAACCATTCATATAACCATGGTTCAATCTTCACACAAACACAAGTAGACATGTATCATCAAACATGATACAATCAAGTGCACAAAACTATATCGAATATACAATGTGCACATCCGAGCGAGAAAATCCATTTAAAGTGAACCAATACTAGTTAATGCAAAGTAATATATCAAATATATAATTATACATTAAATCATTAAATCAACACTTGATTTAACGATCCGGTCATATCGCATATAACCGACTAGTATCCTATGTATCGGCTTACCGAATCAATCCTTGATTCGATAACTAGGTTATATCGCATACAACCATTCGATACATTCATCGCGAGAATGAAATACGGTATCATATACACGCAATATTCTCGGTCCCGCACATATCTCATATGCGCTCCTATTTCGTTTCGCTTGAGCCAGGAAACCTCTGTGTAGGACTCTAAAGACTCGTCAATACGCCGGCAGCAGATGATGATCATATCAAGCACCCACAAGCCGCAAGCGGTCTTCTAAATGTAACGGCCACCCGGGTATTGAGTGATCAGAAGATCGACGAGCAAGCCCGCTCACACTCCAGTGAATCCAACCAGTAACACTACCGTACAGTCCGGTCTGATCGTCTGATATGTCGCATATCTCACCTATGGGTGGTAAACGTCAGACCCCAATAGCTCGATAAGTCGTGTCGATATGAGGTCTATAACAATTCGAGAAACTACTGGTAACACTTACTAGTAAATCTCAGCAACCCTGGCCAGGGATTTCCTGTTATAGCCAATCGAACACAGCGCAACATCAACTCCCTATACCGGGAGAGACGAATCCCCTCCTATCGCTCATTGCCTCCATGTGACTCGGGACTGTACCCAAAAACCACCGTTTTACACGCCCTCTTGGACGTGGTAAGATGGAAATCAAAGCACAGTGTGAACCACACAAGACTCTATGACGATCTCGGGTCAACAGACTACTCTGTACCAGTTTCACCAGAGAACTGCCATCTGACGTAAGGTATAATACCATCTGGGAGTTCTCGGCGAGTCCGTCCAGTGTACCCAGTCTCTACTGAGCACCCGTATATCATCTCTGATGTCAAACACCGATGGATATGGGATCATCCATCGCCCATCTGTATGGGTCGAGAAGGTACACGCTAGTCTACTCTGGTATATCGATGCCCCGTCTCGATACACCCATGACTAGGGACTTTGAAGGATGTACTTATGGACTACCATGTCCCCACTAGTATGATCCGCATCATAGTCCAGGTAGTCAAGTACACATCCTAAGGGCTTTACCAACATGTAACAGAGAGACAATCAGTGTACACGTTAAGGTAAAGTACAACCAGATAGCATACTATCATGTCGAGCAAGAAAGTCCTCCCTATATATGTTCCAGCATCCACTACAATATACATCCTATGTATAGTAATGGCCTCTAGGGCATACATATAACTAACAAGACTCATGGCCGCCGGTCCACAGGGAAAGCGCGTTCGCAGCATCCTCCGAAGCGACCTATTTCAGGGCCCTTTCTCCTCATTTCTCCAAAGGGCCAATGAACCGCCGCCGAATCCATGAAGGGTCTTCATAAAAGATTACGGCAGGATAGGGCTTCTTCGGAACCCTGACGTTCTGGGACTCATCTTGGGAACGTCTTATAGCCTCAGCCAATTGTGCGGCCTCCTCGACAGCCGAACCCGGGAAAAGAAGACCAACGTCCGACGCTTGCACGGCCAGCGACTCATCTGGAAGTATGGGATTCGACTCCGTTAAAGAATCAAGTAGGTTGGTGGCCACCCTATTCCGCCTCTTATATCCAGAACCGTCCGCCGAAGACGACCGTTTCTTTCCTCGCGGAGATTTGGTGCGGCGGCGACCCACGTCGCCTTCAACAACATCGTCCCTATTACCCTCGCTTGGTGCCACAACCGAGGATGACACCGCCATTGTCGATGCCACCGGAGGCAATGCTGCCGCAGGCGGTGGTGCTGCTACTGGGGCCTGTCTACCCCATGACCGGGTGCCTAGGGGCATACCAACTGTTGGAGTGAGGTCCACCCCTGATTCCCCCGGAATGAGCGCAGTGCCAATCTCCCTTAGAGGGAAGCGGACCGGAGCTCGCGGCCGCAGCATAGCTCCCTTGGCCGGAACCTGAGGAGGGGCATCATGACCAAGAAGCACCCTTCTCTCCTCAAGAATAATCGGGCTGACTCGAGGCAGATACCAACCCGTAAACGATCCCACGCATCGGGGCATGTGCTCAGCTTCAGGGATCATGAAGTGGGAGCCAGTGTTCAACCTCACGAATGATGAGCGGCATCGCGAACGGCATCAAGTGAAGGGACCGGCGCAACTATGAAAGCCTCAAAGGGAATGCCCTGGTCGTATCCAAGCTGTCAAGCGAAGCGATGCGGATTATACCGCATGAAAAGAGCTGCACTGTCCTGGCGAAATACCAAATAGCCTGGTCTGATGGTATACAAGTACACGGCCTCCCGGGGCCTCAAAGAGTGTGCATTGTCTTTTGACCCGTCCCAGAGTTGCTGAACTGGACCCGAAGGAGAAGACAGGACCAGATCATTAAAAACCAGCCCGCCAGCGGCGGCGTGAGGAGAAATCAGCACCCGAATAGCCCCGAATTGAGTCGGGTTGGCGGCAGAAGCATCCACCAATCGCATAAGTCGCGGGAAGGGGTAGGCGTCGTAAAATGCGGGCCTCTGATGCATAGCGAAAGCCCCCAGCACATGCATTTCGACCCATGACGTGAAATAATGAAGCGAAAAGTTTACTACATCCACGCCGGGAGTAGAGGTATTAGCTGCGGTGCCCAACCCATGATAAAGGTGCGCCAAAGCAGGGATGCCGATGGCCAACCGTGTCCCCTCAGCGATACAATAAGCCGGGTAGATAACCAAAGCTCTCATAAAGCGACGATGCATAGGGATGACGAACCAACTGAACCAGACACTAACAAACCCCACGAAGAACGTCTCCTCATCCATGCCGGGAGCAGCGATGGATTCAAAAGACGTTGGCGACATAATAGGGATGTAGTACTGTGGTAGATCCGATTCAGTGGTCGGCAGCCTCTTCGGACCAAACCCAAAGGGGTCTCTAATATTGGCGAACTTCGGAGCTGTCTTCGACAAGACGCCCTCGCGAAGGAAACAAGCAATGAAGCTCTTGAAAGTAACACCCTGCTCTTCGGATTCGGTGAACAATCGGTCGAAGATACCTAGCGCCTTGATCAAACTGGGACGCTTGTGGCGGACGGCATTCTCAACAGACAGGCCGTCAACCGGAGCAGGCTCGGGCTCAAAGATGTACTCGTCAGAAGGCAGCAACTCCTCATACAGACTACCCCTGATTGCTAACCCCGAGATGTCATAGAATTCTGCCAGAGAGATCGAGACCTCGCGGTCCCCTAAAAGGAAAGTGTTGGTGGGGAGGTTCCACTGGTTCAAGAATGCCTTAACCCACCAGGCATGCGGGGATTTGTAGTGAAAGAGCGACGCGTATATCGCCTGGTAAAGCCCTACTTTCTGTAGCCGCACACGATGGGGTGACAAGATGTAACGAGCCCAGAGAAGGTACCCCGTAAGGTGTCGAGGGGTGAGCCCTATCTTGTAGATTTGTCCCCATGGTTGGGCCTCACCCTGGCAAATACGCCGCCCCAAGATATCTATAGCCGGGATCGGATGGTTCGGGATACCGGTCGTCGAAAGCTCGAGCCTCCCCGTTGGAGTCCAATTTGGCATCTCCACAGCAAAAGCCGTCCTCGGAGGGTCCATCGGCAAAAACGGGAAAGTAGGCTCTGTTGGTATTGCGCAGAGGAAACTCCGGCGACCCCGGATAATATGACTGTACCAAGTTCCCCATAGAAGCAAGTTGGTACAGTTCGGGTCATGAGCCTGGATCATCGCCATCGCTTCCTCATCGGATGGTGATTGAGGAAAAGCGGCCTCCGAACGAGTAAAAGGAAAACACGGAGCAGAAGCCATCGCACCTGAAATCGAGTGAAAGAAGACCGTCAAAACCAAAGTCAGCAATATATATCCATGCATGAACATGAAGACCATTTCCAAACCATTCCTAAACAGCAATATGCCAGTTGAAGAAAGCAACAGCAAACTCTTTTTATGGGACCATTGGCTACAAAACACATGGGCCCCACAGAATCAGGATGACGGCTCGTTAATAATGAGACCAAGAAGTTGTAATAAGAAAAAGGGGATATCCTCATTAAATAAAAAAGTGGATTTTAGGTGGCCCTACACATCCCCTAGAAGACAAATCTACCTTGGATTCTACAACAAATCAAACAGGATCAAGGGAATTAAATTCCCACAGAAGATATCATTGCAAAGCTTCTGTTCCATTAATTGCAGAAGGACAACCTCGGGCAAAGTGACCCTAAGAAGCCTCCATGTGAAGAAACCGAGTTCTTCATAGGAATTAAATTCCTTATTAAGAAAAGGGAATTAAAATTCACAGAAACACTTTTCCTATGAATTGAGTTAAACTCCATGGATCATCATCTAAACCCTAAGAGATCTACTGTTGAAGGTTAAAATGGTTTCATACTTTGGTTAAAAAGCTTGAAGAAAAATGGATTCTTTGTTAAAAAAGGGTAAAAACCCTTGTTTTGGATTTAAAATCCAGAAGAATGTGAAAGTTCATCGTTTGTTCAAGAACATTACCTGAGGAAAAGAATCTTTTTGAACAGAGTTAAACTCAGAAAAGGTTTCAAGGCAGAAAACTAAGCTCTGGAAGAAGAGAATTAAATTCTCAGAAAAGTTTGCAAAGAAGGAGCTGAGCAAAGTGGAGGCTCTTCTGAAAGGACATGGCTATTTATAGGATGTGATGGAGACGCTTCATCTCCCCAAATCCCTAGAGGAATCCAACGGTCACAAAAGTGACAGCGTTGCACTCACGTGTAGACACGTGAGAACAACGCTGTGGGGGCATTTGTTTCCTGATTTAAAATCAGGAAAGTTTACGGAGGAGGCATCACGTGCTAGCACGTGACCAGCAGTCACGTGTTGGCACGTGACAATTAAAAGCAGCAGCAAAGGAAGATTCGGCTCCTTGATTAAATCAAAGAAAAGGCTCCAGAAAGGGTCACGTGTTGGCACGTGACGCCTGAACAGCGGCTAGAAGACAAAGCGCAGAAAGCAGAAGAAAGCTCGTTCCAAGGGGTCACGTGCCTACTTGTGACCAGGGGGTCACGTGCCTACACGTGACCAAGGGTCACGTGGCCACACGTGACCAAGGGTCACGTGGCCACATGACTGGCTTTCAAAGCCTATCTATTTAACAGAATTAAATTCTGAACGGCATTCAAATCTTTCCAAGGGAGAATGATTATTTGGAACCGATTGGATTAAAAATTTAAAGGTGATTAAATATCACCTATCTATGGAAGAATCTTGAAGTTGGAAAGATTTCCCCTTAAAATCTAGCCGAAATAACAAAGGAATATCTTTGGATTCAAATCCAATGGTGAATAAAATTCACCTAATAATCCAAAAGTCCAAATGAATGATGAATGCAAATCAAATCTCTAACGAATACAAATCAAACCCCTCAATGAATGATTCACCAAAACTAATTGATTCTGCTCCTTATCCTATAAATAGGAGCCAGAGAAGAGAGAGAGGGAGAGACCTATATACAGAGACATAGAGAGAAAAAGAGATAGAGCCTTGAGACTTTGGAAGAATTTGATCTTCTGCAAAAAAAAACCCTAGGTAAGAAAGGGAAGGCTTTGAAAAGAGAATTTAATTCTCAAAAGAGTTTAACTCTTATATTAAAAAGAAGAACTTCGTTCTCTCTTTAGTGGAGGATCTGCAAAGTGGACATCTCCCAATGAAATGAGAATTTAATTCTCATTGGGTTGAGATCCTGCCATGCAGATCCAAAGCATAGGGAGGGAATGGAAGTTTGAGAATTTAATTCTCGTAGGAATTTAATTCCTTTAAAATAAAATCAGGGTTTAACCCTATGTTATAGGAATTTAATTCCTTCAAATGAACAGAACCAGGGTTTAACCCTAGTTAAGAACTCAAATCTGTCAAAATAACAGGAATTTAATTCCCTTAGAAGAACCTAATTCCTCACATGTATGGAAATTCAATTCTTACAGAAGACAAGTTAAAGTTCAACTCTATCTAAGAATATAATCCTTCAGAAGAAAACAGGAATTTAATTCCTCTAAAAGTTTATTGCAAGGGTTTAACCTCATGAAGAATTTAATTCTTAAAAAAGATAAACACATCTTCAAACAGGCAGAGAAACAGGGTCACGTGCTACCACGTGACTCCTGAGAAGATCCACAAAAAAGAAGCTCTGGGGCGCCCTCACGTGTCACCACGTGGCCCCCAATGAACATTTTAACAGATCAAAGCATGAGCCCCCATCACGTGCCTACACGTGATGGCTTTTAGAATTGAAAGTGTTAAACACTTATCTGCTGAACAAAATAAAGAGCTCTAGAACGCCTCACGTGCCCCACGCGACCCTTGGCAGAAGCTCTAACAGACGAACACTTAAATGCCCATCACGTGACGGCACGTGATGCTCCAAAGTACTCAATACTCTCGGCAGAACAAATAAAGAGAGAGAGGGCGCTCTCACGTGCTACCACGTGACCCCTCTTGCCTTAGTGTTTAACACTAAATTGAAACCTCTGTATCCAGTGTTTAACACTAATTTGCTTTAGTGTTTAACACTAATTGAAAAACTCTCTCTGCAGTGTTTAACACTAAATTTCTTGGTGTTTAACACCAAATTAAATTTTGGTTACCAGTGCCTAATACTGATTAACATTAATTTGGAATCTCTCTTTCCAGTGTTTAACACTGATTTGCTTTAGTGTTTAAACACTAACTTGAAACCTCTCTGGCCAGTGCTTAACACTGACCTGCTTTAGTGTTTGACACTAATTTGAAAGCCCTGTTGCTAGTATGTAACACCGATTGTCTTTTGGCGTTTAACATCAGTTTGTCAATCTCACTCCCAGTGTTCAACACTGTTGGTCTCTAATGTTTAACACTACCTTCAGCCCAACTGGCTAAGTTCTAGAGGCAAAGCCTCTCCTTCAATGGACCAACAGAAAGCCAATATTCCAAACATGATTGGACTTAGCCCAAGATGGCCATAAGTCCTCAATCCAAACTTAACTGGGCCAATGGGCTCATAACATAATTGATTGGTCTTGGTCCCAAATTGGGCCAAAGACTATTTAATCTACCTTGGTTCAAGGGTACATCTCTTCACTCCTTTGATACTTGGCGTTGTAATTCCTCAACGTCTTCAAAGAGGTGACGGGTCCCAATGACCACACATTGATACGGACGGGGGGTCCTTAAACCCATGGACTATGACGTCCTTAACCTTGACCGGAATGTCTTAAAACTAACAACGGACTATGACGTTCTTAACCTTGACCGAGATGTCTTAAAGCTAACTTCGGACTATGGAGTCCTTAAATCCACGGACTATGACGTCCTTAAATCCACGGACTATGACGTCCTTAACCTTGACCGCAACGTCTTAAAACTAACATTGGACCGTAATGTCCTTAAACTATTTATGGACCGTAATGTCCTTAAACTACCTATTGACCGCAATGTCACTAAACTAAATAGCAGGGCCCCCCCTTAAATTGCTCTCTTGTTGGACTTAAACGATCCCGTTAAGTTGATCTTAGTCTAAATTTAGACTAACGTATCCTTAACAAACGTTTAATTTGATCTTAGTCTTAAATGAGGCTAACGTATCCTTAAACCCAACCCCCAAACCCAAATCTAAGATAATACGGATTTGGACCAGTCCACGCCCTACGGGCGACGACATAACTCAGTCTCCGTATACAATCCACGGGCAACCAAACACAAAATAAACACACACGACACGAAGTGAAATTTCTGAAGAAGGAGAAAGTGGTTACCGCAATGCGGTAGCGTAATTAACTGCAGGGGCTTGCGCCTGCAGGGAAGAGCGTCCCCACAATCAAAAAACACCTCAAGCGAGGGAGAATCTGACGAAGTCTGCTAAATCGGACGCATCCGTTTAAACTTTCGATACATGGTGCCATAAATCAACTTGACATCTTCGGAGAGGTAGACGGATAGTACCATATAGCATCTGCCCCCAAATCTCAGGCGAGACGTCATGTCTCGGTCGCCGTTCAGAGGGGAAAAGCCCATTAATGAGGATCGTGATGGCGTAGAACGTGGGACGTTGCTGGTGCAAAATCCGCGCATGGCGAGATTCGCGGAGCGACGGTTACGCCTGGGAGAGGTCGGAGGGCCGAGGACCAAGACGTCCTCGGCGGGAGCTCGGGGACGAGCAAGGAGGCCGAGGAGTCTTGGTCCTGTGGTAGCTCGGGGGCGAGCCGAGAGTCCGAAGAGGCCAATTTGCAGGGGCCCCAAGGGGGCCAGCTTGTGCTTGCTGGTCGGGCATGGGGCGGCCTGATCAGCCCCCGCGGGCCCTTTCTCCTAAGTTCTGGGACACGTCACCTGCCACGTGTCATGATCTTGGGGATCGCCAATATCGAGCACTATCATTAGCCCCCCACTCTTGTCCCGACCAGCTAGTGGTCGGGTCAGGAGTGGACTGCCGGGCTTCCCGAGGTGAGATCCCTTCTATGGTTTCGTCGGGGCGAGCCCTCGGGCCATCGGTTGTCTTTTCCGCTAGCGAATCAAGACGAGATCTTTGCATTTAAAGAAGGTGCGCCGGTTCATGCGCTCTGCAGTCGAAGCGACGGTCCACGTGTCGTGCACCAATTAGCCGATGCGACGTGCGCAAGCCTGCGGCGTCTGATGGGGTGCGGTTCAGTGCAGGACCGACACGTGGAGCGATCGGAGCCACTGGGCGTGAGGAGTCGTTTCGGCGGGAGGTGATGGGCGCCGTTGGATGCGGCCGTACGCGATGATAAAACCGGGGCGGGGCCCGCCTCAGGGCCCCCAACCTTTCATTTCCCTTCTTCCTTGAGTCGCTGCCGCTCGGCGTTCTTCTTCCTTTGGGATACATGGTTCGCTCCAACTCTTCGGGCGGCCCGCGCTGGGAGGAAGCTAGTGGCGTAGCCGAGACCACGGCTCGCTCGCGCTCTCCGCCGGATTCTATGCCGGTGGCAGGGCCGTCCATTTCGTCGACGACATCTGGTGGTTCCTTTGGTGGCAGCCAGAGTCGTCAGCAGTTGCCCGAGTCCCAGACTGGGGATGGGGGGAAGGGCGAGGGCATGCCCCTTCTCAAGAAGAAGAGGACGGTTTCTCGCGCGTCGTCGTCGAAGGCCCCTGAAGGGATTCCCATGCAGGAAGGGGGCTCCGTCTTCATGGTTCCATCTGGGCTTTCCGTCGCCGCCGGCCTGCTCGCCGGGATGGAGGAGTCGGATGGGGGAAAGCTTCCGTGTGGCTCCTTGAGGGATCAGTTGGAGGCCATGGCGCAAGGGGCGGTCCAGATACGAATCTCTCCACGCGTATTTGTCTTGGTATGCCTTCCCTTGGTTCGGGTGCTTCCTGGTTGCTTATCGGCTTTCTGTCAGGTTCTCAACACTGCGCCCTTGCCACTCGCATGGAGGCCGAGGGGGCGTTCCATGCCGCGAGGCCAGTAGAGGCGTTCCCTTCGGAGGTCGAGATTTTGCATCGCGTCCTGCGCTAGGAGAGGGAAAAGGCTGACGTTGTGGCGGGCCGGGCGGAGGCTGCGGAGCTTGCCAACTCGGTAACTCGGGGTGCCCTTCGTCGTCTGAACGCGTCTTTCCGGGTTGCCGATAGGAAGCGGGCGGACATGGCCGAACGCTTTACGGCCCTGGAAAAAGAGAGGGACGCCAGCAGGGGAGATGCCGAGGCGGCGCTGCTGAAGGCCCATGTTACCGAGGCTCGGGCTAAGAAAGTTGTGGCCTAGTATAAGGTATCAGAGCAGTTTTACGCCGAGCTCGGGGAGTATTCTACCGTCGCGTGGAACAAGGCTCTGGACGCCGTGAAGGAACAGCTTCCCGAGTTCGACGATGGTGAACTCCGTGCTCGGGTTCCGCTTCCGGCGACGAGGCCTCCGGTGAGAGATGGCGAGGGAAGCAGGGCGTGCCCCTGGTAGCAAAGTCTTCGGTGGTAGGGCCTTGGGCCATGACGTCGATGATGAAGTGGCTGAAGTAAGCTTCCGGGCAGTTTGTAGGGCTGGGGGGCCCCAGAATACCCTTTGTAAAGACCTTGACTTTGGCAATAAAAGAAAAATCCTTGATTCGTCGGTTTGCATTTTGCCTTTTGTGTGTGAAGGACGTTCGTAGGATATCCTCGCTTGTATCATCGTGTTTCCGTGTCAGGTTGGCCATTTGTCTGCCGATCTCCTGTCGAGTTGACTCCAATCACTAGCCGGCGAGTGTGTCAAGCGCTGCCGCAAAGGTATCCTCATGTATGGCCCCCGAGGTCGATGGGAGATCGTTCAGACTTGGATGAACTTGTCGTCCTTCCGGGTGTCTTGGATCCTCATGCATGGCCACAGGGCTACCAGTCGTGCTTGACCGAGCAAGGGCTCGACCGCCTCTTGGAGGACTTTGGGCCTTAGCGCGGGAAGGGCTGCGGAGGGCCATTAAGAATGACCGGGCAGTAAGGATGCGCGGTTGCCTCTTGGTGAGGGCTCTGATCTCTGGCGTCATGGGTAGCCAACTACCAGCTTGGGATGAATGAGAGGGTTAGCCGCTCTTATCACGCCCCGCTTCCCAAAGTACGCTAAAGTGGGCACGTGACATAGCCAACCATGCTACCTGTGGATAGGAAAAATCCTTCCACAGTCACATTACGGCTGTGGAGATATCAAAAACAGGAAAGTAAACTAACTACCTAGTACATGTCCATAAGCCAGAGTAAAAGAATCAAGAGATAACAATATGCGGAAGCCAAAAGATACAATAAATGAAACACCTGGAGTGAAACTACGTACCGACAGGAACCTCACCGCTCGACTAACAGCGGCAAAACTCCTAATCAGTCTGCAGCAAGGTAGAAAAATCTGGGCCATGCAAAACCCAGACGTCAGCGCGTCAAGTCATCAAGTAATAACATAGTAAACAGGCAATGCAAATATAAACATGAATAAAGCAAGGGTAACAATAATATAAATCAGAGCAGTACAGGGCAGTGTGCAGTGGGTAAACTGGATTGTTCTATCAGGTTCTCTGTTCTAAAGTCTTTGAAACCAAATTGATGAATCATTGATGTAACTCAATAGTATCCCGTACATACCCGGGACCACGGCCACAATATTCTCGGCTGCAGCCGAGACATGCCGCTAGGCACAAAACAGGAATGTGTACACTCGATAGTATCCCGTACATACCCGGGACCACGGCCACAATATTCTCGGCTGAAACCGAGACATGCCGCTAGGCACAAAACAGGAATGTGTACACTCAATACAGGTAGTGAACTGTCGAGTTACAAGTCAGATTTCACCTTTGATTTCCCCATACCCCCAAGTTATATGTGTATGTCAAGTCAGGTATCCAGTAATCAAGAAACTAATGCCAACACAGGATCAGGTAAACAGGTTTGTCTGGATAGACAACAGGAACGGTCCATGAGGACTACATGTTATGTTTGTTGGCATTAGACACAAGATCAGGTAACAGGTAAAGCCATGGTACATCAGGTCAAGCCAGGTAATGTATAAAGGTGTCATGTCATGTCAAGAGTGTACGGTACCATGTCATGTCAAGTAGGAAGTGTAACAGGTCATGTCAGGAAGCACAAGATGTCATGTGGGTGCTCATAATCAAACTAACATAATCATGTGTATAAATAAACAAGCATGAGTACTATCAGAACAATAAACTGGAACATGTAATATGATATGCAAATAGATATAATTTCAAGGATGTGGATGCACAGTTATCGATTAGGGTTACATTTATAGTTTCAATATTAATTAAGATGCAATTTATTAAACATGGAGTGTTAATATCATATTATTATGTAGTAATTTGATCTATGGATGCAATTATATGTATCTTAAATGCGATGGATGCAAACGGGTATCCGAAAAGTTATAAAACTATAAAATGGTAATGTGGGATGTACAACTAAGCAATATATGATATAAATATTGATATAATAATATTAATATGGCAATATATGATATAAATATTGATATAATAATATTAATATGGATAGCATATTCAAAGCGATTAATAACTATAAAAGTGGTATTGATTAACCATGCACAAGAAAGTTCCGTTCAGAAATTCAGCGTCACCCTAATTTGTAAAATAGTTTAAAAATAACAAACGTTCTCCAAAAGGGACGTGTCTTATACCAAAACAAAGATAATTCAATAAGGTTTTCAGTTTTATAAGTATAAGAATCTCAGGTTATCCCTACAAAAAGTTATGAACATTCGAAATTGAAAATTTGCTGCTGGAATTTCTCTGGACAGCAGTTTGGAGACATTTTCATTTGCATTTTACGTTATTTAAACAATTTATTTTGCAAGTAAATATTTCATAGAGTTATATTATTCTGAGTTAGCTTCGTAACGAACTAAATAACGTATACTAATGATTTTTCTATGATTTATAATGAATTTTATAAGGTAAGGTGTACAGTAAATTTCAGATTTGTCGTATCCGCTTTTTCAACGACGTTTCATGTGTATACTATAATATTTTCAAATATATAATATTATAAAATGCAGATTATAAACTAATTAAAGATAATAATAAGAAATATTACGACGATATATATTTTAATTGATATGGATGTAGTATAATGTAATCTAGTATGTCACAAGATAAGTTTTCATGATCTAGATTTAATATGATATAAACGGATGCAAACGGAACATCGAAACGTTATAAAATTAAACTTGGGGCACTATATTTAAACTATATGTATGGTATTTATTTAAATAGGTATAAAATGAATTATATAGCATGTAGCAAGATTAACTTTCCTCGATGGATCGCGAATCGGGAAAACGGAACGTTAACCGTCGGCGGGGAAAACTCGCGACGGACGCACGGTTCACGGAATGAACCCAAACGACGAATAAAGGAACCACACGGGTCGGGTAGCTCGCTGGAACGTCGTGAAGCATCACCGGCACGACGGAATTCCGGCAACAAAAGAATAGTTAAAAAAAATGAGAAACGAGACATGAAGCAAGAAGAGAAAGAATGATAAAGAGAAGTACGAGAGAATATATGAGAGAGAGAGAGAGAGAGAAAAAATGGAAAGAGAGAGAGCGAGAGAGAGAGAGAAGAGGGAGAGAGAGAAAGTGGAGAGATAGAGAGAGAGCGAGAGAGAGAGAAGTGGGGCCCACGGGGTTAAAGGGGAGGTTGCGATTGGCTAAAAGAATAAATTGAGAAGGATATAAAAGATTGTAAAAATATTATATGGTTAGCTAAAATATATATGATGGTTTAAATATATTAAAATCTGGGATTTTGGCGCAAAGTAAAACATTTCCAAATCGCGCCCGGGTCGGATCCAAAAATTTGAAATTGAAATAATAGAATTTTAGGCGGGATCCAAAATTTAAAATGAAGTGTTTTATGATCAAAAAGCATACCCCCAAAACGGACACACGTACGTGCACGTAGCCGTCCAAACTCGCCCGTTTCACTGAACGGGACAAGAACACGATGCACGGACGCTACAACAAGGTTAGGGGTGTCAAGCAGGCCAAGATGAATATTTTTAATTTTATTTTAGATGCCAAAAATTGTTATATGCAGAAATTAATTTCCGGGTAGAATTTACAATAATTAACCATCAAGCAAGATAAGTGAAATAAGTGCCACACTACGTTCGAATGGTAACTGAAATTAGTAGTATTGGGCTCGGGTGTTACAGCTCTGGTGCCTCTTGTGAGGGCCTTTGATCCCTGGCGTCGAGGGTAGGGAGCTACCAGCCAGAGTAGACCGAGCAGGGTAGCTGCTCGGTTGCCTCTTGCGAGGGCTTTGATCCTTCAGGACGGGGACCGAGCAGGGTTACTGCCCAGTGCCTCTTGGCGAGGACTTTGATCCCTGTCGGTTATGGTAGGAAGCTACCAGCCGGGGATAGCCGAGCAAAGACCCGACTGCCTCTGGGAGGACTTTGGTCCTTGGCGCGGGAAGAGCTATATGGCTGTAAGAAGCCTACCGAGGACCCTTGGCCGGGTAGGGTTACCGCCTGGTGCCTCTTGGAGAAGAATTTTCTCCTGAAAAGATAGCCGAGCGAGGGAACCTCGGGCTCGACTGCCTCTGGGAGGGCTTCTTGATCCCCGGCGTTGCGGCAGAGAAGCTGCCCGCATGGGATAGCCGAGCGAGGGAGCCTCGGGCTCGACTGCCTCTGAGAGGGCTTTTTGATCCCCAGCATTGCGGTAGGGAAGCTGCCCGCAGGGGATAGCCGAGAGAGGGAACCTCGGACTCGACCGCCTCTGGGAGGGCTTTTTCGTTGTATAGGGGGAACTCTACCGGGGAAAAAGATTAGAAGTTTCTTTATTCGTATGGGTAGGAATTCTAGACAGCGCTTTACACCATCTTGTTAAAGGGAAATCTCGAGTGGTAGCTGGGGTGCGACGCTTCGCTAGCTTTGACCTCGTTGGTATAGCTTGAGCTTCTCGGCGTTGTAAGGCCGAGGGAGCTTCCGTCCGTCTGCGTCCTGTAGGCGGTAGGCTCCGCCGGGGAGCGCTTCGGAGACGAGGAAAGGACCTTCCCACTTCGGGGAGAACTTGTGAAGCCTGCCTTGGTCGATGAATTCGTTCTGCCGCAGGACTAGGTCCCCGGTCTTGAAGGAGCGGTGTCTTACCCGAGCGTTGTAGTATCGGGCCGTCTGCTGTTGATAGGCGGAGGCTCTGATCTGGGCTCGATCCCTTTTCTCCAACAGTATGTCGAGGTTGGTTCGTAGTGCCGTGGTGTTTGCGTCATCATCGAAGTTCTCGACCCGGTGACTGGGTAGACCGATCTCCGCTGGGACCATCGCTTCGGTCCCGTAGCAGAGGCTGAAAGGGGTCTCCCCGGTGGGAGTCTTTTTTGACGTGCGCATGGCCCATAAGACCCGGGGTAGCTCCTCGACCCAACTGCCTTGTCTCCCTTCCAGGCGGGTTCGGAGGCCACGGAGGACGTCCCGGTTAGCGACCTCGGCCTGCCCGTTACATTGGGTATGCGCGACCGCGGCGAACTTCATGAGGATATGGTATTCTTTGCAGAAGTCCCTTACTTTCTCGTTCTCGAAGTTCGTCCCGTGATCGGTGATGATGCACCTCGGGATCCCGAACCGGTGTATCAGGTTGTTTTGGAGGAACTTGATGGTTGTGGCGGCGTCCGGTTTCCTGATGGGAACGGCCTCGATCCACTTGGTGAAGTAGTCCACCGCGACGAGGACGTATTTATGCCCGCCAGTTCCGGTGGGGAACTGGCCGATCATATCCAATCCCCACTGGGCGAATGGCCATGGGGACGTCAGTGCAGTTAGCTCGGTAGCCGGGAGGCGGGGAATACTGCCGTAGAGTTGGAAGCTCTTGCACCTCCTGACCATCTTCAGGGCGTCCTCGTGCATGGTGGGCCAGTAGTACCCCTGGAGTAGTGCCTTTTGGATCAAGGTTCGAGCCCCCTGGTGTGCTCCGCCCACCCCTTCATGAATTTCCCGCAGGATGTAGTCGGCTTCGTGGGGGTCAACGCACCGGAGCAGGGGCTGGGTGAATGCCTTCTTGTAGAGGTTCCCGTTGCTCTATACGAAGTGGGTGGCTCTGGCCCGGAGGCGGCGGGCGGCCGCTCTATCCTCCGGGAGCGCGCCGTCCTTCAGGAATTCCACGAGGGGCTTCCTCCAATCCCGGTCGTTCTCCTGCACCGTGTATACTTGGAGTGTCGCCGCCTCGTCTCCCACGCTGGGTCGGGTCAAGGTTTCGAAGAGTATCGACCGCCTATTGTTGGCCGCGTACGATGAATCTAGCTTGCTCAGGGCGTCTGCTTAAGCATTCATTTGCCTGGGTATTTGTTCCACCTGGACTTCGTCGAAGTTTTTGCGGAGCTTCCTTACCTTGTCTAGGCATTTCATCATTAGGGGATCCCGGGCCTCGAAGTGGCCAGTCACTTGGCCGACAACTAGGGCCGAGTCGCTGCGGACTCAGATGATCTTCAGCCCCAGCCCCGACGGCCATGCGCAGTCCGGCTAGGAGAGCTTCGTACTCCGCCGCGTTGTTCGATGCTTTGAAACCGAGCCTCAAGGAATACCCATCTCGGCTTCGTTTGGGCCCCGGATAATGAGGCCGAGAACGCTGCATTCCTCGGTAGAAGACCCGTCGACGTAGATGACCCACTCCGGAGCTGAGCTAGGGCCTTCCCGAACGGGATGCCGGGCTGCGGGGGGCAGCGCGGAATCCGGCTTCCTGCTAGGGTTGGTGCATTCAACGATGAAATCAGCCAGGGCATGCGCCTTGATGGCTTGCCTCGGGCGATACCTTATGTCGAATTGAGCTAGCTCCCATCTCCATTTCTCTAGATGGCCTGAGGACTCCGGTGATGCCAGGATAGCCCCCAATGGGCGCTCGGTGAGGACGGTGATTGTGTATGCTTGGAAGTAGTGCCGCAGTTTCCGCGAGGTTACTACGAGGGCCAGGACAATCTTCTCTATGGCGGGGTATCTCGTCTCCGCGTCCTTGAGCACATGGCTCACACAGTACACTGGCTTTTGTGTCCCCTCGGCCTCTTGGACGAGCACCGATCCTGCTGCTGGGTCAGATACTGCCAGGTACAGCGACAGCTCGCCCCCTTCCACGGGCCGGGTGAGCAAGGGCGGTGTCACGCCCCGCTTCTCCGAGTACGCTAAAATGGGCACGTGACATAGCCAACCATGCTACATGTGGGTAGAAAGTATCCATCCACAGCCACATTACGGCTGTAGAGATATCAAGAACAAAATAAAACTATCTAAAACATGTCCATAAGCCAAGAGAAAATGAGTCAAGAACAATAAACTGCGGAAGCAAAAGATCCAATACAAAATAACTGGAATGTATGTCCCATAATGCGGGCTCATATCAGGAATAAAATGCAGGAAATAAAAGAAACTAACTACTGCTGACACCTTACAGCTTAGCCTGCTGGCTGAAGTACTCTTGATTGGACTGCAGCAAAGGTACGGAATCTGGGCCATGCAAAACCCAGACGTCAGCGCGTCGTGTCATCAAGTAATAAAATATAAA
This sequence comes from Agapanthus africanus, assembly GCA_030015575.1. Lineage (NCBI taxonomy): Eukaryota > Viridiplantae > Streptophyta > Magnoliopsida > Asparagales > Amaryllidaceae > Agapanthus > Agapanthus africanus. The sequence goes on from JASDDO010000031.1 coordinate 550,581,390, forward strand.
CAGGGTAACAGACAATGCAAATATAAACATGAATGAAAAACAGGCGTAACAGTAATGTAAATCAGGGCAGTGCAGGGTAGTGTGCAGTGGGTAAACTAAACTGTTCTATCAGGTCTTCTGTTCTAAAGTCTTTGAAATCAATCTGATGAATCATCGATGTAACTCAATAGTATCCCGTGCATACCCGGGACCACGGTCCAGATTCTCGGGCTGAGTCCGAGACATGCCGCTAGGCACTAAAACATGAGATATGTACAGATGAATGATGTCAGCAGCATCATCCTAAGGCTGACCTAGCCTCTAAAACTGATCAGTAAAGATAGTACAGTGTCGAGTTACAAGTCAGGTTTCATCATTGATTTCCCCATATCCCCAAGTTATATGTGTAAGTCAAGTCAGGTATTCAGTAATCAAGAACTAATTCCAACACAGGATCAGGTAAGCAGGTTTGTCTGGATAGACAACAGGAACGGTCCGTGAGGACTACATGTCAGGTTTGATGGTATTAGACACAAGATCAGGTAACGGGTCAAGTCATGGTACACCAGGTCAAGTCAAGTAGTGTACGGTACCATGTCGGGTCAATCAATATGTATGTAGCAAGTCATGTCAAGGTGTAAACGATATCATGGGTGTGCTCATAATCAGCTAGCATAATCAGGGTTAAATAATCAAGCATGGTTATCAACAACATGATCTAATCAGTGAGTTAAGCAATAAAGAAGATTTGATTATTTATCTGTGCAGTTATCAATTGTGTTAAACAGACAGTGTCAACATAATGTGAATACAGGATGATAGATGTAACTACTGGAAATAGGTTAAATAAATATTGAGTGTCCCAAGGATGTGATGACATGTATAATCTGTTTAATGAATGCAGTTGTAATTAGACCGGTTAAAGTTGCACATGAATGTCTGATAGGCTAAACTGGATAAAAAGGGTATCATAGCAATAAACATTTGTGATCTATCATGTACTGGTGATTGTTAAATGTAAATAATTAGATGCAAGGTTAAGTTTCACGTTTGGAATCATGAAATGTATAACGGAACTTTACACGGTTGACTTGTAATCCATTTCTATCAATTCTAATTAGGGATTTAACAGGAAATAATTAATTTAGCATATGAATAGTTTAAAATAGCATGTAGCAAGTTTCACTTGCCTCGACGGATCGCGAAACGGAAAACGGAACGTTACGCGTCGGCGGGGAAATCTCGCGACGTGCGCACGGTTCACGGAATGAACCCAAACGACGAACAGCGGAGTCACGCGGGTCAGGAGTCCTCTCTGGATCGTCGGGAAACGTCGTCGGCACGGTCGGATTCCGGCCGCCAAAGCAACAGTAAACACAGTGAATCAAGAATGCATGAAAGAAAGGAGAAAAGAAGATTAAGAAGAAAGAAGAGAAGGATGGTTGAGGAGAGGTGCTCACGTTGATCTACAGAAGGGTTGAGATCGCCGGCTGCGTTGACGGAGCTCCGGCGACTTGCCTGCAGGGAACCATCAGCCAAATACAGAACATGGAAAAGAACGAGAGAAAGGAAGAAGAAGGAAAGAAGGAGAGGAGGGAGAGGTAAGCTTACTGGGTGCGCACGAAGGCCGGGGACACGGGGACGAGGTCACCGGCGGCGACTGGAAGTGGAGGCGGCGGATACGAGCGGGTGTGCAAGTTCTCGGCTGCTCGGATTCGCGTGCAGGAAGATTGTGGACGAAGAGAATGGAGGTGAACGTAATGAGGACGGGTAGACGGCGACGAAACGGTGATGATGACGTCGGCGTCGTCACAGAAAGCGAGGGGAGACGGTGGCCAGGGTTTCGCTGGTGATGGGTTACGTAAAGAAAGAATAAAGAGGAGGAAGATAAGTATAGAGAGAGAGAGAGATTCGCGCGAGAGGAGAGAGAAGTGAGATCGAGAGGAGAGAGAAAGGAAGGAAGGAATAGTGAGGAGAGAGACTTTTGTGTTTTTCTGTGAAGAGAGAGAGAAAGAGAAAGGAAGAGGGAGAGAGAGCGAGAAGTAGAGGGAGAAAAGGGGGAGAGAGAAAATAATGTGGGGCCCAGGGTAAAAGAACCTTTCTGATTGGCTGGGGAGTTCGGTTGTATAGGTATTAAAAAAAATTTAAAAAGATTTTCAGGTGTTGATTTGTTAAGGAAAAATAATAAAAGATTTTAGGATTTAAGGAAATATCATTGGTTGAAAGAAAGGCTGAGAATATATTTTGGCCGGTTAAATTTTATTAGAAAATAGGATTTGGCGTAATTGCAAAATATTTCAGAATTGCGCCCGGGTCGAGTCCAAAAATTTGAATTTGAAATACGAAAATTATTGGCGGGTTCCAAAATTTAAAATGAAGGATTTTATAATTAAAACACATACCCCCAAGAACGGACGCACGTACGTGCGCGTAGCCGTCCAAACACGTCCGTTTCACTGAACGGGACGAGAACACGTTGCAAGGACGCTACCACAGGGTTAGGGGTGTCAAGCAGGCCATGACAAGTATTTTAAATTATTTTTAAATGACTTAAATTGTTATATGCAGAAATATGAAATGTCGGGGTAGATGTATAACTAGCAACAGTCAAGTAAGACAAACGAAATAAATACCACACCCTATAAATACGATAACTGAAATTTGTAGAATTGGGATCGGTTGTTACAGGCGGTGTTGCGAGGTGCCTGTTCAGTTGGTCGAAGGCGGCTTGGCAATCTTCCGACCACTCGAACCTCGGAATTTTCCTCAGCGCTTTAAAGAACGGGAGGCACTTCTCCCCTGACCTGGACATGAAACGGCTCAGAGCGGCGACCCGCCCTGTGAGCCGCATGATCTCGACGTTGTTCTTGGGTGCGGTCATGCTCAAGATGGCGTCGATCTTCTCTGGGTTAGCTTCAATTCCGCGGTGAGTGACCATGAACCCGAGGAATTTCCCTCCGGTGACTCCGAACGCGCACTTGGCGGGGTTCAGCTTCATGTTGAATTTGCGGAGCACCCCAAACGCCTCGCCCAGGTCCTTGACGTGGTCGGCCGATGAGACGGACTTGACGAGCATGTCGTCAACGTAGGCTTCCATGTTCCTGCCGATCTGTGGCTTGAACATGCGGTTGACCAGCCTCTGGTATGTGGCCCCGGCATTCTTGAGGCTGAAGGGTATCACTCTGTAGCAGTATACCCCCCAGTCCGTTGTGAATGCGGTCATATCTTTGTCATCAGGATTCATGCGGATTTGGTTATAGCCAGAGAAAGCGTCCATGAAGCTCGTGCCCGGCCGAGCTGTCGACGAGATGGTCTATGCGGGGGAGCGGGAAGTTGTCCTTGGGGCAGGCCTTGTTGAGGTCGGTGAAGTCGACGCACATACGTCACTTCCCGCTCGACTTCTTGACCAGGACCACGTTTGCCAGCCACTCTGAGTAGGGCACATTCCTGATGAAGTTGGCGGCGAGGAGCCGGTCAACTTCCTCTCCGATAGCCTTCTGTTTGACCGGGGCGAAGCTTCTTTTCTTCTGCCTGACGGGTCGGGTCGTAGGATCAACTCCGAGCTTGTGGGAGCTGATTTTGGGGTCGATCCCAGGCATCTCTGCCGGTGCCCAGGCGAAAACGCCGGAATTGCTTTGGAGGAACTCGATCAAGTCATCCCGCTGAATTCCCGTCAGGAGTGACCCGACCTGGACGGTCTTTCCTGGGTGTCCTTCCGCTAAGGGCACCTCGGTCAGAGGCTCGACCGGTGCTCCACGGACCTCCTTCCGCTCGTCCCGGGTGTCTAGGGACCCTTTAATGTCGCCGCATGCATCGACGCTATCAGTGTGCCGCTCAGGGGATGATGCCTCTGTCAGACCTACCCCGCGACCCGCTGGCTCCCGTATGCCCGGCCTACCCCACCCTGATCGAGGGGGAATTTTATCGCCAGGTGGTATGTCGAGATCTGGGCCTGGAGGGAATTCAGCGTCGGCCTGCCGAGGAGGACGTTTTAGGACGATGGGACCCTAGCCACAATGAAGTCCACAGGCAGTGTGCGCGTGCGGCCGGGCTCCCCGATTGTAAACTGCAGGGTGACCACCCCTTGTGCCGAGACGGAGTGGTTGGTGAACCCCGAGAGGACGTAGGAGGTCGGTCTCAAGTCTGCTGGGGGCAGCCCCATACGTAAAAAGCAGTCGTGGAAGAGGATGTCCGCCGAGCTTCCCGAATCGATGAGTATTCAGTGGACTTCGTATCGGTGAATTTATGCTACAATCACCAGCGGGTCGCTGTGGGGCACAGATATACCGTGGAGATCCTCGTCGCCAAAGGTGATGGGCTCTCGGCCCCTAGCCCTTTTGTTCGGGCGGCCGCCGGAGCCTGTGAGACGGCAGCCAGCGGGGAGACCGACGACCTTAGGCGAGGGTTCGTCCGCGTCTCCGTTACGAGGGAGGCGACAGCGGGCGTTTGGATCTTTAAGGGAAACGGTTGTCATGTGGGCGGAGATCGGAAGGCCAACTTTGTATTTTGTGGAGTTATTGTTCCCACAGACGGCGCCAACTGATGGAGCTCTTTTTCGGGCCTCCGTCAGATGTTGTCTTCCGTTGATCTCGCGGTGAACTTAGCTGATTATCCTTCGTTGCGTGTGGGTCTCAATGGGTTTTTGGAGGAAGAGGTGAGGTGGGGAAGTTGTTGCCGAGTACCTGCAAAGAAGTCCCGGGATGGTTTGGTATCACTAAGGACCCTCCGACGCTCAAGTTAGTGATGAGATCCGAGCATATCAACGGCATAAAAGTGTGAAAGACGGTTTACTTGACCCCTCTGTGATGGGGGTTTATATAGCGGTGGAGCACGCAACAATGGACGCGAGGATCTCGCCGGCAGTTACGCTCCCGACGTCACGCCCGCGTGGAGAGAGGATCGCCCATTAATGAGGACCGTGATGGCGTGGAACGTGGGACGTTGCTGGCGCAAAATCCGCGCATGGCGAGATTCGCGGAGCGGCGGTTACGTCTGGGAGTAGGTCGGAGGGCCGAGGACCAAGACGTCCTCGGCGGGAGCTCGGGGACGAGCAAGGAGACCGAGGAGTCTTGGTCCTGTGGTAGCTCGGGGGCGAGCCGAGAGGCCGAGGAGGCCAATTTGCAGGGGCCCCAAGGGAGGTCAGCTTGTGCTTGCTGGTCGGATACGGGGCGGCTTGATCGGTCCCCGCAAGCCCTTTCTTCTAAGTTCTGGGACACGTCACCTGCCACGTGTCATGATCTTGGGGATCGCCAATATCGAGCACTATCAATATGCCAGATCGAATACATCAGGACAGTAGAGAGAAAGAGATGGAGAATTTCGAGTATATTTCGGCCAGCTTGTTAGGCCCGATGTTTTTATTTCTTTCTCTCGTAAAAGGACACTTGTTACCTACACACGATTAATTTCTACATAGTGAATCATATATTTATTTAACCGTTATAAAAAATTGCTTATTTATTTGCCAACAAATTTTAATTTGAATCAGAACATAAGGACATTTGCTATATTCTTTTTTAGTAACAATCTATCAAACCTTTTATTATTTATTATGGTCACATCAATTATGAATTAAAATAAACTGGGTTGACGAAACCATAATTAGATAAATCCACACTAAAACTTGAACAAAATTAACCCCAGCTATATCAACCGTTAATTCCCTCCCCACCATCCCATCACTTTGCCTCCGCCTACAGCCCCTCATCCGCCGTATCGTCGTCCTCGACCTTTCCTCCTCCAATCTCACCGGCCTCATCCCCTCCCTCCCCATCTCCTTCCTCTCCCATCTTCGCCTTCTCAACCTCTTTAATAACCTCCATTCTCTCCTACGACCCTATCCTTTTGTTCCGGCGTTTCTCGATCCTAACGGATTTGCTGACCAAGATCAGCGACGTGTTTGGAGGCGAGATTGGCGTCGACGTCCTCATCTCAATCTCGTCGTAGGAGGATCTCGATAACATGATGAAGGAGCTTGATCCCGTTGCCGACGAGCCATGAGGCTGCGGATCTTTGTAATCTCGCTAAGACAACCGTCCTGCGATCGACACGGGTTATATCGATGTTGTGAACAGGTCCGGATCTGGATTAAGAGGAAGGACAACATAAAAAGACAAAAATTAAAGGCTGATGTAGTTAGGGTTAATTTTGTATATAAACAAGTTTTTGGTATGCATTTATCAAATAAAGGTTTGGCAATATTGCTATCCAAATTTTAAATTAGTCTCTCGATTATCTGAATCTATAATTCTCTAATATTCTAGGATTTGATTAGAGTGATAGTGACGGCCAGGCACAGTCACAGATAATCAGAGATTTTGTAATAAAGGGTATTTCTTTGTAAAGAAGGATGGAAAGTCGGTGCGATTACTTGTAATTCTTTCTCATAGTGAAATTTCTCGTCGTGGTTTGCAGGATTAGGTGTAAGGATGCGTGTGTTCTTTTCGTGTGATTTGGTAGCCGTCGCTTAGTCGTTTTCAGTCTACCCTAAAACAAAGATCATGAATTTTCCACTGCTCATACTCAAATAAGATTAGATTTTAAGAGGAAAGAGAGATATATAACACACTAGAGGATTGAAGAAGAAAACTTCTCTATTTTTGTTTTGTTTTGGGATAGAAAATATATAAGAATAATCAAGAGACAAATTTCTTGGAAAATACGTTAATTCCTAATTAAAGGATAAATAAAAGGCAGAAAATCAATGTCTCTGCAATCAGTTGCCAAAAGAGAATACAATCGCATATTTTCTAATTTATTTCGAAATAAATTTCATAATCAAATAAACTCAGATTCTGCAAGGTCTCAAAATCGTTTGATTCCTTATTTGAAATTGACACCTGACAAAAAAAAAATTTAGAGTCAACTTAATTTAAAAATGTTCAAATAATTTTTGGGAGGCCCACTAAATTGCAAGTGGTGCAATTTAGTTTGAAATTATACATTATATACAACATAACCATAATGTTGTGCAAGTATCCTATGTAAAATTTGTACAGTTTAGGGTTTCGATTTGAAATTTTGTAGGTGATGGAGGTCCTTTTCGGGTCTCCTTGAGATGTTGTCTTCCGTCGATCTCCTGGTGGATTTTGGAGGTGATCCCTTGTTGCGTGTGGGTCTCAATGAGTTTTGAGGAGATTAGTGATTTGAGGAGTTTAGCGCCGAGTACCTGCAAGGAAGTCCCGGGGTGGTTTGGTACACCGAGGACCCTCCGACGATCAAGTTCGCACCAGATCCGAGCAGAGTAACGGCTAAGTGGAATAAAAAATGGCTTACTTGACCCCTCCGTGATAAGGATTTATATAGTAGCGGCAGCACGCAGAAGCAAGCGCGAGAATCTCGCCGGCAGTTACGCTCCCGACGTCACGTCCGCGTAAAGAGCGGATCGCCCATTAATGGGGATCGCGATGGCGTAGAACGTTGGATGTTGTTGGTGGAGAATCAACGCCTGGCGAGATTTGCGGAGCGGCGGTTACGCCTGTGAGTGATGGAGCTGGTCGGTCGGAGGACCGAGGAAGATGGCCTCGGCTGGAGAGCTCGGGGACGAGCGAGAGGGCCGAGCAGTCTTGGTCCTGTGGCAGCTTGGGGCGAGCTGAGAGGCCGAGGAGGCCAAATTTCAGGGGGCTCTGAGGTGAGCCAGCTTGTGCTTGCAGGTCGGGTATGGGGGTGGCCTGGTCGGCCCCCGTGGGCCCTTTCTTCTGAGTTCTAGGACACATCATCTGCCATGTGTCCTGATCTTGGAGATCGCCAATATTGATCATCATCATTAGCCCCCCACTCTTGTCCCGACCAGCTAGCGGGTCGGGTCAGGAGTGAACTGCCGGGCCGCCCGGAGTGAGCTCCCTTTGTTGGGACGCGTCCCCGGGCTGTCAGCTGTCTTTTCTGCCAGCGAATCAGGACGAGATCTCTGCATTTAAGGAAGGTGCGCCGGTTCGTGCATCCTGCCACTGAAGCGACGGTCCACGTGTCAAGCGTCGGTTGGCCGACGCGACATGTGCAGACCTGCGATGCCTGATAGGGTGCGGTCCACTGTGGGAACGACAAGTGGAGCAATCGGAGCCATTGGACGCGGGGAGGCGTTTTTGGCGGGAGATGAAGGGCGCCGCTGGATGAGGTCGTTCGCGATGATAAGTAGAGGTGGGGCCCATTCCAGGGCCTCTACTCTTTCGTATTTCCTTTCTTCTAAGCCTTGGCTGCTCGGCGCTCTTCTCCTTTCTTCTGCTTTCGTTTCCCGAGGATCCATCTTCTTCACGTTAGATGTCTTCTTTCAGGGAATCTGTAGATGTCGTAGAGGGACCCTTTAGTTGAGCCCGAGTCTTCTCGGGGAGTAGGGACCGGACCCTCTTCTCGGGATCGTGCGGCGGGGGCAGCCCCCAGGAAGGAGGCGGTAGATGCTTCCTCCGGCGCCTCGTGTTGGATGAGGCATGTGGACAAGCTCGCCAATGCTCGGGCTCGCTTCCACATCCCCTCACGTTATATGCTTCGTCTGGCCAAGGATGGAGAGAGGGCAGACCAAGTATGGGATAGGGAGATCGCCCTGTACTTGGAAGCTTTTTGGGGTGGAATGCGCCTGCCCTTCTCTCCCGAGGTCGCCGCAGGGTTGAACTTCTTCAGGTTAGCCCCTGGCCAATTAGTGCCGAACTCATGGAGGATTCTTCTCGGGTTCCTGATCTGCCTGAAGTTACAGGCTGTTCCTTTCAGCCTCTCCCTCCTTGATTCTTCCCTCATTTTCAAAAACCATCCTGGGGGTCGAGCGGGTGACCCGAAGTGGGTCTACCTCTCCTTTAGAAAGCGACAGGGGGGCGCCGCCAGGACAGGGGTTGTGCCTCTGTCTTCTTCCATTCACGACTGGAAGAAGAAGATCTTCTTCGTTTCCCCTCTCGAGGGTGAGGACTGGCCCGTGCCTACCAAGTGGTCGAGGGAAAAATGCTTGCCGGGAAACCAGTCCAATGACCCCGCCACGGTGAGAGTGGCATCGTGGGAGCTCATCCCCCGATTCGACGTGCCTCTGTCTGAGAGGGTCCTAAGTTGGGCCGGGCTCAGCCCCGTCGAGTTCGTCGGTAAGTTTAGGCTTGCTTTTTGGCTTGTATATTGCTTTTATCGCTGAGCTCTTTGCATTTGGTTTTGTGCAGGACCCATGGATCTGGACGAGCTCCGAGCCTCCATACGCCAGTCGAGGAAGGCCACGAAGTCTGGGAGCGCCAGCACTTCTCGTGCGAAGCCTGCCCCGGCTCCCTCTCCTCCGGTGGTCGCGTCCCGTGAGCGTTCGGGGGCGGATCCCGCCCTGGGGCCTAGCAGAGCGTCGGGCCGGAAGCGGGCTTGGATTCTGAAAGACCCGGCCTCGGAGGAGGATATCGGCTCTCTATCGGAGCCGCTCAAGAGGGGTTCCCGGAGGTCTTCCCGGGGCCTGCCCTCGTCGATCATGGTGGAGGAAGGAGGCCTCCAGTTCGCGGTGCCCTCGGGGCTGTCTGACGCGGATAGCCTGCTTCATGAGATAGAGAAATCGGCGGGGGTAAGGTCCCCGGGGGGACCTTCAGGTCCCAGATGGCGTCCATCGCCCAAGAGTCCGTGCAGGTAAGTGTTTGGTTTTTTTGTGAGATTCGGTGCCTCCTTCGTCTTTCTGATCTCTTTCCTATCTTTCAGGTTCTCCAGCACGTTGCCCTCGCCTTACGCATGGAGGCCGAGGTGATAGCCCCAGCGATGAAGGCTGAGGGCCAGCTCGCCTCGCTGGAAGAGAGCTCCAAGCGGAAGCTGGAGACGGTGATGGTGAGGGTTGCCGCCCTGGAGGGCGAGGTGGAGGCCGGGAAACGGGAGGTTTCCCGGTACCGCGAGGCCGCCGTGGCTGCCAAGACCAAGCTTGAGGACGCTCAGGTGCTCACCGGCAACCTGAAGAAGACGATGAATACCCTCCGGAAGGAGCTGGGGGCGGCGGCCGAGTCGGCGAAGTTGGCCGACCAGAGAGCGGCGAAGTTGGCCGACCTCTCGGCGGCGAAGGCGATGGAGGGCTACAAGAAGTCGAAGGACTTCTATGATGACCTGGTCGTGGCTACCACCTTCATTTGGCACAAGACCCTTGACGCCGTTAAGGCCCGGATGCCAGAGTTCGCCGACGAAGAGCTCCGGGTCGAATATCCCCTCGCGGACGCTGATGAGCAGGGGGAAGTGATTCCTGACTAGGAGGTCGCCGATGACCCTGCTCGTCCCGTGGTGGATGTCGAAGACCCCAAGGTCGCGCCCGGCCCCGAGGCTTAAAGCCCCCGTCTTCCTCCTTCTTTTATTTTGTTGCTTTTGGAATTTTTGGAATCCTCCGGGCATTTTGTAAGGCTGGGGAGCCTAAAATACCCTTTGTAAAGACTTTTCCCTTGGTAATAAGACTTCTTTTTTCCTTTGGTTTCATCGGTTTGCACTTTATCTTCTGTTTGTGAAGAATGCTCGTAAAATATCTCTACTTGCACTGTTGGGCTTCCATGTCAGGTCGGCTATCTGTCTAGCAGTCGTTCGTCGAGTTGATTTCGATCACTTGCCAAGCGTGCTAAGCGCTGCTGAGAAGGAGGCATCTCCATGGCCCCGAAGTCGAGGGGGGATCGCTCAGACTTGGATAGACCTGATGCCCCCGGTTAGGGCCTCGGATCATCTGCATGTGATGGGCAGTGGGCTGTCAGCCGTATTTATGCCGAGCATGAATGGGCCTAGGGGATGAGTGAGCATGAATGGGAAGCTGCTCGGTTGCCCCTTGGCGAGGGCCATTGACTTCTGGTGTTGCGAGCAACGACCACTAGCTGGGGATGGTCGAGCGAGGGTCAGGCCCGACGGCCTCTGGGAGGACTTCGGATCCTTAGCGTTGGAGGGGCTGTAAGAAGCCCTCTAAGGATGACCGGGCAGTGAAGCTACGTGTAATACCCAGTTCTTTTATACACTAATATCCGTATTTTTATAAAGGGTTGCTTACAAAATCTATTTATTTATATTTATAATTATTTTATCTATTTTAAAACCATAATCCTTTCATTTTATTTGTTTCCTTCTCATAACCCTAACCCTATTTCTTTTCCTTTTTATTTTCCATCCCCGAGCCCAGCCCACTCCCTCTCCCGAGCCAGCACACCATTCCCTTCCCCCTCCCTTTTTCCAATTTCTTTCGTGCAGCCCAGGGCCCGGCCCATGAACCCCCAAACCCACACCCACTTTCCCTAACCCGACCCGCTTCTCCTCTTTCTTCCTCCTTCGTTCCCACCTTCCCGCTCTTTTCACCCTCACGTCCCCGCTTCTCTCGCGCCCACGACCAGCGCTCGCGACCCCGTCCCCGCCCCAACGTTCCCCTTTTGCTCGCGCCAAACTCCCTACTTCTCGGCCACGACCTCACGCGCGCGCATGCTCGCGAAACTTCCCTCGACCTCGTCTTTCCTCACCTCTGCCCCCACCCTCACCATTGCCGGCTCCACCACCTTCGTCGCCAAAACCCGAGGCCACCTCACTGCAACCCCGATCTCTCTCTCTCCTCCGTCCCCTTGCTCTCGTTCTCCCTCTCAACACCACCGAGCACCATCGTCCCTCCGGCCTCGTCGTCGTCCCCTCTCGCCGCCGGCCACCTCATCTCCCTCTCTCGCTCATACCAGCCGAGCTCCCTTACCTCCACCACCCCTTCACCGAGCTTCCCCACTGCACCCCCTCTCACCGCCGACGAACCCACCCGAGCTCCTCACACACCCCCTGCCGCCGGCCGCCTCCCAGAGCCACAGCGACCACCCCTGCAACCTCCAGAGCGCCGACGAACCCCGAGCATCTAGCTAACCGCGCCACGCTGCACCAGGCCACCACCTTTGCCGAGCACTGCCTCGACCACCCTCCGGCCGACCTTATCACCTCAGCAAGCTCCTTCTCGCGCATCAACTTCCTCCCCCTCTCTCACCGATCTCCTTTCAACAACCACCGCCATCACCCAACCCTGACGACAACATTCCCTGCACGCCAAGGACCCGACACCCATCGCCTCCAACTCGGACTTCCCCCAGCAACCTCATCTGGCCACCGCAGCCTACATCCCTGGCTGCCTCGCCATCAAGCGCCGACACCAACGACCACCACCCTCGCCGTCAAGACCCCGGAAACCAAACCGCGGCTGCCGAGACTCGAGCTCGAGCCAAGTCGAGTTGTCGTGCCGCGTCCGTATTGCGATCGTACCGTTGCCGCTGCCGTACGTCATCAACGCGTCATCAGGCAAGTATATTACTTGCTTCATGCTATTAGTTCGTAGTTAATTCAGTCTAGAATTAATATCGTAGATATATATTTCATGCAAGCCTATACGATACAAGTGTTTGGTTTGGAACTTTAGGCGAAAACATAACTTTAAATGGCGGAACTTGTAATCCTTGGACCCGTCTACTATTTACCGATGTGCCATAGGAATTTGGTTGAAAACCACGGTCGTTTCACCTATGAAATATTAATCTCAATAATCATTACGGAATCAGAATTTCCTGAACATGCTAGACCGTTATATTCACGTTAAATCTTTTACGAATCATATTTTGGCGTTCGATGGATCGTATCGAATCCAACGGGATAATATACAGAACCCTATAATTGATATCTGAAATTGAACTAGTTACGATACAGAAAACTGCGGAGAATTACGATTCTGGACTGCAGTCCAGAGTGGTAATTCCTGATAACCCCTGTTGTTAACCTACAGTATTTTCCTTGCTCAAATGCGGAAGTGTGCGGAACCCTATATAGTTACGAAAAAAATTGAGTTATCTTCCTTATCCCACTGGTCTTACTGGATTCCTCAACTGCATGATATTTTTAACACATTTTATAATATCGACGTGTCTAGCTGAATTCTGCAGAGACAGATTTTACACATCAATCTTAACCTGACCATAACTTCCCGTTGATATAGGATATTACTGATCCGCCAATTGCAGTGGAAACCTAACTGATAACCCTAAATATTGTTCAACTATAGTGTTGCCTAATTACGATTCCAACTGGGATTAAAATGTGTTACGAAACGGACTTCCAATTCTGAAATCGGATTTCCAGCAGTGAACACTTAAATTGAAATGGCCACAACTGGCAAACCTAATACCCGATTGACGCGAAACCAATTTTGATGGATATATAATTAAACATACTGCTTACCCCTTTTTCATTGTTTCGTTTAATTTTGCATGTATGATTTATTGGGAATTATGCAAGTGTTCGGACACTGACTGATGATATTCTCTTCATATCGTAATTATCGTATTCTCATCATATCGTGTAAATGTCATTGCATTTGTAACCTAGTGGTCGTGTACATTACCCAGTGTTAAATATTAGTGTCGGATTGTGGCAAGTACGTTATGTAGGGTTCCTAGGCACTCTAATGAGATCTCACAAGGCATCAACCATGCCAATTTCAAATTTAACGGTGCCGAGAAACCCTAGACTAGATCGTTGACTAGATATTTAGGCGACAAATGAGTAACTAGTTAACAATTTAACTATAAGAACGGAAATACAACCTTTGTAGATCCGGTTCTCCACCTCCATAGCTCCATGACGAAGCCTCCTCGCTGTCCAAATGGAATCCCGGGCTCTAGCGTCGGCTTCATCGGAGAATGGGCGGGCTAGGTCGTCGACGTCGATGCCGAAGATGATCTACGTCGAGGCATCACTAGATCAAGCTCCAACTTCACAAAGTCATGAAACTTGTGAAGAAAACACACTCTACTACTTGGCAAGAGGTAGAGGATGAAGAAATAGGAAGTGGGTTCACTTTAGAATTGGATTTCTCACTCATATTCATCAATCACCATTGATGGAATCAAGGTTCTTCATCTTGAAGAAGAAGAAGAAGAAGATGATAATAATAATATGATAAGTATTATGAAAAGAATAATAAAATCATTCTTATCATAATATTAACCATTGTTATGTGTAGAGAATTGACTAAGGTTAAATGAATGGTTAGGGTTAATGAGATGAAGACAAAAGGGTTACTTTGGTCAAAGCTTCATGAAGCTTCAACAAGCTTCATGAAAGAAAGAAACCCTTTTGTTTTTTTTTTTCTGTTTTCTTTTAATCCAAATAAAAAGACAAATGAATGAATAAAAGAAAACCCTAACCATTTACTTAACCATAGGTTTAACTCTTTACGCATACCCTAGCAATCTTGCATCATCAAACATGATACAATCAAGTGCATAAAAATATATCACATATACGATGTGCACATGCGAGTGAGAAAATCCATCTTAAGTAAACCGATACTAGTTAATGCAAACTAATATATCAAATATATAATTATGCATTAAATCATTAAATCAACACTTGATTTAATGATCCGGTCATATCTCATACAACCGACTAATATTAACTGTAACATCTTATCGAATCAACACTTGATCCGATAACCCTGCTATATCGCATATAACCGATCAATGTCACAAATCGCGAGAATCAAATACAGTATCACATACTGGTATCATTCTCGGTCCCGCACATATCTCATATGCGCTCCTATTTCGTTTTGCTTGAGCCAGGAAACCTCTGTGTAGGACTCTAAAGACTCATCAATACGCCGATAGCAGATGATGATCATATCAAGCACCCACAAGCCGCAAGCGGTCTGCTAAACGTAACGGCCACCCGGGTATTGAGCGATCAGAAGATCGACGAGCAAGCCCGCTCATACTCCTGTGAATCCAACCAGCAACACTTACCGTACAGTCCGGTCTCGTCGTCTGATATGTCGCATATCTCGCCTAGGGGTGGTAAACGTCAGACCCCAATAGCTCGATAAGTCGTGTCGATATGAGGTCTATAACAGTTCGAGAAACTACAGGTAACACTTACCAGTAAATCTCAGCAACCCTGGCCAGGGATTTCCGGTTATAGCCAATCGAACACAGCGCAACATCAACTCCCTATACCGGGAGAGACGAATCCCCTCCTATCGCTCATTGCCTCCATGTGATTCGGGACTGTACCCAAAAGCTACCGTTTTGCACGCCCTCTTGGACGTGGTAAGGTGGAAATCAAAGCACAGTGGGAACCACACAAGACTCTATGACGATCTCGGGTCAACAGACTACTCTGTACCAGTGTCACCAGAGAACTGCCATCTGACGTAAGGTATAATACCATCTGGGAGTTCTCGGCGAGTCCGTCCAGTATACCCAGTCTCCACTGAGCACCCGTATATCATCTCTGATGTCAAACACCAATGGATATGGGATCATCCATCGCCCATTTGTATGGGTCGAGAAGGTATACGCTAGTCTACTCTGGTATATCGATGCCCCGTCTCGATACACCCACGACTAGGGACCATGAAGGATGTACTTATGGACTACCATGTCCCCACTAGTATGATCCGCATCATAGTCCAGGTAGTCAAGTACACATCCTAAGGGCTTTACCAACATGTAACAGAGAGACAATCAGTGTACACGTTAAGGTAAAGAGTAACCAGATAGCATACTATCATGTCGAGTAAGAAAGTCCTCCCTATATATGTCCCAGCATCCACTACAATATACATCCTATGTACAGTAATAGCCTATAGGGCATACATATAACTAACAATCTCCCACTTGCACTAGGGCCATCTGTAGCAGTGGTTGTAGTATCTCATACTTAACCATCCCATAAAAGTCTCTCTCTGGGAATAGGCCTTTGTGAGTGGATCTGCCGTGTTGTCCTCTGAGTCTGCTCTCCTAACCTCGATCAGCCTGGAGATCAACCATCTCCATGATCAGGTGATACTGCCTTAGAACATGTCTGAGTCACTGATGGGACCGGGGTTCCTGGGCAAAAGCCACAACTCCATTGTCACACAACGGGAGGAACGCAGTTCATCTCATGAACCAATATACACCCAAACAGCCTCTTTGGTAGCATCTTAAGGAGCGATGTATCCTGCCTTTATCGTCTAGTATGTCACGGTATCTAGCTTGGAACTCTTCCAACATACCGTCCCTTTACTGAGGGTAAAGACAATGCCTGTGACTGACACTCAGTCGCCTTTATCACCCTGGAACACTTCCAGTGATTCTCCCCAGGATCGATTGATACCATCTCACTACTACTAGTGAGATTCCTAACATCCAATTAGATCTATCTCATAGATCCAAAATCCAGGATTTAGTAGGTATCACTTTGATCCTATATGGAGAATCTTTGTGATAATCGGAGATTGATCGAGCGTAGCATAGGAAACTCCTTCCCTATCAAGAGTATGTCATCCACGTACTCTACGAGGATCGTCACCATACTCCCTACTACCTTTTTTTTATACAAGGTTCATCTACCATTTTGATGATGTCAAACTCTTTGACTAACACATCAAAACAGACGTTCCAACTCCGAGATACCTGCTTTATCCTATAAAGCATCTTGCACACGTTTCCGCTGCTCCCACTGTTTACGAAGCCCTCTGGCTGTGTTCTTATAGACATTCTCTTCTAAATCATTATTTAGAAAAGCAGTCATGGCACCCAACCACCAGATATCGTAGTCATGGTATGTAGCCGTGGCAAGTAGGATCTGGATGGACTTAAGCATAGCTACTGGAAAAGGTTTCATCATTATCCACGCCTGGTCGATGACGAAAACCTTTAACAACTCTATCTTTGAAAGTCTCAACCTTTCCATCTACACCAAGTAATCTTCTCAAGATATACTTGCTCCTGATGGGGATTTAACCCTTCAGATATAGCAACCAAAGTCCATACTTTGTTGGTGTATTAAGATTCCATCTCAGATCGCTAAGCATCCAGCCATTCTTACAGAGTCTCACTCCTGATGGCCAGCTCGAAGCTAGTTGGGTCATCATCTCAAGATGCAATCCTCGCTCCCACTGTCATAGAGCAACCGAAGTATCTCTCAGGTGGGTGAGTAACCCTACTAGATCGGCGGAGAGGCTGAGGTTCGTTGGAATCTACTGAATCCTTTGGTTCTACCAAATTATCTGCTGTATTTTGTATAGTTGGAACCTTTCCAGTTCTACATTACAGACCTTGCCTCGAGCTTGTCCGGATTTTGTTTTTTAGACATAGGCTGGACAACCCCAAATCTCAACTATCTTAAGAAATGGGCTCTACCCTTTCCATATCACATATGAGATGGTAGGCAACTGATTTGATTGGAACCCTATTCAATAGGTATGCAGCTTCTCAAGTGCATAACTCCCAAAAGGAAAAAGGTAACTCAGTAGTACTCATCATAGAGCATGTTCCCCTCCGAACGGCGGCCGAGACGTTATGTCTGTACCTGAGGTTCGGGGCAGATGCTATTTGGTTTTATCCGTCTATCTCTCCGAAGATGCCAAGTTGACTTATAGCACCGTGTATCGGAGGTTTAGGCGGATGCGGCCGATGTAGCAGACTTCGTCAAATTCCCCCTCAGGGTGAGGGGTTTTTGATTGTGGGGACGCTCTTCCCTGCAGGCGCAATCCCCTGCAGTTAATTACGCTATCGCGTTGCGATAACAACTTTCTCCTTCTCCAGAATTTCACTTTGCGTCGTGTATGTTTGTTTTGTTTGTGGTTGCCCGTAGATTGTATACGGAGACTTAGTGATGTCGTCGCCCGTAGGACGATGATTAGTCCAAATCCGCATTTACTTAGATCTGGGTTTGGTGTTTTTTAGTTTAAGGATGCATTAGTCGCGTTGCAGCTAAGATCAACTTAAACCTTCGTTAAGGATACATTAGTCATGTTCTAGACTAAGATCAACTTAACATGGTGATTGATTTAATTATCTGGCCGTCGGGACTCGTCACCTCTCTGACGTCGTTGAGGGATTACAACGACAGGCGTCTGAGGAGTTCAGAGATGTACCCTTGAACCAAAGTTGATTTGGGATTTTATTGTTTATTTAAAGATCTAAGGACACATTAGCCGTAGCTGGGGCTAAGATCAACTTAGACGGGACCGTTTAGATCCGACAAGAGAGCATTTGGGCTCTATTGTGCCAGTTTAAGGACGTGGCGGTCCATTGCCAGTTTTAGGGACGTGGTGGTCCATTATTAGTTTAGGGACGTTTCGGTCCGTCGCCAGTTTAAGGACGCAGTGGTCCATATTCCAGTTTAGGGACGTAGTGGTCCATCGCCAGTTTAGGGACGTGGTGGTCCGATATTAGTTTAGGGATGTTTCGGTCCGATTTTAATTTAGGGACGTTTCGGTCCGTCGCCAGTTTAGGGACGTGGTGGTCCGATATTAGTTTAGGGACGTTTCGGTCCGTCGCCAGTTTAGGGACGTGGTGGTCCGTATTCCAGTTTAAGGACGTGATGGTCCGATATTAGTTTAGGGACGTTTCGGTCCGATATTAGTTTAGGGACGTTTCGGTCCGATATTAGTTTAAGGACGTTTCGGTCCATTTTTAATGTGTGGTCGTTGGGACCCGTCACCTCTTTGACGTCGTTGAGGAATTACAACGAGGGATGTCAAAGGAGTTCGGAGATGTACCCTCGAACCGGTCATGAATTGGTTTAGGAGAGCCATTTTGCTCAATCAATTTAATTTAAGGATTTACAGTCAGGATTGGGTTAAGTCCAATTTTTTATTTATTTTAGGCTCTGCCTGACTGAAAGAATCAGTCCAAACAGGGCTCTGCCCCTTTACTGTTTTGCAATTTGATTTGGGCCAGGCCCTTTTTAAATAATGAGTTGCAGAAACTCAAGAATTTTCCAAACAGGGCTTTGCCCTTTTATTATTTTGCCATTTGATTTGGGCCAGGCCCTTTTTAAATAATGAGTTGCAGAAACTCAAGAATTTTCAGATTTAAGAACAAAAGTGCATAGCACTTTTGATCTAAATTTGGATCAAAAGAAAACAAGTTTTTCTTCTTGTTTTCCCCGATTTCACAGAACCAAGGGTTCATATCAAGTGCAAGGCACTATTTATTTCATTTTTTTTATTTAATTATTCATTTTTTTTATCCTCTGTTCTTTAGAGAATTTTCTCTTCTTCCAAAAGAAGTTTTTACCTCTTTTTTGTGTTCTTGATTACTCTTCAAGAGTTCCTTCTCTCTTTTTTTTTTCAGAAGTTGATTCTTCTCTCCATGATCCTTTCTGAATGAGGCCTGGGGTCTTATTTATAGTGCTCACAAATTTGTTGGATTTATTAACAAAATCTTTCCTGAATGATTTTGGGAATTTTCCCACCATTGGATCTTTGATCCAAAGGCAGAAGAAAATCTTCTGATTTTAGAAAGAACAGAAAAGATTTCATCAAATTTTCATTCTGTTTCTGCGCAACTCCCCAATGAATGACACGTGTCGCGCAGTGATAGGCTTGCGCAACAGTGCTTGCGCAACTGCGCAGACACGTGTCGCGCAGGTGTGCACTTGCGCAACAGTGATTGCGCAACTGCGCAGACACGTGTCGCGCATTCGTGTGCTTGCGCAACAGTGTTTGCGCAACTGCGCAGACACGTGTCGCGCAGCGGTGCGTTTACGCAACTGCGCAGACACGTGTCGCACTGCGGACCGCTTGCGCACTGCGCAACGCGCTGAATTTGAAGCGTTGTTTCATTTATTAAAGTTTAAATTTTCAAAGCAGAGCTTTGCTCTGATTGGGGGAAGATGAAGCGTTGCTTCTTCTCCCGCCCTGGAACTTGAACAGAGCTTTGCTCTGATTGGGGTAAACAGATGCCCCCCCACCGCTGCGCTTACGTGGCCTCCAAACGCAAGCGCAACGGTGGCAGAATTCGAACCATCGCAGCACCTTTTGGCAGTTGAAGAGGCAATTGATGCCTATAAATAGGGCCTTTGGCCCTCAAAAATTCTTTACCACTTCAAGAATTTGAGTTTTAGAGCGTTGCTCTTGCTTAAGAACCTCCAGAGCCTTGCTCTTGTAATTTCCCTAAGAACTTCCAAGTTCTAGTTTTAGAATCACTCTAGGTAAGATTAATTAAATTAAATTAATTTAAATTTAATTAACAGAGCCTTGCTCTTATAGACCTTTGATCTAAAGGAAAATCCTTTTGGGGTTCCACCAAATAGAGCTTTGCTCTCAGGAATCTGTTTCAGGGTTTCTCAACCCATGAACAGAAACTTGCACCTTCGGCAAAACACAGATCCCTTTGATCTAAAAGAACTCTTTTAAGAGTGTTTTATTGATCTTAGAGTTTGGAGATGACATTTTATTCCTCAGCGCGTTATATCGTTTTACCTAATCGGTCTTTCTGATAATTTTGTTGATTCTCTTTCACAGGAACAATGAATGCCCATATGTATGCTCTCAACGAGATCATCTGTTATGAAGACATCCGTCGACTTGGCCGCACTCAAAATCGGGAGTTCACAAACGAGGAGTGTGCCGAAATAATGAGTCGCTTCGACGCGTATAATGGCCCACTGCTTCCCCGGCGTTCCTCTCTCCTCAAGCTTATAGTGGGAGCCATCTGGGAGGCGCTCCCCCTCTTCTGTTCCGGCGTGCCGCTTAGGGCGTTGGATGCTGCCGAGGACAAGGTGCACTCGGTGTACCTGTTGAATTTTATCTCGAAGAGACGACGGGACAGCCTTATCAATCTCCTGCATGAGGTCTTTCAACAGTCCGCCATACTCGCCGCTTATCGAAGGGTGGAAGACATCAGGGGGGACCCTGACGCTTGTGCTCGCGAAAGGAAGCACACCAGGATGGTCCGCGAGGCCTGGAAAGTCATAGATAGGGTAGCTTTCGAGTTCCTCAATCCATGCCCTGGGTTCGAGGTCATTCCGTTGTAATAACATTTTTAATTTATCGCTTTAATGATTGTAAGAACTTTGGGCGATATTAATGAAAATTTTTGTCTTTCTGGTCTTGTCTTATCTTTTGCTCTGAATCTTTCACATGACTGAACGTGTCTCATATGCTCGAGCAAGTGTAAATCATATGCCCTTCTTTTTTGTTGCTTTTCCTCTTTTTCGGCATGTCGTCACAATTAGCAGGTAGTAGAGTAAGCTTCTTGATTTCTTCGAGATACAGCGATGGCTTAGGCCGCAGGTTCAGATCTGCCGCCTAAGACTTTTCAACTCCATGAGCCGTGAGGGTCTCATAGAGACTTTTCTCCCTACGGATCGAGAGGATCTCGTAGGTGGATTTTCTCCTTAGGAATCGTGAGGATTCCCAAGTGTGGTTTTCTCTCATAAGTCGAAAGGATCTTATGAGAGAATTTCTCCCTCTTACGCGTCGAGAGGGCTCGTAAGCGGTTGTTTCCCTCTTTGTCGGGAATCGACTTCAAAGAGTGAGACCCGTGAATAGTATGCAAGAGACCATTTAGGATTGACTTGCAGGGTCCCATTGTTTCAGGAAGCAATTTTTTGAATCCTTACTGCCCGAGATGTGAGTCAAAGAAGCTCTCGTCGCGGAGTGTTTGTATCCGTGAGTTGAGAAGTTTTGCGAGGGATTATTTGTTTCCCAAGCGCCAAGGATTATTTGTGTCCTTGGGGTTTGAAACGAGTCGGTGGTTCCCACGGAGGCGCTGGTGGCTCTGCGAGTCGACGCGGATCAGAAGGCTCTCGTCAAGGAGTGTTTGTATCCGTGAGTTGAGAAGTCTTGCGAGGGATTATTTGTTTCCCAAGCGCCAAGGATTATTTGTGTCCTTGGGGTTTGAAACGAGTCGATGGTTCCCACGGAGGCGCTGGTGGCTCTGCGAGTCGACGCGGATCAGAAGGCTCTCGTCAAGGAGTGTTTGTATCCATGAGTTGAGAAGTTTTGCGAGGGATTATTTGTTTCCCAAGCGCCAAGGATTATTTGTGTCCTTGGGGTTTGAAACGAGTCGATGGTTCCCACGAAGGCGCTGGAGGCTCTGCGAGTCGACGCGGATCAGAAGGCTCTCGTCAAGGAGTGTTTGTATCCGTGAGTTGAGAAGTTTTGCGAGGGATTATTTGTTTCCCAAGCGCCAAGGATTATTTGTGTCCTTGGGGTTTGAAACGAGTCGATGGTTCCCACGGAGGCGCTGGTGGCTCTGCGAGTCGACGCGGATCAGAAGGCTCTCGTCAAGGAGTGTTTGTATCCGTGAGTTGAGAAGTTTTGCGAGGGATTATTTGTTTCCCAAGCGCCAAGGATTATTTGTGTCCTTGGGGTTTGAAACGAGTCGATGGTTCCCACGGAGGCGCTGGTGGCTCTGCGAGTCGACGCGGATCAGAAGGCTCTCGTCAAGGAGTGTTTGTATCCGTGAGTTGAGAAGTTTTGCGAGGGATTATTTGTTTCCCAAGCGCCAAGGATTATTTGTGTCCTTGGGGTTTGAAACGAGTCGATGGCTCCCACGGAGGCGCTGGTGGCTCTACGAGTCGACGCGGATCAGAAGGCTCTCGTCAAGGAGTGTTTGTATCCGTGAGTTGAGAAGTTTTGCGAGGGATTATTTGTTTCCCAAGCGCCAAGGATTATTTGTGTCCTTGGAGTTTGAAACGAGTCGATGGTTCCCACGGAGGCGCTGGTGGCTCTGCGAGTCGACGCGGATCAGAAGGCTCTCGTCAAGGAGTGTTTGTATCCGTGAGTTGAGAAGTTTTGCGAGGGATTATTTGTTTCCCAAGCGCCAAGGATTATTTGTGTCCTTGGGGTTTGAAACGAGTCGATGGTTCCCACGGAGGCGCTGGTGGCTCTGCGAGTCGACGCGGATCAGAAGGCTCTCGTCAAGGAGTGTTTGTATCCGTGAGTTGAGAAGTTTTGCGAGGGATTATTTGTTTCCCAAGCGCCAAGGATTATTTGTGTCCTTGGGGTTTGAAACGAGTCGATGGTTCCCACGGAGACGCTAGTGGCTCTGCGAGTCGACGCGGATCAGAAGGCTCTCGTCAAGGAGTGTTTGTATCCGTGAGTTGAGAAGTTTTTGTCGAAGTCATTGGCTTCTTCGGTTGAAATGAACCGTTGAGGTTTGGCTTCGTCGTTTGACGGAATCCGCTGGGGAAGTATGGTTCCTTCTTTGTTTATGCCATTGGATTGCATACAGGGATCGATGTGACCTTAACTGTAGGGCCAAAGTTTTATCATTTCTTCTTTTTATTTCATTTTATTTCCGCGATGCTCTATCATTTCAGCTTTTATATCGCGAAGGTCGCGATTGCCCAATCATTTCGGCTATTTTTTCGCGGTTCCCAATCATTTCGGCTATTTATTTTATCTTTACTCGTTGCTTTTTATTACGAGTTGCCCAATCATTTCGGCTATTTCTTCATGCATATATTTTTACTTGCTGCTTTTTTATTGCAAGTCGCCCCATCATTTCGGCTATTTCGTATGCATGTGCGGCCTACTGGCTTTTCGCTGTAAACCTAAAATTGAACACCGATTTCGGCATCAGCACCGCTACAACTGGGATATTGCCAGGAGCAAATCATCATTTGCCTCTGTCGTTGTCAAACAAAGAAGGCTTAGCAACCAGGGTTAAGGTCCTGTCGACTAAGGCTTTTGACTTCATGAGCCGTAAGGGTCTCACAAAGCTATTTCTCCCTACAAGTCGTGAGGATCTTATAGGTGTATTTTCTCCTTAGGAATCGTGAGGGTTCCTAAGTGTTTTGTTCCTCTGTAAGTCGTAAGGATCTTACAGGAGGGTTTTCTCCTTATAAGTCGAGAGGACTTACAAGTGTTGTTTGTTGTACAAGTATATCCCTAGTCATGGATGGGACTTTGTTAGGGAAATATTTATTCGTGCCCGTGGATTGTATACAAGGGTCAATATGAGCCGCTTGTAGGGCAACATTGGAAGTTTGTGGGGGTTTGCTTAAGCACAGGTTTAGGTCTCTGTGACTTAAGGCTTTCAAATCCTATGAACCGTGAGGGTCCCATAAGAGAGTTCTCCTTACGAGTCGTGAGGATCTCGCAAGCGTATTTTCTCCTTAGGAATCGTGGGGATCCCTAAGTGTGTTGCTCCCTTGTGAGTCGTAAGGATCTCACGCAGGTGGTTTCTCCTTATAGGGTCGAGAGGACCCTATAAGTGTCTTTTAACGAGGTTGCGCCCGTTCAGGTTTTCATAAACACTCGCCTGTAGCCCTGCTGTTTTTACTCACGGAGCCCTTTCGGGTTTTCATCCGTGCCCATTTTGCTTATGGACATACCGTTTTTTTTAATATTCTTTTTATTTTTTCTTTTTTAACGAGGTCGCGCCCTTTCGGGTTTTCACGAACAATCGCCGGTAGCCCTGCTGTTTTTACTCACGGAGCCCTTTCGGGTTTTCATCCGTACCCTTTTTGCTTATGGACATACCGTTTTTTTTATTTTATTTTTATATATATATTTTTTTTACATCTCGTCAGCCTAGAGGTGCTGCGGTAGTAATTTAAAGACGTCTCGGTTTGCTATTAGTTTAAGGACATTTTGGTCCAGCGTTGAGAGGGCTGGCTACTGCTTATAAAGCTTGAGCTTAGGAAGATAGCGAGCGGACATAGTCGTCGTCATCTACCATTGACCTAGGCTGTGGCTCATTAAGCGTAGTATTTCTTTAAGAAGCGACCGTTTATTGGTCTGAAAGGCCTTTCACCGTGCATGTCCATGAGTAGATAGGCCCCGCCCTGGTAGACCTTATCAATGATGTACGGCCCTTCATAGTTTGGCTCAAACTTTCCCCGCTTGGCGCGATTGGGGATCATAGGCCTTTTGACCACTAGCACGAGTTCGCCTTGATGGAATGTCCTCGGTCGGGTCAATCTTTCATATGAGCGCGTCATCTTTGCTTTATAAGCTTCCAGATTTTGCTGTGCTAGAAGCCGTGTTTCTTCAAGGGCATCAAGCTCCTCAAGCAGGAGGTGAGCATTTTCTTCATCCGTCAGCTCGTAGTGAATTGCTACTCGCAAAGAGGGTAATTCTATTTCGAGAGGGAGTACTGCTTCCGTCCCAAATACTAACGCGTACGGCGTTGTGTTTGTGGCCGTTTTAAATGTAGTTCGATACGCCCAAAGAGCCTCTTGCAATCTTTCGTGCCAATCTCTTTTATTTCGTGACACTGTTTTCTTCATGATCTTCGTCAAGGTCTTGTTGAAGGCCTCAGCTAGACCGTTTGCTCGCGGATTATAAACTGAGGAATATCTCCAGTCTATATTGTGCTGCTGTGTGAAGTGACTGATTTTATGACTTCGGTAGGCTGGCCCATTATCGGAGATGATCCGTCGCGGAGTTCCAAACCGATATATGACATGCGTCTTGAAGAAATGGAGGATGTTCTCCGTCTTCACTTCTCTCAACGGTATCGCCTCTGCCCATTTGGAGAAGTAATCAGTCGTCGCCAGGATGAAACGATGTCCCTTTGACGATGCTGGTTCGATGGGGCCGACTATGTCAGTTCCCCACATTTCGAATGGCCAACTAGCTGCTGTTGGATGCAGCGGATTTGGATGTTGATGGATGAAGTCCCCATGAATTTGGCATGAGTGGCATTGCTTCGCATACTCGATGCAGTCCTGAATCATTGTGGGCCAGTAGTAGCCCATCCGTTTTATTTTCAACTTCATCTTAGGGCCTGCCTGATGAGAACCGCAGATTCCATCATGAACTTCCTGAACGACTCTTTCTGCTTCGTCTGGTCCTAAGCATCTCAGCCACAGAGAATCAAATGACCTCTTGTATAGAGTATCATTGACGAAGGCGAAAGACAGAGCTCGTTTTGTGAGCTGATGTCTTGCGGACGCATCTTCAGGCATTTGGTGGGACTTGAAGTAGTCTATAAGGACTTCCCTCCAATCCTCGACTTTCTCGTGGTCTTTTATTTGTAAGGTTGTTCGTTCAGTCACCCCCTTCTCTTCGGGTGATTCCGAAGGTATTTCTGCGGGGGCGAGCACTCGACGGCTTTGTATCACGATTCTAACGTCATCAAGGTTCTCGTCAGCCAGTTCTTTAGCAAGTTTGGCTAGTGCGTCTGCTTTGCTGTTTTCCGTGCGCGGTATACTTTCCAATGTGTAGGAGGGAATTTGGGTTAGCAGTTGCTGCACTTTTTCACCGTATTTTACCAATTCCGGTTTGCATGTTTGGTAATCGCCGTTCACTTGACTGACGACCAGTTGGGAGTCCCCATATATGAGGAGGCTCTCAATTCCCATATCGATGGCGATCTTGAGGCCTGCTATCAAAGCCTCATATTCAGCTTCATTATTCGTTCTCGGCTCTGTCAAGGAGAAGGCGAAGCGCATTATCCCTCCTTGTGGAGTCACGAAGATGAGTCCCACCCCCGATTTGACCATTGGCGTACTTTGTTTGTGCTTTTTCATGGAAGATGCTCCATCGAAATAAAGCTCCCAACGGGTATCACCACTGTCGATTGTGTCAAACGCATGTCTGTCTGGCAAATCGCAATTTAAAGGAGAATCGGCAGGTATGGGATGCTCGGCAAGGAAGTCGGCGATGGCCTGGCCTTTTACTGCCCTGAGAGGTTGATATGTTATCGAAAATTCCATCAAGAGCAGGGCCCATTTAGCGAGTCGCCCTGTCAATATGGCTTTTGACATTAAATATTTGAGAGGGTCCACCTTTGAAATCAGACGGACCTCGTGTGCTAACGCATAGTGCCTAAGCTTTGTTATTGCGAAGATCAACGCCAGGCAGTGTTTTTCAATGGGAGAGTAATTGCTTTCTGCCCCCAGCAGAACTCGACTTAGGTAGTAGAGTGCTCTTTCTTTCCCTTGATCGTTCTCTTGTGCCCATAATGCGCCTAAAGAACCTTCGAGGGCGGCTGTATAAAGAATGAGAGGCTTCCCCTTAGCTGGAGCAGCCAACACTGGTGGGTTCTGCAGGTATTGCTTGATCTCATCCAGTGCGCTTTGGCATTTTTGATCCCAAACGAATGGGGTTCCCTTCTTCATCAGGTGGCTGTAAGGACGACACTTTCCTGAAAGGTTGGCTATAAATCGCCGTATACACGCGAGCTTCCCTTGGAGAGATCGCAACTGTTTGAGAGTCCTTGGCGGAGGCATTTCCATGATCGCTTTAATTTTTGACGGATCTATTTCAATACCTCGGTGCCGAACAACGAATCCCAGGAATTTGCCCGAGGAAACCCCGAATGCATATTTAAGAGGATTCATCTTCAAGTTGTATTGCCGAAGACGTTGAAACACGTCTTCAGATGCTCGAGATGTTCGTCGTATGATTTGCTTTTAACCACGAGATCGTCGATATAGCATTCAACGATTTCGTGTATAAGGTCGTCGAAGATCTTTGTCATGGCCCTCTGATAAGTAGCACCGGCGTTCTTCAAACTGAAGGGCATCACTTTATAACAAAATATACCAAGAGGGGTCCTGAAAGCTGTGTGCTTCTGATCTTCAGGATGCATTTTTATTTGATTATACCCTGATGAGCCGTCCATGAAGGAGAAAATCTCATGGATGGATGTGTTGTCTATCATCAGTTCGGTGACTGGCACTGGGAAATCATCTTTCGGGCATGCTTTATTAAGATCCCGAAAGTCTACGCATATACGCACTGCCCCATTTTTCTTCATCACTGGGACGATGTTGGCGATCCATTCAGGGTATTGAACTTCCTGGATGAAGCCAGAGTCTATCAGCTTTTTGACTTCGGCGTTGATGCTCATCTCAAGCTCGAGTCGCATTCTTCTTGGCGCTTGTTTGACTGGCTTGATGTCCGGGGATATCGCCAATTTGTGTACAGCAATTTCAGGATCTAGTCCCGGCATTTTGGAATAGTTCCACGCGAAGCAATCTTTGTGCTGTAGAAGCACATCCTTTAACGCGGCCACCCTTTCTTCAGATAGCAGCTCGCTGATGAATGTCGGTCGCGGGTCATTTGCCGTCCCTAACTCAATTTTCTTGAGATTGTCTGCAGTGGTATGGATTCCATCCTCCAGTTCTTTCGGAGCTGGGGGAAATTCTGAGATCACCTCATCGCTGCCGCTTTCAAAGCACCAAGGGAGGTTGTTCATGTCCTCGGACCCTTCTTTTAATATTGTTATCACATGGCAGGTGCGAGTTTTCTGCCAATCCCAATGCGGAGTTGGTTTTATCCTTGTGTTTTTGGGTTCGTGCTTTTGCGGCGGCGCTATCCTCCAACTGTCAGACAATGCGAATTTGCCAAGCTGATATTGGTCCTCAACCCAATTCTTAAAGGTGAAGCAATCTTCGAGCGGATGCCCTACTACTCGATGGTAAAAGCAATACTTTGGGTTGGAGACTTCGCCTGCTCGCTCAGTGTGTTTAGACTCTGGCAGAGTAAGCATTTGATGTTTTAGAGCAAGATCAAGTATTTTCCTTGTTTTGTTCTGAGGAAATGAGTATGCTCGACCCATTTTCTTCATGATGGCTAGGTCAATAACGCTCTACTCTCGGATGCGTGGCTTCTTAGCTTTGCTTTGTGGTTGTCGAGCGCTTTTCTTACTTTCGACTTGTTTTTGCTTTCGCGTCGAACCTTTTTAATAGCAGGTTGGCATGGAGCGGCATTTTCATCCTTCATCGCCTGTTGAAGGAGGCGCTGTGTCTTGGCTTTCTCATAGATTGCCATTTCACGATCATGATCATCTCGGGCCTTTTGACTGGCATCCCTTATAAGTTTGCTCATTTGGCCTTCAGACGATGGGTTGGGAGGTCCTGCATCAGGAACTTTTGCTGGTTCAGGATTAGCGTCTTCCCATCGAGCGTCCGCTCCTTCATCAAAGTCATACATGGCATAACAGCTGTTTATTAGCTCCCGCTTCTTTGAGCGAACATACCCGAGCCCTTTTGTTTCTGTTCTCCGTTAGGCAGTTTGCATTGAGTCCCGGGAACGTTCCAGACCTTGTCATAGAATTTGGCTTTTCTAGCGGTCTGTGTGAAGGACATCCCTTGGCGTTTCAGCAGTTTCTTCAAACCTTTGGTATAGTATCTGGGAAGACGGATAGGTTGAAGCCTGTCGAGCGTGGGATCCGCGCCATGCCAAACTTCTTTTTCACCTTGTTTCTTCAGAACGGTAGAATAGGATTGCTTTCTCGCCTTCTCGTCCGGGAGGACATAAAATGTTAGCAATTCTTCCACACTGTTGGTGTCGAGTGTATCCAGTTCTTTGTAGTGTTCGAGCGGTACCATGGTTATCTGCAGACTTCGCTCTTCATCAGCGGAAATCCGTATTGAAGGCCGAGCGGGGAATACAGCATGAACTTCATCTTCCGAATCACTGCCGAAGATCAATGAAGGAACGGATGGTCCTGGCCCGATGGATTGGGACGGACCTGAATAAATTATCTCTCCTCCTCTTCGGTGTCACTGCCGAAGACAGGGATGGTGGCGTTAGTTTTGTTCTCCGGTTTGTGACATCTTTCCGTGTCTTCAAAACTCGGTAAGAAGTATTTGGCATCTTCATACTTGCGAACTTCGTTTACGGAAAACGGATTCAGTTCTCCCGCCACTGTGTACTCGAGGCCATCCCTACAATACTTCATGTACTGATGCTGTGTAGAAGGGATGATATTGTATTCGTGTAGCCATGGTTGGCCGAGTAGAGCATTGTAGCACGTCTTGGCGTCTATAACATGGAATTTGATATCTGTGACGAGCAGCCCGAAGCGCAGCGTCAGTATCACAGATCCAAGAGTCTTCGAGGATTGGGAATCGAAACCGGAGATAGTGATTTTGTCTCGGGCGAGGTGTTGGACACTCTATGCAAATTTCTTTTAACACCCGCACGTTAAGTAGATTGACAGATGATCCGTTATCGACCAGGATTTTACCTATCTTTATGTCGTGGCAAAATCCCGTGACATAAAGGGGATGATTGTGTTCACACGTCCCGAGGAGGAGGTCTTCATCACCAAAAGCAACGTCGGCTGTATGCACCTCTTCCAATTCATCCTTCATCTTTTGTTCGGCCAGGAAAGCTTGGAATTGGTCCGGATCTTGTAGGGCCTTAATCAAAGAATCCCTCGCCTCTTTCGATAGTAATAGGGCATCGAGAATGCTGATTTGTGAAGGCAGTTTCCTCAGATGTGCCAAGACATTGTAATTCACTTTACTCCTCTTTGGCGGGTTCTCGGCGCTTAGCTCTTCCAGAACTTGGTCATCTAAGACGATGTCTTCAGAGACTTTTTCTTTGCCTTTATCTTTTCTATTCGAGGGTCCGAGGTTCTTTTCAGGCAGTGTCCGATTCCGTAGCCGGATATTTTCGCAAACCATCGGCTCCTCTTCTTTTCCCGAAATTGACTCTTTAAAGAGAGGGGCAAGCTCTAGCTCCTCGTCAGAGTCGCTCCCAAATGTAGGCACTTGTGACCCGGCAGTTTTAACCATGTGACAATTGCCGGCAGTTCTTTCAAGCTCCTTGGTCGTGTTTCTTCGCTCCCGACGAATTTTACGCTTTTCCCGTTTAAAGCGTTGTTGATTAGCGACGTATCCTTGCCACCATCTATCGAAAGCTTTGCAATCTCGGGTGGAATGCGAGACCTTCTGATGATATAAGCAATAAGAGGGGTGCATTTCTACCACGCCAGTAACTTTTTCTTCAGAGGGTGGTAGCTTCATGCCCATCGATATGGCCTTAGCGAACTTCTTTTTTATCTTGAATTGGCTTTTGTCAGCGGTGGAGGCTCCGGTGGGCTCATCTGGGCTCCTTCCTCAACTCGCTGGCGCTTGGCCCTCTCGAATATAGCCGTTTCGCGTTCCTGATCAGCTTTACTTTTCAATCGGGCTTCATTAAGAAACGCGCCAATCATTTCAACTGATAACTCCGGAACCCTTGACTCATTATTTGCCCCCGGCGTTTCAGTGCCAGAAGTCCCTTCATCGTTCGTGTTCACATGGGAGATCATATGACAGCTCGCTACATATCCTCGGATTCATCCGATGAACTTTCTCCCTCATCTTCTTTTTGAAAGACGTGATCAAGGAAATCTCGGAGCGTAATGGGAGTCCGCGCCTTTTGGTTGTACTCATCCAGTGTGGTCGATTTGCTTCTGTAAGTCTGTGCGCTTGTCGCCAGGCTTCACGAGCTTCTTAGATTTCTTCTTCTTCTTTTTCGAAGATTTTGACGGCTGACTATGAGCGCTTGAACTACCACCATCGGTCCTCTGAGTCGGACGTGGCTTCAACATCCCCTCAATAACCTGCGGTTCTAAGGGGTTCTTCCAGTTGACCGCTGGACAGGTCTGAAGATCATTTAACATTCTCCTCGTTTTGGCTGATAATACAACCTCCCAAGGAGTTTCTTCAATGACGGAGCATGTTGCCCCCGGCGTATTCGTCCCTTTAGCGATGTGGGGCTGCGGGGGATTCACCTTCCATTTGTCAGATAGCGCAAATTTGCCCTGACGGTACTGATTCTCCAGCCAATTTTTGAAGACGTAACAGTCCTCGATTGGATGTCCTAGCACTCTATGATAAGGGCAGTAATTAGAATCGTTGACGTCACTTGGTTGCGACGGGCGTTTTGGATCTGGCAGAGTTATGAGCCTGTTGCGCAATGCCAGCTCGAATAGCCTCCTTGTTTTATCACGGGGGAGGAGTAAGCACGTCCCATCCTGTCCTCAAGGGGTACGTATGGGCGCGTATTGTTTGGACGAGCAACCGGTTTTGAGTCGTTCGGTTGTTGCTGAGCATTAGCGACGATGATCGCTTTTCCCTTTCCTTTATCGTTCCGGGAGTCCGGTTTCGGGAGAGGGGGTTTATGGCCCATCTGGTCCATCTGCGCCAATTTGTCGATCAAAGCCTGGAAGGAAGTCGGCTTGAAGAACATTATAAACTGTGAAATGGTTGCTTGTGGATCGAGGGTTCCAACAAACATTCCCACCGCAGGGGCTTCTTCTATGCGCTGTTCACACTTAGACCACAGATTACGCCATCGTATAGCGTACTGAACCCACGTCTCGCCGGGTTTTACCCTGGCATTAATCAGCGCCGTCATCGGGGTACGCTCGCTGGCACTTGCAAAACGTTGGGTGAAGAGCAGCTCCATCTCCGCAAAGGTTTTAATAGAGTCGTTGGGGAGCTCGGAATACCATTCGAAAGCCGTATCTGATAGGCTTCCAACAAACTGGCGCAGCAAAAGCTTGTCGTCGCCGCCGGTGTTACCACAAAGTGCCCTAAACTGGGCAACATGTTGATGGGGATTGCCAGTCCCCTTATAGACGTGAACTTAGGAATTGTGTAACCTGGCGGGTACTTGATTTGGTCATACCAGCCCGGATAAGGCCGTCCCGTTTTTACAACGTGGCCGGCTGCTTCGGCCGCGTGATGAACCTTTATCCGCTGGGCTATATATTCGTCCAGATCAGTTTTAGAGATTGTATCCTCTTTAGCCGTTGATAGAACGGGCTGAGGGTTTGATGTTTCTCCCTTATCATCCCCAAGGACGATCGGGGGTTCTTCAGTCGGGGGATCTGGTTGTATCATCATCCCTATCATGTCCTGGAAGAGGAGGCCCATACGCTGTATATTGGCTGCTTGTTCAGCAGCCCTCTTTGTCTCTCTTTTCCAGTACTCGGCGGAGGAATTCGGCGTCGGTCTCTTCCTCTTGACGTTCATCTAAGGACGTCTCAGGATTCTCTTTTGGCCCCGTGAGTGCAGCCATTGTAGTCATCATCTCCTGGAGCTTTTGTTGTTGCTCCTGGGCCTTGGTCACTGACCGGGTAAGCGGTCGGTGACCCGTGGAAGTACGACTTTTTTCCTTTCCCGAAGCCATATAGACTGTATGAACTGTTATGCCCCCTGACTTGGGGCGTTTAGGTTCATCGCTTTTAGACTTTGTCAATGTCATGGGAGCTTTCTCCGGCCTCTTCCTTTTATGGACCATTGAGGTGGAAGGAGCCGTTGAAGCGGGGCATCCTGGCATTTGTTGCCCCCTGTTGTTTAACGGGGCGGTTCTTGTCTTTTTCCGCCTTTGCCCTTTTCTGGCGACGGAAGTGGTCTGAGTCAGTCACGGAGTCTTGAACCCTCCGCCAAACTTTATAAATTTTTGACGACAGCCGTTGAGAGGGCTGTTCCTGTTTTGCCTCCGGAGCTTTTTTCATAGGCGGAGGAGACCTTTTCAATGTAGCAACCGGAGAGTTTCTTTCTCACCTTCCTCAGCAATTCGAAGTTGTTCCCAGTTGGAACAGCAGCGTTGACCTCCACCACTGGAGCAGGTGGGGTTAGCCCTGAGGGGGAGTTGCCCCCTGCTTTCCTTACCCGTTGCCAATGGCGACGTCGCGCACGACGAGCCGTTGGGATTGGCTCGAAAACCGAGATAGTTTCTTGTTGCCCCCTGTTTGAGTGCGGGGTAACCGCTGATGTCAGCCTATCGAAGACTGATGCCTTCTGGCCAGCTGGGGGAGGAGTGGGAACCGTCAATCTTGTGAAGACCGACTCTCTAATACGAGAAGCCGCTTCAACGGCTTCCGAAGCAGCGGCCGTTGCCCTCTTTGGGACAGCCACTTTATAGTTCTGACCCAGCCTGGTGAAAACAGAGGCTGTCAGCTTAGTAGCGGGCGACCCGTTGACAGGGGTCGTGGTAGCAGTGAGCCGGTCGAACACCGACTTCTTGTTCGCTTCTGGTGCGGGTATGGGTATTGGCGCAGAGAAGCTTGTAGGCGGGATCATGGTCCCGAAGAACAAGCCGGTGGTGGCTTGAGTCACCTGGTCTACCGGCAGAGTCAGGAAGGAAGCCGCTTGGGGCCCATATGCTACACCTCTCGGTGAGGTGGAACGTCCGCTGCAATGGCATTTCGAGCAGTTGGTGGCCATTGAATCTTGAGTTCTGCGCCAGACAAAAGACCAAATCTTAGCAACTTGAAATCCGAGGACAACCATTTAACAAACCGCGATTGGTTCGCGAAGACGACACACGAAGTGTGGAGTGGAAAGAGGAAAAGGTCCCACCGGGCGTGCCAGAATCTGTTCCCCTCCGAACGGCGGCCGAGACGTTATGTCTGTACCTGAGGTTCGGGGCAGATGCTATTTGGTTTTATCCGTCTATCTCTCCGAAGATGCCAAGTTGACTTATGGCACCGTGTATCGGAGGTTTAGGCGGATGCGGCCGATGTAGCAGACTTCGTCAGATTCCCCCTCAGGGTGAGGGGTTTTTGATTGTGGGGACGCTCTTCCCTGCAGGCGCAAGCCCCTGCAGTTAATTACGCTATCGCGTTGCGATAACAACTTTCTCCTTCTCCAGAATTTCACTTTGCGTCGTGTATGTTTGTTTTGTTTGTGGTTGCCCGTGGATTGTATACGGAGACTTAGTGATGTCGTCGCCCGTAGGACGTGGATTAGTCCAAATCCGCATTTACTTAGATCTGGGTTTGGTGTTTTTTAGTTTAAGGATGCATTAGTCGCATTGCAGCTAAGATCAACTTAAACCTTCGTTAAGGATACATTAGTCATGTTCTAGACTAAGATCAACTTAACATGGTGATTGATTTAATTATCTGGCCGTCGGGACTCGTCACCTCTCTGACGTCGTTGAGGGATTACAACGACAGGCGTCTGAGGAGTTCAGAGATGTACCCTTGAACCAAAGTTGATTTGGGGTTTTATTGTTTATTTAAAGATCTAAGGACACATTAGCCGTAGCTGGGGCTAAGATCAACTTAGACGGGACGTTTCGGTCCGTCGCCAGTTTAGGGACGTGGTGGTCCGATATTAGTTTAGGGACGTTTCGGTCCGTCGCCAGTTTAGGGACGTGGTGGTCCGTATTCCAGTTTAAGGACGTGGTGGTCCGATATTAGTTTAGGGACGTTTCGGTCCGATATTAGTTTAGGGACGTTTTGGTCCGATATTAGTTTAAGGACGTTTCGGTCCACTTTTAATGTGTGGTCGTTGGGACCCGTCACCTCTTTGACGTCGTTGAGGAATTACAACGAGGGATGTCAAAGGAGTTCGGAGATGTACCCTCGAACCGGTCGTGAATTGGTTTAGGAGAGCCATTTTGTTCAATCAATTTAATTTAAGGACTTACAGCCAGGATTGGGTTAAGTCCAATTTTTTATTTATTTTAGGCTCTGCCTGACTGAAAGAATCAGTCCAAACAGGGCTCTGCCCCTTTACTGTTTTGCAATTTGATTTGGGCCAGGCCCTTTTTAAATAATGAGTTGCAGAAACTCAAGAATTTTCCAAACAGGGCTTTGCCCTTTTATTATTTTGCCATTTGATTTGGGCCAGGCCCTTTTTAAATAATGAGTTGCAGAAACTCAAGAATTTTCAGATTTAAGAACAAAAGTGCATAGCACTTTTGATCTAAATTTGGATCAAAAGAAAACAAGTTTTTCTTCTTGTTTTCCCCGATTTCACAGAACCAAGGGTTCATATCAAGTGCAAGGCACTATTTATTTATTTTTTTTTATTTAATTATTCATTTTTTTTATCCTCTGTTCTTCAGAGAATTTTCTCTTCTTCCAAAAGAAGTTTTTACCTCTTTTTTGTGTTCTTGATTACCCTTCAAGAGTTCCTTCTCTCTTTTTTTTTCAGAAGTTGATTCTTCTCTCCATGATCCTTTCTGAATGAGGCCTGGGGTCTTATTTATAGTGCTCACAAATTTGTTGGATTTGTTAACAAAATCTTTCCTGAATGATTTTGGGAATTTTCCCACCATTGGATCTTTGATCCAAAGGCAGAAGAAAATCTTCTGGTTTTAGAAAGAACAGAAAAGATTTCATCAAATTTTCATTCTGTTTCTGCGCAACTCCCCAATGAATGACACGTGTCGCGCAGTGATAGGCTTGCGCAACAGTGCTTGCGCAACTGCGCAGACACGTGTCGCGCAGGTGTGCACTTGCGCAACAGTGATTGCGCAACTGCGCAGACACGTGTCGCGCAGCTGTGCACTTGCGCAACAGTGATTGCGCAACTGCGCAGACACGTGTCAAGCAGCAGTGCGCTTGCGCAACTGCACAGACACGTGTCGCGCATCCGTGCGCTTGCGCAACAGTGTTTGCGCGACTGCGCAGACACGTGTTGCGCAGCTGTGCACTTGCGCAACAGTGTTTGCGCGACTGCGCAGACACGTGTTGCGCAGCGGTGCGTTTGCGCGACTGCGCAGACACGTGTCGCACTGCGGACCGCTTGCGCACTGCGCAACGCGCTGAATTTGAAGCGTTACTTCATTTATTAAAGTTTAAATTTTCAAAGCAGAGCTTTGCTCTGATTGGGGGAAGATGAAGCGTTGCTTCTTCTCCCGCCTTGGAACTTGAACAGAGCTTTGCTCTGATTGGGGTAAACAGGGCACACCATATCAAATAGGGTGTATCTGCTCCTCCCCGATATACCATCGTGCTATGGTGTATACGGAGGAGTAATACTGAGAGAGAATCTCATTCTCCTTTAGAATAGTCCAGGATATCCGTGCTCAAGTATTCTCCTCTTTGATCACATCAAAGGACATAATACTTATACCCGTATTGGTTCTCTACTTCTAACTTATATTCTGTGAATATCTCAAAAGGTTCAGACTTGTGTCTCAACAGGAACATATGTCTGAATCTTAAGAGATCATCAGAGAATGTAATGAAGTACAAAGAACCGGTCTTGGCATGTGTAGACAGGGGACCTACATACATCAACATGTATCATCCCAAGAGTTCACTAACTCTTTTTCTGTTTCCAGTAAACGGAGCTATGGTCATTTTATCTTTGTGACATGACTGGCGAGTTTCACAAGATGTAAATTCAAACTAATTTAAATATGCATCTTTATGTAACTCTAGCTAGTCGGGTCGCATTGATATGACCTAGTCTACAATACCTCAAGAAGGATCCGTTCATTTCTGAACTCTTCCTCTTTTGTGTGTTCCGTATACTTAGAACTGTAGTTTGATTTAGAACATCAATGCTTTTAGATAACGTGCCTGAACCGATCAACTTTTGATATAGGAAATGTTCAAAACATTATCCATCAATACAAAATTTTATCATTTCTTTACTAATAAAGAGACTGATATGATTTTGTATATCAGGTTCGGTATCTAATAACATTCGTTCAGAATCAATGTATTGGTAATACAGGGTGACAGTGACCAACAGACTTGGCTGCAACACTTGCCCCGTTTTCTGCCTCATGAAACTTATCACCCGTTCTCAGTTTTTCTACCCTTTTGTAGCCCTATGTAACAGATTACATATGTGGGATCCTGATCCGGTATCATATACCAAGGATGCGGAGGATACTGAGAAACAGTTCTGTATAATGAACACACCCGAAGATGATGCATCAGTATGCACTCTCTTCGTTTGGGAGGCATGGGAATTCTGGTAATCCCCAATTTCCTGCTATGTCTTATAACAATTATAAGTTGGAGCGGGACCAACGTTCCCCAGCTCAGTATAACAAGCGGGTTCGGTCAAATATTCCGTACTATTATCTTGATTAAGGCGTGATATGGTCGCTACCTGGAGAGAGAGAGAAGAAAACACTCAGCGTGCGCTCTTGCAAGAATAGATTGGTTATTATTTTATCTAATCAGGATGGCTCCCACTGCTTTTTATCAAATCTTCCTTCAAACCCTAAAAGGAAAGACTAGCCGGTATTAATTACACACTACAAGTTCGCCAATCTTTCAGCCAGGCCAGTGTCGGTACTTTGAGGGAGGTCCCCCGTGCTTTCGCACGAACCTAATTAATGTAAACCTCGTTTTCCCAGAGGCGTAACCTCGTTAACACCTTTCTAGACACCTACTTGATCGGCTAATTGTCATGTATAAAACTCTCCCAGGAGTAACAATTACTCGCAGCGGGTATCGGGATCCAACTATCTCATAGAAGGTATACAATCTCATTGCAAATTTCAACACTTGAAATTCCCGATAATTTTGCCCCTAGCACCCTATGACCTTGACGGAGGTCAACAAACCATAGGCTACTAGTCAAGTTCAACCCGTCATTTCTTGATCGAATTAAACCCACCCGCACGACCCTTGACGGAGGTCAACAAGGCCGCACGACTACCCTAATCCAATCTGCATCATATGCATAAGCAGATAAATACTAGTTAGCTACCGCACACTACGCCTTGACGGAGGTCAACAAACGTAGCACGAATACTAAGTAGGACTTATCTGAAATGACGGAGGGCTACGACAGGTTTTTCTGAAAACCTATTGCGTAATGAACTTGATATCGTTGTAGGATCGAATAAATTTTGAAATGGAGTGTTTTTGAGGCTTTTCTAGTTTTGCTAAAGGAGTCACTCCCGGTGAAGGGATCGTCGGTCCTTTCCTCGTCGAATGAGGTGCGGGATATATCATATATATCACTGTGCAAAGCAAAAACTCTTAAAAGCAATTAAAAGACAAACCGAGTGTGTAGCATCTGCCAGTTATTGCTAAAGGAGTCATTCCCGGTGAAGGGATCTCGGTTCTTTCCTTATCGAATAAGGTGCAGGATATATCATATATACCGCTGTGCAAAGCAAAAACTGTAGCTACCTGTTTTAATTTTGAAATTCGATTATACAACATCTTAGGTTTCTTTTATTTCATTAATCTCATTAATGAAGTCCCATCATTTAAGTACCTAAACAACATAGATAAATACGACGTACACTTATGCCATCCGCATTCGCCTCGATGTCCCCTCGTGCACCGTTAGGTTAGGTAACTAACGGCGGAGCGGGGCAGGGCTAGCGTGGGTGTAAAACATAAGTAACGTCTATATAATATATCATATATACTATATACTGTATCTATCACAGAACATCACATGATCACATCACAGATATCGCAGCAGAAGAATCATATGAAATATTGGATATACTAGGACGTCCGTGTTTTCAATACGAGCCAGTATAAAACACAGATTCCACGGTCGCGATGAATAGCCAAACCCACACCCCTAGACCCCTATGAGAGCGGCAAGAAACCCTACCAATTCTAGAGTTAGGAGACCCGGACTCGACTCCTCGAGTTGGTCTCCCACTGGATCCTAGAACCCGGTTACTTGTGCTCCCCTCCTTGGGTCTATCCTAGTGCGGAAAAGTAAATAATATACATCAACGGTGACAACTTCCGCAACCTGGAATTGCCCCAATAAAAGAATATTCCATACAAGTTTTTACATGAATGAAAATGAAAAACACTCATCTCACATAAAAACCCCCGGTTATTCAAACACGACGATCCAATATAACATATCCAGCAACACATAACATCACATGTCAACAACGTAAGTAAATATGTGCATCCCAATTGTCGTTGACATATAGCAACGAAACCGGCGATATCACATATTACACTTACGGTCACAGAAAAGAAAGTGTAAAACTACAACAGTTGGAATCCGCAATCTCTTTAGACATCGCATGCCTAATCAAATGAAATACTTAGACATCGCATGCCTAACAATTATAAACCCCGCATTTTAGTCTCATTATCGAAAACTCTTTTCAATATCAAGTCGGGCAATTCAACAAGATTCCCGAAAAACTGATCGAATGCTCGTCGCAAACTTTAGTAGGCGGACGCACCCCTGATACCGTCGACGAAGTGCACCAAGGCGGAACACCGCTACCGCGAGCACCCGAACGGGTGCTTTCGGCGATGGGGTTCTCCTACAGTCACTTGGTCGGGGCTATGGAGTGAGGCTGTCTATTAAGTTTACCCGGCGAGTATCCGCGTACGCTACGTGATTGCGACGGACTTTTGATCACATCAAAATTCCGTGGCAACCGATCAAGTGAGACTAAAGTGCTATGTTTATAACATTCATTCAGTTATCTCATAACTATATTGTGAATTCCAATTATTGTATCACATTCCAGATAATTAGAAAATGTTAAACTTTCCGATCGAACATTCAAACACCCAAGTTTTCCCGATACAGATCAACACATGAAAACAAGTTTAAAAACATCCAGTTCATGCCTCAGTACCAACGGTCCAGCCGTAGAAGGGTCAAGCCAACGCCTCACATGTGGCACGCCGTACTGCCCCAAACCCGAAGGTTCAAAGGGCAGTTCAAGACGGTCGCATAATCGAGTTAAGGTTTGTTGTCTTCTAGAGGGTCCATCGAGTAACTTGCACTACTTAGAACGTCTTTAAACCACGGAAAAATCCAACACTTGGAAATTTCCCGACAGGAGAAAAATTGGGTATTTATATCCGGTCGAACTTTTTAACATATTCAAAAATTTATCCGGAAAGCCACATAGACAAAATCTGATACACCGAATCCCCAAAACAACCCCAGAAAATTCAACTCTTGAATAAAATTTAAAAACTCCCAGAGAACTCAGCACTGAATAAAAAAAGTTACTGTGCAAAATTGGGAGGGTGACGTCTCACTTTCGCCGCGGAACCGCCGCATAAGCTAGGCTTATGCCGCGGTTCCGCCGCGCATTAGAGGGATCATGAGATAAATTTTGCGCCGTAATTCTTAGAATTCCCTGCTGAATTTTTAAAGCATTTTTAATCTGGAAAAAACCCATTTTTTGAAAGTTGGACAGAGAGCATGGAAAAAATGGGGTTTCGGGTTCGTTCGGATTTCAAACGTCGTCTAGACTTCGCCTAAGGCTTTAGCTAGGCTCTGATACCACTGTAGGGTTCCTAGACACTCTAATGAGGTCTCATAAGGTATCAACCATGCCAATTTCAAATTTAACGGTGCCGAGAAACCCTAGACTAGATCGTTGACTAGATATTTAGGCGACAAATGAGTAACTAGTTAACAATTTAACTATAAGAACGGAAATACAACCTTTGTAGATCCGGTTCTCCACCTCCATAGCTCCATGACGAAGCCTCCTCGCTGTCCAAATGGAATCCCGGGCTCTAGCGTCGGCTTCATCGGAGAATGGGCGGGCTAGGTCGTCGACATCGATGCCGAAGATGATCTACGTCGAGGAATCACTAGATCAAGCTCCAACTTCACCAAGTCATGAAACTTGTGAAGAAAACACACTCTACTACTTGGCAAGAGGTAGAGGATGAAGAAATAGGAAGTGGGTTCACTTTAGAATTGGATTTCTCACTCATATTCATCAATCACCATTGATGGAATCAAGGTTCTTCATCTTGAAGAAGAAGAAGAAGATGATGATAATAATATGATAAGTATTATGAAAAGAATAATAAAATCATTCTTATCATAATATTAACCATGGTTATGTGTAGAGAATTGACTAAGGTTAAATGAATGGTTAGGGTTAATGAGATGAAGACAAAAGGGTTATTTTGGTCAAAACTTCATGAAGCTTCAACAAGCTTCATGAAAGAAAGAAACCCTTTTGTTTTTCTTTTCTCTTTTCTTTTAATCCAAATAAAAAGACAAATGAACGAATAAAATAAAAACCTAACCATTTACTTAACCATAGGTTTAACTCTTTACGCATACCCTAGCAATCTTGCATCATCAAACATGATACAATCAAGTGCACAAAAATATATCACATATACGATGTGCACATGCGAGTGAGAAAATCCATCTTAAGTAAACCGATACTAGTTAATGCAAACTAATATATCAAATATATAATTATGCATTAAATCATTAAATCAACACTTGATTTAATGATCCGGTCATATCTCATACAACCGACTAATATCAACTGTAACATCTTATCGAATCAACACTTGATCCGATAACCCGGCTATATCGCATATAACCGATCAATGTCACAAATCGCGAGAATCGAATACAGTATCACATACTGGTATCATTCTCGGTCCCGCACATATCTCATATGCGCTCCTATTTCGTTTTGCTTGAGCCAGGAAACCTCTGTGTAGGACTCTAAAGACTCGTCAATACGCCGGTAGCAGATGATGATCATATCAAGCACCCACAAGCCGCAAGCGGACTGCTAAACGTAACGACCACCCGGGTATTGAGCGATCAGAAGATCGACGAGCAAGCCCGCTCATACTCCTGTGAATCCAACCAGCAACACTTACCGTACAGTCCGGTCTCGTCGTCTGATATGTCGCATATCTCGCCTAGGGGTGGTAAACGTCAGACCCCAAGAGCTCGATAAGTCGTGTCGATATGGGGTCTATAACAGTTCGAGAAACTACAGGTAACACTTACCAGTAAATCTCAGCAACTCTGGCCAGGAATTTCCGGTTATAGCCAATCGAACACAGCGCAACATCAACTCCATATACCGGGAGAGACGAATCCCCTCCTATCGCTCATTGCCTCCATGTGATTCGGGACTGTACCCAAAAGCCACCGTTTTGCACGCCCTCTTGGACGTGGTAAGGTGGAAATCAAAGCACAGTGGGAACCACACAAGACTCTATGACGATCTCGGGTCAACAGACTACTCTGTACCAGTGTCACCAGAGAACTGCCATCTGACGTAAGGTATAATACCATCTGGGAGTTCTCGGCGAGTCCGTCCAGTGTACCCAGTCTCCACTGAGCACCCGTATATCATCTCTGATGTCAAACACCAATGGATATGGGATCATCCATCGCCCATCTGTATGGGTCGAGAAGGTATACGCTAGTCTACTCTGGTATATCGATGCCCCGTCTCGATACACCCACGACTAGGGACCATGAAGGATGTACTTATGGACTAACATGTCCCCACTAGTATGATCCGCATCATAGTCCAGGTAGTCAAGTACACATCCTAAGGGCTTTACCAACATGTAACAGAGAGACAATCAGTGTACACGTTAAGGTAAAGAGTAACCAGATAGCATACAATCATGTCGAGCAAGAAAGTCCTCCCTATATATGTCCCAGCATCCACTACAATATACATCCTATGTACAGTAATGGCCTCTAGGGCATACATATAACTAACACATTAGTGTTAAAGTGTGAATGAATAAGTGAAAGTGACACGTACTTGTACACAATCCGCGGACCCGATTGATTTATTGCA
The DNA here is from genome assembly GCA_030015575.1 of Agapanthus africanus. Taxonomy (NCBI): domain Eukaryota; kingdom Viridiplantae; phylum Streptophyta; class Magnoliopsida; order Asparagales; family Amaryllidaceae; genus Agapanthus; species Agapanthus africanus. Next base: position 550,624,042 of record JASDDO010000031.1, read on the forward strand.
TTGTCGACGCCTATGGGACGGGTATAAGTGTGACCATAACTGGAATGGGACGGTTATGGAGCACTTATATTAGTGCCATAGGTAAGGCACCAAATACTGTCCATTTACCTTGGGTATCAGTCGAGACATGCTTGATGGAGATCCTGTCTCCAGTTCTCGCGTAGACTTGTCATGGACCGACTAGTATTTGAGTTTATACTTGGTGTTTGATGTAGATCATGGGGTGTGGGGTAGTTTGAGTGTGAGTTCAACAGAATCTCGGGAGTCCCATTGCCGGCACATACAGCGATTCTGGAGATATATGGGTGATATTACTGATTATTAGCGAGCGACTCGGGCCCGTGTTCCCTTGTCCTTAGGTCCTACCCTTGGGTGGGGGATACTCATGAGTGGTTGACTCTCACACTTGAACTGACTATAGGTTTAGGGACCTGGACAGTGAGACTTAGAGACTGTTAGGTTTAGTGACATGTACATGCAATGATACTGATTCAATATACCTGCCATACTGTTTACCCCTTTACTGTTTACCTGTATTGGCTACTTCATGCTCATGTTATCACTTCATGCTTACCGTCTTGTATTCATCATTTATTACACTTGTTATACCTGTATTTCTATTTATTGCTATTATGTCGCTCTGACGACCTGAGTATACATGCTCAGAGTGAGAAGTGGATTTAGCTTGGACCAGGACCTGACGTACCTCGAGGACACCGTAGATATCTGGATCGGCGAATCAGCGCTACACTTCCTTGATCTCTATCTGGTTAGTTTTGTACTTGTGTTTATTTAGTGACTGTATTTCTCATTACCTGTGCATTGAGTACTGATTACCACGTAAAGCTAGAAGCCGAAATGTGACTACGGCAGGATGTTTCCTTGACCGTAGAGCATGGCTGGTCTTGTCAACCCCTCGTATTCCGTATTTTGGGAAGCGGGGCGTGACATGGTTTTGTTGGTATCAGAGCCAGGTTTTGCTATGATTGGGACTGTTGTTTCCGCGTAGGGCTTGACAATCTAAGCCACCCTTTCGGTCTAGATTGTAAACTTGTTATTCTTGATCTTGATCCACATAGTGTGTTCTGTTATACATTTTGATCCATCCGCTAGAGTTTTGGGTGACTTTGTAGAGTTACGTGATTGTAATTATGAACTGCAGCATAGTTACAATACTGTACTCTGTTTGAGTGACTTGGAGTTCTACATTTGATTTCCACTCGTTTGAATTTCACCTCACCCGATATTCTTGTTTCCTTGCCTAATCTATATTGTATTCTGATTCTTATAGCTTGTACCTTATGTCGTCCTAAAATTGTTGTTTCAGGGCCATGTCTTCCAACGACTTTTCTTCTATCTCCACTCCCCAGAATCAGACCGTCGAGATTTTGAATGTACTGCAGGGTTTGAAGGAAGCCCAGGAGCAAATGAACGACCTGTTAGCTGAAGGATTAAGAAGGCAGATGACTCAGGCACCAGCGGAAGCCTCCAATCGTAAGAGAATCCCTGTTAAACAAGGAAAGGATGTGAAGATGAAGCGCTTATTTGTTCCTCAACAACGGTAGCAGCGGAGAGCTTAGTGTTGTGGATACTGTAAGAGGCTAGGACACCTTCAGAAAGACTGTCGCAGGGCTAAGGGGCAATGCCTGATTTATGGATCCAACGAGCATCTTATCGATGGTTGCCCTCGAAGGAAAGAGCTACAAGGAGGAGATTCGTCCACACTCTCCACTCCTGCTAAGTGACTTGGTTATTTCGTAGTTCGAGCTTTGAGGATAGTACGGACACAGCGCAGAATTCAACTCGCTTGACGAGAATGCAGCGGTCTAGATATCAAAGAAGAATTATCACCTTTCTGCTTTCAATAAAAATATTGTAAATCTTTTGTAAATATTTCCTTTCGTTTAAAATCTTGTATCCGTTGAACTTTTAGTTGAATGCAATAAAATTCTGAGTTGTGATGTATGTATCGTCCTCTTGCCAGTCATTTTCCTTATACCGCTTATTGCATCAATATTCTAAATTTTGATTTTCAGTCCTTACCTACCGCATATTTTCCTTGTGCTCCGTATCCTTGGTTATTTTCTTAGTGTGTTCCACTGTCTAATCATGACTCTTTCTTTTCAGTCCATGGCCCACCCTGGAGCAGCGCCCCCTCTAGATGAGGACACACGATCGTGCGTTTCCTTGGACTGCATGCTGGTAAGTTCAGATGACGAGATCAACGACCCACAGGTTATTTTCGGAAACAGCGATTCCGAGGATGAGGGAGTCGCAGCCCCAGAAGTCGACATGATCAGCGACTCTGACAACAAAAAAGAGGACCCCGAAGAGGACCCGATAGAGGGAGATCCCGTGGAGAACCCGATAGATGAAAATCCAGGAGAGGAAGACCTTGAGGAGAATCCAGTGGAAGGAAATTTTGTGGAAGAAGATCCAGAAGAGGCGAATGACGGGGAAGCATACCACGATGAAGAAGCTCCAGCCGAGGCCGAAGGACCAGAAGAAGAAGACCCCGTGGCAGAAGAACCTCCAGTGGCAATCCCTGCGAGGCGCTATGGAAATGGACGCCCCTATCTCAGCGTGCGAGCTTACCCTAACCTGCTGAACTTCCATAATCGCGACTGATGCGACTTATCCTTGTTTCTTCTGGCCAAATAAATTTATGTATAGCTTAGGGCCACTTTTATTTTTCGAGATTGCCTTTCTTGAAATTCTTCTGGGAAAATAAATAATAATAAAGTTTCTGAGTTCGCCAATCTTTTGAGTATTGATTCGTATTATGCATTGACTTTTCCCTCCCCAATAAATTTCTTTCCCTTCTGAGATTCATCACTATTCACCCGTGCACCTTGTGTTGACCCGACCTCAGCCTCTTCGACAATTCAGATTGAAGTACCGCACCCCGACCTTTTCGAATGGACCATACTCCAGTGTAATCCCTATCCTGACTAGCCCCTATACATTTTTAGTGCTATCTCCTATTACCATAATTACATGCAGTGACATTGCTATTTGAAATCTAGTTTTCGTTATTGTATGTTTATCAATATATATATGTATATATATATGTATGTATATATATATGTATATATGTGTGTGTGTGTATATATGTGTATATATGTGTGTGTGTATATATGTGTGTGTATATATATATATATATGTGTGTGTGTGTGTGTGAGTGTTATTAACTACTTCCGTTTTACTATTTCTGAATAGTGTACTATTCTTCACATTTTCAATATTGCAAGTATATGTTGCACATGCTATTTTTCTTATTTCGCCATATGGATTTTCTCAAGTTATTTTAAAATTGTTTGATCGATATATTTATTCTAAAATATTTTGGCCTATCGGCAAATCCTTCACTATTGTTTGTTATTGTTATTTTATTTCTGGTATTGTGCATATAGTTTATCATTATAGATGGTCCTGCTTTATGCTACTTAGGCCTATTCTTTTAGTTACGTTATTTCTTATGCTTATATAGACCTTGGATTTTATCCAGCTGCTTTTAAGCAAATCACCATATGTTAGCGTTTAATTTTGTGGCTTTCGCATTACACTTTATCGCTTATCGTTATTTTAATTTCGAGGACGAAATTTTCTTTAAGGGGGATATGATGTAATACCCAGTTCTTTTGTACACTAATATCCGTATTTTTATAAAGGGTTGCTTACAAAATCTATTTATTTATATTTATAATTATTTTATATATTTTAAAACCATAATCCTTTCATTTTATTTGTTTCCTTCTCATAACCCTAACCCTATTTCTTTTCCTTTTTATTTTCCATCTCCGAGCCCAGCCCACCATTCCTTTCCCCTTCCCTTTTCCCAATTTCTTTTGTGCAGCCCAGGGCCCGACCCATGAACCCCCAAACCCACACCCACTTTCCCCAATCCGACCCGCTTCTCCCCTTTCTTCCTCCTTCGTTCCCACCTTCCCGCTCTTTTCACCCTCACGTCCCCGCTTCTCTCGCGCCCACGACCAGCGCTCGCGATCCCGTCCCCGCCCCAACGTTCCCCTTTTTCTCGCGCCGAACTCCCCACTTCTCGGCCGCGACCTCACGCACGCGAACGCTCACGAAACTTCCCTCGACCTCGTCTTTCCTCACCTCTGCCTCCACCCTCACCATTGCCGGCTCCACCACCTTCGTCGCCAAAACCCGAGGCCACCTCACTGCAACCCCGAGCTCTCTCTCTCTCCACCTTCCCCTCGCTCTCGTTCTCCCTCTCAACACCACCGAGCACCATCGTCCCTCCGGCCTCGTTGTCGTCCCCTTTCGCCGCCGGCCACCTCGTCTCCCTCTCTCGCTCATACCAGCCGAGCTCCCTCACCTCCACCACCTCCTTCTATCCAAAACCTATCTCCTCACCGTACCCCTTCACCGAGCTTCCCCACTGCACCCCCTCTCACCGCCGACGAACCCACCCGAGCTCCTCACACACCCCCTGCCGCCGGCCGCCTCCCAGAGCCACAGCGACCACCCCTGCAACCTCCAGAGCGCCGACGAACCCCGAGCATCTAGCTAACCGCGCCACGCTGCACCAGGCCACCACCTTTGCCGAGCACTGCCTCGACCACCCTCCGGCCGACCCTATCACCTCAGCAAGCTCCTCCTCGCGCATCAACTTCCTCCCCCTCTCTCACCGATCTTCTTTCAACAACCACCGCCATCACCCAACCCCGACGACAACATTCCCTGCACGCCAAGGACCCGACACCCATCGCCTCCAACTCGGACTTCCCCCTTTGCCAGCAACCTCATCCGGCGACCACAGCCCACATCCCTGGCTGCCTCGCCATCAAGCGCCGACACCAACGACCACCACCCTCGCCGTCAAGACCCCGGAAACCAAACCGCCGCTGCCGAGACTCGAACTCGAGCAAAGTCGAGTTGTCGTGCCGCGTCCGCATTGCGATCGTGCCGTTGCCGCTGCCGTACGTCATCAACGCGTCATCAGGCAAGTATATTACTTGCTTCATGCTATTAGTTCGTAGTTAATTCAGTCTAGAATTAATATCGTAGATATATATTTCGTGCGAGCCTATACGATACAAGTGTTTGGTTTGGAACTTTAGGCGAAAACATAACTTTAAATGGCGGAACTTGTGATCCTTGGACCTGTCTACTATTTATCGATGTGCCTTAGGAATTTGGTTGAAAACCACTGTCGTTTCACCTATGAAATGTTAATCTTAATAATCATTACGAAATCTGAATTTCCTGAACATGCTAGACCGTTATATTCACGTTAAATCTTTTACGAATCGTATTTTGGCGTTACATGGTTCGTATCGAAGCCAACGGGATAATATATAGAACCCTATAATTGATATCTGAAATTGAACTAGTTACGATAGAGAAAACTGCGGAGAATTACGATTCTGGACTGCAGTCCAGAGTGGTAATTCTAGATAACCCCTGTTGTTAACCCACTGTATTTTCCTTGCTCAAATACGGAAGTGTGCGGAACCCTATATAGTTACGAAGAAAATTGAGTTATCTTCCTTATCCCACTGGTCTCACTGGATTCCTCAACTGCATGATATTTTTAACACATTTTATAATGTCGACGTGTCTAGCTGAATTTTGCAGAGACAGATTTTACACATCAACCTTAACTTGACCATAACTTCCCTTTGATATAGGATATTACTGATCCGCCAATTTCAATGGAAACCTTACTAATAACCCTAAATATTTTTCAACTATAGCGTCGCCTAATTACGATCCCAATTGGGATTAAAATGTGTTACGAAACGGACTTCCAATTCTGAAATCGGATTTCCAGCAGTGAACACTTAAATTGAAATGGCCACAATTGGCAAACCTGATACCCGATTAACGCGAAAACAATTTTTATGGATAGATAATTAAACATACTGCTTACCCCTTTTTCATTGTTTCGTTTAATTTTGCATGTATGATTTATTGTGAATTATGCAAGTGTTCGGACACTGACTGATGATATTCTCTTCATATCGTAATTATCGTATTCTCATCATATCGTGTAGATGTCATTGCATTGGTAACCTAGTGGTCATGTACATTACCCAGTGTTAGATATTAGTGTTGGATTGTGGCAAGTACGTTAGTGTTAAAGTGTGAATGAATAAGTGAAAGTGACACATACTTGTACACAATCCGCAGCCCCGATTGATTTATTGCATTGTCGACGCCTATGGGACGGGTATAAGTGTGACCATAACTGGAATGGGACGGTTATGGAGCACTTATATTAGTGTCATAAGTAAGGCACCAAATACTGTCCATTTACCTTGGGTATCAGTCGAGACATGCTTGATGGAGATCCTGTCTCCAGTTCTCGCGTAGACTTGTCATGGACCGACTAGTATTTGAGTTTATGGTTGGTGTTTGATGTAGACCATGGGGTGTGGGGTAGTTTGAGTGTGAGTTTAACAGAATCTCGGGAGTCCCATTGCCGGCACATACAACGATTCTGGAGATATATGGGTGATATTACTGATTATTAGCGAGCGACTCGGGCCCATATTCCTTTGTCCTTGGGTCCTACCCTTGGGTGGGGGATACTCACGAGTGGTTGACTCTCACACTTGGACTGACGATAGGTTTAGGGACCTGGACAGTAAAACTTAGAGACTGTTAGGTTTAGTGACATGTACATGCAATGATACTGATTCAATATACCTGCCATACTGTTTACCCCCTTTACTGTTTACCTGTACTGGCTACTTCATGCTCATGTTATCACTTCATGCTTACCGTTTCTTATTCATCATTTATTACACTTGTTATACATGTATTTCTATTTATTGCTATTATGTCGCTCTGACGACCTGAGTATGCATGCTCAGAGTGAGAAGTGGATTTAGCTTGGACCAGGACCTGACGTACCTCGAGGACACCGTAGATATCTGGATCAGCAACTCAGCGCTACACTTTCTTGATCTCTGTCTGTTTAGTTTTGTACTTGTATTGATTTAGTGACTGCATTTCTCATTACCTGTGCATTGAGTACTGATTACCACGTAAAGCTAGAAGCCGAAATGTGACTACGGCAGGATGTTTCCTTGACCGTAGGAGCATGGCTGGCCTTGTCAACCCCTCGTATTCCGTATTTTGGGAACCGGGGCGTGACACTGCGCGGTTGCCTCTTGGCGAGGGCTTTGATCTCTGGCGTCGTGGGTAGGCAACTACCAGCCTGGGATGACCGAGTGGGATAGCCGCTTGAATGCCTTTTGCGAGGGCTTCGATCCCCGGTGTCATGGGTAGGGAGCTACCAGCAGGAGATAGCCGAGCAGGGTAGCTGCTGAGCTGCCTCTAAGGAGGACTTTGATCTTTAGCTTTGGAGGGGCTGTAAGAAGCCCACAAAGGATGACCGAGCAGTGAAGTTGCGCGGTTGCCTCTTGGCAAGGGCTTTGATCTCTGGCGTCGTGGGTAGGTAACTACCAGCCTAGGATGACCGAGCGGGGTAGCCGCTTGGATGCTTCTTGCGAGGGCTTCGGTCCCTGGTGTCATGGGTAGGGGCTACCAGCCGGAGATGACCGAGCAGGGTAGCTGCTCGGTTGCCTCTTGCGGGGGCTTTGATCCTTCAGGACGGGGACCGAGCAGGGTTACTGCCCAGTGCCTCTTGGTGAGGAATTTGATCCCTATCGGTTGTGGTAAGAAGCTACCAGCCGGGGATAGCCGAGCAAGGGCTCCACTGCCTCTGGGAGGACTTAGGTCCTTAGCACGGGAGGGGCTATAGGAAGCCTACCAAAGACCTTTGGCCGGGCAGGGTTACTGCCCAGTGCCTCTTGGCGAGGGCTTTTGTCCTGAAGGATAGCCGAGCGAGGGACCTTCGGGCTCGACTGCCTCTGGGAGGGCTTTTGATCCCTGTCGGTCGTGGTAGGAAGCTACCAGCCGGGAATAGCCGAGCATAGTAGCTGCTGAGCTGCCTCTAAGGAGGACTTTGATCCTTAGCGTTGGAGGGGCCGTATGAGGCCTGCTAAGGATAACCGGGCAGTGAAGCTGCGCGGTTGCCTCTTGGCAAGGGCTTTGATCCCTGGCGTTGCGAGTAGGGAAGCTACCGGCCAGGGATAGCCGAGCAGAGGAACTACTCGGCTGCCTCTACGGAGGACTTTGATACTTAGAGTTGGAGGGGCCGTATGAGGCCTGCTATGGATAACCGGGCAGTGAAGCTGCGCGGTTGCCTCTTGGCGAGGGCTTTGATCCCCGGCGTTCGAGTAGGGAAGCTACCAGCCAGGGTTAGCCGAGCAGGGGAGCCGCTCGGCTTCCTCTACGGGGGACTTTGATCCTTAGCGTTGGAGGGGCTTTAAGAGGCCGGCTAAGTATAACCGGGCAGGGTAGCTGCTCGGCTGATTCTTCATGAGGTTTCGCCCGACCATCCAGTCGCAGGTATGGGGAACATGAACGGTCGCGGCGGGCGGGCGCGTAACATGCGCATTGAATGTGGGGGGAGGCGAAGCGCCAGGGTCGCGTCGCTCCGATTCTGCCAATGAAGGCTCGATGATCGCCGCGTGGCAGCGACTTCTTGGGCGAGTGCGGGCGACCGTTGAGTTCCGTTGGGTGCAGTGGGCTATATAAGGCTGAAGGAGCACTGGTCCTTCCTTTCTTCGTAAACAGATCGTCGAGAATGCAGGACTTCCCTTTTACCATCCCCGAAATCGTCCACTTCGAAGACGTATACCTCTACGACCAGAACTGCACCGAGGACACGGTGCAGTTGGTCTATGGGATTATCGAAGACCACTTCGGCCGGCTGCTCCCTCGACGCTCCTCCCTGCTGCAGCTGCTGATGTACTCCATCTGGAGGGCGTCGCCGGGGCTCTACAACCCCTTGTCCGAGCAGCTCTATGACGAGGCTGCGGGTAAGCTGAGGTCTCTGAGACGCTTCGGCCTGATCTCCGCGAGTCGGCTGGCTCGCTCAGTGGCGCTCGTCCGTGAGTGCTACGAACTGAGGCTCAGGGTCAACGCGCGAGGGGGAATCGAGGGCCGAGGTGGGATCTCGCGAGGCCTCGGCTGGTGGAGATCTTTACCGAGTACCATGAGCAGTGCTCTTTGCACCCACTTCCCCCGCTGCTATAATTTTCTTTTTCTTTTGTATTGTTCGGCTGAGGAGCCCATAATACTTTTTGAATAAATGAGACATTTCCTTCTCTTTTCGCAATGTTCCATTGGTCTTTATTAAATTAACAACAGACCATAGGAATAGTTTACATTGCCTTAAAAGAAAAGTACAGGCTAATAGATGACCTTATCAGCGTAGCCCGAGCCCCTCGGAGGCTTATTTGTCTCCGTGCTCGGCACCGAGTACGGGGCTCCCTGAGCGCCGGACTGATCATCTGCCGAAACGAGCATGATCTGGCCGATGGTCGGCTCGGCGGGTGGGTGACGCTGCTCCTGCTCGCGGTCGGCCTGCCGTTTGTCCCTCAAGTAGGTGGCGAGGTGCCCCGATCGGATGGGCTCCTTGATGTAGTCCCGAAGTTGCTTACAATCCTCCATGGCGTGGCCCAGCGTTCGGTGGAAGGCACAGTAAAGGCCCCGGGTTCGCTTTGAGGCCTGACACGGGATTGGAGGGAACTTGAAGAACCCCTCGCCCTGGGCCTCCTCTAGTAACACTACGAGGGAGACGTTGAGCGGGGTGTACTCCTGGAACTTCGGGTGATAGGACTGCTGACGCTCCGGCCTCTCTTCCCGAGCCCTCTTTTTCTGGTCGGACCGTTCTGCTCGGGGGAGGTTCGCGTTCACCTCGGACTCCAGCTGAACCTCGCGCTCGGTCCACTCCTTGAGCTCGGCCATGGTCTTAGGCTGTGCCAACATAAAGGAGCACAACCACTCCTTGTGCCTAAGCCCAGATCTGAGCGCCGTGATGATGGTCTCGTCCCGGTGCTCGGGGACCTCAAAGAGGGCATTGTAGAAGCGAGTGATGTAAGCCTTGAACGTCTCCTTGTCCCCGCTCTTAATTGTAAAGAGGTAGTTGACCGTGCGCTTCTACCGACGGTTCCCAACGAAGTGGCCGAGGAACTGAGTAGCCAGCTCGTCGAATGTCGATATTGAGCGAGGCTCGAGCCCTCGGAACCAGTCCCGACCTGCGCGGATGAGGGTGGCTGGGAAGGTCCTGCACTGGGCGGCGTCAGAATGGTCTTGGAAGCTCATCCCCGCGGTGAAAGCATCCAAATGGTCTTTCGGGTCGGTTTTCCCGTCGAACAGAGAGACCTTCGGGGGCTTGTTGCTCGAGGAGACGTGGACAGCGAACAGTCCCTCGGTGAACGGCTTGGTGAGCGAGTCAGCGACGTACTTAGCCCCGTCGCCCGAGAGGTGACCTTCCAGGCGCAAGCCTTCGATCTTCTTCTCGAAGGCGTCGAGTCGGCCGTGGAGGATTCGGCGCCTTGTGATCCCTGGCCTCTGCTGTGGAAGACCTACGTCTGGGTGCGGCCCCGGTTCCTCTCGATGAGGTCCCTCATATCCCCGGGCGAAGTGGCTCTCGAGCCGTCGTGGCAAGCCCCCTCTGTGCGACCCCATCGAGGGAGGGGGTATCGATCGTGCCTGTGAGCAGGCGAGGTGATTGACATCTCCTCCGGGGGGTAAGGGTCGCGAGGAGGCTCGAGGCGAGGCGCTCTGGCGGCAGATCTTGGTGTGGAGCCATGGGGCGCCCAACGGGCCTCAGGGGGTATTGGCCCGTGAGATCTGTGGCCAGGAGTCGTAGCCTGCCGGTGGTCAGCCGTACCGGCGAGGGCAGAGCCTTTTGGAGGTGGAGGAGCGACGATCTGGGGCTCAGGCCCGGCCGTTTGGACGCGGACGAGCGCCTCCACCAGGGACTGTAGCCGATCTATTCGGCCGGTGAGGGCGTTGATGATGGTCGCTGGAGGAGGTTCATCCGCGCCTCCGGTGAGGGGGAGGCGGCGGCTGGTACCTGGATCTTCAGGGTGGTTGCTTGCCATATGGATGGAGATCGGAATGCCAACTTTGTTTTTGTGGAAAATCGTTTCCCACAGACGGCGCCAACTGATGGAGGTCCTTTTCGGGTCTCCTTCAGATGTTGTCTTTCGTCGATCTTCCGGTGGATTTTGGAGGTGATCCCCTGTTGCGTGTGAGTCTCAATGGGTTTTGAGGAGATTAGTGATTTGAAGAGTTTAGCACCGAGTACCTGCAAGGAAGTCCCGGGGTGGTTTGGTACCACCGAGGACCCTCCGACGATCAAGTTAGCACCAGATCCGAGCAGAGTAATGGCTAAGTGGAATAAAAAATGGCTTACTTGACCCCTCTGTGATAGGGGTTTATATAGTGGCGGCAGCACGCAGTAGCAGGCGCGAGAATCTCGCCGGCAGTTACGCTCCCGACGTCACGCCCGTGTAAAGAGTGGATCGCCCATTAATGGGGATCGCGATGGCGTGGAACGTTGGATGTTGTTGGCGGAGAATCAACGCCTGACGAGATTTGCGGAGCGGCGGTTACGCCTGTGAGTGGTGGAGCTGGTCGGTCGGAGGACCGAGAAAGATGGCCTCGGCTGGAGAGCTTGGGGACGAGCGAGAGGGCCGAGGAGTCTTGGTCCCGTGGCAGCTTGGGGCGAGCTGAGAGGCCGAAGAGGCCAAATTTCAGGGGGCTCTGAGGTGAGCCAGCTTGTGCTTGCAGGTCGGGTATGGGGGTGGCCTGGTCGGCCCCCGTGGGCCATTTCTTCTGAGTTCTGGGACACGTCATCTGCCACGTGTTCTGATCTTGGAGATCGCCAATATTGAGCATCACCAGTAAGAGAAATAAAGCAACTGTCTTTAATGACATCTTTCGAAAAATTCTTTCATATACCGGATGAAAGATTGTACGCGGGCTTAAAAGAAAAAGAAATAAAGATATTGAAATTTAAGTTTTTTTAAACAACCTCAAAACCTTAAATCCCAAGAGTTCCTTGTTATCTCATCCTGAGATGCACATCATCAATAATCTTTAATACATGAGTGGCATAGTTAGACCTTTCTTGTTTAATTCACTCCCCATATGGACTCAAAACAGAAATATGTCCATCAAATCGAAATAAATGATCAACATAACAAGGTGAGCACATTACGATCATGATGAACAAAAAATCAAGCATTAAGTGAAAAGAAAAATGCATTGCCTGCTCAAGATAAATAAATTACTGATGAAATCTTGAGTTGAATTATGTAAAACTTCGAAATTCTTTCTTCTACTACAACCAAACACAACTATACATTCCATATATTATCACAAATAGAGAATTTATAACAACATATTGCATTCATCATCATCAAACCATGAATCTAAACATGAAAAAAGTATATATGAATTCCTCAACTCCCAGCTGCCTTCTCATCTTCATCTATCTGTATCAATGGCGGCGTAGGGGCTCTCATCATCTGATCCGGCCTATCGATAGACGAAAACTCGACACTCGAATCCCTTGTACTTTTCATCAAACCCGAACCATCATTACTCTCCTCGTCCTTTTCCATTCCCTCTCTATGCAATGGCTCAACCACGACTCTCGCTTCCTCCTCCAGGCTCCTCATATATATGCTTTCGTCCTCGATCTCGTAAAAGTTTCCTGTCCTCACCTCTTGAGCCAATGAGCACGACCAGCAGAACAACCAACTCATGAAATCCGTAACCGACGGGCACCCACAACAGAAACTACTCGACGGCAACTTAAACTTTTTCCTCATCTGAATCCTCCAAAACCCGCCGTACAAAAACCCGCAAAGACACAGCACACATCCGGAAATGCCCATCGCATACTTCAGAACATCGTTGGTTATATTCGTCGCGGCAACGCCAAATACAAGGACCGGGGCGATGCATAGGAGGGTGAAAGTGGCAATGTGCACATACATGTTTCCGAACCCGAGCCGCTCCATGTTCCACCCGAACACGCAGAACGTGCAGAAGAATGACAGGTAAGCGACTGTGAGGTCGTCCCAGCAGTCGAAAAGTCCGCCCAGCCACTGCGGCTCGGTCACCACGACTCGAACTCTCGATCCGGGGCTCAGTGATGCCTTCTTCTGTGACTCTTCATCGCTTACCAATTCAGATTCCGACTCGAACTCGAACTCGGATTTTCTGCCGAGCGGGCTATAGAAAGTGTACAAGCCGGCCGTCACTGGAGCGGCAATGCCGACTCCCATCAACAAGTAGTTGGCCCAATCGGGGCGGGACTTGTCCGTCCACCCCCAATAGAGTGCGCACAGCACGTACTGCGCGAAACAAGTCAGATGAAGCAGTCCTATCACAAACCCCAAGTGGGCACGCTCGTAACGCCTTCTCGCGGAGGTCTTGCAATAGACCATCCGTAGCTCTACCGCGTCTTTCGGCTCCCACCGGCACAAAATGACCAAGTGATGGAAGATCTTCGGATGGTTATATAGACACATGATGGTGAAGAGCGCGTTGACGATCTGGTTGAATATCTCGGTCCATCTCTTCCTGACAGAGTCGCTCGGGATGGCGCCGTTGAGAATGCCGAGCATGAGAAGCGCGATTGCGATAATGCCGACGGTTACGAAGAAGAGCCACACCATGAGAGCCATGTTCATCGGGTGCTTGATCCACTGCTTGAAGTATTGGATCAAGAACTCCCAGTTGATTTTCCGGACAAAAGGAACCCTGAACCTGCTGCTTCGACGAGTCTGAGGGCTCTGGTCAGGGGGGGAGGATTCCATCTGTGCAGGGTTTTTCCGGAGTCTGCGCACCGCGGCGAATTTGAGGAACCAATTTTTCGACGGTTTCGCTTTCAAGAAATCGAGGAATCTTGTTTTCCGATTCCGGCTGTCGATGAGTCCCTTTTCGACTCTCGGGATATATATAGGGATGATGTCTTTGGGCTCAGAATTAGCAGTGACTTCCATTTTTCTTGTATATATACTTGTTTAATTGTCTGTAAAAAAAGGGGGAGAAAACAAAGATTAATACTTATTAAGTCAATCATTAAAAGTTGTTTGTTTGGTAAAAACTATGTGATTGTTTTTTCACTCACAATTTTTGGAGTGTTTCTTGTTTCTCTCAGTCTTGCCTTTGCTTCTTAATATACTAATATTAATTTTGATATTCTTTCTTGTTCTATCCATCATCAAGATTAATGAATCTATTTTTCAGTCCTTTTATCTTTATTCTTCATATTATTTTTGGGTTATTGAATAGGTCAAGTCTTTATGCTATATAGTCAAAATTGAAGAAAATTAAGCCCAAACATATAATTCAATAGAGAGTACAAGGTCAAAAAACTTAATTGGAAAAACTTGTATAGGTTCCACATTCCATAAGAAAGTTTCAAAATAAGCAAATCCAAAAATTAATTCCAAGAATAACCAAAGGCCCTATCTATTAATAAAGAAAAAAAAGAAGAAGAAAGAGAAATATTTAAAAACTTGGAGCAACACTATATTCCATGTGCCTAGAGATCCCTATTTTTCAACGAAATTCATGATCTGTCCCGCAAAGAAAACTATATATTAAAGATTAATTATTTGGTGTGCTGAATGTAATACATCCGAGATGGAGAGAGAAAGAGATGGAGAAATTTCGAATATCTTTCAGATAACTTGGTGGGGTCCGTATTGTTATTCTCTCTCTCTCTCTCTTTCTGCCGGACATATATGTTTGTCGCATTGTAGAATTTTTCTAAATGACAAGAAACTACCATAAAAGATGGCACTCTAAGTTTGAAAAGTTTCATGCTAGTTATTCGGTCCACAAAAAGATGGCGCTCAAGCTGCTAGTAGATCTTAATCATACCTTGAAAAGTTTTTTAAAATGACAATAAATTTAGGCTTAAATCCAAAAAAAACTACAAAAAAAATGGCACCAATTTGCAATAACCTACCAAATATTTTATAAATTACACGAAACTACCACAAAACTTCCAAAAACTACATGAAACTACTACAAAACTTTCAAAAACTACATGAAACTACCACCATAGCTAAGATGCCAAGTCAGCGACAATTGCATGATAATACCATCAAACTTTTAAAGCATGCATGGTAGTTTAATTTTCCTAATTTCAAGGGAAACCGGCTGCTGCTTGTAGGTGAAGCAAAGAATTTGGTAATTTTTTGCTATGAAAACTTTTGTATAGTTTGATATCATCTTATTGTTGCTCTGCATGAAAACTTGAAAGCTATAGTAAGGTTTACGGAATATAATTCTATATCATTTGCCTTATTAATTGTCATCAAAATTCTCAGACCAGATGAACATGCAATAATAGATTCAATAATAACCTACACTAGGGTTGGGTTTCATCATAGTGCCAAATTTAGCAAACAATATGTTTAAGCCTTTGCTTTCTTCCATTTCAACTCACATTCACCAAATTATAATCTAGCTAAAAATTGATTACAACAAAGAAAGTAGAAAAGAGAGAAAACCATGTGTGATCTCTTGTATGATATATCCTTAATTTTAATGTGATGCATATATATACCTTACTAATCAAACATTTTTGGAATCCAAACCACAATTTATTTTCCTGAAAACAAGAATAAAAACTAACAAAACCCAAAAAGAGAAAAACAATAAATTTAAAACCCATATCAAGTTATAGATAATGATTATGGTATGTTATATATATATATAGTACTACCTCTTGATATATGAAGAGAGCTCTCTCCTATGGTAGCTCTCCCTCCTCCTTCAACCTCCAACTCAAAAAACAAACCAACAAATTAAGATAACTCTTCAATATTTCCACCAGCTTGCTTTCATCTTCTTTATAAATAATGAACCCAAAAGTAGCTGGTCTTAGCTTACCAATTAATTCTCCCCTCCCCCCACCCCCCCTCTCCCACTCCACCTTGTATTTATTAAGCTCTCATTTCTTTCTTAATTAATAATTAATTTGTGATACAATAATAGTCAAAGGAGAGCAGTTTACATTCGCTCTCCTGCCCAAAAAGATATTAGGCAAAATTATTTCTGGACCCAGGACTTTTTTGTCACGTAATTTTAAAATTATTATAAAAAAACCAATATTTAGAATATACAAATGTTTCAAGTACAAATGTATTCTTGTTTATATATATTTTTAGAAATATCAGTTTTATCTCCTTTCTCAAAGTTATATGCATTCAAACTTTAATAACATTAATTATTTAACTATAACGTATTATATCAAACCATAATATTAATTATGAAATTTTACCACTATTTAGCACAACATAAGGCAACGTTTTATAGCCCTGATCCCGAAATGTGAAAACCCTTATTTTTAAATCATAGCACAAACTTTATTAATTCGGTTATCAGTAGCAATACACACACACACAAATACGTTTTAAGGGTTGGCTTTAAAAGAAATTCAATAATGTATTTTGGGTTTATTCATAATTTAGCAGCGTATTGGCCTTAAAAATAAATCAAGCTAAGATCTGGTTAAGCCCGGGAACAATTTTCCCAAGATATCATTATCAGTTTCGTTTGAATTGTCAAGAGACAGTTGTGTATGTATGAGATGAATGAACGTGTATGAAAAGTTCAACGCAAAAATTAAGGAACGGATGTTGACTTTCTGTTGGAACGAAATGGTCTGCTTGTTTTTTTGTTGACTTTTTGACTAAAAGGGGAGCCTTGGATGCCGACTGAAATATGTGGGCAGTCCCATACAATAGGAGTTTCTTTGGGAAAACTGTTTCCAGGCCCAGTTTCTTAACTTGGTTTATTCTTAAAACTAAAAAGTCCCAAAATTATGGAAATCAAGCCAAAAAGTATATATAGAATTTCTTTTTTTAAAACTCTATGTTGATTTGTATATGTGGATGTGTACATGTTACAGGGATGCAAATAGACCCGGATAATCCGATCCGGATCCGTTTTCAAATCCGACAGGTTACGGATATGGATACTAAAAATCCATATCGAGACGAATTCATATAGGAAATTTGTATCTAAGTCGGATCCGGATACTAAAAATTTTTTGGATTTAGATTCGAATTCGGATATCCGAACTAACAGTACTCACTATTCAACCACTAATTACTATTAGATATAGTTAGACTTATGGATAGCCGGTGAACTTGATATTACGTGAAAAAGCCCTAATTTGAAACTATTGAGACTTGTGGACTTGATGTGATTGTTTAAATCAACCTATTTAAATGTTTTATTAGTTATAGTTATGGATCATGATTTTTTTATATTCATCTAAATAGTGTCCGTATCTGATTTTAGCGGATATGGTTATTACAATATCTGATCTGTATCCGTATTCGATTCATAGCGGATATGGATAGTAAACTTTTATTACCGACATCTATCTGTATCTGCATTCGTATCCGTAAATAGATACCAGATACGGATATGGAGTTGGAGATAGTGCCCTCAAGGCAATTATAGTAATTGAAGGAGGGTCTATACGGATAAAACAATCTTGTTCGAGAAGATAGTATACTATCTGGTTTGTTTTTATCCTTCATGTGTATATATTTTACTCGTTATCACGTATCACTAATACATGTGATGATAAAGCATGTAGGATCTTTGTTTGACCACTAAGATTATGATAGAGATCATACTAGTGGGGTCTGGTAGTCCATAAGCACATTCTTAAAAGTCCTTAGTCGTAGGAGAATCGAGCTCGGGCATCAGTACTTTAGTTTAGACTAGTGTATACGTTTCTTGATCCCGACCGGGGCGATGGTTAGTCTCATAGCCATTGGTGTTTGACACTAAAGATTGTATATATGTGCTCATTGGAGAATGGGTTTCACTGGATGGAACCACCAAGAACTCCTAGTTGGTATTATACCAATTGTCAGCAGTTCTCTAGTGATATGGATACATGGTAGTCTCTAAACCTGATATCGCCATAGTGTCTTGTGTGTGTTCTCACTGTACTTTGATTACTATCCTACCATGGCTCTACTAAGTCATGCAAAAAGGTTTTAGTTGGATACAGTTCTGAAGCATATGGAGGCAGTGAGCGGTTGAAGAAAATCATCTCTCCCGGTATAGGGGTTGATATTGTGATGTGCTTGATTAACCATAACCAGAAGACTTCGGCCGAAGCGATTGAGATAAACTGATAAGTGTTATCAATTGTATCTCATGTGGTTATGCAGTTTACATCAGCACGACTTATCGGGTTATTGGCGGTCTGACAAATTCCACCCCCAGATCCGATATGTGACAATCTCATACGAAGAGACCGGACTGTACAACGACTGTCACCGATAGGCTCTGATTGTGTTCAGATGAGTTTGCTTACCAACCTTTCTTTCGATTAATATCTGAGTAGCCGTTACGTGCAGTTAGTACCGCTGATGTGCTTGTGCATTGACGAATATGATCCTTATCTACTGCCAGCGTATTGATTGAGTCTTTAGAGTCCCATGCAGAGGGTTTTTTCGCTCAGGCGAAACGATATAGTGCACGTATAGGGATACGTCAGGAAGTTTGATTATATACGATAATCAGACATTTGATAATACTAGCCGGTTTAGCTTTAAACCGGATTATTAAATCATGCGATGATTTAATATATATATATATATATATAGGATATATATTATTCTAGTATTATGTTCGCATTATTTTTCTCTCTAATTTGATATTTGTATTAGATACGAATACGGGTATAAGTATTGGATACATATACTTGGTGTATACTAGATGCAATGATTATTTATATGATAAATGATTTAAACACATAGAACATACACCTTATTTCTTTTTATTAGAAAAAGAAAAAGAAGTGAATGCGCCTCTTCATTAATAGTGGATAAGTAAGGATTTTGTTATTTTTATTAGACAGGAGAAACCATTCTCTACAACTATTCATTCAAGAGACTTCTCTTCTTCCTTCTTCTTAATACTTGAAATGAGTAGAAGGCTTTTTCATGAGAGAAGATTGATTTGAGCCCAACTACATCAATTATCAAGTGGATTAGCATCCCACTTGATAGAGTTTCTTCACAAGATTAGTCTATAGTAGAGATAAAAGCTTGAAGTGGGGTTTTCTCGATATGGATCATTTTCAGTAAGGAGACCAGCATGAAAGTTTGATCCGAAGGTGGCGGGGTTTAGCTCGGGTCTTCCGCAATTGGGCGGACACACTATAAATGTTGTAGCTTGCTAAACTCTGTTAGGAATATGTATGCCCTAGAGGCCATTATTGTATATTGTAGTGGATACTTGGACATATATATATATATATATATATATATATATATATATATATATATATATTGAAGTCTTTCTTACTCGACATGATAACATGCTACCTGGTTGCTCTTTATCTTAACATATTCACTATTTTAAGTTTCCTGTCTTTTGATACATGTTGATAAAGCCCTTAGGATGTTAGCTTGACTACCATGACTATGATACAGATCATACTAGTGAGGCATGTGTAGTCCACAAGCACATCCTTAACAGTTCCTAGTCGAGAGAGTATCGAGATAGGGCATCGATATTCCAGAGTAGACTAGTGTATACGTTTCTTGACCCTGTATTAGGGCAATGGATGATCCCATATCCATCGGTGTTTAACATCAAAGATTGTATACATGTGCTCATTAGAGACTCGATACACTAAACGGACTCACCGAGAACTCCTAGATGGTATTATACCTATCATCAAATAGAAGTTTTCTGGTGACACTTGTATAGGTTAGTCTGTAGATCCGAGATCGTCATAGTGTCTTGTGTGCTTCGTACTGTGCTTTGATTTCCACCCGACCACGGCTCTACTGAGTCGTGCGAACAGGTGGATTTTGGGTATAGTCCCGAGACACATGAGGGCAGTAAGCGATAGGAGGGGTTTCGTCTCTCTCGGTATTAGGAGTTGATAATGTGCTATGCGCGATTGGCTATAACCGCAAGTCCCTGGCCAGGGCTGATGAGATTTACTAATAAGTGTTATCAGTAGTTTTTCGATTGGTTATAGGCCACACATCGGCATGACTTATCGAGTTATTGGGGTCTGACGATTCCAACCCCAGACTCGATATGCGACATATCAGAAGAAAAGACCGGACTGTACGGTAAGTGTTGCTTATTGGCTCTACGGGAGTTTGACCAAGTTTGCATGTTTATCTTCTATTCGTTCAATACCTGGGTAGCCGTTACGTCCAGGTAGTACCGCTGATGGCTTGTAGGTATATAATATGATCACTACCTACTGCCAGCGTATTGACGAGTCTTAAGAGTCCCACATAGGGGTTTCCAAGCTCAGGCGAAACGAAGTGGGGCGCATATGTAGATATGTGCGGGAGCTTGATTAACTACGAGTATATGAAACCGTATTTTAATCTAGTGTTTTAGATATTAGTTGGGTTATATGTGTTAGTTATATGTATACCCTAGAGGCCATTACTGTACATACGATGTATATTGTAGTGGATGCTTGGACATATATAGAGAGGACTTTCTTGCTCGACATGATAGTATGCTATCTGGTTTCCCTTTATCTTAACATGTACAATGTTTGTCTCTATGTTACATGTTGATAAAGCCGTTAGGATGAGTACTTGACTACCAGGATTATAATGCAGATCATACTAGTGGGGACAGAGTAGTCGCTAAGTACATCCTTCAAATGTTCCTAGTCGAGGGTGTATCGAGACAGGGCATCGATATACCAGAGTAGACTAGCGTATAGCTTCTCAACCCATGTGGATGGGTGATGGATGATCCCATATCCATTGGTGTTTGACATCAGAGATAGTCTATGGGTGCTCAGTGGAGACTGGGTACATTGGACGGACTCGCCGAGAACTCCCAGATGGTATTATACCTAACGTCATATGGCAGTTCTCTGGTGACACTGGTACAGGTTAGTCTGTAGACCCGAGATCGTCATAGAGTCTTGTGTGATTCTCACTGTGCTTTGATTTCCACCTTACCACGTTCAAGAGAATGTGCAAAACGGTGGCTTTTGGGTACAGTCCTGAGTCACATGGAGGCAATGAGAAATAGGAGGGGTTTCGTCTCTCCCGATATTGGGAGTCGGTGTTGCGCTGTGCTCGATTGGCTATAATAGGAAGTCCTTGGCCAAGGCTGCTTCAGAGATATACTGGTAAGTGTTATCAGTAGTTTCTCGACCCGTTATGAACCTTATATCGACACGACTTATCGAGTTACTGGGGTCTGACGTTTACTACCCCTAGACGAGATATGTGACATATCAGACGAAGAGACCGGACTGTACGGTAGTGTTACTGATTGGATTCGCAGGAGTGTGAGCAGGCTTGCTTGTTGATCTTCTGATCGCTCAATACCCGGGTGGCCGTTACGTTTAGCAGACCGCTTGCGGCTTGTGGGTGTTTGATATAATCATTACCTACTGCTGGCGTATTGACGAGTCTTTAGAGTCCTACACAGGGGCTTCCTGGCTCAAGAGAAACGGAGTAGGAGCACATATGTGATATGTGCGGGACCGAGATTAATACGATATGTGATACCGTATTCTATTCTCGTGATTTGTGACATTGGTCGGTTATATGCGATATAGCCGGGTTATCGGATCAAGTGTTGATTCGATAAGTTGTTACACTTGATATTAGTCGGTGATATGTGATATAGCCGAATTATTAAATCAAGAGTTGATTTAATAATTTAATGTATAATTATATATTTGATATATTATATTACATTAACTAGTATTAGCTCACTTAAGATTTCTTTTCTCACTTAATGTGCATATTGTATATATGTGATATGTATATTTGTGTACATGAATTGTGTCATGCTTGATGATACATGCAAGATGGGTGTATGAGACTTATACCATACTAGGGTTTGTGTTTGGGTTTGGGTTTTATTTATCATTAAGTAATTCAAAACTAAAAGTCTTTTGTCATGGCAAGAAGCTTTTGGAAGCTTGGATTTGCATTGACTAAAGTCTTCAAGTTTTGTTTTGCCTTAAGATATTTATTAACCTTACCCTTAACTTTAGCCCTTGGTTAATTCTCTACATGAGTTAGGCATGAGGGCTTAACTCACCCATGGTTGCAATAATTTATTTGGATGATATTTTTCATATGAGTTCTTTTTCTTCTTCTTCTTCCTCAAAGCTTTCTAGCTTCAATGGAGATATGAGAAAAAATGTGAGAAAATTAATTCTAAAGTGAGCCCACTTCTTACTTCATCATTCTCTACTACTTGTCATTTAGTATAGGGTGTTTGCTTCACTAATTCCATGGTTAGTGAAGAGATAGCTTGGGTTGGTGTCTCCCCGACGTAGATCATCTTCGGCCTCGAAGACTTCGAAGCAAGCATGTTCGTTTCTTCATCGGAGCCTCTCTAGAGTCTGGAGTTCACGATCGCAGCGAAAGGGACTACTACACGGAGCTATTGAAGTGAAGGACTGGTCTACAAAGGTTGTATTCCATGCTCACTTTTTATTGCAAAGTGTTTGCATTTGATATTCCGTCGATTTCTAGTTAACGATTCAATATTAGGGTTAGTTAGAACGGCAAATTTTTGAATTTGGCATGGACGATACCTCTCGAAACCTTGCTGCCGTGCTAGGTAACCCTGCAGTGGTATCAGAGACATGCTAGAAATTTATACGGATTTTGTTAAGATTACGAAACCGAAATACTGCGAAACTTGCAACGCCTAAACCTGCTCTCTGTCGTTTTTAAATAATTGTCTAAATTTTTTTTAAACAAGTGCAGAGTGTTATATGGGATGTAACATGAACACTGACAAAATTTGAGGCAATTTGGTGATTTTTTGGCCGAGCACAACCTACCCCATCTCGGCCAAAATCCGAGCTCCCCCCCTGATTTTTTGCCTGTGTTCATTTGACTGGGTTTTGATGTTTCAGGTGTTGTTTGTTTTTACTAATTTTGCATGTGATGTAATCTTACACTATAAACAATTCAGAGTGTTTCGTATTCGTATTTTTTAACATTATTTCGGGTTATTCACATGTTGTCTAGACGAAGATAAAAAGTTCGATCGAATGTCAAAAACCCAATTTTCCAAGTTTAACGTATTCGGAAAAACATGCAAGTGATCCTATGAACCCTCTAGAAGAATGAAATCCTAACTCGACTTTTTGAATCGCGGAACCGCGGTCAAACCCTAAGGTTTGTCGTATTCCCGTGGCGACATGAGTGAGGCTTGGGTTTGCCCTTCTAGGCTGGTGCATAGGTACTGTGGTATATTCTGGGTATTATTAAAAGTGTGCTCAAGTGTTGAGCTGTCGGGAAATTGTGGGACTTTGATGAATCGATCGAAAAGTTTAACGTCGTCCGGATATTATGTGATGGGATACCACATGTGGTTATGAGATAACTAATTTGAATGTTATAAATCTAGCAGTTCAGTCTCATTTGATCGGTTGCCACGGGATTTTGATGAGATCAAAAGTCCGTCGCAATCACGTAGCGTACGCGGATACTCGCCAGATAAACTTAAAAGATATCCACGCCCTATAACCCCGACCAAGTGACTGTAGGAGAACCCCGTCGCCAAAAGCATCCGTTCGGGTGCTCGCGGCAGCGGTGTTCTGCCTTAGTGCACTTCGTCGACGGTATCGGGGGGTGCGGCCGTCTACTAAAGTTTCCGACGAGCATTCGATCAGGATGTGGGGAATCTTGTTGAATTGCCCGACTTATTATTGAAAAGTGTTTTCGGTATCGAGACTAAAATGCGAGGTTTATAATTGTTACGCATGCCATGTCTAAGGAATTCATTTGGTTAGGCATGAAATCCAAAGTATGTGATATGTTGGGTTTATGATGTCTAAGGAGGTTGCGGATTCCAACTGTTGTAGTTTTTCACTTTTTTTCTACGACCGTAAGTGTAAAATGTGGTGTATCGCCGGTTTCGGTGCTATATGTCAACGACAATTGGGATACACATATTTACTTACGTTGATGACATGTGATGTTATGTGTTGCTGTGATATGTTATATTGGATCGTCGTGTATGAATTGCCGGGGGTTTTATGTGAGATGAGAGTTTTTCATTTTTATTAATGTAAAATTCATTGTATGTAATATTCTTTTATTGGGGCACTTCCGGGTTGAGGATAATGTCACCATTGTATATTATTTACTTTTTCGCATTGGGATAGACCCAAGGCGGGGAGCACAAGTAACCGGGTTCTAGGGTCCAGTGGGAGACCATCTCGAGGAGTCGAGACCGGGTCTCCTAACTCTAAAATTGGCAGAGTTGCTTGCCGCTCTCGTAGGGGTTTAGGGGTGTGGGATTGGCTATTCATCACGACCGTGGAATCCGTGTTTTATACAGGCTTAAAATAAAACCCGGAAATCCTAGTATATCCAATATTTCATATGTTTTTATTCTGCTGCGATATTCTGTGATGTGATCATTGATTATATTCTGAGACGAATGCCTATATATATTATATATATGAGATATAATTAATATTGCTGCTTTCGTTTCATATCTGATGTTTGGGAAGCATAATAAATGGAACTTCATTATTGAGATTAATGAAATAAAAGAAACCTAAAAGATATTGTAGAAACTTGTCTCGAAAACTGGTAGCTCTAGTTCTTACTTTGCATAACGGTATTCCTTGTAGAATATCCAGCACCTTATTCGATAAGGAAAGAGCCGGGATCTCTTCACCGGGAGTGACCTCTTTAGCGAAACTAGCAGATGCTACAAACTCGGTTTGTCTTTTGATTACTTTTATAGTTTTTGCTTTACATAGTGGTATTTGTGAAATATCCTGCACCTTATTCGATAAGGAAAGAGCCGAGATCCCTTCACCGGGAGTGATCTCTTTAGCAAAACTAGTAAAAGCCTAAAAAACACTCCTTTTCAAAATCACTCGATTCTACGACGATATCAAGTTTATTACGCAAAAGGTTTTCTTAAAAACCTGTCGTAGCCCTCCGTCATTTCAGATAAGTAATAGTTAGTATTCGTGCTGCGTTTGTTGACATCTGTCAAGACGTAGTGTGTGGTAGCTGATTAGTGCTTATCTGTATAAGCATATGATGTGATTGATTTAGGGTAGTCGTGCGACCTTATTGATCTCTATCAAGGGTTGTGCGGGTGGGTTTACTTCAATCAGGAAATGACGGGTTAAACTTGACTAGCAGCCTATGGTTTGTTGACCTCTGTCAAGTAGGACGCTTGGGGCAAAATATTATCGGGAATTTCAAGTGTTGAAATTTGCAATGAGATTGCATACCTCCTATGAGATAGTTGATCCCGATACCCACTGCGAGTAAGAGTTACTCCTGGGAGAGTTTTACACATTACAATTAGCCGATCAAGTAGGTGTCTAGAAAGGTGTCAACGGGGTTATGCCTCTGGGAAAACGAGGTTTATTTTAATTAGGTCCGTGCGAAAGCACGGGGAACCTCCTTCAAACTACCGACACTGGCCTGGCTGAAAGATTGGCGAACTTGTAGGGTGTAATTAATCCCGGCTAGTCTTTCCTTTTAGGGTTTTAAGGAAGATTTGACTAAAACAGTGGGAGCCATCCTGATTAGATAAAATAATAATCAATATAATCTTGCAAGAGTATACGCTGAGTGTTTTCTTCTCTCTCTCTCTCCAGATAGCGACCATGTCACGTCTTAATCAAGATTATAATATGGATGTATTGACTGAACCCGCTTGTTATACTGAGCTGGGGAATGTTGGTCCCGCTCCAACTTATAATTGTTATAAGACCGAGCAGGAAATAGGGGATTACCAGGATTCCCGTGCTGCCCAAACGAAGAAAGTGTATGTTGATATATCTTCTTCGGGTGTGTTCATTATAGAGAACTGAGAATGGGTGATAAGTTTCAAGAGTTGGATACGGTGCAAGTGTTGCAGCCAAGTTTGTTGGCAGTTATCATCCTGTATTACCAAATACATTGATTCTGAACGAATGTTATTAGATACCGAACCTGATATACAACATCATATTGGTTTCTTTATTAAGTAAAGAAGGATATAATTTTGTATTGTTGGATAATATTTTGAACATTTCCTATATCAAGAGTTGATCGGTTCAGGCACGTTATCTGAAAGCATATACGTTCTAAATCAAACTACAGTTCTTAATGTACAGAACATACACAAGAGGAAAAAGTTCAGAAATGAACGAATTCTTCTTGATTCATTGTAGACTAGGTCATATCAATGCGACCCGACTAGCTAAGTTACATTTAGATGCATATTTAAATCAGTTTGAATTTACATCTTGTGAAACTTGCCAGTCATGTCACAAAGATAAGATGACCATAGCTCCGTTTACTGGAAACAGAGAAAGAGTTAGTGAACTCTTGGGATTGATACATGATGATGTATGTAGGTCCCCTGTCTACTCATTCCAGGACTGGTTCTTTGTACTTCATTATATTCACTGATGATCTTTCAAGATTCGAACATGTGTTCCTGTTGAAAGACAAGTCTGAAGTTTTTGAGATATTCAAAGAATATAAGTCAGAAGTAGAGAACCAAAAACGGGTATAAGTATTATGTCCTTTGATGTGATCAGGGAGGAGAATACTTGAGCACGGAATTCCAGGACTATTCTAAAGGAGAATGAGATTCTCTCTCAGCATTACTCCTCCGTATACACCACAACACATTGGTATATCGGGACGGAGCAATCACACCCTATGTGATAAGGTGTGCTCTATGATGAGTACTACTGAGTTGCCTATTTTCTTTTGGGGGTTATGCACTTGAGAAGCTGCATACCTATTGAATAGGGTTCCAATCAAATCAGATGCCTGCCACTCCATATGTGATATGAAATGGGAAGAGCCCATCTCTTAAGAATGTTAAGATTTGGATTGTCCGGTCTATGTCTAAAAGCAAAATCCGGACAAGCTCGAGGCAATGTCAGTTTTGTGGAAAGTTTGTTGGATATACCAAGCATTCGCGAGGGAATATCTTCTACCACACTGAGAAGTAAAAGATGTTTTATTTCTCGGCATACCACCTTTGAGAAAGGGAATTTCTTGTGAAGAAATTAGTGGTCATGAGGTAGAACTGGAAGGAGTTCCAGCTATACAAACTGCAGCTGAAAATTTGGTAGAACCGAAGGATTCAATAGTTCCCGACAAATCTCAGCCTCTCCGCCGATCAGGTAGGGTTCCTCACCCACCTGAGAGATACTTCGGTTTTCTCTATGACAGTGGGAGTGAGGATTGCATCATAAGATGATGACCCAACTAGTTTCGAGCAGGCCATCAGGAGTGGGGACTCTGTGAGAATGGCTGGATGCTAAGCGATCTGAGATGGAATCCATATACACCAACAAAGTATGGACTTTGGTTGCTTTATCTGAAGGGTTAAATCACCATCAGGAGCAAGTGTATCTTGAGAAGATTACTTGGTGTACATGGAAAAGTTGAGACTTTCAAAACCAAGACTTGTTGTAAAAGGTTCTCGTCATCGACCAGATGTGGATAATGATGAAACCTTTTCTAGTCGCTATACTTAAGTCCATTCAGATCCTACTTGCCATTACTACATACCATAACTACGATATCCGACGGTTGGGTGTCATGACTGCTTTTCTAAATAGGGATTTAGAAGAGAGCGTCTATAAGTACACAACCATAGGGCTTCGTAGACAGTGGGAGCAGCGGAAACGTGTGCAAGTTGCTTTATTTGATAAAGCAGGCATCGCGGAGTTGGAACATCTGTTTTGATGTGGTAGTCAAAGAGTTTGACTTCATCAAGATAGTAGATGAACCTTGTATATACAAAAAGATAGTAGGGAGTATGGTGATGATCCTCGTATTGTACGTGGATGACATACTCTTAATAGGGAAGGAGTTTCCTATACTGCGCTCGGTCAATCTACTCTTATCACAAGAATTCTCCATATAAGATCAAGATGATACCTCCTAAATCCTGGGTTTTGGATCTATGAGATAGATCTAAATGGATGTTAGGATTCTCATTAGGTGTAGTGAGATGGTATCAATCGATCCTGGAGAGAATCAATGGATAGCTTCCAAGGTGGTTGTAACAACCCTAAATTTCCTATACAAGTTTTTACAAAAAAAATTCAAAAATCCATAAAGAGGTATTTATTGCCTGAGCATAAGACTTAAATAATTAATTAGTAATTTAATTACAAGAAGGAGCTTGTAGCTCATTGGTAATACCTTACACTGTTGAACCAAGCCACCAGAGTTCAAATCCCATGCCCCACATTATTTTTAATATTTATTTGTTTTAAATTCTTTAGAAGCCCAACAGTCCACACAAGATAACTCCAGATTTTCTCACTACACTTGAAAAACTGAAAGTACCAGTGGATACCCCCGGCGACCCCCCCTCCCGAGACCCCGACTCGGCCGAGTCGGCCGGCGGACCGACCGAGTCGGGCCGGCACCGCCGGCCGGACTTGGTCGGTCGGCCGAGTCATCAATAGAGCAAAGGTGTCTTTTGAGCTCCCCCACTCCCCTGCATACTTCAATTTCTGAGATTACTTCCAGAGAGCCCAATAACTCTCATTTACTTCATTTTTAATACAATTTTCCTATATTTTTACTTTTTTAAAATTAAAACCCTACATCTACCCTAACTCTAGTCTAACCCTATAAATACACCCCTACTCTCTACCCTCTCACCCCCAAACTTTGAGCCAACTCTAAAAAATTCTCAAGAAATCTTGTGTACTTTGAAATCGAGCACGAAGCGAAGCTACGGCGAATTTTCTGGCGAACTTCCGACGATCATTCAAGGAGCTCCCGGCGACGAAACGACGCACCGGCGACTCTTCCCGTTCTATCTCTTTCTTCTAGTTGTCCAAAACCCGTAAGTCCCATTTTCTAACTCTCTTTTCTATTCTAAAAATACGGTTTTACAAATCCGACGGAATCGGAACAAATCCGATTTCCGATTCGGTTTTCTTATAAAACTTCATTTTTCGTTAATACAATTATACTTAAACTCTCTCATGTTGACTATTAAACACTAATCAACCAAATTGATCAAGTTTTATTTCATAAAATGATGGCTATTTCACTTTATCGTATTTTTCATTTAAATACCACATTATTTCAATTATACATTTAACTTCATTAAACTTGCTATACCTTTAAGTAGACTACGATGTAATGACCTACCTCCTCACACACTCATATGCAACATAACACGATACTCTCGAGAACTTAGAATACGGGAAAATAAACATTTTCATTTAAAAACCCTTTACTTAATAAAACCATTTCTAAAAGATTTAGTATTGATACATCTTTACAAATAAATAACCTTCGAGCTAATAATAAAAATATCTAGACTCGGCCAATTAAGGACTGTCGCATTCATTAGAACAGAGGAAGGTTCTGGGCATTCAGTCGTTTATCTAAACCTGACTTTATGGTGCCTATGCTAGACAAGTGAGAAATGTAACTTTAAAAGGCCCGTCTCACGGTGAATCGTGAGCGGATTTCTCCTTTCTTCACTTGTACTTACCTGGCCACAATTGGCGGTGAAGAGGTGATTTGAGGGATATCTCACAACTTGTCGCTTTGGACCAGTTAAGAGCAGTCTAGTTGACTTAAGAGACCCTAGAATATAGAATACGGAAAATAGACATCTTTACAAATAAATACCATAATTAATAAAACCGTTTTCCTTAATGATTAGTATTTATACAAATCTTCGCAAAGCACCGCTACAACCCATTTAGGGAACCCGTTCGGGATGGTGCGGATTATCGCACATCTTCGGGCTTAGTAGTGCGAGATACAGACCTCCACAAGGAGCATTCGGTCTCGAAAGATTTAAAATACGACATCTTAAGAAAACGAGATTTCTAGAATATTATATATATACTAAAATTATTTTCATATAAATATATGTATATGTAATATAAAAATATCTATTTTGAATTATTACAAATATTCCATTTTTTCTAAAAATGTCACAAGAATCATTTTACACTAAAATACCATGAATTCCATACAAAACCAATATTACCAATAAATACCATTTATTATGAAATTAGGATATTTTCATTAGAAATATCACAATATAAAATTCACATTCATTATAACTCTAAAGACGAATAATAAATATTTGGGATGTATTTTGAAAAGTATATAAAAGTATTTTTACATAAAACTCCCTCAAGTTCTATAATTTACCCTAAGGACCCTAGTAAATATAGGTTTAAGCGGGACCAATCTCTTGAGCCGCAGGGAGCTGGAGAAGTGGGTGCTTGCCTATCTAAGGTAGACAACTTAATAATGGTGTTATCAAAAAGGTAACCGTCTTTGAAAAGGACACAAATCCTGCCGCCCATGTGCAGCGGTTACCGATAATATCAAAATAATCAGGACTTCAATTTATTTTGAGTTTCATTATAATCTGACTTGAATATGATTCAAGTACAATCTACAATCTACAATCTATAATCTACAATTTACAATCTACAATATTCTGATTCAACATGAATCCCTATATTCAATCTATTCAATACATTCAATCTACATTGACCGAACCGAACCATGGATATACATCCATTTACATGATTCTCCAGATATTCCATTTACATGATTATACAGTTACATACGTTTACTGATATCATGGTTTTGGTCAGTCATCCAAATATACAATCTATACAATACAATACAACAATACAATCAAAACACTACGGGGTTTAAGGGGTAGATTGATACGGAAGGGGTTAGAAGTGGCACGAGACTGCAACCATAAGACACTTAACCTATATTCCGTTGCTGTTGTACCGTGGCCCAACGGTTCCTTGTGTTTCTGATACCTTAGTCTCCGGGGCAAGTGAGACTCCTCTCGTATACACTGGCATCCTTCTGTACCAAGCTACAAACAACAACGTTAACACTAAATACAACAATATAATACAATTGTAAAAGCTACCATCTCTCTCTCTTACTCTCAGTCTATTCTATTTCTCCCTTATCTTTGGGACTTACCGAGTGACCTGTTCGCTGACGACATTCTCTTTCATTCTTCTTTGAATGCGTCAGGTGATCTGGACAATTCAGAGATCGAGCCCACTGCTGAAGACTTGGACCAGTTCAGTGAAGACTTTGAGCTCTAGTTCATTGTACACTTTCTATTCAGTACTTTTCATTTCTGTTATGCAATTGTTTAGGCATTGCTTTTTATCAGTTGTATTTACTTTCCATATATTGTACAGAAAGAATGTGAATAAATAAAGTCGTTGTTCTATTATATCTTGTCTCTTGTGATTTATTTTTATATTGCTTAGATACGCTTAGCGTATTTACGTCAGAATAAATACGTAGCGGCCTCGTCGCGTCCCCTTCGCCGTATACCGGGAAGCGGGGCGCGACAGGTTTTGTTGGCGGCCCATGCAGGTCCGACCTGTATAGAACCAAACTATGCAGTTCTGTTCTGCGTGAACAACCTAAGCAATATAACACAAGAACCAGCAACTAAAACATTCTTTATAATTCATGTTCCTTGAATCTTATCAATTTCATATTCCTTGAATCATATACTTTGAATCTGTCCTAACCCAAAATTCCCCCACCTCTTTTACAATCTTATCAAAACCTTCACATTCTTTCATTCCTCCACACATTTTTTCACATTTTTTAAAAACCCTTGCACCACCTTGTTATTTTTCACACACTGTCAGTACTTCAGTCACTAAACTTTCTTGAATCTGTTACACTTTCCTATTACAAATTTCGAGGACGAAATTTTTATAAGGAGGGTAGAATGTAACAACCCTAAATTTCCTATACAAGTTTTTACAAAAAAATTTCAAAAATCCATAAAGAGGTATTTATTGCCTGAGCACAAGACTTAAGTAATTAATTAGCAATTTAATTACAAGAAAGAGCTTGTCGCTCATTGGTAATACCTTGCACTGCTGAATCAAGCCATCAGAGTTCAAATCCAATGCCCCACATTATTTTTAATATTTATTTGTTTTAAATTCTTTAGAAGTCCAACAGTCCACACAAGATAACTCCAGATTTTCTCATTACACTTGAAAAACTGAAAGTACCAGTGGCTACCCCCGGCGACCCCCCACCTTCCGAGACCCCGACTCGGCCGAGTCGGCCGGCGGACCGGCTGACTCGGGCCGGCGCTGCCGGCCGGACTTGGCCGGTCGACCGAGTCATCAACAGAGCAAAGGTGTCTTTTGAGCTCCCCCACTCCCCTGCATACTTCAATTTCTGAGATTAATTCCAGAGAGCCCATTAACTCTCATTAACTTCATTTTTAATACAATTTTCCTACATTTTTACTTTTTTTAAATTAAAACCCTACATCTACCCTAACCCTAGCCTAACCCTATAAATACACCCCTACCCTCTACCATCTCACCCCCAAACTCTGAGCCAACTCTCAAAAATTCTCAAAAAATCTTGTGTACTTTGAAATCGAGCACGAAGCGAAGCTACGGCGAATTTTCCGGTGAACTTCCGACGATCATTCTAGGAGCTCCCGGCGACGAAGCGACACACCAGCGACTCCTTCCGTTCTATCTCTTTCTTCTAGTTGTCCAAAACCCGTAAGTCCCATTTTCTATCTCTCTTTTCTATTCTAAAAATACGGTTTTACAAACCCGACGGAATTGGAACAAATTCGATTTCCAATTCGTTTTTGTTATAAAACTTCACTTCTCGTTAATACA
Organism: Agapanthus africanus; assembly: GCA_030015575.1. NCBI lineage: Eukaryota > Viridiplantae > Streptophyta > Magnoliopsida > Asparagales > Amaryllidaceae > Agapanthus > Agapanthus africanus. Next base: position 550,656,587 of record JASDDO010000031.1, read on the forward strand.
ATTATACTTAAACTCTCTCATGTTGACTATTAAATACTAATCAACCAAATTGATCAAGTTTCATTTCATAAAATGATGGCTATTTCACTTTATTGTAATTTTCATTTAAATACCACATTATTTCAATTATACATTTAATTTCATTAAACTTGCTATAGCTTTAAGTAGACCACGAAGTAATGACCTACCTCCTCACACACTCATATGCAACATAACACGATACCCTCGAGAACTTAGAATACGAGAAAACAAACATTTTCATTTAAAAACCATTTCTAAAAAATTTAGTATTGATATATCTTTACAAATAAATAACCTTTGAGCTAATAATAAAAATATCTAGACTCAGCCAATTAAGGACTGTCGAACTCATTAGGACAGAGGAAGATTGTGGGCATTCAGTCGTTTATCTAAACCTGACTTTGTGGTGCCTAGGCTAGACAAGTGAGAAAGGTAACTTTAAAAGGCCCGTCTCACGGTGATTCGTGAGCGGATCTCTCCTTTCTTCACTTGTATTTACCTGGCCGCAATTGGCGGTGAAGAGACGATTTGAGGGATATCTCACAACTTGTAGCTTTGGACCTGTTAGGAGCAGTCTAGTTGACTTAGGAGACCCTAGAATATAGAATATGGGAAATAAATATCTTTACAAATAAATACCATAATTAATAAAACCGTTTTTCGTTAATGATTAGTATTTATACAAATCTTCGCAAAGCGCCACTACAACCCATTTGGGGAACCCGTTCAGGATGGTGTGGATTATTGCACATCCTCGGGCTTAGTAGTGCGAGATGCAGACCTCCGCAAGGAGCATTCGGTCACGAAAGTTTTAAAATACGACATCTTAAGAAAACGAGATTTTTAGAATATTATATATTTACTAAAATTATTTTCATATAAATATATGTATATGCAATATAAAAATATCTATTTTGAATTATTACAAATATTCCACTTTTTCTAAAAATTTCACAAGAATCATTTTACACTAAAATACCATGAATTCCATACAAAACCTGTCACGCCCCGCTTCCCAGTGTACGGCGAAGGGGACGCGACGAGGTCCGCTACGTATGTACTCAGAAGTACATACGCTAAGCGTAGCTAAGCAATATAGAAATAAATATACAAGAGACAAGAGTGTAAAAAGAACATCAACTTTTATTTATTAACATTCTTTGTACAATACATGAAAAGGAAATACAACTGAAATAAAGATGCCTAAACAGTGGTATAACAGGAAATGTAAAGTACTGGAAAGAAAAGTGTACAATGAAATTGTCACGACCCAAGTTTGGATGTGACCGGCACTTAGATTAGTATCATATCTAAAGATATGCACAAGTCCAAGTAAGCCGAAAACCAAGATCAAAATACCTTATTGCGGAATTATTTATGAAAATTTAGTTTTTAAGTAAAAATCTCAAGTTATGAAGTTAATTCATTTAAACATTAATAAAGATTAAGTTTAGTTGTATTCCTAGTTGAAATCAACAATGTTAACAATAAACATGAATATAAACATAAGTAACATCACTAAGAATCTCACAAAGAAAGAACTATGATACTGATCAACAGATCTCAACTGTACATATATATCCCCTTTTTCATTTCTAAGTCAAATTACAGGTTTGATGGAGACTTCTAGATACAAAATACATAACCCAACAGGAAGGTTACTACACATGTAACCTACCGATCAAAAGATGGAATACAACTGCAAAAGTGATCCTGCCTCGTAGCTACCCGTCCACTCTATCCCTGCAAGGAACTGTGGCACAACGGGGATGAGTTGCCAACTCAGTGAATACGACTAACATATAACGGCGAATAAAGTAAATATGACAATCATGCTACTGAATATGAATCAATATGGTATATATGTGAAATTCAACAATAAATCTCATTATACTTTGAAAATCACAAACCAAGTAAATCATTTCTCGGTGTCTATCAGCGACACAAAACTTTCATTTCTTATAGGCACCATTCCCCGAATGATCCTATACCCATAATATCGGTCGTTATCCTCTAGATACACGCCGTATTTTTATTACCAACTCCGGTATCGAGTAACCTCGCTAGGCTCCCCCGTCTCAATACGGCTATCCTGCCCCTCGGTCTCGACCGGGTCCACCATGTATCCAACTGTATATCTCCCCCACTCAGTATGGATAACGTAAATCCGCGACCGTATATCTCCCCCACTCGGTCCGGAATAAAACCAAAACAGAATTCATCTCATGGTGGACATGACACATCAATCATGAAAATACTGGATTTATGTAATAGTAAAAACTCAAAACCATAAATCCTCAATTCTACATTTACTTCATATATAACACCAAAATACGCATAAGGTAACAGGATGTCAATGATGCAATCTACCACTACATTAGATATGTGAAATACGATATCATCTATTTTAACAAGTATGATATTTAAGTGTATGTGACATGGCAATATCGACGAGGTGTGTGTAGCATATAAGATGTGCACGTGGCATGACTCGTCGATAATTGTGAAGTGTTCTAACAACTAAGCAATTTACAAGTATTTTAATGAATGAAATTCTAACATTTAAACATGATGATATAAATATCACATTAAGTAAAACCACGGGCGAAACACGCCATCTTTACAAAATTCCCCGGTAAATGTTTAGTCTACTCACCGGAAAAGTCGGATCTACTCCGGAATTGCTAATCCTTTCCCTTTCCTCGCGGTTTCCGTACTTCTCGTATTAGAGTCTAATCATGCAAAATAACTTATATAAGCAAAACGGCTATTCCTATATAACGGAAATAGAAACACGTTATCCTACTTACTAGTTATCTACTATTTGATTATATCAAGTTATTAAACACCTAATCTTGCTGGATTTCAACTTCAATCTGCACTGTTGCAGAATTTGAAAACGCGATGCGATTTAGTCGTGTCGTATTTAGTGTTTTACGATACCCTTTCCGATATATCATCCCAGATTTTAACTACAGTAAAACTAAGTTAAATAAACAGTACCAAAACATCCTAAATTGCATACTGTAGACTACCCAAAAACCCAAACCCACAAAGCTTCCAACATGGCCGGCGACGCCGGCCAATTCCTTGTTGTCGCCGGCCCAAAACCGGCCCCCTGGTGCCGTTCTCTTGTGGTGTGTTCTAATTGATTCCTACATCATTTTAGCTCTGTTTAATTTATTTAATTATGTTCCAGATTAAAGCAGATTCTAACAGACACTAATTTTACCTAGAATACGATATTATGTGACTTATCTAAACTCTAATCAAAACTACTGAGCTTATCTCTACTATGTTTAAGAAGTTTACCCTCCTAATTTTGCTGTAGGAATAACCCTCCAAGATTAATCAACTCCTCTTAGCTTGATGATGAACCAAACTCAAGAACAAGCTCCCTCTTCTTCTTCTTCCTCTTGTTCTTCTTTTTCCTTCTTTATTTTTCCTTTTCTTTGAATTTCTTTGAGTTTTACTTTCAGATTTGAACAGAAATTGTGCTATTTAAGTGAATGAATGGAGAGATAAGGGAAGGTGGAGGTGTCAAGAGCTAGGGTGTGCATGTTTCATGCAAGGAGGAGGTGGAGGTTGAAGGGTGCTCATGCAAGCATGAGGTGGTTTAGTGATTATCTTCAATTTTTTGTTTTATTTTGAATTAGATTTCAGAACTGAAAGGATACTATCTATTTTCACTTAAACCCTCAACAATCTTGTATTTGCATAAAACCTAAACTTTACAATTTAACCCCTCACAACTTAACTCATTATAAAACATACATTTTATCAAAATGATGCTAAATTTATCACTAAAACCCCTATAACTTATTTAAATTACATTCAAAAATTCTAATTTAATTTGTATTACATATGACTTATGAAGATTGACATATTTGATTTTAACCATTTTATGATTTATCACATTCTCTTTAATTTAATTTAAATTTATTTATTTCTAACTTTTCCTAAATGTTACAATATTCCCCCCTTAAGAAAATTCGGTCCCCGAATTTAAAATAATTACTAGACATACCTACGAAAAGATGTGGAAATTTCTTTCGCATTGCGTCCTCCGTCTCCCAAGTAATCTCCTCGCGATCCTTTCCTTGCCAGAGAACCTTTACAGATGGCAGTGTCCTTGATCGTAGTTGCTTTGTCTGCCTGTCCAGAATAGCGACTGGCTGCACTGTGTAGGATAGATCTGGCTCAAGCTGTAGAGTCTGATGATGGATCACATGAGATGGATCGTGAAGATATCTGCGGAGCATCAAAACGTAGAACACCGGATGCACGTCGGGAAAACTAGGTGGAAGTGCTAACCGATAAGCTACAGCGCCCACTCTCTCGAAAATCTCGTAAGGTCCAACATATCTGGGGCTGAGCTTCCCTTTCTTCCCGAAACGCATCACGCCTTTCATTGGAGATACTCGAAGGAACACATGATCTCCCACATCAAACTCGAGTTTGCGTCGTCTTCGATCTACATATGACTTCTGTCTGCATTGAGCCGCTTTCATTCTATCTCGTATCAAGTGAATCTTCTCTGTAGTTTCCTGTACTATCTGCGGTCCCAATATACCATTCTCACTAAGTTCCGTCCAGCAAACGGGTGATCTACATTTCCTTCCATACAAGGCTTCAAAGGGCGCCATCTGGATCGTCTCTTGAAAACTGTTGTTATACGAGAATTCTACCAAAGGTAGGTGACGATCCCAACTACCACCGAAATCTAGGCTACAAGCCCGAAGCATATCCTCTAGTATCTGAATGGTCCGCTCCGACTGACCGTCTGTCTGTGGGTGGAAAGCTGTACTAAAACTCAGTCGTGTACCAAGTGCGTCCTGAAGTTTCTGCCATAGCCTGCTCGTGAACTGGGTACCTCGATCTGATACTATGCATGTCGGCACTCCATGTAGACGTACGATCTCATCGATATAAATCTGTGCATACTGAGCAAATCCATATGTCGTCTTCACTGGAAGAAAATGAGCGGCTTTTGTCAATCTATCAACAATCACCCAAATGGAATCATACCCTCTGCTAGTCCTGGGTAGACCCACCACAAAATCCATGGAAATCTGTTCCCATTTCCACTCTGGAATGGGTAAGGGTTGCAGCTCTCCGGCTGGCCTCTGGTGTTCTGCTTTGACTTGCTGACAAGTCAAGCATCGTGAAACATACTTCGTAACATCCTTCTTCATTCCTTCCCACCAATAATTATCTTTTAAATCACGATACATTTTGGTGGAACCAGGATGAATACTGTATACTGATCTGTGGGCATCCTCCAAAATCTCACGCCTCAACCCGTCAGAATCTGGCACACAGAGACGAGTCCTAAAACGTAATACTCCATGATCATCAATCACGAACTCCGTCTCCTTGCCCTGCCTAACATGATCCATAATCTCCATCATGCGAGTATCTGTAGGCTGCGCATCTCGAATATGATCCAATAGCTGAGGTCTGGTGCTAACATGTGCTAGCTGACCTCCTGCCGGTGTGAACTCAAACTGTATACGACTATCACATAAGATCTGCCAGTCTGTGGAAGACTGTCTCTGCAAAATGCTCAAATGAGATAATTTACCTCCAGGCCTCCGACTCAAGGCATCTGCTACAACATTTGCTTTGCCTGGGTGGTACAAGATCTCACAGTCGTAATCTTTCACCAGTTCCATCCATCTACGTTGCATGAGGTTCAGATCTTTCTGCTGAAAGATATACTTTAAACTTTTATGATCTGTGAAGATTTGACACGTTTCTCCATACAAGTAATGTCTCCAAATCTTCAATGCAAATACTACAGCAGCCATCTTTAGATCATGAGTGGGGTAGTTTTGTTCATGCCTCTTTAACTGTCGAGAAGCATATGCTATAACTTTGCCGTGTTGCATCAACACACAGCCTAAGCCCACTCTAGAAGTATCGCAATACACGACGAAACCCCCTGACCCGGAAGGTAAAGATAATACAGGTGCAGTCGTCAAACGCGTCTTCAACTGTTGGAAACTCTGCTCACACGCATCTGTCCACTGAAATGGAACTTCCTTCCTAGTCAATCCTGTCAAAGGTGCCGCTATCCGTGAGAAATCCTGTACGAAGCGTCTGTAATAACCTGCCAGACCTAAGAAACTCCGAACCTCCGTAACTGACATAGGCCTGGGCCAGTGTTGTACCGCTTCAATCTTCTTTGGGTCTACACATATACCTTCTCTCGTAACTATATGACCCATGAACTCCACACTATCGAGCCAAAAAGCACACTTAGAAAACTTTGCATACAACTGATGCTCTTTCAAGGTCTGCAATGTGATACGTAAATGCTGCTCGTGCTCCGTCTGACTCCGAGAATATACAAGAATATCATCTATGAATACTATAATAAACCGATCGATAAATGGTCTAAAGATACGGTTCATCATATCCATAAAAGCTGCTGGAGCATTGGTGAGTCCGAACGACATCACCAGAAATTCATAATGCCCATATCTCGTACGAAACGCCGTCTTCGGAATATCGTCCTTCCGAACCCTCAACTGATGATATCCTGACCTCAAGTCAATCTTCGAGAAACACCCCGCTCCTTATAACTGATCGAACAAGTCATCTATTCGTGGTAATGGATACCTGTTTCGCACCGTAACGCGATTCAGCTGTCGGTAGTCGATGCACATTCTCATACTACCGTCTTTCTTCTTTACAAATAACACAGGAGCTCCCCACGGTGAAACACTGGGACGAACCAGTCCTCTATCTAGCAACTCTTGCAACTGGCCTTTGAGTTCTTTCAATTCCTTCGGTGCCATTCGATAGGGTGGTATAGAAATAGGCCCCACACCCGGAATCAAGTCGATGCAAAATTCAATATCTCGATCAGGTGGTAATCCTGGTAACTCAGCTGGGAATACCTCAGGAAATTCTCGTACGATCGGGATTTGGTCCAATGGAACTTCAGCGACCCCTATGTCCTGAATAAAGGCCAAGAACCCATGACAACCCTTCTTCAAGAGCCGCCTCGCACAAAAAACAGAAATCATGTTGACAGGGGTTAACTTGTAATCCCCCTGCACAACAAACACCGGTTCACCTGGAAAACAAAATCTAACCGCTTTTCCTCGACAATCTACATAGGCATGACAAGCGGCTAACCAATCCATCCCAAGAAGTATGTCAAAATCCAACATGTCCAGGAGAATCAGATCAACAAACGAATCTCTATTACCAATACGCACCGAACACGATCTGAATACGTGCCGAGCTATAAAGGAATCTCCAACTGGAGTAATCACTACCAAGGGTAACTCTAATAATGACGACTTTTTTCCCAACAAAAGTGCGAATCGTGAAGATACATAAGAATGTGTAGAACCGGAATCAAATAAAACATGTGCCCCTAATGAGCATACTGTAAGAGTACCTGTCACGACTGCATTTGATGCCTGGGCATCCTGTGGAGTCAGCGCAAAAACCCGTGCCTGGCCCCTGCCCGCATCCTGTCGTTCTCTACCTCTCTCTCCTCGACCTCTCTGAGCACGTCCTGCATAGCCTCGACCTCGTGGTGCAACTGCCTGGCGTGTAGCGCCAACTGGGGAAGGAAGTAAAGCCATCGGTGTAGGAGGTGGAAGGGGTAAAGCCGCCTGTGGAGCAACAGTCCCGCCCTGAGATCTACAATCTCGCGCAAAGTGTCCGGGAAGTCCACAACTATAACAGGTAGATGGTGGTCTCTGATCACCAGGATAAGAACTGAACATCTGACCCAGTGTCCATCCTCGTCCGACACTGCGGCCTGGAGAATATCTGCCTGGATATGACCCTCTACCTCGGCCAAACTGTCTATTTGTCGGCACGACCGGTCTGCTCCTCTTTGGCTCTGGAACGACCCCTGACTCGCTCAACCGCTCCTCTACTCGTATCGCCGCATCCATGGCCTGTGCATATGTATCAAAATGCTGGGAGCCTATCGCCAGATACAACTGTGTGTCCAAACTCCTTAGGAACCTTTTCACCCGAAGCTCCTCTGTAGGTACTAAGTATGGGGCATATCGCGATAGCTGGGTGAATCGTAAGTCATAATCTGCTACTGACATACTTGCTGATTTCCTCAACGCTTCGAAACTGCTAGCTCTAACATCCCTCACACTCTGGGGAAGAAATCTGGCAAGAAAGACTGTAGAAAAATCGGTCCACGTCATCGGAGGAAGATTTGTAGCTCGCCCTCTTTCCATCGACTCACACCACTCCTGTGCAAGTCCCTCCAAACGAAAGCTAGTCAGCTCAACTGACCTCGCATCAGAACATCGCAATGATCTGCCAATCCTCGCCATCCTATCAAGAAAAGACTGAGGATCTTCCGCCACATCGGTCCCTGTAAATACCGGGGGTCTCAATCTCATAAACTCTGCAAGTGATACCTCCATCACTCTTGTATCTTCTGGCGCTACCGTCTGTGTAGGCTGTACCTCGGACTCTGCTACGGTCGGTGCTGGATCTGATCTCAATGCTCGAGTGGTCTCAGCTAACTGTCCTACCACTCGCTGTAATCCCAACATACCCTCCTCAATCCTAGTCATGCGATCTGGAGGAGGAGGATCAACATGCTCATGCACCGCCGGAACGTCCGGTGTACCAGTCGTCATCACAGGCGGACTCGCCCTAGCTGCATCTCTGGCTGCGGCTCGCCTAGCCCGCGTAGCCATAGCAACTGGAACAAGAACGAGAGTGGGTAAGGTGTGGGAACAGAAGCAATCAATAACGGAGAATCAATGGAAGAATAGATCAAGATAAACACCCTAAGGTTAGTTAGGCTGAATACGATAACGTAAATATGCCGCGGAACATACGTACGGTACTGCATTCGTCCTAATTCACCTACTCCATCAAACCAAAGGTCATCCTAACTCTCGGACTTACCTCAACCTATTGAAATCCCTTACTGAATTCCGTAAGGTTACTCCTAAGCTCTGATACCAACTTTGTCACGACCCAAGTTTGGATGTGACCGGCACTTAGATTAGTATCATATCTAAAGATATGCATAAGTCCAAGTAAGCCGAAAACCAAGATCAAAATACCTTATTGCGGAATTATTTATCAAAATTTAGTTTTTAAGTAAAAATCTCAAGTTATGAAGTTAATTCATTTAAACATTAATAAAGATTAAGTTTAGTTGTATTCCTAGTTGGAATCAACAATGTTAACAATAAACATGAATATAAACATAAGTAACATCACTAAGAATCTCACAAAGAAAGAACTATGATACTGATCAACAGATCTCAACTGTACATATATATCCCCTTTTTCATTTCTAAGTCAAATTACAGGTTTGATGGAGACTTCTAGATACAAAATACATAACCCAACAGGAAGGTTACTACACATGTAACCTACCGATCAAAAGATGGAATACAACTGCAAAAGTGATCCTGCCTCGCAGCTACCCGTCCACTCTATCCCTGCAAGGAACTGTGGCACAACGGGGATGAGTTGCCAACTCAGTGAATACGACTAACATATAACGGCGAATAAAGTAAATATGACAATCATGCTACTGAATATGAATCAATATGGTATATATGTGAAATTCAACAATAAATCTCATTATACTTTGAAAATCACAAACTAAGTAAATCATTTCTCGGTGTCTATCAGCGACACAAAACTTTCATTTCTTATAGGCACCATTCCCCGAATGATCCTATACCCATAATATCGGTCGTTATCCTCTAGATACACGCCGTATTTTTATTACCAACTCCGGTATCGAGTAACCTCGCTAGGCTCCCCCGTCTCAATACGGCTATCCTGCCCCTCGGTCTCGACCGGGTCCACCATGTATCCAACTGTATATCTCCCCCACTCAGTATGGATAACGTAAATCCGCGACCGTATATCTCCCCCACTCGGTCCGGAATAAAACCAAAACAGAATTCATCTCATGGTGGACATGACACATCAATCATGAAAATACTGGATTTATGTAATAGTAAAAACTCAAAACCATAAATCCTCAATTCTACATTTACTTCATATATAACACCAAAATACGCATAAGGTAACAGGATGTCAATGATGCAATCTACCACTACATTAGATATGTGAAATACGATATCATCTATTTTAACAAGTATGATATTTAAGTGTATGTGACATGGCAATATCGACGAGGTGTGTGTAGCATATAAGATGTGCACGTGGCATGACTCGTCGATAATTGTGAAGTGTTCTAACAACTAAGCAATTTACAAGTATTTTAATGAATGAAATTCTAACATTTAAACATGATGATATAAATATCACATTAAGTAAAACCACGGGCGAAACACGCCATCTTTACAAAATTCCCCGGTAAATGTTTAGTCTACTCACCGGAAAAGTCGGATCTACTCCGGAATTGCTAATCCTTTCCCTTTCCTCGCGGTTTCCGTACTTCTCGTATTAGAGTCTAATCATGCAAAATAACTTATATAAGCAAAACGGCTATTCCGATATAACGGAAATAGAAACACGTTATCCTACTTACTAGTTATCTACTATTTGATTATATCAAGTTATTAAACACCTAATCTTGCTGGATTTCAACTTCAATCTGCACTGTTGCAGAATTTGAAAACGCGATGCGATTTAGTCGTGTCGTATTTAGTGTTTTACGATACCCTTTCCGATATATCATCCCAGATTTTAACTACAGTAAAACTAAGTTAAATAAACAGTACCAAAACATCCTAAATTGCATACTGTAGACTACCCAAAAACCCAAACCCACAAAGCTTCCAACATGGCCGGCGACGCCGGCCAATTCCTTGTTGTCGCCGGCCCAAAACCGGCCCCCTGGTGCCGTTCTCTTGTGGTGTGTTCTAATTGATTCCTACATCATTTTAGCTCTGTTTAATTTATTTAATTATGTTCCAGATTAAAGCAGATTCTAACAGACACTAATTTTACCTAGAATACGATATTATGTGACTTATCTAAACTCTAATCAAAACTACTGAGCTTATCTCTACTATGTTTAAGAAGTTTACCCTCCTAATTTTGCTGTAGGAATAACCCTCCAAGATTAATCAACTCCTCTTAGCTTGATGATGAACCAAACTCAAGAACAAGCTCCCTCTTCTTCTTCTTCCTCTTGTTCTTCTTTTTCCTTCTTTATTTTTCCTTTTCTTTGAATTTCTTTGAGTTTTACTTTCAGATTTGAACAGAAATTGTGCTATTTAAGTGAATGAATGGAGAGATAAGGGAAGGTGGAGGTGTCAAGAGCTAGGGTGTGCATGTTTCATGCAAGGAAGAGGTGGAGGTTGAAGGGTGCTCATGCAAGCATGAGGTGGTTTAGTGATTATCTTCAATTTTTTGTTTTATTTTGAATTAGATTTCAGAACTGAAAGGATACTATCTATTTTCACTTAAACCCTCAACAATCTTGTATTTGCATAAAACCTAAACTTTACAATTTAACCCCTCACAACTTAACTCATTATAAAACATACATTTTATCAAAATGAAGCTAAATTTATCACTAAAACCCCTATAACTTATTTAAATTACATTCAAAAATTCTAATTTAATTTGTATTACATATGACTTATGAAGATTGACATATTTGATTTTAACCATTTTGTGATTTATCACATTCTCTTTAATTTAATTTAAATTTATTTATTTCTAACTTTTCCTAAATGTTACAATATTCCCCCCTTAAGAAAATTCGGTCCCCGAATTTAAAATAATTACTAGACATACCTACGAAAAGATGTGGAAATTTCTTTCGCATTGCGTCCTCCGTCTCCCAAGTAATCTCCTCGCGATCCTTTCCTTGCCAGAGAACCTTTACAGATGGCAGAAAAGAGAAAAGAAGGGGACTTACGGGTTTCAAACTCTTCTAAAGAGTATAGAGGAACAAGGGAAATGGCCGAGATGTTGTTTCGTCGCCGGTTGCTTCAAAGAACGTCGCCGGAAATCCGTCAGCGCTTCGCCGTGAACTCGGTTTCAAAACACACTTTTCTTGTGGAAATTTCAAGAGAGTAAATCTAAGGTTTTGGAATGAGAGGGTAGGGGGTAGGGGTCTATTTATAGGGTAGCTAGTGTAGGGTAGGTGAAAGGTTTTGTTTATTAAAAAAATTTGTAAAAATTTAAAGAAAATCATTAAAATTTTGTATTAAATAGGATGTATTTATCAATTGAAAACCGATCACTTAAATTGGAGTTAACATGGGGTTTAAGAATACCAAAAGCCACACTTTTCGTTTCCCCGGCCATCCGACCAACTCCGGCCGGCGGTGCCGGCCGATTCGGCCGGCCGGCCGAGTTGACCGATCCCGGCCGGGTTCGGTGACGGTTGGGTGCGGGGTTCTCCGACTAAGACTTTGGCATACTCCGTTTTTTTGGGTTCAGTTCAACATTTGGGAGTTATGGCCTGTGGACTGTTTGGCTTCCAAGAATTTTTAAAGAAAAATAAACTAAAAATAATGTGGGGCATGGGATTCGAACTCTGGTGGCTTAGTTCAGCAGTGCAAGGTATTACCAATGAGCTACAAGCTCCTTCTTATAATTATTGTAGGGAAATAGATACTTAAAGTGTTATCAGCAACATTAAATACTCCAAGTATATTTCAAATTTAAATCAAATTTATGTATACAAAAATTGGAGTTGTTACAATCTACCCTCCTTACAAAAATTTCGTCCTCGAAATTTACAACTTTTATTTGAGGACTAGTTTACAAAAAGGTGCGGATATCTTGCACGCATTTCATCTTCCCTTTTCCACGTGGATTCTCCTGGAGTGTCTTTTCTCCACATTACCCGTACCAAGTTAACTTCCTTGTTCCGAAGTGTCTTCACTTTCCTGTCCAGGATTTCTACAGGTTGTTGCTCACAAGACAAGTCGGGCTGTATAGTGAGCTCGGAATGATCAAGTACATGGCTGGGGTCACTCACATACCTTTTGAGTTGGGATATGTGGAACACGTTATGCACTCTTTCCAATGAGGGTGGAAGCGCTAATCGGTATGCCACTTCACTGACTCGTTCGAGTTTGTCGAACGGTCCAATGTATCTCGGACTCAATTTACCCCGTCTTCCAAATCGGATCACTCCGCGGTTCGGAGATATCTTCAAGGATACATGGTCTCCTGGCTGGAACTCCAAGTGTCGTCTCTTTGCATCAGCCCAGTGTTTCTGTCGATCTTGGGCTATGTGCATTCTTTTCCTGATAGTACGAACCACATCAACGGTCGCTACTATCATCTCTGGTCCAAGAAGTTCCCTATCTCCGATGTCGTCCTAACTTAATGGTGATTGACACTTCCTTCCATATAATGCTGCAAAAGGTGCCATTCCTATGCTTTCTTGGTAGCTGTTGTTGTACGAAAACTCCACAAGATGTAGGTGATCTTCCCACGATCTTTTGAAGTCTAGCATACATGCTCTGAGCATATCTTCCAAGATCTGAATAGTTCATTCCGACTGACCATCTGTTTGTGGATGATAAGCCGTGCTGAAGTTCAGACTTGTTCCCAAGCTAGCTTGCAGACTCTGCCAAAATTGCGATCGGAACCTGGTGTCACGATCGGAGACAATGCAGACCGGTACTCCATGAAGTCTCACAATTTCCTCCATGTACTTCTTTGCTAGTGTCTCAGTTGATTGGCCAACTCGAAATGGGATGAAGTGAGCCGACTTTGTAAGTCGATCCACAATGACCCATATCGCATCGTTACCCTTTGTGCTGTGAGGAAGAGCAGTTACAAAGTCCATCGTGATGTGCTGCCACTTCCATTCTGGAATTGGTAACGGTTGAAGTAGTCCAGCTGTCCTGTGATGTTCAGCCTTTACTTGCTGACACACCAAATATTTTGCGACGCTTCTGGCTACTTCACGCTTCATTCCATGCCACCAATAATTCTGACGTAGATCTTTGTACATTTTGGTACCTCCAGGATGTACTGAGTAGAGAGAGCTGTGAGCTTCTTTCATTAACTCTTCCCGAACAGGACCTTTTGGTACACACAATCTGCTGCCGTATCTCAAAGATCCGTCTTCATGGATGATGAAGTCTGTTCTGAGTCCATTCTCCACTTGTTCTCTGATCTTTTGGAACTTAGCATCACTGGCTTGAGCTGCTTTGATCTGATTGACAATGGTTGATTGAACTTGTAGATTCATCAAACTTGAAGCATTACCTGGCATGACTAGTTCAATTTCCATCTGATGCAAGTCTTGCTGAAGCTTCCACTGAGCGGTGAGATTCACTGATAATGGTTGGCGACTAAGAGCATCAGGTACTACGTTCACCTTTCCTCGGTGATATTGCAAGTTGATGTCAAAGTCTGCCATGAGTTCTAACCATCTTCTCTGCCACATATTCAACTCCTTCTGAGTAAACATGTACTTCAGACTTTTATGATCTGTGTAGATGTTCACTCGTTCACCAAGTAAGTAGTGGCGCCAAATCTTGAGGGAAAAAATGACGGCTGCCAACTCCAGATCATGCGTCGGATAATTGTGCTCATGAGTCTTCAATTGTCTTGAAGCATAAGCCACAACCTTACCGTGCTGATGTAGAACACATCCTAGTCCCTTACCGGATGCATCGCAATGCACTTCGAATCCTCCAGATTGATCCGGTATTACGAGAATAGGTGCAGATGTCAGTCTTGACTTGAGTTCTACGAAAGCTTGCTCGCATGCTTCTGACCATACAAATTCTTCATCTTTTCGTGTGAGCTTGGTCAGGGGTGTTGCTATCTTTGAGAATCCTTCGATGAACCTCCTGTAATATCCAGCTAAACCCAAGAAACTCCGAATATCCTTCACTGACTTTGGTGTAGGCCATTCGCTAACTGCTGAAACTTTTGCTGGATCCACAGAAATTCCTTCTCCTGATACGATGTGTCCAAGAAAACCAACCCGTTTTAGCCAAAACTCGCACTTGCTGTACTTGGCATAAAGCTTATGTTTTCGAAGAGTTTCCAGGACAATTCGTAGATACTCTGCATGCTCTTTCCGATTCTTAGAATATACCAGGATGTCGTCGATGAAGATGACAACAAACCTGTCTAAATACTCCCGAAAAACTTGATTCATTAGGTTCATGAATATTGCTGGTGCATTGGTCACTCCAAATGGCATCACTAGAAATTCGTAATGTCTATATCGAGTTCTGAAAGCTATTTTATGAATATCAGCTTCCTTGACCTTTACCTGATGATAACCTGAACGAAGATCCAGTTTTGAGAAAACACAAGATCCACTTAGCTGATCGAATAGATCATCGATGCGCGGAAGTGGATACTTGTTCTTTATAGTGACTTCGTTCAAGGCCCTATAATCGATGCACATTCTGTATGAACCTTCCTTCTTCTTCACCGGTAATACAGGTGCTCCCCAACTTGAAGTGCTGGGACGAATCCATCCTTTCGCCAATAATTCGTCCAACTGTGTTCGAACTTCCTTCAAACCTTCCGGACTTAGTCTATATGGTGCTTTGATCACCGGTTGTGCTCCTGGTACTAAGTCAATATTGAATTCAAGAGCTCGATCGGGATGCAAACCTGATATATCGTCAGGAAATACATCGTCGAACTCTCGAACTACCTCTGGTCTTATTTATTCTTCCGCTTCAGTTGCCGCAACTACTGCTTCTCTAGGCTTCGCTTTGTAGGTACTTGGCTCCAGTGTACGGTCTCCGCTTTAAAATAGAAGATCGGATGGTCTGGAATCTCGAATACTACCCTCCTTTGACGACAGTCGATGGTAGCATAAAAGGTTCCAAGTCAATCCATTCCTAGAACCACATCGAAGTTCAGTATGTCCAGTACTTTGAAGTCAGCATAAAACTCTCGACTGCAGACGACGACTGGACACAGGCTGTATCCCATAGTTTCCTTTAGAACGCCATTTCCGGAACTGACGTTCCAGCTGGATACAAGCGATGAGACTGGAATCGCATGGGTTCGGACAAACCGTTGCGACATAAAGCAGTGGGATGCTCCAGTATCAAACAGTGCAAGTGCAGGTAGTGAAGTTACTAGGATTGTACCTAAGGTATATGGGATAGGTTTAGGTATAGGGAAAGTGTGTAGGTAAACAAGATTAAAAGATAAATTTGAGAAGGAAGTTTACCAGTAATGACTTGGCCAGTGGCCTCAGCTTCTTCCACAGACATCATGAAAGCCTGGCGCTTTGGCGCATTCCTCCTGGCCTGAAGAGCATTCCTCTGAACTTTCCTTTGAGCTTGATGGAACTGTCGAGGAGGTGGTGCAGCTTGTGGTCCCCTGGGTGGTGCAGGCAGTGCAACTCTGGGAGCAGGTGCCTGAAGAGCTGGTCGCTGCGGATAGGTAGTTGCTGGCCTGGGTGCAGCAACTGGGTTCTGTCTTTGAGGACAAGACCCAATGTCGTGAGTAGCTGAGACGCAGACTAAGCAAAGGCGGTTGGCTCGACGGTAGTCCTTCATCATATGTCCAGGCCTCTTGCAGTAGGTGCAAAAGGTTGGGCTAGGACGATGGGTTGGTACTCCGGGTCGCCTTGGCACGAAAGGTGGTCTGGACGAGGCTCCACCTGGCATCTGGTTGGCAGGGCGTTTGACTCCTGCAGACTGGGGTCTGCCCCTCTCTTTTATCACTGCCTCATAACCGCGGACGGCTTCTAGTGCATCCTCATGAGTCAAAAACTTTCCTGTGGCTAGAGCAGCCTTAATCTCTGTGTCCAAACCTTGCTGAAAGCGACGGGCTCTGATATCGTCCGTCGGTATCAAGTGTGCCGCGAATCTGTTTAAAGATTGTGTTAGCTGTGTAGTATGTGATAATTAAAAATTGAACTATTGTGACATATCTTACCGGCTTAACATGGTGAATTCAGCATCGTATTCATCTACCGATTTATCCCACATCGAACCCTGTTGTAGATGAATAAACTGCTGTTCCATTGCAAACCTGGCAGTCACAGGAAAATATTTCGCGTCGAACTTCTCGCGAAAGGTCTTCCATTCAATCGGCTGTACCAGACGGCTTTCTTCCGCCTTCCACCAGTTGCTAGCATTATCCGTGAGCTGTAGTTTTGCTACACGGACCCAAGCGTTGTCTGGCACTTGAGCTGCTGCCAGATCGTCTTCGATGCTTTGTGCCCATTCTTCCGCTTCAAGAGGGCTTCCTTTACCAGAGAACTGCTTGGGGGTGCAAAGCCCTGAATTGCTTTACTCCCAGTGCATCGGTCTCAGGACGGTTCAGAAGTTGTTGCTGTCCCTCGAGAAGACTGCGGATCGCCTCAAATAGCATCGTTTGTTCAGTGGGTGGTGCAGGAACAGCTGGTGTAAGAGGTAGTGCTGAAGGGGTGTTGTTGACGTTGGTGCTGGTGTTGTTCGGGGAATCCATAACCCTGAAGGAAAAATTTGGGTTAGGACAGATTCAAATACATGAAATGATAAGATTCAAGGAATAGAAATTTGCAAGATTCAAGGAATATGAATTGTAAAGAATGTTTTAGTTGCTGGTTCTTGTGTTTATATTGCTTAGGTTGTTCACGCAGACCAGAACTGCATGACAGGGATTCATACAGCTCTGACCTGCATGGGCCACCAACAAAACCTGTCACGCCCCGCTTCCCAGTGTACGGCGAAGAGGACGCGACGAGGTCCGCTACGTAAGTACTCAGAAGTACATACGCTAAGCGTAGCTAAGCAATATAGAAATAAATATACAAGAGACAAGAGTGTAAAAAGAACAGCAACTTTTATTTATTAACATTCTTTGTACTATACATGAAAAGGAAATACAACTGAAATAAAGATGCCTAAACAGTGGCATAACAGGAAATGTAAAGTACTGGAAAGAAAAGTGTACAATGAAATTATACTGCAGGGTCTTCAGTAAAGTGCTCCAAGTCTCCTTGCGAGGGCTCAACTTCTGCCGGGTCCAAGTCATCTGATGACATTCAAAGAAGAGAGAAACATATTGTTGTCAGCGAACAGATCGCTCGGTAAGTCCCAAAGGTAAGGGAGAAGTAGAGAAGACAGAATAAGAAGATACATTTTTAAAGTGTAAACTATTGTTGTAATGTTATGTTAACGCTGTTGTTTGTAGCTTGGTACAGAAGGATGCCAGTGTATACGAGGGGGGTCTCTATATGCTAGAGACCAGGGCAAACGGAAAGTACAAGGAACCGTTAAGCCACGGTACAACAGCAACGGAATATAGGTTAGGTGTCTTAATCTGACCACCTCGTGCCACCTTTAACACCTTCCGTACCAATCTACCCCTTTAAAACCCCGTAGTGTTTTAACAGTATTGTTGTATTGTTTTATGTAAGTTGGATGACTGACCAAAGCCATGATATCAGTAAACGGATTGTATCATGTAATTGGAATAACGGAATAATGGATGTATATCCATGGTTTGATTCAGTCAAGTTGAATAGGTTGTTAACTGGATTCAGGAATTCATGTGTTTATATTGAGTTGGATTATTAAGAATATAGATTGACTTGAATTATACTCAAGTCAGAAATAGTCAGACTCTAATCCGAGTCAGACTAAAAGAAAAGTAATTTGAAGTTCTATAATTGTTAGGGTCCTTATTGTAATTTATACAAACTTGAGGGGGTTTTATGTAAAAATACTTTTGTATAGTTTTCAAGATACACCTCAAGTATTTATTATTCGTCTTTATAGTTATAATGAGTGTAAATTTTATTTGTGTTATTCTAGTGAATATATCCTAATAAAAGTATTAATTTATAATATTGATTTATTTGAAATTCATGGTATTTTAATATAACTTTTAATCTTGTAATTTTTAGAAAAAGGTGGAAACTTTATCTTATAATAAAATAGGTGTTTAAATAATAAATATACATATGTTAATACAAGAATAATTTTATATAAATATTTTATTTTCCAAAAATCTCATTTTTCTTAAATGTCGTATTTTAAACCTTTCGAGACCGAATGCTCCTTGCGGAGGTCTGAATCTCGCACTACTAAGCTCGAGGATGCACGATAAACCGTACAATCCCTAACGAGTTCCCCAAAGGTGGGTTGTAGTGGCGCTTTGCAAAGATTTAATAAATACTATCCATTTAGAAAACGGTTTTATAAAGATAAGGTGTTTATTTGTAAAAAGATGTCAATTTCCGTATTTTAGTTTCTAGGGTTTCCTAAGCCAACTAGCCTATTTCTAAGGTCTAAATGACAAGTCGTTAGAAGCCTCAAATCGCCTCTTCACCGCCAATTGTGGCCAGGTAAGTACAAGTGAGGAGGGAGGGATCCGCTCACGAATCGTGAGGCGGGCCTTTTAAAGTTACCCAAGCTCCCTTGCCTAGCCTAGACACCACAAAGTCAGTTTAGATAAACGATCGATGTCCACAACTTATCGTATTTTCCTACTAAGAACTATTTACTAAAAAGTGTAACAAATCTAAAATCTTTTAAGAATGGTTTTATGAAGATTATGGTATTTTAATATAAAGTCTTGTATTTTCGTATTCTAAATTTTGATGATATCAATTAAGGTTGTATTTACGTGTATGTGGAGGTAGGTCATTACCTCGTGACTTATTTTAAGGTATTGTGATATTTAGGGGTTAAATATGATAAATTACACATGAGGGTATTTAAGTGAAAGAATACGGTATTTGCAAAAGTTATCATTTCATGTGTGAAAACTCATTCAAATTAATTTTTACAAGTTTAGTGATCAAGATGAACATGTTTAGGAATGATGAAATTGATTAGAAGAAGAAAGATAAACTTTATGGAATTATTGTGAAAAGAATACGATATTACAAGAAAGCTATCATTTCATGTGAGAAACTTTGTCCAAATTGATTTTTATGTGATTAATAGTCATCATGAATATGTTTGGGTATTATAGAATTGGTGACAAGTGAGATTTTGTAGAAAAATCGAATCGGAAATCGGTTTGTTCCGATTTCCGTCGGGTTTCATAAAGTCGTATTTTGAGAAATAGAAAAGAGAAAAGAAGGGGACTTACGGGTTTCAAACTCTTTTAAAGAGTATAGAGGAATAAGGGAAATGGCCGAGATGTTGTTTCGTCGCCGGTTGCTTCAAAGAACGTCGTCGGAAATCCGTCAGCGCTTCGCCATGAACTCGGTTTCAAAACACACTTTTCTTGTGGAAATTTCAAGAGAGTAAATCTAAGGTTTTGGAATGAGAGTGTAGGGGGTAGGGGTCTATTTATAGGGTAGCTAGTGTAGGGTAGGTGAAAGGTTTTGTTTATTAAAAAAATTTGTAAAAATTTAAAGAAAATCATTAAAATTTTGTATTAAATAGGATGCATTTATCAATTGAAAACCGATCACTTAAATTGGAGTTAACAGGGGGTTTAAGAATACCAAAAGCCACACTTTTCGTGTTGAGACCCCGGCCATCCGACCAACTCCGGCCGGCGGCGCCGGCCGGCCGAGTTGACCGATCCCGGCCGGGTTCGGCGACGGTTGGGTGCGGGGTTCTCCGACTAAGACCTTGGCATACTCCGTTTTTTGGGTTCAGTTCAACATTTGGGAGTTATGGCCTGTGGAATGTTGGGCTTCCAAGAATTTTTAAAGAAAAATAAACTAAAAATAATGTGGGGCATGGGATTCGAACTCTGGTGGCTTAGTTCAGCAGTGCAAGGTATTACCAATGAGCTACAAGCTCCTTCTTGTAATTATTGTAGGGAAATAGATACTTAAAGTGTTATCAGCAACATTAAATACTCCAAGTATACTTCAAATTTAAATCAAATTTATGTATACAAAAATTGGAGTTGTTACAAAACCAATATTACCAATAAATACCATTTATTATGAAATTAGGATATTTTCATTAGAAATATCACAATATAAAATTCACATTCATTATAAATCTAAATACGAATAATAAATATTTGGGGTGTATTTTGAAAAGTATACAAAAGTATTTTTACATAAAACCCCCTAAAGTTCTATAATTTACCCTAAGGACCCTAGTAAATATAGGTTTAAGCGGGACGAATCTCTTGAGCCTCAGGGAGCTGGAGAAGTGGGTGCTTGCCTATCTAAGGTAGACAACTTAACAATGGTGTTATCAAAAAGGTAACCGTCTTTGAAAAAGACACAAATCCTGCCGCCCATGTGCAACGGTTACCAATAACTTCAAAACAATCAGGACTTCAATTTATTTTGAGTTTCATTATAATCTGACTTGAATATGATTCAAGTACAATCTATAATCTATAATCTACAATTTACAATCTACAATATTCTGATTCAACATGAATCCCTATATTCAATCTATTCAATACATTCAATCTATATTGACCGAACCGAACCATGAATATGTATCCATTTACATGATTCTCCAGATATTCCATTTACATGATTATACAGTTACATACGTTTACTGATATCATGGTTTTGGTCATTCATCTAAATATACAATCTATACAATACAATACAACAATACATTTAAAACACTATGGGGTTTAAGGGGTAGATTGGTACGGAAGGTGTTAGAAGTGGCACGAGACTGCAACCATAAGACACCTAACCTATATTCCGTTGCTGTTGTACCGTGGCCCAACGGTTCCTTGAGTTTCTGATACTTTAGTCTCCGGGGCAAGTGAGACTCCTCTCGTATACACTGGCATCCTTCTGTACCAAGCTACAAACAACAACGTTAACACTAAATACAACAATATAATACAATTGTAAAAGCTACCCTCTCTCTCTCTTACTCTCTGTTTATTCTATTTCTCCCTTATCTTTGGGACTTACCGAGCGACCTGTTCGCTGACGACATTCTCTTTCTTTCTTCTTTGAATGTCGTCAGGTGATCTGGACACTTCAGAGATGGAGCCCACTGCTGAAGACTTGGACCAGTTCAGTGAAGACCCCGAGCTCTAGTTCATTGTACACTTTCCATTCAGTACTTTTCATTTCTGTTATGCCATTGTTTAGGCATTGCTTTTTATCAGTTGTATTTACTTTCCATGTATTGTACAGAAAGAATGTGAATAAATAAAGTTGTTGTTTTATTATATCTTGTCTCTTGTGCTTTATTTTTATATTGCTTAGATACGCTTAGCGTATTTACGTCAGAGTAAATACGTAGCGGTCTCGTCGCGTCTCCTTCGCCGTATACCGAGAAGCGGGGCGTGACAGTGGTAAGGTCGACTGAATGTCAGTCACAGGCATTGTCTTTACCCTCAGTCGAGGGACGGTATGTTGAAAGAGTTCGAAGTTAGATGCCGTGGAAAACTAGACGATAAAGGCTGAATACATTGCTACCAAGGATACTACCAAAGAGGTGGTCTGGATGTACACTAGTTCATGAGATGAACTTCATTCCTACCATTGTGTGACAATGGAGTTGTGGCTTAGGCTTAGGAACTCCCATCCCATCTATGATCCAGACATATTCTTAGGCAGTATCACCTTATCATGGAGATGGTTGATCTCCAGGGAGATCGAGGTAAGGAGAGTAGACACAGAGGAGAACATGGCGGGTCCACTCACAAAGGCCTATTCTCAGGAGAGACTTTTATGGGATGGTTGAGTATGAGATACTTCAACCATTGCTGATTGTTGGGTATGAGAATTGATTTTTTCACACTTTTTCTCATATCTCCATTGAAGCTAGAAAACTTTGAGGAAGAAGAAACAGAAGAACTCATATGAAAAATATCATCCAAATGAATTATTGCAACCATGGGTGAGTTAAGCCCTCATGCCTAACTCATGTAGAGAATTAACCAATGGCTAAGGTTAAGGGTAGGGTTAACAAATATGTTAAGGCAAAACAAAACTTGAAGATTTTAGTCAATGCAAATCCAAGCTTCCAAAAGCTTCTTGCCATGACAAAAAACTTTTAGTTTTGAATTACTTAATGATAAATAAAACCCAAACCCAAACCCTAATATGGTATAAGTCTCATACACCCATCTTGTATGTATCATCAAGCATGACACAATTCATGTACACAAATATACATATCACATATATACAATGTGCACATCAAGTGAGAAAAGAAATCTTAAGTGAGCTAATACTAGTTAATGTAATGTAATATATCAAATATATAATTATACATTAAATTATTAAATCAACTCTTGATTTAATAATCCGGCTATATCACATATAACCGACTAATATCAAGTGTAACAACTTATCGATTCAACACTTGATCCGATAACCCGGCTATATCGCATATAACCGACCAATATCACAAATCGCGAGAATAGAATACGGTATCACATATCGTATTAATTTCGGTCCCGCACATATCACATATGTACTCCTACTCCGTTTCGCTTAAGTCAGGAAATCCCTGTGTAGGACTCTAAAGACTCGTCAATACGCCGGCGGTAGGTGATGATCATCTCAAACACTCACAAGACGCAAGCGGTCTGCTAAACGTAATGGCCACCCGGGTATTGAGCGATCAGAAGATCAACAAGCAAGCCTGCTCACACTCCTGCGAATCCTATCAGTAACACTACCGTACAATCCGGTCTCTTCGTCTGATATGTCGCATATCTCGTCTAGGGGTGGTAAACGTCAGACCCCAGTAACTCGATAAGTCGTGTCGATATGAGGCTCATAACGAGTCGATAAACTACTGATAACACTTACCAGTATATCTCTGAAGCAGCTTTGGCCAAGGACTTCCTGTTATAACCAATCGAGCACAGCGCAACATCAACTCCCAATACCGGGAGAGACGAAACCCCTCCTATCGCTCATTGCCTCCATGTGACTCGGGACTGTACCCAAAAGCCACTGTTTTGCACGTTCTCTTGAACGTGGTAAGGTGGAAATCAAAGCACAGTGGGAATCACACAAGACTCTATGACGATCTCGGGTCTACAGACTAACCTGTACGAGTGTCACCGGAGAACTGCCATCTGACGTTAGGTATAATACCATATGGGAGTTCTCGGCGAGTCCATCCAGTGTACCCAGTCTTCACTGAGCACCCGTATACTATCTCTGATGTCAAACACCAATGGATATGGGATCATCCATCGCCCATCTACATGGGTCGAGAAGCTATACGTTAGTCTACTCTGGTATATCGATGCCCTGTCTCGATACACCCTCGACTAGGAATATTTGAAGGATGTACTTAGAGACTATTCTGTCCCCACTAGTATGATCTGCATCATAGTCCTGGTAGTCAAGTACTCATCCTAAGGACTTTATCAATATGTAACATAGAGATAAACATTGTACATGTTAAAATAAAGGGCAACCAGATAGTATACTATCATGTCGAGCAAGAAAGTCCTCCTTATATATGTCCAAGAATCCACTACAATATATATCGTATGTACAGTAATGACCTCTAGGGCATATATATAACTAACAATATGTGATATGACCGGATTATTAAATCAAGTGTTGATTTAATAAATTGACTAATTACTCATTAAAATTCTTTTTTATACATACATACATACATACATACATACATACATATATATATATATATATATATATATATATATATATATATATAAATGTATCATGGTTGATGATACGTGGAACAAGGCAATGCAAGAATCACACTGGAGATAAAATCCATATTTAGATTAAAAAAAAAGGAAAAGGAAAATATCTAGAGATGAGTCATGGCTTCTACATGGTTATTAAAATATCTAGCAAGCATGACTCATTCTCTTGTTTTGTCTCTATTCACTTATTCTTATCTTTTAAATATCCATAATATCTCCATGGTTCATTCTAGCTCTTGCCAAGTTCATCCTTCTCCTCATATCTCCCTCTAGATTTTTCTAGGTTAGAAAATGAGAAGAAAAAGAAAGATTTTTTAGTGAGAAAACCCCCACTTAATCAACCTAGACTAGAATAGCAAACTAGTATAGGTTGTTATCTTCACTTCTTCATTGGTTAAGTGAAGATAAGAGTTTGAGTGAGAGAAGTTTCGTGGTGGATCATCATAGACAAAGAAGACCTCAAGCAATCTCGTTCCACTTTCAAGCGGAGTCGAAAAGGAGCTCAAGGACTTCTACACGGAGCAATTGAAGTGAAGGACCGGACAATAAACGTTGCAGTTCTCATTCACTTAGTTTTTTTATCCCAAGTTGCTCTACATGAACCCTAATCTCTAGTTCGATTCGTGTTTTATATACTTAGCTCTCTACTTATTTAAAATTGCTCACATGCTTTAGTTTAAAACCCTTGTAGAGGAGCTAGTGTACACTTACATGGTATCAGAGCCAAACTAGAACTTTAGGCGATGTCTAAACGACGTTAAAGTGTTTGATCGAAGTTTCGAAACCCTAATTTTCAAGCTTTCTGTCCAATTTTTCAAACGTTGATATTTTACAGGTTAAAAATTCTCAGAAAACTATGCAGGTAATCTTATGGAACCCCAAGAACTACGAGACCCTATCTCGTCCAAGTCGCCGCGGACCGCCGCCTAAACCCTGGTTTGGTCGCGGTTCCGCGGCAAACTTGAAGAGATAAGGGCTTGTGTTTCTTGTGCTGCTCCATTTTGAAGTTTTTGGCTTTCTGGGAATTTTTAATAAGGCTCAAGGTGTTAATATCTCTGTGATTTTCTGGTGTTTGAAATATCGATCGAAATGTTTAATATCGTCTAGACATTTTGGATATGTGATACAATTTTTGGAATCCACATTAATGAGTTTTGTGAAAACTAGTTAGTGTTTTGTAAATCTAGCATTTTAGTCTCGTTTGATGGATTGCCACGGAGTTTCGATTCGGATCAAAATTCTATCGCAATCTTGTATCTTACGCGAACACTCGCCGGGAAACACTACTAGATAGCCACACCCCATAGCCCCGACCGAGTGACTATAGGAGAACTCTATGGCCAAAAGCATCCACTCGGGTGCTCGCGGCCGCGGTGTTCCGCCCAAGTGCACTTTGTTGACGGTCTCGGGGGTGCGGCAATCTACTAAACTTCCCGACGAGTATTCGATCTTATAACCGGGAATCTTGTTGAATTACCCGACTTTAATTTTGAAAAGTGTTTTCAATTCGAGACTTAAATGCAAGATTTATTGGGTTAGGCATGAAATCCGGAATATGAGATAATCCGGGTTTATGATGTCTAAGGATGATGCGGATTCTAATTATTGTAGTTTTTCATTTCTTTTCTGCGACCGTAAGTGTAATATGTAGTTGTATCTCTAATCTCGTTGCTATACGTCAACGACATTAGGAATTCACATATTTTCTTACGTTGATGATATGTGATGTTATTCTGTTGCTATACCGATATGTTATATAGGATTGTCGTAATTGAATAACCGGGTTTTTTTATATTTGAGATGAGAGTTTTTATTTTTCATTCATGTAAATAAATGTATGTAATATTCTTTTATTGAGATATTTCCGGGTTGAGGTTGTTGTCCCCATTTGATATATATTATTTACTTTTCCGCATAAGAATAGACCCAAGACGGGGAGCACAAGTAAACGGGTTCTAGAGTCCAGTGGGAGGACATTTTGAGGAGTTGAGACCGGTCGCCTAACTCTAGAATTGGCAGGGTTGCTTGCCGCTCTCAAAGGGGTCTAGGGATGTGGGCTTGGCTATTCATCACGACCGTGGAATCCGTGTTTTTCATTACTGGCTTAATTTAAAATACGGACCCCTACTATATCCTATATTTTCATATATTTGTTTTCAGTGATGTGATGAGATCATATAACTGTGTGAGATGAATGCTACTATATATATGATATACTAGTAGACACTATATGTTTTGCATCCGCGCTAATCCTGACCACGCTCTGCCGTAAGTTAAATAACCTTACAGTGAAGACCCGGGTCCCTGACGAATGCGGATGGCATATATGTGTGTTTTATTTTCGTTTCTTCTGTGATGAATATGATCTTAAAAGATGGGACAACATTAATAAGATTAATGTTAAGAAAAGAAACCTAAAAGATGTTGTAGAATAAAATTTGAAAAATACTCGGTTTTTTCACCAAAAAGAAAATATTTCAAATCCAGAGCTTAAGCCACTCCTTTTCCATATCACTCGGTTCTACAATGATATTAAGTTCAATACGTTAAAGGTTTTCATAAAAACCATTCGTACCCCTCCGTTATTTTAGGAAGTAGAGTACTTAGTATTCATGCTACGTTTGTTGACTATAGTTAAGGCATAGTGTGCGGTAGTTAAGTGAATGTCTTCCTATAAAGCATTTGATGCGATCGATTAAGACATTCATACGACTTTGTTGACCATAGTTAAGGGTCATATGAATGGGTCTAAATCAATCATGAAATGACGGGTAGAACTTGACTAGCGCTTATGATTTGTTGACCATAGTTAAGATCATAAGTCGCTAGGGGTAAAAACAATATCGGGAATTTCAAATGTTGAAATTTGCAATGAGATTGCATACCTTCTATTTGATAGTTGGATCCCAATCCCACTGTGAGTAATAGTTACTCCCGGGAGAATTTTACACTTTACAATTAGCCAATTCAGTAGGTTTCTAGAAAGGTGTCAACGGGGTTATGCCTCTAGAGAAACGAGGTTTATTTTAATTAGGTCCGTGAGACAGCACGAGGAACCTCCCTCGGAGTACCGACACTGGCCTAGCTGACCGGTTAGCGAACTTGTAGAATGTAATTAATCCTGGTTAATTTTCTTTTTATGGTTTGAAGGAAAATTTGATAAAAGCAGCGGGAGACATCGATTAGATAAGATAAATAATCAATCTAATCTTGCAAGAGCTTTCGCTGAGTGTTTTCTCTCTCTCTCTCTCTCTCATAATGGCAGATACCAATGACGGGATTTAAGCTTCTACTAGAGAAAAACAAATTGATGGGACCTAATTATAAAGACTGGCTGAGGAACGCGAACATTGCCCTTAGCTATGATAAGGTTGCATACGTCCTCACTACTCCAGCCCCTCTCCTCCCAGGCCCTGATTCCTCTGTCGCGGATAAGGAGATCCGCAAGACATGGGATATCGATTGCGCTACAGCGAAATGCCTCACGTTAGTTTCGATGGACAACGAACATCAAAGGCAACATAAGAAGATGTATGTACAATCCATCCTTTTCCATACAAAAGAGTTGTATGGGGAGCAATATCTTGCTCTACGTTACGAGGCCTCACGAAAGTTGTTTCAAATTAGGATGGCTGCTGGCACATCTGTAGGAGATCATGTCCTAAAGATGATATGGCTTATTGAAGAACTAGAGGATCTGGGATGGACTATGGAGAATGAACAATATATTGATATTGTTCTACAGTCTCTCCCCCCGCCTATACTCAATTTATAGTGAACTTCAATATGCACAACTTGGAGAAATCACTTCCTGAACTTCTCAATATATCGAGAAGTGCAGAGAGCACGCTTAAAATGGTGAAAACTCTCGCTCTATTTGTTGGGAAATCTTTCTCTTCCGTCCTAAAAACTAAAACTAAGGGAAAGAAGAAGAAGAAACCCACCAAACCGAAAGGTGGAGTTAAAAAGGCGAAGGGTAAAGAAAAATCAGGGGCTGCGGGATCCGGAAAGGGAGAATGCTTTTATTACCCTAAGACGGGGCATTAGAAAAGAAACTGCACCGAGTACTTCGCCGATCTCAAGAAGAAGAAGCATGTCGATATTTCCGCTTCAGGTGTGCTTGTCACCGAAAACTGTCTTTCAATAAACTCTGCATCCTGAGTATTAGATACCGGTTCAAGATCTCACATCTACAATTGTGTGCAGGGATTGCGAAATAACAAAGTTTTGAAGAAAGGTATTCATACTTTCCGCGTTGGAAATGGTTCGAGTGTTGATGCTGTATCGGTGGGAGAGTATTACCTAGGGTTACCTTCAGAGTGTATATTGATTTTGAATCCCTGTTATTTTGTACTGACTATGTTATGTAATATAATATCTGTATCTTTGTTAGACAATGAAAGATATCATTTTTTATTGCAAAGTAATGTTATGAATATTAACCTAAATCAACAGTTAATTGGGTATGGTAAATTAAATAACGGAATCTATATCCTGAATCAACACTAAGTTTTTAACATCCAGCATACAAACAAAAGAAAGACTTCAAAAATAAATGAAGCATTCATGTGGCATTGTAGACTTGGTCATATTAACGAAACAAGATTAACTAAACTACATAAAGATGGATATTTAAATCCGTTTGAATATAAATCTTATGCGACTTATCAGTCTTGCATCAAGGGTAAAATGACCAAAACTCCGTTTACTGGACACGGAGAGAGAGCTACTGAACTCTTAGGTCTCATACATAGTGATTGTTCCCCTCCGAATGGCGGCGCGACGGACGTCTTGCCTGAGATTCGGGGCAGATGCTAATTGGTGCTATCCGTCTACCTCTCCGAAGATGCCAAGTTGATTTATGGCACCATGTATCGGAGGTTTAAACGGATGTGTCCGATGTAGCAGACTTCGTCAGATTCCCCCTCGCTTGAGGGGTTTTTGATTGTGGGGATGCTCTTCCCTGCAGGCGCAAGCCCCTGCAGTTAATTACGCTACCGCATTGCGGTAACAACTTTCTCCTTCTCCAGATGGTCACTTCGTGTCGTGTGTGTTTGATTTGTGTTTGGTTTCCCGTGGATTGTATACGGAGATTGAGTTATGTCGTCGCCCGTAGGGCGTGGACTAGTCCAAATTCGTATTATCTTATATTTGGGTTTGGGGGTTGTGTTTAAGGATACGTTAGCCTCATTTGAGACTAAGATCGACTTAAACGTTTGTTAAGGACACGTTAGTCTAGTTTTAGACTAAGATCAACTTAACGGGATCGTTTAGATCCAACAAGAGAGCAAGTAAGGGGGGGCCCCTGTTGTTTAGTTTAGTGACATTACGGTCAATAGGTAGTTTAAGGACATTGCGATCTAATGTTAGTTTTAAGACGTTGCGGTCAAGGTTAAGGACGTCGTAGTCCGTGGATTTAAGGACTCCACAGTCCGATGTTAGTTTTAAGACATCACGGTCATGGTTAAGGACGTCATAGTCCGTTGTTAGTTTTAAGACATTCCGGTCAAGGTTAAGGACATCGTAGTCCGTGGATTTAAGGACTCCACAGTCCGATGTTAGTTTTAATACATTACGGTCAAGGTTAAGGACCTCATAGTCCATGAGATTAGGGACCCTACAGTCCGTATCAATGTATGTGGTTATCGGGACCCGTCACCTCTTTGAAGACGTTGAGGAATTACAACGACAAGTATCGAAGGAGTGAAGAGATGTACCCTTACACAAAGGTAGATTAAGTGATCTGTAGTCCAATTTGGAAACTAAGATCAATTATTATATTATGAGCCCATTGGTCCAGCTGAATTTGAATTGAGGACTTATGGCCATCTTGGGCTAAGTCCAATTGTGTTTGGGATATTGGCCCTCTGTTGATTCATTGAAGGAGAGGCTTTGCCTCTGGAAACTTAGCCAATTGGTTTAAGGCTAGTGTTAAACACTAGAGACCAACAATGTTGAACACTGGGAATAAGGTTGACAAGTTAGTGTCAAACACTAAAAGATAATCAGTGTTGAACACTGGGAACAGAGTTTTCGAATTAGTGTTAAACACTAAGCAAATCCAAATTAGTGTGAAACACTAAGAAAATCAGTGTTAAACACCGCAAATAGAGTTTTCCAAATTAGTGTTAAACACTAAGAGAAATCAGTGTTAAACACTGGATACAGAGGTTTCAATTTAGTGTTGAACACTAATGCAAGAGGGGTCACGTGGTCACACGTGAGAGCGCCCTGCTTCCTTTTATTTTGTTCTATAGATAAGTGTTTAGCACTTTTAGTCCTGAAAGCCATCACGTGCGGGCACGTGATGGGAGCTCATGCTCTGGTTTATTAGAATACCCATTAGGGGTCACGTGGTGACACGTGAGGGCGCCCCAGAGACTCCGTTTATTTTGCTTTTTCTTTATATGCTTCAGGGCTCACGTGGGGCACGTGAGGCATTGCCTCAAAGTTCTCTTTTATATATCTTCGCAGGAGTCACGTGGTAATACGTGAGGTGTCTACTTCAGAGCTCTATTCTGTAGGCCTTTGCATGGGTCACGTGGTAGCACGTGACTCTGCATGTTTTAGAGTTCTGTTCATTGGGTTAAACCCTAAACTTTAAAGGACTTAACTTTTCTGTTTTCTTCTGAAGAATTATACTCTTAATAGGGTTAAACCCTAATTTCTTTTCTTAAGGGAATTAAATTCCTGTGAGTTTGAGAGAATTATATTCTCAATTAGGGTTAAACCCTAGTTCTGTTCATTTTGAAGGAATTAAATTCCTATAATATAGGGTTAAATCCTAACTTTATCTCAAAGGAATTAAATTCCTATCATTTTGTGATAATTAAATTCTCTAAACTCAGTCCCTCCTCTGTGTTTTAGATTTGCATGGCAGGATCTCAACCCAATGAGAATTAAATTCTCAATTCATGGGGAGATGTGCACTTTGCAGATCCTCAACCAGAGAAAAAACTAAGTTCTTTTCTTTTCACAAGAGTTAAACTCTTTTGAGAATTAAATTCTCCCTTTAAGCCTCTCTTTTCTTTTCTTACCTAAGGTTTTCCTTTTGCCGAGAATCCAAGGCGCTCTCTCTCTCTATATATATATATCAAAAGAAAAAGATCCAAAGGTCTCAAGGTTTCAGAAAAAGGTTTTAGAAAAAAGGTCTTCGAAAAAGGGTCTTTTCTCTTCTTTTCTTGGCTCCTATTTATAGGAGAAGGAAGAGAATCAATCTGCTTAGTAAATCTCTCATTGAAAGATTTAATTTGTATGTTGAGAGATTTGATTTATATTTATCATTAATCTGGGCCTTTAGATTGTTAAGTGAATTTTATTCACCATTGGATTTTAAATCCAAAGATATTTCCTTGTTATTTCGGTTAGATTTAGGGGGAAATCTTTCCAAGTCCAAGATTTTTCCATAAATTGGTGATATTTAATCACCTTTAGATTTTTAATCCAACGGTTCCAAATAATCATTCTATATTTTGGAAAGATTTGAATGATCTCCTCTCAGAATTTAATTCTGTTAAAGAACAAGGCTTTTAAAGCCGGTCACGTGTGGCCACGTGACCCCTGATCACGTGTAGGCACGTGATCCCTGGTCACGTGTAGGCGCGTGATCCCTGGTCACGTGTAGGCGCGTGATCCATGTAGCGGGCTTCTCTTCTTCTGAGCTCTGTTCTCTGGCCGCTGCTCAGCCGTCACGTGCCAACACGTGACCACTGGTCACGTGTGAGCACGCGACCTTTTCTGGAGCTTCTTCTTCAATGCGCTTTGTGCCGCTGCTTTAAACGTCACGTGCCAACAAATGACCATTGGTCACGTGTAAGCACGTGATGCCTCTTCTGAGTCCTTTCCTGACTTTTTAATCAGGGAACAAATGCCCCAACAGCGTTGTTCTCACGTGTCTGCATGTGAGTGCAACGCTGTCTCTTTTGTGACCGTTGGATCCATCTAGGGAATCGGGGAGATGAAGCGTCTCCATCACATCCTATAAATATAGGGGTCACTTCAGAAGCGCCTCCACTTTGCTCATCTTCCTCCTTGTATACTTTTCTTTCTGAGAATTTAATTCTCCTTTTCCAGAGCTTAGTCCTCTGCTTTGAACAATTTTCAGAGTTTAACTCTGTTCAAAAAGAATTCTTTTCTTCAGGTAATGCTCTCGAACGAACGATGAACTCTCATGTCCTTCTGGATTTTAAATCCACAGCAAGGGTTTCACCCCTTTAAATATGAACCAATTTTTCCTTTAAGTTTTTCAACCGAAATATGAAACCATTTAATCTTCAACAGTAGATCTCTTTAGGATTCATCTGATCCTTCAGGGGGATGATGATGTTGGTTGCTTTTCTCGAGGAATTTAATTCCGTTTAAAGAAAACGTTTCTGGAAATTTAATTCCCTTCTCTTAATAAGGAATTTAATTCCCATGAAGAACTCAGCTCTTCCTATGGAGGCTTCTTAGGGTCTTCTTGCCCTAGGTTGTCCTTCTGTAATCAATGAAGAAGAAAAGGGTTTGTAATAGATTCTCATGATTTTTATTTCAGGTATCATGGACGCCCATATGTATGATCTTGACGAAATCATTTCTTATGGGAATATTCGTGCGCTAGGCCGTAGCCAGAACCAGGAGTTCAACAACGCTCAATGTGCTGAGATCATGAGCCGCTTCGATGAGTACAACCATCGGCTACTCCCCCATCGCTCTTCGCTTATGAAACTCATCGTGTTAGCGATTTGGGAGGCGCTTCCTCTCTTCTGTATCGGTGTACCTCTCAGGGCATTGGATGCTGCCGAGGATAAGATACACTCAGTGTATCTGATGAGCCTAATCTCGAAGAGAAGGCGAGACAACCTCATTGATCTCTTGCACCAGGCTTTTCAGCAGTCGGCCATACTTGCTGCCTATCGGAGAGTAGAAGACATTCGTGAGGATCCCGACGCTTGTGACCGCGAAAGAAAACATACTCAAATGGTTCAAAATGCTTGGAGGATCTTGGACAAAGTCAAGTTTGAGTTTCTCAATCCGTGCCCCGCGTCTGAGGTCTTGCCGTTGTAATCGTTTTCTTTTCATTTTGTATGAACTACTTAAAGCATGAATGATAGGTTTTATCGTGCCTTTCTGTGTTTGCATGCCTTTCTATGGGATTTTATCATCATTTTTTTATTTAATTGTTGCTGCTGATGTGTTTAGTGTATGGGGTATTATTTCACTTTCTGGTACACACCGAGCATGGTGCTCACGTGCTCCACACCTGAGGGGCCTTTTATGGGGCTATTCACATAGTATTAGATGCAGAGAAGGCGCCTTGAAAATCGCTCCTTTTCTTGATTTCCAATGTCTTCCCCTTTTTGGGCCTTGGAATGGGTTCTATCATGCAATTTTTTTGCACGCAGCATTCAATGCTCCCTTTTCTATCCTGGGGCCATGGCCTTCTTTTCTCTTCACAGAGAAATTTATTCTCATTTTGGTGTGATTTGTCTTGAGAGACAACTGAGCGCCATGGCCTGCAATCGCCCTCATGCTCGTCGACAGCCATGGGAAGTTCCTATCGAGGAGATGATCCCCCGCTTTGCCGCCCGATTGGTGGATCCCCTCCTTACCGACGACGAATGCGACTCAGCAGCGTATGAACTCTCGATCCGCAGGGAGTCTCCCCTCCTAATGGGCTCTCTCTGGCTCCGGATGATTCTTGCGGCCGTGCTCGCCGACGTCCCTCCTCAGCCGGCGGAGATGACCCTGGCGATGCTTGACGCGGCCGAAGAAAATCTCGAAGGCTTTCACGAAGTGTGCCTAATTACTCAAGCTTTGAAAGATCGCTCGGTTCACCTTTTGAGCGAAATAAGAGCCCGTCGGGCTGTTATGTCTGCTTTTGCGGACGAACATGGCGCCAATCGGTGGGGAGCGACTCCTCGCGAGAACCGGCGCTTTGACGTGTTGGAGGGAGCGGAGAGAGAGATGGAGAATTTTGTCTTTTGTTTTGTCAACCGTTGCGCTACCGATCCTTTGTTCGGCGACCTTTTCCCGCTAGTGTAGTATATTCAAATTATTTTTCGCATGTTTTATGTTGAACTTTCATGTGTGCTGGGTATCCGTATGTATGTTTTTGCTTGCATAAATGAACTTTGTGCTCTTCCAATGAGAACTTTCTTTAATTGCGGACACTATCACTATGTTGCATGCACATCAGACCTTCGGGTATTATTTCTTTTCAGATATTCATATAGTTGCGAATGCATGTTTGATAGGATGTACATCGAGAACTTTTTGTTGCTTCCCATACCAGGTGATGTGAGCGCGTTTTAGATCGACTATTGCTGTCGACTGGAGGTCCGTTTATACGGTCTTGAGCGTATATGTCATGTTTCCAAGGTCACGGTCGCGAAAGCGAGCTTACGTGGTCTGATAGAGCGACGTGTGGCGAACATATTGTTGTGCGAGAAAAGGCTCGGCCGTGAATTCTCGGAGAGGGAGCTGGCTTCTAAGGCGCTGAGCAAGCTTCAAGCTAATCTTACCGCCAAGGCCAACAAAGCATATGAACTCTGGCGGGTGCTTCAAGAGTCTATCAAAGAGGTGGTGGCTCTTGATAAAGCTGCCACATTCACTCGTGAAAGGGTCGAGGCTTGTTCAGTTGATAAAACTGCACATTTGTTATTACATTTTTCCTACCATTTTCATATTAAAAAGGACTTTATTATAATATATCATACATATGAGGGTTTATGTGTAAAAATACTATTTTCCATGTGTTGATATATTATAATTAGCATTTGGTAGGAAAATGTATGCAAATAAATTCATTGACCAAATCCTAGTAGAACAAAATCTACTAAATCTTATTTGAGTTGTTGTGCAGAATTTTTCCAAGTTGTGCAGAATTTTTCAAGACTAGAATCAAGGAGATCAATTTATTGAAGAAGACTTGCCTAATTAAGAATCAAAACTTGGAGACCAAATCTGGCAGCAACCACGAGAAGATTTCCAAATTCTGAAGGTGCCAAGGATCGCCAAATGTCACAAGTAGCCATCCCCAGAAAATTGACGGACGACCGTGATCATCAAGCCGCGGATCCGCGGCAATAGCCCCTTTATGCCGCGGATCCGCCGCGGTTAAGAAGAGATGGAGGCTGAGGATTTTTGGGGAAAATCTTTTCTACTTTTTCCCTAATTTAGAAGCTTGGGATCTGGTTTTGGTACTATAAATAAAGACCGAGAGCCTCTTGGAAAATTTATTAAGCCGAAGAGATCACGAAGTCCAAGACGGCTCACGCATCCAGGCTGATCATCAACTGTTCATCTACCTCCTTCGGAAGAGTTCGAGAAGCAAACCAAGTTTTTGTAATCATTTTCTAAGGAATAAAGTGTAGATTGTTCAAGTTGATTAATAAAGGTAGTTGTTTTATTTAATTCTTTTGCATTTTACATTATGTTTTCCCTCTCTGTCTTTTCATTTTCTTTTCTCAACATGCGCGAGTAATTCTCCGCTTGTTGGGGTTCATAGGATTAGGGTAGATTAATGGATGATGAAGCTTCTTAAACTCTTTTTACGTCCTATAAAGTTTATAAACTTTACTAAAAGAATCATTAACATCTTAATCGGGCGCGCTACCAATTTATTGTTAGTCTCGATCGCGATTAGAGATTAGATTAATGATTGTTTTGGTAAATGCTAGATATGAACGGGGTTCCATGTCGAGATAAGGG
The DNA here is from genome assembly GCA_030015575.1 of Agapanthus africanus. NCBI lineage: Eukaryota > Viridiplantae > Streptophyta > Magnoliopsida > Asparagales > Amaryllidaceae > Agapanthus > Agapanthus africanus. The sequence continues at coordinate 550,692,779 of JASDDO010000031.1, forward strand.
TTAAGAGTGGGAACCCTTTTCCCTCCAGAAACCCTAATCTACATGCATCTCTGTCGTTCTAGTTTTAAATCTATTAAAGGATAAAAAGAGTAATCTTTAATTAACCATCCATAACTACTAAATCCTAATGAACCCTACAAGCCCCCTTTTAATATTGAACTTACATCCATAATTAATCTAGATCTATATTTTGCATCCGTGTTTAACGTAGATCTAGAAACCATTCCTCAACATTCTTATCCCTCCTCTCTTTTTCAACACATCTAAAGTAAGAATAAAAGGTTCCATGTTTCCCTGAGGACGACTCGTACTCATCTCGGTCTAGCTACACGCGACACCGTTCTGATTGCGGTTAACTACTACAAACACACTTTTTCACATCAATCAAGGCTCACAGGGCCACCGAGAAAGAGCTTGAAGGCCGGCTTGCTTCGTATCAGGCCCAGCAGGCTCAGGCGGAGGCCCGTCTTCTGGCAATCTTGAATCATGAAGCCGTGACCCAGCAAAAGCAGGATGAGCTAGCGAAATTACTAAATCGCCCGCCGGCTTGAAAACTTGTATTTTTTTTGTGCATACTCCTGAATGAGAGTATTTTTTGCTCTTTCATGAATTGTACTTTGTACGCATTTTGGTTATGAATAAAGACATATTTTTCTTCTCAGTGGTGTGTCTCCTTTTTATTGAATGTGTTCTGCGGACAATTTATCTTGATCTCTTTGCAGGGCAGCGATGGATTAGGACTCAGGGTTAAGATCTGCCTCTTAAGAATTTTGAGCTTTATGAGCCGTGAGGGTCTCATAAAGAGTTTTTCTCCCTACAGGTCGAGAGGATCCCGTAGATGTAAGTTCTTCTTAAGAGTCGCGAGGATTCTTAAGCGGGTTCTTCCTTGGGAGTCGTAAGGATCTCACAAGAGAGTTTTCTTCCTTGCAGGTTGTGAGGACCCACAAGTGCTGAGTGCGGTCGCCCTTATCCGTATTTCACGGGGTCAGGGGGTTGCTTTGGGATGTTCTCCAGGGTACCGTAGTTTAAAGACATCGCGGTCAAGGTTAAGGACCTCATAGTCCGTGGGTTTAAGGAATCCACAGTCCAATGTTAGTTTTAAGACGTCACGGTCAAGGTTAAGGATCTCATAGTCCGTGGATTTAAGGACTCCACAGTCCAATGTTAGTTTTAAGACATCACGGTCAAGGTTAAGGACCTCATAGTCCGTGGATTTAAGGACTCCATAGTCCAATGTTAGTTTTAAGACATCACAGTCAAGGTTAAGGACCTCATAGTCCGTGGATTTAAGGACTCCACAGTCCGATGTTAGTTTTAAGACATCGCGGTCAAGGTTAAGGACGTCATAGTCCGTGGATTTAATGACCCCACAGTCCGATGTTAGTTTTAAGACATCACGGTCAAGGTTAAGGACCTCATAGTCCGTGGGTTTAAGGACTCCACAGTCCAATGTTAGTTTTAAGACATCACGGTCAAGGTTAAGGACCTTATAGTCCGTGGGTTTAAGGACTCCACAGTCCAATGTTAGTTTTAAGACATCACAGTCAAGGTTAAGGACCTCATAGTCCGTGGATTTAAGGACTCCACAGTCCGCGAAATGTGTGGTTACCGGGACCCGTCACCTCTTTGAAGACGTTGAGGAATTACAACGCCAGATATCAAAGGAGTGAAGAGATGTACCTTTTAACCAAGGTAAAATCAGTCTAGAATCATCGTGGTTGGTCATTAGTTTTAAGACATTACGGTCGAGGTTAAGGACATCATAGTCCGTGGATTTTAAGGGCTCCACAGTCCGGTGTTTGCTCTGGATGCTTCACACGGGTTCACGGCCGTGCTTGGCGAGGACCAGGCTCCGCTCTGGGCGTTTTCCGCGGGGTCAAAGAGTGACGTTATCCGCGTTCCACGTAACCAGGAATTTTGCACTAGATGCTTCACACGGGTTCACTGCCGTGCTCGGCGAGGACTAGGCTCCGCTCTGGATGCTTCACACAGGTTCACTGCCGTGCTCTGCGAGGACCAAGATTCGCTCTGGACGTTTTCCACGGGGTCAAAGAGTGACGTTATCCGCGTTCCGTGTAACCAGGAATTTTGCACTAGATGCTTCACACGGGTTCAATGCCGTGCTCGGCGAGGACTAGGCTCCGCTCTGGATGCTTCACACGGGTTCACTGTCGTGCTCTGCGAGGACCAGGATTCGCTCTGGACGTTTTCCACGGGGTCAAAGAGTGACGTTATCCGCGTTCCACGTAACCAGGAATTTTGCACTAGATGCTTCCCACGGGTTCACTGCCGTGCTCGGCGAGGACTAGGCTTCGCTCTAGATGCTTCACACGGGTTCACTGTCGTGCTCTGTGAGGACCAGGATCCGCTCTGGACTTTTTCCACGGGGTCAAAGAGTGACGTTATCCGTGTTCCACGTAACCAGGAATTTTGCACTAGATGCTTCACACGGGTTCACTGCCGTGCTCGGCGAGGACTAGGCTCCGCTCTGGATGCTTCATATGGGTTCACTGCCGTGCTCTGCGAGGACCAGGATCCGCTCTGGACGTTTTCCACGGGGTCAAAGAGTGACGTTATCCACGTTCCACGTAACCAGGAATTTTGCTGATTGTATCCGCATTTCATGGAGTGGGGATTTGACTCTTGGTGATCTGTATATCGCCGAGCTATGGAACTGGGAGTTGCCGCTGTTCCGCTTCGCTTGAAGTGGTGTCCGTCGTTACAAGACGAGTGTTGAGACAATCTCTAGGTCACTCGCGGCCCGTCGAGATTTGGCTTCTTCTTATGATGAAACCTGGGGGTGGAGTATGATCACTTATTTGTTTGCGCCTCTGGATTGTATACAGGGATAGATGTAACATTACTTGTAGGGCATGAATTTTATTTTATTTATTTTTCCGCGATGCTCTACCATTTCAGCTTTTATATCGCGAAGGTCGCGATTGCCCAACATTTCAGCTATTTTTCGCGGTGCCCAATCATTTCGGCTATTTATTTTATTTTTACTCGCTGCTTTTTATTGCGAGTTGCCCCATCATTTCGGCTATTTTTTATGCATACATTTTTACTTGCTGCTTTTATTGCAAGTTGCCCCATCATTTCAGTTATTTCGTATGAATGTGTGGCTCGCTAGCCTTTTCGCTGCAAGCTTGGATTTATACACCGATTTCGGCATCAGCACCGCTATAACTGGGATGTTGCCAGGAGCGAATCATCATTTGCCTCTGTCGATATTGAACAAAGGTGGCTTAGTAAACAGGGTTAAGGGTCCTGTCGACTAAGGCTTTTGACTTCATAAGCCGTAAGGGTCTCACAAAGGTATTTCTCCCCACAAGTCGTGAAGATCTTGTAGGTGTGTCTTCTCCTTGGGAATCATGAGGATTCCTAAGTGCATGTCCTCTTGCAAGTCGTAAGGATCTTACAAAAAGGTTTTCTCCTTATAAGTCGAGAGGACTTACAGGGGTTGTTTGCCATATGAACATATCCCTAGTCACGGATGGGACTTGGTTGGGGAAATGTTTATTCGCGCCCGTAGATTGTATACAAGGGTCAGTATTGAGCCACTTATAGGGCATAAATTGAAGGTTGTGGGGGTTGCTTAAGCACAGGTTTAGGTCTCTGTGACTTAAGACTTTCAAATCCTATGGCCCGTGAGGGTCCCATAAGAGAGTTCTCCTTACGAGTCGTGAGGATCTCGCAAGTGTAATTTCTCCCTAGGAATCGTGAGGACTCCTAAGTGTGTTGCTCCCTTGTCAGTCGTAAGGATCTCACGCGGGTGATTTCTCCTTACAAGGTCATGAGGACACTGCAAGCGCCCTTTAACGAGGTTGCGCCCTTTCGGGTTTTCACAAACACTCGCCGGTAGCCCTGCTATTTTTACTCACGGAGCCCTTTCGGGTTTTCATCCGTGCCCATTTTGCTTATGGACATACCATTTTTATTTTTATTTTTTTTGTTTTTTTATATCGGCTTTGAGATACTGTAATCCACCGTAATTTATCGACATCTCGATCAACAGCCAGTGATTGATACGAAAGAGTGTGTTTGTAGTTAACCGCAATCAATAACGGTGTCGCGCGTAGCTAGACCGAGATGAGTACGGGTCGTCCTCTGGGAAACGTGGAACCTTTTATTTTTACTTTAGATGTGTTGAGAAAGAGAGGAGGAATAAAGAATTTTATGAAAAGTTTCTAGATCTACTTTAATGTAAAATATAGATCTAGATTATTTTAGAGATTTAAATAATATAATAATAGGGCTTGTAGGGTTCGTTAGGATTTAGTAGTTATGGAAGATTAATTAAAAGTTACCCTTTTTATCCATTAATAGATTTAGAACTAGAACGACGATGATGCGTGTAGATTAGGGTTTCTGGAAGGAAAAGAAATCCTACTCTTAACCCTTATCTCGACACGGAACTCCGTTCATATCTAGCCTTTACCAAAACGATCATTAATCTAATCTCTAATCGCGGTCGGAACTAGCAAAGAATTGCTAGCGCGCCCGATTAGGATGTTAATGATTATTTTGATAAAGTTCCTAAACTTTATAGGACTTAAAAAGGGTTTAATTATTTTCATCGTCCATTAGCCTACCATAATCCTACGAACCCTAACAAGCGGAGAATTACTCGCGCATGTTGGGAGAAAAAGAGATGGAGAGAGAATGCATAATTAAACTACGAAGAAATAGAATAAGAAAAAGAACTACCTTTATTAATCAACAAGATCAAGTACACTTTGATTCCTTAGAAAATGATTACAAAAACCTAGTTTGCTTCTCGATCTCTTCTAAGGAGGTAGATGAACAGTTGATGATCAGCCTGGATGCGTGAGCCGTCTTGGACTTCGTGATCTCTTCGGCTTGATAACTTTTCCAAGAGGCTCTCGGTGCCTTTTTATAGTGAAAACCCAGAATCTTATTGTTGAAAACTTGGTAAAATTCAGCAGAGAATAATGCCCCAAAATCCTGCACTCCAATTCCATAAGATTGCGGCGGATCCGCGGCCCCAGGGTGGGTTTGGCCGCGGATCCGCGCTCAAGGGACAAGATCAATTGATTATTTTTCTTGTGCTTTCATCTGGTGACATTTGGCAATCCTAGGCATCTTCATATTTCAGAAATATTCTCTCGGTTGCTTCCAGACTTGGTCTCCAAGTTTGCTTCTTAATTTGGCAAGTTTTCTTCAACAAATTGATTTGTTTGTTAAATCCTTCATAACAACTTGGAAATATTCTGCACAACAACTCAAATAAGATTTTAGTAGACTTTGTTCTACTAGGATTAGACCAATAATATTATTTGCATACATTTTCCTACCAAATGATAATTAAATATATTAACACATGGAAAATAATGTTTTTACACATAAACCCTCATATGTATAATATATTATAATAAAGTCCTTTTTTTAATATAAAAATGGTAGGAAAAATGTACTACAAATGTGCAGTTTTATCGACTGAACAGCCAGTTTTAGGACATAGTGGTCCATTGTTAGTTTAAGGACGTTTCGGTCCGTTGTTAGTTTAAGGACGTTTCGGTCCGTTGTTAAAGGAGTTCGGTTACTACTCAAAGTTCGGGCTTAGGAAGATAGCGAGCGGACATAGTCATTGTCATCTATCATTGACCTAGGCCTTAACCCGTTAAGCATAGTATTTCTTCAGGAAGCGACCGTTTATTGGCCTGAAAGGTCTTTTACAGTGCATATCCATAAGTAGGTACGCTCCGCCCTGGTAGACATTATCTATGATGTACGGGCCTTCATAGTTTGGCTCAAATTTTCCCCGCTTGGCACGATTGGGGATCATAGGTCTTTTGACCACTAGCATGAGTTCGCCTTCGCGGAATGTCCTCGGCCTGGTCAATCTTTCGTACGAGCGCGTCATCTTTGCTTTGTAGGCCTCCAGATTTTGTTGTGCTATGAGCCGGGTCTCATCAAGGGCATCCAGCTCCTCAAGCCGAAGGTGAGCATTTTCTTCGTCCGTCAACTCGCAGTGGACCACCACGCGTAGAGAGGGTAACTCTATCTCGAGGGGGAGTACTGCTTCTGTACCGAATACCAACGCATATGGCGTTGTGTTCGTGGCCGTTTTGAACGTAGTTCGATATGCCCAGAGAGCTTCTTGCAGTCTCTCGTGCCAGTCCTTTTTGCTTCGGGACACCGTCTTCTTCATGATCTTTGTCAAGGTTTTGTTGAAAGCCTCAGCTAGACCATTAGCTCGTGGATTATAAACTGAGGAATATCTCCAGTCTATGTTGTGTTGTTGCGCGAAGCGGCTAATCTTGTGGCTTCTGTAGGCTGGCCCGTTATCGGAGATGATCCGTCGCGGAGTTCCAAACCGGTAAATGACGTGCGTCTTGAAGAAATGGAGGATATTCTCCGTCTTCACTTCCCTCAGCGGTACTGCTTCTGCCCATTTGGAGAAGTAGTCGGTCGTCGCCAGGATGAAACGATGTCCTCTGGACGATGCTGGTTCGATGGGGCGGATTATGTCAGTCCCCCACATTTCGAACGGCCAGCTCGCCACCGTTGGATGGAGTGGATTTGGATGCTGATGGATAAAGTCCCCATGGATTTGGCACGAGTGACATTGCTCCGCATACTCGAGGCAGTCCTGGATCATCGTGGGCCAATAGTATCCCATTCGTTTAATTTTCAACTTCATCTTCGGGCCTGCTTGGTGAGAATTGCAGAGTCCGTTGTGAACTTCCTGAACGACTCTTTTCACTTCGTCAGGTCCCAGGCATCTCAACCACAGAGAGTCAAATGACCTCTTGTACAGAGTATTATTGACGAAGGCGAAGGACAGAGCTCGTTTCATGAGCTGATGTCTTGAGGACGCATCTTCAGGCGTTCGACGGGATTTGAAGTAGTCTATGAAGACTTCTCTCCAATCTTCAACCGTTTCTTGGTCTTTTATTTGCATGGCCTTCTGCTCGGTCGCTTCCTTTTCCTCGGATGATTCCGAAGATACTTCTGTCGGAGCAAGAACTCGACGGCTTTGTTCCCCTCCGAATGGCGGCGCGACTGGGCGTCTCGCCTGAGATTCGGGACAGATGCTAATTGGTGCTATCCGTCCACCTCTCTGAAGATACCAAGTTGATTTATGGCACCATGCATCGAAGGTTTGGACGGATGCGTCCGATGTAGCAGACTTCGTCAGATTCCCCCTCGCTTGAGGGGTTTTTGATTGTGGGGACGCTCTTCCCTGCAGGCGCAAGCCCCTGCAGTTAATTACGCTACCGCATTGCGGTAACCACTTTCTCCTTCTCCAGATGGTCACTTCGTGTCGTGTGTGTTTGTTTTGTGTTTAGTTGCCCGTGGATTGTATACGGAGACTGAGTTATGTCGTCGCCCGTAGGGCGTGGACTAGTCCAAATTGGTATTATCTTAGATTTGGGTTTGGGGGTTTGGGTTTAAGGATACGTTAGCTTCATTTGAGCCTAAGATCGACTTAAACGTTTGTTAAGGATACGTTAGTCTAGTTTTTAGACTAAGATCAACTTAACGAGATCGTTTAGATCCAACAAGAGAGCAATAAAAGGGGGCTCTGTTGTTTAGTTTAGTGACGTTGCGGTCGGTAGGTAGTTTAAGGACATTGCGGTCCATGGGTAGTTTAAGGACATTGCGGTCCAATGTTAGTTTTAAGACATCTCGGTCAAGGTTAAGGACCTCGTAGTCCGTGGATTTAAGGACTCCACAGTCCAAAGTTAGTTTTAAGACATCTCGGTCAAGGTTAAGGACGTCATAGTCCATGGGTTTAAGGACCCCACAGTCCACAGTTAGTTTTAAGACATCTCGGTCAAGGTTAAGGACCTCATAGTCCATGAGTTTAAGGACCTCCTTAAAGTAGTCTATGAAGACTTCCCTCCAGTCCTCAGCCTTCTTACGGTCTTTTATTTGTAGGGTCGTCTGCTCAGTCGCTCCCTTTTCTTTGTATGATTCCGGAGATATTTCTGCTGGGGCAAGCACCTGACGGCTTTGCACCACGATTTTAACGTCATCAAGGTTCTCGTCAGCCAGTTCTTTAGCGAGCTTGGCCAACGCGTCTGCTTTGCTGTTTTCCGTGCATGGTATGCTTTCCAGAGTATAGGAGGGAATTTGGGTCAATAGTTGTTGCACCTTTTCGCCGTACTTCACCAATTCCGGTTTGCACGTTTGGTAGTCGCCGTTTACTTGACTAACGACCAGCTGGGAGTCCCCGTATATAAGGAGGTCTTCAATTCCCATGTCAATGGCGATCTCGAGGCCCGCTATCAAAGCTTCGTATTCGGCTTCATTGTTCGTCCTCGATTCCGTTAAGGAGAAAGCAAAGCGCATTATTCCTCCTTGTGGGGTTACGAAGATAAGGCCTACTCCCGATTTGATTATTGGGGTACATTGTTTGCGCTTCTTCATGGAAGATACCCAATCAAAATAGAGTTCCCATCGGGTATCACTGCCGCCGATCGCATCGAATGCATGTTCGTCCGGCAAATCGCAGTTCAGAGGAGAACCGGCAGGTACTGGATGCTCAGCAAGGAAGTCGGCAATGGCCTGGCCTTTCACTGCCTTAAGAGGCTAATAGGTTATTGAAAACTCCATCAGGAGCAGGGCCCATCTAGCGAGTCTCCCTGTCAATATGGCCTTTGGCATTAGATATTTTAGGGGGTCCACCTTTGAGATGAGACGGACTTCGTGCGCCAACGCATAGTGCCTGGGTTTTGTTATCGCGAAGATTAACGCCAAGCAGTGTTTTTCAATGGGAGAGTAGTTGCTTTCTGCCCCCAGCAGAACTCGACTTAAGTAGTAGAGTGCTCTCTCTTTTCCTTGATCGTTCTCTTGTGCCCATAATGCGCCTAAGGAACCTTCGAGGGCGGTTGTATAAAGAATGAGGGGTTTTCCTTTGACCGGCGCAGCCAGCACCGGAGGGTTCTGCAGGTACTGCTTGATCTCGTCTAGTGCACCTTGGCATTTGTGATCCTAAACGAATGGAGTTCCCTTCTGCATCAGGTGGCTGTAAGGACGGCACTTGCCTGAAAGATTGGCGATAAATCGCCGGATGTATGCGAGCTTCCCTTGGAGAGACCGCAACTGTTTGAGGGTTCTTGGCGGAGGCATTTCCATGATCGCCTTGATCTTAGATGGATCTATTTCGATACCTCGGTGTCGGATGATGGATACCAGGAATTTACCCGAGGAGACTCCGAACGCGCATTTGAGGGGATTCATCTTCAAATTATACTGCCGAAGGCGTTGAAATACAGTCTCGAGATGTTTTAAATGCTCTTCGTATGACATGCTCTTTACTACAAGGTCATCGATATAGCACTCGACGATGTCATGTATGAGGTCGTTGAAGATCTTTGTCATGGCCCTTTGGTAGGTAGCGCCGGCGTTCTTTAGACCAAAGGGCATAACCCTGTAGCAGAATATACCCAACGGGGTCCGGAAAGCGGTGTGCTTCTGGTCTTCGGGATGCATCTTTATCTGATTGTATCCTGATGAACCGTCCATAAAGGAGAAAACCTCGTGAGTGGACGTGTTATCTATCATTAGCTCGGTTACCGGTACTGGGAAATCGTCCTTCGGGCAGGCTTTATTGAGATCCCTGAAATCCACGCATATGCGTACCGTCCCATTTTTCTTCATTACCGGGATGATGTTGGCGATCCAATCGGGATACTGGACTTCTTGGATAAATCCAGAATCGATCAGCTTCTTGATTTCGGCGTTGATGCTCATCTCAAGCTCGAGCCGCATCCTTCTCGGCGCCTGCTTGACTGGCTTGATATCTGGGGATATTGCTAATTTATGCACAGCAATCTCCGGATCTAATCCTGGCATCTCGGAGTAGCTCCACGCGAAGCAGTCTTTATGCTGTAGAAGCACGTTCTTTAACGCAGCCACCCTTTCTTCAGATAGCAGCTCGCTGACAAATGTCGGTCGCGGGTCATCTGCCGATCCCAACTCAATCTTCTTGAGGTTATCTGCAGTAGTATGTATGCCATCTTCCAGTTCTTTTGGAGCTGGCGGAAATTCTGAGACCACCTCATCATCGCTGTTCTCAAAGCACCAGGGAAGGTCATCCATGTTCTCGGGCTCTTCTTTTAATATCGTAATCATGTGACAAGTGCGAATCCGCTTCCAAGACCGATGTGGATCCGGCTCTGCTCTTGCGGCTTTGGGTTCGTGCTTTTGTAGCGGCGTTACCTTCCAGCTGTTGGATAAAGCAAATTTGCCTTGTTGGTACTGGTCTTCGACCCAGTTCTTGAAGGTGAAGCAGTCTTCGATAGGGTGTCCTATGGCTTGGTGATAAGAGCAATAGCCCGGATAAGAAACTTCGTTAACTTGCTCAGGGTGCTTAGACTCCGGAATTGCGATCATTTGATGTTTTATAGCAAGCTCGAGTAACCTCTCCGTCCTGTCTCGGGGGAAGGAGCACGCTCGACTCATCTTCTTCATGAGGGACAAATTCGAGCCGCGCAATACCCGATCACGTAACTCTCTAATCCTGCGTCATTGTTGTCGGCTTCTCTTTCCGCTTCTTGATTTATTTCTGCCTCTGCGTCGGGCCTTTCGTACAACGGGTTGACAGGGATGAGCATCTTTGTCTTTTGAAGCCTGTTGAAATAGACGTTGCGTCCTGGCCTTCTCGTTGATGGCCATCTCGCGGTTGTAGTCTTCCCAAGCTTTTTGACCCGCTTTCCTGATAAGCTTGTCCATCCGTTCTTCAAATGACGGACTCGGCACTTCAATCGTGGGATCTAGTTTTGATGAGGGTTGGCATTTCCCGACAGGGCGTCCTCTTCTTCATCAAAGGTATATATGGCGTAGTTACTGTGGGCCCGTTCCCGTTTTCTGGCTCTTATGTATCCAAGCCCAAGTGTTTCCATTTTCCCGTTGGGCAATTGGTGCTGAGTCCCAGGGACCTCCCAAATCCTGTTGTAGAACCGAGCTTGTCGAACAGTCTGTTTTAAGGGTACTCCTTGGCGCTTCAATAGCCTCTTTAGTCCATTTGTGTAATATCTGGACAAACGGATGGGTTGGAGCCTGCCGAGTGTACCATCCGCGCCATGCCAGATCTCTTTCTCTATTTTTGACTCTGAGGATCGGTAGAATAGGATCACCTTCTTACCCCTTTGCCCGGGAGGGACATAAAACGTTTGCAGGTCTTGCACATTGTAAGCTTGAAGTGTGTCAAGATCCTTGTAGTGTTCTCGCGGCATCATGGTGATTTGCAAACTCTGATCATCGCTAGGGGGTGCTTGTATTGACGGCCGATTGGAGAACACGGCATTAACCTCATCTTCCGAGTCACTTCCGAAGACCAACATGGGGGCGGACGTCCCCAGGTTGTTGCGTTGAGATGGCCCAGCATAAACTATCTCTTCTTCTTCTTCGGTATCGCTCCCGAAAACAGGGATGGTGGCGGCGGCTTTGTTCTCCGGCTTGCGACACCTTTCTGTATCCTCGAAATCTGGAAAAAAGTACTTCGCATCTTCGTATTTGCGGACTTCGTTCACGGAAAATGGGTTCAGCTCACCTGTTACGGTATACTCGAAACCATCCTTAAAGTACTTCATACACTGATGTTGTGTAGAAGGGATGATGTTGTACTCGTGTAGCCAAGGACGACCGAGCAAGGCGTTGTAGCAGGTCTTGGCATCAATGACATGGAATTTGATGTCTGTGACGAGTAGTCCGAAGGGTAGTGTTAGTATCACGGATCCGAGAGTCCGTGACGATTGTGAATCGAAACCGGAGATGGTAATTTTGTCACGAGCGAGGTGTTGCACGCTCATGCAAATTTCCTTTAACACCCGAATGTTAAGAAGATTGACGGAGGATCCATTATCCACTAGGATCTTGCCTATCTTGATATCATGGCAGTATCCAGAGATATATAGGGGGCGGTTGTGGTCGCACGTCCCGAGAAGGAGTTCTTCGTCACCGAAAGTGATGTCGGCCGTATGCACTTCCTCCAGTTCATCCTTCATCCTTTCAGTGGCGAGGAAGGCTTGGAATTGCTCAGGTTCTTGTAACGCCTTAATTAGTGAATCTCGCGCTTCTTTTGATAATAGGAGGGCATCGAGAATGCTAAGCTGAGAAGGTAGCTTCCTTAGGTGCGCTAGGATGTTGTAGTCCACCTTACCCTTCCTGGAAGGGTCTTTGGTAGTCAGCTCTTTCACGACTTGGTCATCTAAAGTGATATCCTCAGTGACCTTTTCCTTTCCCTTATCTTTCCTATTTGTGGGCCCGAGATTCTTTTCCGGGAGCGTGCGATTGCGCAGCCGAATGTTGTCGCAGGCCTCCGGTTCCTCCTCTTTCCATAAAACGGATTCTTTAAAGAGAGGGCCCAGAGCCATTTCTTCATCAGAATCGCTCCCAAAGGTGAGAACTTGTGACACCCCGGTGTTAGCCATGTAACAGTTGCCAGTAGTTCTGTTGTGCCCTTCAGCAGTACTTCTTCGTTCCCGACGAGTCTTGCGTTTCATGCGCTTAAAATGTTGCCGATGAGCAACATATCCTTGCCACCATATCCTAAAGGCGTCGCACTCCTCTGTGGGGTGTGAAATTTTCCGATGATATGCGCAATAATCAGGGTGCCTCTCCGCCTCATTGAGCGTGTTTTCTTCCGAGGGTGGTAGCTTCATTCCCATTGACATGGCTTTGGCAAACCTTTTCCTCATATTGAATATCTTCTTGTCTGTCTTGGATGCCTTTCGATCTGGCGGGAGTACTTCAACTCTTTCGTTCAGTCGCCTGCATTTGGCTCCTTCCGATGCGGCCGTCTCACGCTCCTGATCCGCTTTACTCTTTAGACGAATCTCATCCAGAAAGGCGTCGATCATTTCATCTGTTGGCCACACACGCTCTTGTTCAGGCTCTGTCCCCAGTTTCTTAGTGCCAGGAGTTTTCTCATCGTCGGTAAACGAGTGGGAGATTACGTTACAACTCGCCACATATCCCTCGGATTCATCCGACGAGCTCTCTCCATCATCTTCCTCTTGAAAGATGTGGCTGAGGAACTCTTGCAGCGTGACAGGAGTTCGCGCCTTTTGATTGTACTCTTCCAGCGCATCGATTTGCTTCTGCAAGTTCATGCGCTTGTCTCTAGGCGTCACGGGTTCCTTAGATTTCTTCTTCTTTTTCTTCGAAGATTTGGACCGTTGGGCGTGAGTATTTGGGCCATCACCACGAGTCTTCATAGCTGGGCGCGGCTTCAACATCCCTTCAATAATTTGAGGTTCAAGCGGGTCCTTCCATTCGATCGCAGGGCACGTATGAAGGTCCCTCAGCATTCTTTTGGTTTTAGTTGACAGCACGACCTCCCATGGAGCTTCTTCAATAAAAGAACAGGTTGCCCCCGGTGTATCTGCTTTCTTAGGAGTATGCGGCTGTGGTGGGTTCACCTTCCACTTTTCGGACCGTGCAAACTTCCCCTGGAGGTATTGATCTTCAATCCATCCTTTGAAGACGAAGCAATCCTCAATCGGATGACTTACCGTTTGATGGTAAGGGCAATAGTTAGGGTTATTCACCTCAGTGGGTTGTGGCGGTCGCCTTGGATTTGGTAGGTTTATAAGTCTGTTGCGTACTGCCAGCTCGAATAACCGTTTCGTCTTGTCTCGTGGGAACGAGTAGGGACGCTTCATATTTTCATTATAATACCGGCGTCTTTCTTCCAATTGATCCGCCATCTTCGGGACGTTAGGTTGCTGCTGGGCATTCGTGACGAAGGTTGCCCTTCCTTTACCCTTGTCATTCCGAGGTTCTGACTTCGGGGGAGGTGGTCTATGACCCATCTGGTCCATCTGAGCCAACTTGTCGATTAAATCCTGGAATGTGGTTGGCTTAAAGAACATCATAAACTGGGAGATAGTTGCGTGAGGGTCTAGGGTTCCCACGAACATGCCCACTGCGGGTGCTTCCTCAATGCGTTGCTCGCACTTCGACCACAAATTCCGCCAGCGTATAGCATACTGGACCCAAGTTTCGCCTGGTTTTACCCTGGCGTTAATCAATGCCGTTATTGGAGTGCGTTCGCTGGCGCTTGCGAGTCGCTGAGTGAATAGAAACTCCATTTCAGCGAACGTCTTGATAGAATCGTTCGGGAGTTCTGAATACCATTCGAACGCTGTTTCTGATAAGCAGCCCACGAACTGGCGAAGCAACAGTTTATCATCACCGCCGGTGTTACCGCAAAGGGCCCTGAACTGGGCGACATGTTTGTGGGGATTGCCGGTTCCCTTGTAAACATGGAACTTGGGAATTGTGTAACCTGGTGGGTACTTGATTTGGTCGTACCAGCTTGGATATGGCCGCCCCGTTTTTACGATTTGACCAGTTGCCTCAGTCGCATGGTGAACCCGGATTTGTTGGGCTATATAGTCGACCAAATCAGCCTTAAAGATTGTCTCCTCTTTGGCCGTTGAGAGGGCCGGTGGTGGATTTGACGTTTCTCCCCGGTCGTCTTCAAGAACGATTGGGGGATCCTCAGCGGGTGGATCCTGTTGGATCATCATTCCTATCATATCTTGGAAGAGGAGGCCCATACGCTGTATGTTGGCTGCTTGTTCAGCCGCCTCTTTGTCCTTCTTCTCCAGTATTCGGCGAAGGAATTCGGCGTCGGTTTCTTCCTCATGGCGTTCGTCCGAGGACGTCTCTGGGTTTTCTTTTGGCCCGGTAAGTGCGGCCATAGCATTCATCATTTCCTGGAGCTTTTGCTGTTGCTCCTGAGCTTTGGTTACCGACCGTGTAAGCGGTCTATGACCTGTAGACGCACGGCTGTCTTCCTTTCCTGACGCCATGTATACGGTATGGACCATCATGCCCCCAGACTTAGGGCTTCTGGGCGTGGTGCCTTTAGCTGTCGTTGCAGGATGGGGGATCTTCTCTGGCTTCCTCCTTTTATGAGCAGTGGAAGTTGAGGGGGCCGTTGAGGCGGGCACCCAGACAGTCTTTCGTGGTTTAGCCTGGTAACCGGTTTCCTGTTGGATTTTCAGCTTCTTGTGCTGGCGGGAGAAGTTTGGATCGATCATCGAGTCTCGGGCCTGCCGCCAAACCTTATAGATTTTGGAAGACAGCCGTTGAGGGGATCGGGGCTGTTCTGACTTTATTTCCGCAACCTTTTTTAGTGGAGGAGGAGACCTCTTTAGCACCGCAGTAGGAGAATTCCTTCGCACCTTATTTAGCATCTCGAAGCTGTTCCCAGTTGGAACAGCAGCATTAACTTATGCCATCGGGGCTGGTGGAGTTAGCCCAGAGGGGGAGTTGCCCCCAGCCTTCCTTACTCGGCGCCAGTGGCGACGTCGAGCGTGTCGAGCTGACGGCGCTGGTTCAGCGGTGAGGATGGCTTCGTCTTGCCCCCTGTGTAGGTGGGGGGTCGTTGTTGGTGTTAGCCAGTCAAAGACCGACGTCCTTTGGATAGCAGGAGCGGGAGCTGGAGCCGTCAATCTTGTAAAGACCGACTTTGTGGCAGGGGAATCCGCTTTGACGACTTCAGGAGTAGGGCCGGTCACTTTCTTAGAAACAGCCTTCTCTGGGATTGTAGGCCCCATTATGGGTCCACAGGAGTTCTGGCCCAATCTAGAGAAGACCGAGGCGCTGGTGTTGGGCGACCTGTTGAGAGGAGCCGCGGCAGGGGTAAGACGATCAAAGACCGACTTCTTGGGAGCTTCCGTTGTCAGCACCGGAGCGGTGAAGCTTGTTGGCGGGAGTATGGTCCCAAAAAACAATCCTGTGGTGGCTCGAGTGACCTGTTCCACGGGCATTGTGAATAGCGGAGCAGCTTGGGGTCCGTAGGCTATACCTCCTGGCGAGGCAGAGCGTTGGTTGCAATTGCAGTCCGAGCAGTTAGAGCATTTCGCAGAAGCCATCGATTCTTTGCTTTCTGCAATAAGCAAGACGCCAAGTCTTAGTATCTTGAAACCCAAGGGCAACCATTAGCGAACCGCGATTGGTTCGCGAATCACGACACACAAAGTGTGGAGTGGAAAAAGGAAAAGGTCCCACCGGGCGTGCCAGAATCTGTTCCCCTCCGAATGGCGGCACGACTGGGCGTCTCGCCTGAGATTCGGGGTAGATGCTAATTGGTGCTATCCGTCCACCTCTCCGAAGATGCCAAGTTGATTTATGGCACCATGCATCGAAGGTTTGGACGGATGCGTCCGATGTAGCAGACTTCGTCAGATTCCCCCTGGCTTGAGGGGTTTTTGATTGTGGGGACGCTCTTCCCTGCAGGCGCAAGCCCCTGCAGTTAATTACGCTACCGCATTGAGGTAACCACTTTCTCCTTCGCCAGATGGTCATTTCGTGTCGTGTATGTTTGTTTTGTGTTTAGTTGCCCGTGGATTGTATACGGAGACTGAGTTATGTTGTCGCCCGTAGGGCGTGGACTAGTCCAAATCCGTATTATCTTAGATTTGGGTTTGGGGGTTTGGGTTTAAGGATACGTTAGCCTCATTTGAGCCTAAGATCGACTTAAACGTTTGTTAAGGATACGTTAGTCTAGTTTTTAGACTAAGATCAACTTAACGGGATCGTTTAGATCCAACAAGAGAGCAATAAAAGGGGGCTCTGTTGTTTAGTTTAGTGACGTTGCGGTCGGTAGGTAGTTTAAGGACATTGCGGTCCATGGGTAGTTTAAGGACATTGCGGTCCATGGGTAGTTTAAAGACATTGCGGTCCAATGTTAGTTTTAAGACATCTCGGTCAAGGTTAAGGACCTCGTAGTCCGTGGATTTAAGGACTCCACAGTCCAAAGTTAGTTTTAAGACATCTCGGTCAAGGTTAAGGACGTCATAGTCCATGGGTTTAAGGACCCCACAGTCCACAGTTAGTTTTAAGACATCTCGGTCAAGGTTAAAGACCTCATAGTCCATGAGTTTAAGGACCCCACAGTCCATAGTTAGTTTTAAGACATCTCGGTCAAGGTTAAGGACCTCATAGTCCATGAGTTTAAGGACCCCACAGTCCGTGTCAATGTGTGGTCATCGGGACCCGTCACCTCTTTGAAGACGTTGAGGAATTACAACGCCAAGTATCAAAGGAGTGAAGAGATGTACCCTTGATCCGGGGTGGATTAAATAGTCTTTGGCCCAATTTGGGATCAAGACCAATTAATTATGTTATAAGCCCATTAGCCCAGTTAAGTCTGAACTGAGGACTTATGGCCATCTTGGGCTAAGTCCAATCATGTCTGGAACATTGGCTTCCTGTTGGTCCATTGAAGGAGAGGCTTTGCCTCTGGCCATTTAGCCAATTGGGCCAATGCCTAGTGTTAAACACTAAAGACCAATCAGTGTTGAACACTGGGAATGAGATTGACAAGTTAGTGTTTAACACTAAAAGATAGTTGGTGTTAAACACCAGCAACAAGGCTTTCAAATTAGTGTTAAACACTAAAACAGATCAGTGTTAAACACTGGCAACAGAGATCTCAAATTAGTGTTAAACACTAAGGTAATCAGTGTTGAACACTGCAAATAAAGTTCTTTGATTAGTGTTGAACACTAAGGCCCAACAGTGTTTCAACACTGGATTCAGGGGTTCCAATTTAGCGTTAGACGCTAAGGCAAGAGGGGTCACGTGGTAGCACGTGAGGGCTCCCTCCCTTCATTTGTTCTGCTGAGAATATCGCATCTTTTGGAGCATCACGTGCCATCACGTGACGGGTGTTTAAATGGAGTATGTTAAAGCCTCTGCCAAGGGTCACGTGGGTCACGTGAGGCACTGCCTCAAAGGGGCTTTTTTATAGATCTTTTTGGGGGTCACGTGGTGACACGTGACCCTGCCTCTATGTATGTTTTAAAAGATCTGTTAATCCCTTTCAGGAATTAAATTCCTCGTAGGGTTGAACCCTGACAATAATTTCAGAGGAATTAAATTCCTACTTCCTTTTGAAGATTTATATTCTGGGATAGAGTTGAACTCTGAATTTTCTGTAGGAATTAAATTCCTCATATATGTGAAGAACTGAATAGGGTTAAACCCTAATAAAAGCTTTAAGGAATTAAACTCCCACTCTCTGTTAAAGGATTATTCTGGGGAATGAGATTAAGGGAATTAAATTCCTGTTGTTTTAACAGAACTAAGTTCTTAATTAGGGTTAAACCCTGATTCTGTTCATTCTGAAGGAATTAAATTCCCATAACACAGGGTCAAACCCTAATTTTATTTTAAAGGAATTAAATTCCTATAGTTCTGTGAGAATTAAATTCTCATGCTTCCATTCCCTCTCTAAGCTTTGGATCTGCATGGCAGGATCTCAACCCATTAAGAATTAAATTCTCAACTCAGGGGGAGATGTGCACTTTACAGATCCTCCACCAAAGAGAGAACTATGTTCTTCTGATTTTATATCAGAGTTAAAATCTGTTGAGAATTAAATTCTCTTTTTCTTTCAAAAAGCCTTCCCTCTCTTACCTAGGGTTTTCTTTTGCAGAAGATCCAAATTTCTCCAAAGTATCAAGGCTCTCCTTTGTTTTTGTGCCTCGATTCCTTTTTGCCTCTCTCTCTATATATATATATATATATATCGCTGTGTCTCTTGGCTCCTATTTATAGGAGAAGCAGCCGAATCAATTAGTTTTGGCGAATCTTTCATTGAGAGATTTGATTTGTATTCACCATTTGTTTTGGACCTTTGGATTATTAGGTGAATTTTATTCACCATTGGATTTTAAATCCAGAGATTCTCCTTTGTTATTTCGGTTAGATTTAAAGGGGAAATCTTTCCAAATTCGAGATTTTCCCATAGATAGATGGTATTTAATCACCTTTAAATCTTTAATTCAATCGGTTGCTTATAATCTTTTTCCTTTGGAAAGATTTGAATGATCTCTCCTCAGAATTTGATTCAGTTAAAAGATAGGCTTTGAAAGCCGGTCACGTGTTGCCACGTGACCCTTGGTCATGTGACCCCCTTGGAACGAGCTTTCTTCTTTCTTTCTGCGTTCTGTCTTCTGGTCGCTGCTTAGCTGTCACGTGCCACCACGTGACCCCTGGTCACGTGTGAGCACGTGACCCTCGTCTGGCGCCTTTTTCTTGATTCAATCAGGGAATTGAGTCTGCTGCTTTTGAATGTCATGTGCCAACACGTGACCCTGGTCACGTGGGAGCACGTGACCCTGGTCACGTGGGAGCACGTGACCCTTTCTGAAGCACTTTTCTTTGATGTAGTTGGGAAACTGAATTTGCCTTGCCGATGCTTTTAGATGTCACGTGCCAACACGTGACTGCTGGTCACGTGTAAGCACGTGACCCTTTTCTGAAGCCTTTTCCGTAGGCTTTCCTGATTTTAAATCAGGAAACAGGCTTTGTACCACGATTCTTACATCATCGAGGTTCTCATCAGCTAGTTCTTTAGCTAGCTTGGCTAATGCATCCGCTTTGCTATTTTCGGCATGCGGTATGCTTTCCAAGGTGTAGGAGGGGATTTGAGTCAGCAGTCGCTGTACTCTCTCTCCATACTTCACCAGCTCTGGCTTGCATGTCTGGTAGTCACCGTTTACTTGACTAACGACCAATTGGGAATCTCCGTATATGAGAAGGTTTTCAATTCCCATGTCGATGGCGATCTCGAGGCCTGCTATCAAATCTTCGTATTCAGCCTCGTTGTTCGTCCTCGGCTCTATCAGGGAGAACGCAAAGCGCATTATCCCCCTTATGGAGTTACGAAGATAAGGCCTACCCCTGATTTGATTATGGGCGTATTATGCTTGCGCTTCTTCATGGAAGATGCTCTATCGAAATAAAGTTCCTATAGGGTATCACCGCCGTCGATCGCATCAAACGTGTATTCATCTGGCAGTTCGCAATTCAAAGGGGAATCAGCCGGTATTGGATGTTCAGCGAGGAAGTCGGCGATGGCCTGGACTTTCACTGCTTTAAGAGGCTGATAAGTTATCGAAAACTCCATTAAGAACAGGGCCCATTTAGCGAGTCTTCCTGTCAATATGGCCTTCGACATTAAATATTTAAGGGGGTCCACCTTCGAAATGTGACGGACTTCATGCGCCAACGCATAGTGCCTGAGCTTTGTTATCGCGAAGATCAATGCCAGGCAGTGCTTTTCGATGGAGGAGTAATTGTTTTCTGCCCCCAGTAGAACTCGAATCAGATAGTAGAGCGCTCTCTCCTTCCTTTGGTCGTTCTTTTGTGCCCACAATGCGCCTAAGGAACCTTCAAGGGCGGTTGTATAAAGAATGAGGGGCTTTCCCTTGACCGGGGCAGCCAGCACTGGCGGGTTCTGCAGGTACTGCTTGATCTCATCCAGTGCGCCTTGGCATTTTTGGTCCCAGACGAACGGGGTTCCCTTCTTCATCAGGTGATTGTAAGGGCGGCACTTGCCTGAAAGATTGGCTATAAATCGCCGGATATACGCGAGCTTCCCTTGGAGAGATCGTAATTGTTTGAGAGTCCTTAGCGGTAGCATTTCCATGATCGCTTTGATCTTCGACGGATCTATCTCAATGCCTCGGTGATGGACAATGAATCCTAGGAACTTGCCTGAGGACACCCCGAACGCGCATTTGAGGGGGTTCATCTTCAAGTTTTATTGCCGAAGGCGTTGAAATACAGTCTTCAGATGCTCGATATGCTCCTCGTATGATTTGCTTTTCACGACAAGGTCGTCGATATAGCATTCGACGATTTCATGTATGAGGTCATCAAAGATCTTCGTCATGGCCCTTTGATAGGTGGCACCGGCGTTCTTTAGACCGAAGGGCAACACCTTATAGCAGAATATTCCCAGAGGGGTCCGAAAAGCGGTATGCTTCTTGTCTTCAGGATGCATTTTTATTTGATTGTACCCTGATGAGCCGTCCATGAAAGAGAAGACCTCGTGAGTGGACGTATTATCTATCATCAGCTCGGTTACCGGTACTGGAAAATCGTCATTCGGGCAAGCTTTATTGAGATCTCGGAAGTCCACGTATATGCGCACTGTCCTATTTTTCTTCATTACCGGGACGATGTTGGCGATCCAGTCAGGATATTGAACTTCTTGGATAAACCCAGAATCGATCAGCTTCTTGACTTCGGCGTTGATGCTCATCTCAAGCTCAAGCTGCATTTTTCTCGGCGCCTGTTTGACTGGCTTGACGTCCGGGGATATTGCCAATTTATGCACAGCAATTTCTGGATCTAGTCCGGGCATTTCAGAATAGTTCCATGCGAAACAATTCTATGCTGCATAAGCATGTCTTTTAACACAGCCACCCTTTCTTCAGATAGCAGCTCGCCGACGAACGTCGGTCGTGGGTCGTTCGCCGTCCCCAACTCAATTTTCTTGAGGTTATCGGCCGTGGTGTGTATGCCATCTTCCAGCTCTTTCGGTGCTGGTGGAAATTCTGAGATTACCTCATCGTCGTTGTTTTCGAAGCACCAAGGAAAGTCATCCATATTCTCGGGCTCTTCTTTTGATACCGTTATCATACGACAGGTACGAGCTCATTTCCAAGACCGATGTGGATCTGACTCTGCTCTTGTGGCTTCGGATTCATGCTTCTGTGGCGGCGTTACCCTCCAGCTGTCAGATAGAGCGAACTTGCCGAGCTGATACTGATCTTCGACCCAGTTTTTGAAGGTGAAGCAGTCTTCGATAGGGTGTCCTATGGCTCGGTGATAAGAGCAATAGCCCAGATGAGAGACCTCATTAGCTTGCTCAGGGTGTTTATACTTCGGAAGTGTAATCATTCGATGTTTCAAAGCGAGGTCAAGTATCTTCCGTGTTTTATTCTGAGGAAAAGAGTACGCTTGACTCATCTTTTTCATAAGGGACAAATCTGGACCGCTCAATTTCCGATCGCATGACTTCTTGCTCCCACTTTGTCGCTGTTGAACGCCTTTTCTGCTCTTTGACTTGTTTCTACCTTTGCGTCGGGCCTTTTGCACAAGAGGTTGATAGGGAGGAGTATTTTCGTCTTTGGCAGCTTGTTGAAGAAGACGTTGCGTCCTGGCTCTTTTGTAGATGGCCATCTCGCGATTATAGTTGTCTCGGGCTTTTTGACCCGCTTTTCTGATAAGCTTATCCATTCGCTCTTCAAATGACGGACTCGGCACTTCGATTGCGGGATCCAGTTCCGATGAGGGGTTGGCATTTCCTGACAGGGCGTCCTCTTCTTCATCAAAGGTATATATGGCATAGCTATCGTAGACCCGTTCCCGTTTCCCGGTTCTCACGTATCCAAGCCCAAGTGCTTCTATTCTCCCATTGGGCAATTTGCGCTGAGTCCCAGGGACATCCCAAATCTTGTTATAGAATCGAGCTTGTCGAGTAGTCTGTTTTAAGGGTACCCCTTGGCACTTCAATAGACTTTTTAGTCCGTTTGTGTAGTATCTGGGCAAACGGATGGATTGAAGCTTGTCAAGTGTAGAATCTGCGCCATGCCAGATCTCTTTCTCCACTTTTGTTTCCGAGGACCGATAGAATAGGATCGCTTTTTCGCCTTTTCGCTTGGGAGGGACGTAAAACGTCTGCAGGTCATGCACGTTGTGAGCTTCAAGCGCGTCAAGATCTTTATAGTGCACCCGCGGAGTCATGGTGACTTGCAAACTCTGATCATCACCATGGAATTCTTGTATTGGCGGCCGAATGGAGAACACAACATTAACCTCATCTTCCGAGTCACTTCCGAAGATCATTATGGGGGCGGACGGTCCCGGGTCATTGCGTCGAGACGGCCCAGAGTAAACTATCTCTTCTTCTTCTTCGGTATCACTCCCGAAAACAGGAATGGTGGCAGCGGCTTTGTTCTCCGGTTTGCAACATCTCTCTGTATCCTCGAAATCTGGCAAAAAGTACTTCGCATTTTCGTATTTGCGGACTTCGTTCACGGAGAATGGGTTTAGCTCACCTGTTACGGTATACTCGAGACCATCCTTGAAATACTTCATACACTGATGTTGCGTAGAAGGGATGATGTTGTACTCGTGTAACCAAGGACGACCGAGCAAGGCGTTGTAGCAGGTCTTGGCGTCAATGACGTGAAACTTAATGTCTGTGACGAGCAGTCCGAAGCGTAATGTTAGTATTACAGATCCGAGAGTCCGTGACGACTGGGAGTCAAAACCGGAGATAGTAATTTTGTCACGAGCGAGGTGCTGAACGCTCATGCAGATTTCCTTTAACACCTTCACGTTGAGGAGATTAACGGAAGACCCATTGTCAACCAAGATTTTGCCTATCTTTATATCGTGGCAATATCCAGAGACGTATAGGGGACGGTTGTGGTCGCACGTCCCAAGGAACATGTTTTCGTCATCGAAAGTGATATCGGCCGTGTGCACTTCTTCCAGTTCATCCTTCATCCTTTCTGCGGCGAGGAAGGCTTGGAACTGTTCGGGCTCTTGTAGCGCCTTGATTAATGAATCTCTCGCTTCCTTTGATAACAGGAGGGCGTCGAGAACGCTGAGCTGCGAGGGTAGCTTCCTCAGGTGCGCTAGGATGCTGTAGCCCACCCTACTCTTCTTAGGCGGGTCCTTGGCAGTCAGCGCTTTCATAACTTGGTCGTCTAAGGTGATATCCTCAGCGACCTTTTCCTTTCCCTTATCTTTTCTAGTTGCGGGTCCGAGATTCTTTTCTGGAAGCGTGCGATTGCGCAGCTGAATGTTTTCGCAGGCTTCTGGTTCTTCCTCTTTTCCCGAGGTGGACTCTTTAAAGAGGGGGCTAAGAGCCATTTCCTCGTCAGAGTCGCTCCCAAAGGTGAGAACCTGTGATCCTCCGGCGTTGACCGTGCGACAATTGCCAATAGTTCTTTTGTGTCCTTCGGTCGTACTTCTCTGCTCCCGACAAGTTCTGCGTTTCATTCGCTTAAAATGCTGCCGATGAGCGACATATCCCTGCCACCATGTCTTAAAAGCATCGCACTCCTCAGTGGGGTGGGAAATCTTCCGATGATATGAGCAGTAATTAGGGTGCCTCTCCGCCCCATCGAGCGTGTTTCCTTCCGAGGGTGGTAATTTCATTCCCACTAACATGGCTTTGGCAAACCTTTTCCTCGTATTGAACGTTTTTATCCGTGTCGGGTGCCTTTCGATCTGGGGGGAGTACCTCAACTCTTTCGTTTAATCGCCTGCGTTTGGCTCCTTCTGATGCGGCCATCTCACGCTCTTGGTTGGCTTTACTTTTCAAACAAACATCGTCTAGAAAGGCGTCGATCATTTCGTCTGTTGGCCACACAAGCTCCGGTTCAGGCTCTGCCCCCAGTTTCTTAGTGCCAGGAGTTTTTTCATCGTCCATAAACGAGTGGGAGATCATATTCCCTTGGATTCATCCGACGAACTCTCCCCCTCATCTTCCTCTTGGAAGACGTGGTTGAGAAACTCTTGGAGTGTGATGGGAGTCCATGCCTTCTGATTGTATTCTTCCAGTGCGTCAATTTGTTTTTGCAAGTCCGTACGCTCGTTCCCAGGCTTCACGGGCTCCTTGGATTTCTTCTTCTTTTTCTTTGAAGATTTTGACGGCTGGTTGTGAGTGCTTGAACCATCACCACCGATCTTCGGAGTTGGGCGCGGCTTCAGCATCCCTTCAATGATCTGGGGTTCTAGCGGGTTCTTCCACCTGACTACCGGGCATGCTTGGAGCTCGTTCAGCATTCTTTTGGTTTTTACTGAAAGAACGACTTCCCATGGAGCTTCTTCAATGAAAGAACAAGTTGCCCCCGGTGTGTCCATCTTCTTAGCAGCGTGATGTTGTGGCGGTTTTACCTTCCATTTCTCGGACAGCGCAAACTTACCCTGTAGGTATTGATCTTCAATCCATCCTTTGAAGACGAAGCAATCTTCAATCGGATGGCTTACCGTTTTATGGTAAGGGCAGTAGTTGGGGTTATTCACCTCACTGGGTTGCGGCGGTCGCCTTGGGTTTGGCAAGTTGATAAGCCTGTTGTGTACCGCTAGCTTGAATAGCCTCTTCGTCTTATCCCGCGGGAATGAGTAGGGGCGCTTCATTTTCTCATTAGAATACCGCCGTCTTTCTTCCAGCTGATCCGCCAGCTTTGGGGCACTGGGTTGCTGCTGAACGTTCGCTACGAAAGTTGCTTTCCCTTTACCCTTGTCATTCCGAGGTTCCGATTTTGGGGGAGATGGTCTGTGACCCATTTGGTCCATCTGGGCCAACTTGTCGATCAAAGCCTGGAACGTGGTTGTCTTGAAGAACATCATGAACTGTGAAATAGTTGCATGAGGGTCTAGGGTGCCCACGAACATGCCCACCGCGGGCGCTTCCTCAATGCGTTGTTCGCATTTTGACCACAAGTTTCGCCAGCGTATAGCGTACTGGACCCACGTCTCGCCTGGTTTTACCCTGGCATTAATCAATGCCGTTATCGGGGTACGTTCGCTGGCACTCGCGAATCGCTGAGTGAATAGCAACTCCATTTTAGCGAAAGTCTTGATGGAATCGTTCGGGAGCTCAGAATACCATTCGAACGCTGTTTCTGACAAGCTGCCGACGAATTGGCGAAGCAAGAGCTTATCGTCGCCACCAGTGTTGCCACAAAGCGCCCTAAACTGGGCCACATGTTGATGGGGATTGCATGTCCCCTTATAGACATGGAATTTCGGTATTGTGTAGCCCGGCGGGTACTTGATCTGGTCATACCAGCTCGGATATGGTCGTCCCGTCCTGACAACTTGACCAGCTGCCTCAGTCTCCTGGTGAACCCGTATCTGCTGAGCTATATATTCTTCTAGGTCAGCTTTGGAGATTGTTTCCTCCTTGGCTGTTGACAGAGCGGGTGGAGGATTTGACGTTTCTCCCCTGTCGTCTTCAAGAACGATTGGAGGATCTTCAGTAGGAGGCTCTTGTTGGATCATCATACCCACCATGTCCTGGAACAGGAGGGCCATTCGCTGTATATTGGCTGCTTGTTCAGCAGCCTCTTTATCCTTCTTCTCCAATATCCTACGAAGGAACTCAGCGTCAGTTTCTTGCTCCTGGCGTTGATCAGATGATGCTTCGGGGCTTTCTTTCGGCCCAGTGAGTGCGGCCATCGCGGTCATCATTTCTTGGAGCTTCTGCTGTTGCTCCCGAGCCTTGGTCACTGACCGTGTAAGCGGTCTATGACCCGTGGATGCACGGCTGTCCTCTTTTCCAAGTGCCATGTATACTGTATGCACCATCATGCCCTCAGACTTAGGGCGTTTAGGCTTGTTGTCTTTGACCTTTGCTGCAGGATTGGGGACTTTCTCCGGCCTTCTTCTCTTTTGAGTAGTCGACGTGGAGGGAGCCGTTGCAGCGGGCACCCAAACGGTTGTCGTCCTTTGTTGTTTGACATGACGGTTCTTTTCTCCCTGTACTTTCGCCTTTTTCTGTCGGCGGGGATAATCTTGATCAATTACCGAATCTTGGACTTGACGCCAGACCTTGTAGATTTTGGATGACAGCCGTTGAGGAGGCTGTTCCGGCTTCGCTTCTGTAACCTCCTCCACAGGTGGAGGGGATCTTTTGAGAACCGCAGTCGGCGAATTTCTGCATACCCTGTTCAGCAGCTCGAAGCTGTTCCCGGTTGGAACAGCAGCATTAACTTCCACCACTGGAGCCGGTGGGGTTAGCCCTGAGGGAGATTTGCCCGCGGCCTCCCTTACTCGGCGCCAATGACGACGTCGAGCGTGTCGAGATGTTGGGATTGGTTCAGCGACAGCTTCGTCTTGCCCCCTGTTCTGGGAAGGGTCTGCTGCCGGTGTCAGCCTATTGAAGACTGACGTCTTTTGAGTGGCGGTATCCAATCTGTTAAAGACAGACCTTCGAAACGGAGCGGGAGTTGGGACAGCCAGTCTTGCAAAGACCGACTCTTTGGCAATAGAAGCCGCCTTGACGACTTCGGGAGCAGCTGTCTTCTTTGGGATGGCCACCTCAGGTATCATGGGCTTTTTGGCGGGCCCTTTGGAGTTCGGCTCAGTCTGGTGAAGACCGAGGAGTTGGACGACCCGCTGAGAGGGGCCGTGGGAGTAGCAAGTCGATCAAAGACTGACTTCTTTGACACTTCCGGTACTGGCATTAGGATGTTAATGTTCACCGGCGGGAGCATGGTCCCAAAGAATAGACCGGTGGTAGCTTGAGTCACTTGCTCCACAGGCATAGTGAATAGGGAAGCAGCCTGCGGTCCATATGCTACACCTCCAGGTGAGGCGGAGCGTCGGTTGAATTTGCAGTTGGAGCAGTTGCCAGCCATTGATCCTTTTGCTTTCTGCAGCAAACGAAACACCAAGTCTTAGTACTTCGAAACCCAAGGGCAACCATTAGCAAACCGCGATTGGTTTGCGAATCACGACACACGAAGTATGGAGTGGAAAGAGGAAAAGGTCCCACCGGGCGTGTCAGAATCTGTTCCCCTCCGAATGGCGGCGCGACGGACGTCTTGCCTGAGATTCGGGGCAGATGTTAATTGGTGCTATCCGTCTACCTCTCCGAAGATGCCAAGTTGATTTATGACACCATGTATCGAAGGTTTAAACGGATGCTTCCGATGTAGCAGACTTCGTCAGATTTCCCCTCGCTTGAAGGGTTTTTGATTGTGGGGACGTTCTTCCCTGCAGGCGCAATCCCCTGCAGTTAATTAGGCTACCGCATTGCGGTAACAATTTTCTCCTTCTCCATATGGTCACTTCGTGTCGTGTGTGTTTGATTTGTGTTTGGTTTCCCGTGGATTGTATACGGAGACTGAGTTATGTCGTCGCCCGTAGGGCGTGGACTAGTCCAAATCCGTATTATCTTAGATTTGGATTTGGGGGTTGTGTTTAAGGATACGTTAGCCTCATTTGAGACTAAGATCGACTTAAACGTTTGTTAAGGACACGTTAGTCTAGTTTTAGACTAAGATCAACTTAACGGGATCGTTTAGATCAACAAGAAAGCAATTAAGGGGGGCCCCTGTTGTTTAGTTTAGTGACATTACGGTCAATAGGTAGTTTAAGGACATTGCGGTCCAATATTAGTTTTAAGACGTTGCGGTCAAGGTTAAGGACGTCGTAGTCCATGGATTTAAGGACTCCACAGTCCGATATTAGTTTTAAGACATCATGGTCAAGGTTAAGGACGTCATAGTCCGTTATTAGTTTTAAGACATTCCGGTCAAGGTTAAGGACGTCGTAGTCCGTGGATTTAAGGACTCCACAGTCCGATGTTAGTTTTAAGACATTACGGTTAAGGTTAAGGACCTCATAGTCCATGAGTTTAGGGACCCCACAGTCCGTATCAATGTATGTGGTTATCGGGACTCGTCACCTCTTTGAAGAGTTGAGGAATTACAACGACAAGTATAAAAGGAGTGAAGAGATGTACCCTTACACCAAGGTAGATTAAGTGATCTGTAGTCTAATTTGGAAACTAAGATCAATTATTATATTATGAGCCCATTGGTCCAGTTGAATTTGAATTGAGGACTTATGGCCATCTTGGGCTAAGTCCAATTGTGTTTGGGATATTGGCCCTCTGTTGATTCATTGAAGGAGAGGTTTTGCCTCTGGAAACTTAGCCAATTGGGCTAAGGCTAGTGTTAAACACTAGAGATCAACAGTGTTGAACACTGGGAATAAGGTTGACAAGTTAGTGTCAAACACTAAAAGATAATTAGTGTTGAACACTGGGAACAGAGTTTTCGAATTACTGTTAAATACTAAGCAAATCCAAATTAGTGTGAAACACTAAGAAAATCAGTGTTAAACACCGTAAATAGAGTTTTCCAAATTAGTGTTAAACACTAAGAGAAATCAGTGTTAAACACTGGATACAGAGGTTTCAATTTAGTGTTGAACACTAAGGCAAGAGGGGTCACGTGGTCACACATGAGAGCACCCTGCTTCCTTTTATTTTGTTCTATAGATAAGTGTTTAGCACTTTTAGTCCTGAAAGCCATCACGTGCAGGCACGTGATGGGAGCTCATGCTCTGGTTTATTAGAATACCCATTAGGGGTCACGTGGTGACACGTGAGGGCGCCATAGAGACTCCGTTTATTTTGCTTTTTCTTTATATGCTTCAGGGGTCACGTGGGGCACGTGAGGCATTGCCTCAAAGTTCTCTTTTATATATCTTCGCAGGAGTCACGTGGTAACACGTGAGGTGTCTACTTCAGAGCTCTATTCTGTAGGCCTTTGCAGGGATCACGTGGTAGCACGTGACTCTGCATGTTTTAGAGTTCTGTTCATAGGGTTAAACCCTAAACTTTAGAGGACTTAAATTTTCTGTTTTCTTCTGAAGAATTATACTCTTAATAGGGTAAAACCCTAATTTCTTTTCTTAAGGGAATTAAATTCCTGTGAGTTTGAGAGAATTATATTCTCAATTAGGGTTAAACCCTAGTTCTGTTCATTTTGAAGGAATTAAATTCCTATAATATAGGGTTAAACCCTAATTTTTTCTCAAAGAAATTAAATTCCTATCATTATGTGAGAATTAAATTCTCTAAACTCAGTCCCTCCTCTGTGTTTTAGATCTGCATGGCAGGATCTCAACCCAATGAGAATTAAATTCTCAATTCATGGGGAGATGTGCACTTTGCAGATCCTCAACCAGAGAAAGAACTAAGTTCTTTTCTTTTCACAAGAGTTAAACTCTTTTGAGAATTAAATTCTCCCTTTAAGCCTCCCTTTTCTTTTCTTACCTAAGGTTTTCCTTTTGCCGAGAATCCAAGGCTCTATCTCTCTCTCTATATATATATCAAAAGAAAAAGATCCAAAGGTCTCAAGGTTTCAGAAAAAGGTTTTAGAAAAAAGGTCTTCGAAAAAGGGTCTTTTCTCTTCTTTTCTTGGCTCCTATTTATAGGAGAAGGAAGAGAATCAATCTGCATAGTAAATCTCTCATTGAGAGATTTAATTTGTATGTTGAGAGATTTGATTTATATTTATCATTAATCTGGGCCTTTAGATTGTTAAGTGAATTTTATTCACCATTGGATTTTAAATCCAAAGATATTTCCTTGTTATTTCGGTTAGATTTAGGGGGAAATCTTTCCAAGTCCACGATTTTTCCATAAATTGGTGTTATTTAATCACCTTTAGATTTTTAATCCAACGGTTCCAAATAATCATTCTCTATTTTGGAAAGATTTGAATGATCTCCTCTCAGAATTTAATTCTGTTAAAGAACAAGGCTTTTAAAGCCGGTCACGTGTGGCCACGTGACCCCTGGTCACGTGTAGGCGCGTGATCCCTGGTCACGTGTAGGCGCGTGATCCCTGGTCACGTGTAGGCGCGTGATCCCTGGTCACGTGTAGGCGCGTGATCCATGGAGTGGGCTTCTCTTCTTCTGCGCTCTGTTCTTTGGCCGCTGCTCAGCCGTCACGTGCCAACACGTGACCACTGGTCACGTGTGAGTACACGACCTTTTTTGGAGTTTCTTCTTGAATGCGCTTTGTGCCGCTGCTTTAAACGTCACGTCCCAACGTGACCATTGGTCACGTGTAAGCACGTGATGCCTCTTCTGAGTCCTTTCCTGACTTTTTAATCAGGGAACAGTGATGTATGTGGACCAATGTCTACACATGCGAGAAGCGGTTATTCATACTTCATAACCTTCACTGATGATTTCTCAAGGTTTGGACACGTGTTCTTGTTGAAACATAAGTCTGAAGCTTTCGAAAAATTCAAGGAGTATAAAATTGAAGTAGAAAAACAAACTGGATTGAGTATCAAGAAACTTCAATCAAATCGAGGAAGAGAGTACTTAAGTACAGAGTTCCTAAATTTCCTAAAAGAGAATGTGATTCTCTCTCAGCTCACCCCTCTATACACACCACAACACAACGATGTGTCAGAGCGGAGGAATCATGCCCTATTAGATATGATACGCTCAATGATGAGTGATGCTAAGTTACCACTTTCTCTTTGGGGGGTATGCATCGGAGACTACAGTATATCTATTAAACAGGGTTCCGACCAAATCCGTGCCTACCACTCCATATGAGATATGGTATGGGAAGAGACCATCTATTAAACGAGTTAGGATATGGGGTTGTCCTGCTTTTGTTAAAAAGCAGAATCCAGACAAACTCGAGACACGATCGGTTTTTTGTAAATTTATGGGATATTCTTAACATTCATATGGATATCTTTTTTCTACCACAAGGAGGAACAAAGAGTGTTTGTTTTTCAATATGCCATATTTTTAGAAAATAATTTTTTTACAAATGATTCTATTGGCAATGCGATAGAACTGGAAG
The DNA here is from genome assembly GCA_030015575.1 of Agapanthus africanus. Taxonomy (NCBI): domain Eukaryota; kingdom Viridiplantae; phylum Streptophyta; class Magnoliopsida; order Asparagales; family Amaryllidaceae; genus Agapanthus; species Agapanthus africanus. The sequence continues at coordinate 550,723,932 of JASDDO010000031.1, forward strand.
AAATTCCAGAGCCACAAACAATACCTGACGATTTGGTTGAACCTGAAGTTTTGATAGAACCCAACGAGCCTCAGTCACTTCGTAGATCTAGTATGACTTTTCGCCCACCAGAGAGATACTATGGTTTCCTCATTGACGGTGATAGAGAAAATTGCATCATGGATGATGATGATCCTACTGTTTTCAGCAAGCTATCATAAGTAGTGACTCAGTGAAATAGCTGGATGGTATGAGATCCGAAATGGAATCCATGCACACCAACAAAGTTTGGACTTTGGATGTTGCACCTACTGGAGTAAAACCCGTAGGGTGCAAATGGATCTTTAAGAAAAAGATTGGTGTGGATGGACAGATAGAGACCTATAAAGCTAGACTTGTAGCGAAAGGATTTCGTCAGAGATCAGGATTGGACTATGATGAGACATTTTCTCCAGTAGCAATGCTTAAATCCATTCGAATCCTACTTGCTATTGCTGCTTACTATGACTATGAAATCTGGCAGATGGACGTTAAAACTGCATTTCTTAATGGTGATTTGGAAGAATGCATTTTTATGGATCAGCCGGAAGGCTTCATTGACAATAGGAGCAGCGAAAAGGCATGCAAGTTGCTTAAATCCATTTATGGATTAAAACAGGCATCACGGAGTTGGAACATCTGCTTTGATGCTATAATCAAAGAGTTTGATTTTATCAAAAACGTAGATGAACCTTGCATTTATAAAAAGATTGTAGGGAGTAAAGTCACATTCCTCCTATTGTACATGGATGACATTCTCTTGATAGGAAATGATGTTCCTATACTATAATCGGTCAAACTATTCTTATCACAAAGGTTCTCCATGAAGGACTTGGGTGATGCCTCGTGCATTCTAGGCATTAAGATCTATAGAGATGGATCTAAGAGATTGTTGGGATTGTCCCAATCTAGGTATCTAGACACCATACTAAACAGGTTTAGTATGGAATATTCCAAGCGAGGTAATTTACCCTCTTGTCAAGGAATCACCCTTTCCAAAGACTTTTGTCCAAAATCTGATGAAGAGAGGGCTCGCATGAGTGTTATATCCTACGCTTCAGCTGTAGGCTCTATCATGTATGCGATGTTATGTACTCGTCTAGATGTAGCTTATTCACTAAGTGTAGTGAGTAGGTATCAATCCAATCCATGGGAAAAACACTGGATAGCTGTGAAGAACATTCTTAAGTACTTACGAAGGAATAAAGAAATGTTCTTGGTGTATGGTAACGGGGATCTCCAAATGGAGGCCTTTACCGATTTCAGCTTTCAGAGTGATAAGGATGACAACAAGTCTATTTCGGATTTTGTATTTACCCTCCATGGAGGGGCGGTTTGTTGGAAAAGTTCCAAACATGATACCGTTGCAGACTCAACGATAGAAGCTGAGTACATTGCTGCAAATGATACTGCCAAGGAAGCTGTCTGGATGCGGAAGTTCATCTCAGAACTTGGAATGGTTTCAACCATTATTGATCCAATACTCTTGTATTGTGATAATAATGGGGCTATGGAATTAGCCAAGGAACCCAGGTCCCATCAGCGTTCCAGACATATTCTGAGGCGATATCACCTTATCCGGGAGATAGTTGATCGCCGTGAGATCGAAGTGCGGAGAGTAGACATAAAGAACAATATCGCGGATCCACTCACCAAAGTCTTTCCACAGACGCAATTTGAGAAACTTTTAAGATCTTGGGTATGAGATACGCCAATAATTGGCCTTAGTGCAAGTGGGAGATTGTTAGGAATATGTATGCCCTAGAGGCCATCATTGTATATTGTAGTGGATGCCTGGACATATATATATTGAGGACTTTCTTGCTCGACATGATAGTATGCTATCTCGTTGCTCTTTATCTTAACATGTTCACTATTTTAAGTTTACTGTCTTTTGATACAAGTTGATAAAGCCCTTATGATGTTAGCTTGACTACCATGACTATGATGCAGATCATATTTGTAACACCCGAGTTCATTTATACCAATTCCAGTTTCCGTATTTACCTATCCATGGTCTATTTCTTGATTTAGTGTATTTTGGGTGCGGATGGTATTTTACACTTTACATTGCATTCGACCCGACCCGCTTGCTTGAACCTGTTTGATTCTTATTTATGAATCACCCTGACTTGTTATGTAGACTTGTGTATTTTCAACTTTATCGCATACTGGCATGTCATCTTTTACCATATAACTTTTTAAGTCACGAAAAATATTTTAAAAATACATTTCATATCCTGCATGATACCTCTAACCCCGTGGTAGTATCCGCGTATCTTGTTCTCGTCCCGTTCAGTGAAACGGACGTGTTTGGATGGCTACGCGCACGTACGTGCATCCGTTCTTGGGGGTATGCATTTTCTTTAACTGGGCATTCATTTTGAAATTTGGAAGTCGAATATATTTTTAATATTTTAAATATGAATTTTTGGACCCGACGCGGGCGTGTTTTGAAGTAGGTTTGTATTTGCCAAAATCTCAAAACGGACTAATATTATAATATTATATTCCTTATTCATTCAAAACTTTCTTTAACTAAATAAATATTTTTAACCAATCAACAGATCTCTCTCTCTCTCTCCCCCTCACCGTCTCTCTCTATCTCTCGCTCTCGCCTGACACAATCTCTCTCCCTCTCTCTCTCTCGCCTGACACAATCTCTCTCTCCCTCTCTCTAATTATATATATTTGTATATGAATCTTTTAAATATTTTTATAACTTACTTTTTTTAAAACCCACATTCCCACGTAACCTCTCTTCCTCCTCTGTTCTTTTCTTCCGCCTCCTCGTGAGAACCCTAACCCATGCCCGCGCCTCTCGCCTGCGCTCGTCGTCGCCGCCTCCGCCACCTTGTCATCGTCTCTTCACCCTCGTCGTTTCCCCTACATCCTCCTCAACCGCAAACCCACAACCCAGCAGCCTTCTCCACCCCACGCCACCTGCAACCCCGATCTGCAAACCCGCAACCCACGACCCAACGCCTGCAACCTCACCGTCGATCATCTCACCATCTCGACTTCGTAATCTTAACTACTTCCTCTTCTTCTTCCTCCATTCCCGTCACCTTGCACCCTCAAACCCAATAGAACCCGTCGCCATCCCCTCACCTCCGGCGACCCCAGCTTCACACAACCATTGTCATCATCTCCTTTCTCCTCCCTCTCCTTCCTCCTTCACACTACACTGACCCATACCTGCACACCCAAACCCCGCAACCAAGAACCCAAGAAACCTTACCCATCGCCGGCATCCCATCACCGGAGATCCACGACTCGTCGTCACATCTCTCCTCGCCTCGCCTCTGCCACAGAGCACCACACCAGTAAGCCTTCCCTCTCTCCTTCTTTCTTTTCTTTCCTTTCTTTTCTGTATAGAAAAATGTTCTCTGTCTTTGTAGATCGCCAGAGCCGGCCGTGACGTTGACGATCCCGACGAGCCAGCGAACGTACCTGACTTGTGTGATTACCTTTGTGCGTTGTTTGGATCCGTTCCGTGTACCGTACGCGCGTCGCGACAATTCGCCGACGTGTGACGTTCCGTACACACCCGTTTCTTGATCCGTCTAGGCAAGTAAAACTTGCTTCATGCTATTTAATTTATTATATACTTATTTGAATGCACATTAAACCTGTAGTTTAAATTTAATACCATAATTTCCATTTTAACATTTCGATGTCCCGTTATATCATTTTAGATTTATAGCTCGACATACCATGTTGCATTTAGTTTTGCTATACATAGTACCAACATCCATATGTAAATCAAATAACAATTATTTGCATAGCCCACAGTACCCCTTTTATAGTTTATACCCTATCGGACGACCGTTTGCATACATCTAGCCTAATTTATATTCAATTGCATTTCTAGATTATTTAGTACATAACATAATTTTAACATCCATATTTGTTATACTGTATTTAAGTATTGTTGAAACTATCCCTTAAACCCAAATTGATAACCGTGCAACCATATGTTTGAATCTGTACCCTTTTGCATATCACATTACAACATTTCATTTTATCGTTCTACTAGTACCCCATGCTTGTTTTGCATACCCATGCTTATGCTAGTTTGATTATGAGCAACCCACACGACATTTGGAGCACCCTGACATGACTTGTTACACCTACTACCTGACCCGACATGATACCGTGCACCTCTTGACATGACATGATACCTATATACTACCTGGCTTGACCTGATATACCATGGCTTTACCTGTTACCTGATCTTGTGTGTAATGCCAACAAACCTGACCCATTGTCCTTATGGATAGTTCATGTTGTCTATCCAGACAAACCTGTACCTGCCTGATCCTGTGTTGGCATTAGCTCCAGATTACTTAATACCTGACTTGAACACATATAACTTGGGGGTATGGGGAAATCAATGATGAAACCTGACTTGTAACTCGACAGTTCGCTATCTTTACTGATCAGTTTTAGAGGCTAGGCCAGCCTTGGGATGATGATGCTGACATCATCCATCGTTATCCACTACCTTTTTAGAGGCTAGGCCAGCCTTGGGATGATGCCATGGACATCATTCATCGTTACCCTTTTCCTTTTAGTGCCTAGCGGCATGTCTCGGTTTCAGCCCGAGAATCTTCACCGTGATCCCGGGCACTCACGGGATACTATTGAGTTATATCGATGATTCATCCAATTGATTTCAAAGACTTGAGAGTAGTTAACCCAATAGACATGTTTAGATTACTCACTGTACACTACCTTTCACTACTCCGAATTATATTGCTGTTACACCTGCTTTACCATTTATGATTATACTTGCATGTCTTGCTACCCTGTTTATAATTTATTGCTTGATGTTATGACGCGCTGACGTCTGGGTTTTGCATGGCCCAGATTCCCTACCTTGTTGTAGACTAATCAGGAGGATTGCCGCTGTTAGATCGAGCGGTGAAGATCCTGTTGGTATGCAGTTTTACTTTCCAGGTGTTTCATTTATTGGATCTTTTCTTCCGCATATTACATTATTTCTTGACTCTTTTACTCTGGCTTATGGACATGTACTAGATAGTTAGTTTACTTTCCTGTTCTTGATATCCCTACAGCCGTAATGTGACCGTGGAAGGATTTTTCTTATCCACGGGTAGCATGGTTAGCTATGTCACGTGCCCATTTTAGCGTACTCTGGGAAGCGGGGCGTGACATGGTTCTTTTGGTATCAGAGACATAGGATATAGGTTAATCGAGTTTGATTCTTTTGTAGTTGGGTATTGGACCCAATACACGAATCAGAATACTCGTGATTAGGAACATGTCCTGCCACCTTGTTATCGTGATTCTTGAATCATGTCTTTCTTTTATCCTTCGTCTTGACGATATGCAAACAACTTTGCATCTCGGCTTGAAACCTTTTTGGTTCTCTATTGTTTCTCCCTGTTCTTTGATTCTGATATTAGGATTTGGGCGACTTGAGTGGAGTTATGTAATTGTACCCATGAACTGCAGCATGGTTACAATGCGGTACTCTATTTAAGTAACTTGGAGTCCTCGTCTTGATTCACTTCCATATTCCATGATCGTTATACTGCCTTGCTTCTCTCAGTTTCATTGCTTACCAGTTATTGTTTCATCGCCAGTTTGAATCATGTTTACCGTGCTTAATCCTCTTCAGTATCTTAACTTCGGATGAAGTCATCTCGGTATCTTACTTGTTCTTGTTTTTCTCCGCATTAGGATTATTCAATTCTGGTGCATCCCTTGTTTGTTGTTGTCTTGGGAATGGATTTTCGTGGCACTTTCCACGCTCATATTGATTGTAAGGAAGGGAAAGTGATTCTCCAGATTCCCGGACATCCGGAGTTTGTTTTGCTGGAGGAAGCAGTTCTGTTGGGCCAGTCGAGTTTAAGGCTAGGCCGACAAACAATGTTGTTTCGTCGATGGAAGCTGATAAGAAAGAAAACGTCGGCTATGGTTCGAGAATTCATGGACGTGCTCGAAGACACCTCGGGTTTATCGCCAAAGCAAGATGTGGAGTTTACGATTAATCTTGGTCCTGGTGCAGCACCAATCTCAAAGGCGTATTATATGATGGCACCAGTGGAGTTTGAAGAAGTCAAGAAGCAGGTTGCTGAATTACTTGAGAAGGGTTGGATTCGCAGCAGTAACTCACTTTGGAGAGCTCCAGTTCTTCTAGTAAAGAAGAAAGATGCCAGAAGGAGGACGTGCATCGATTATCGAGAATGTACACCGGGTGACTGTTGAGAATAAGTACCCGAGCCCTCGCATTGGCGAATTGTTAAGCAGCTTAGTGGCGCGAGGGTATTCTCGAAGCTGGATTTGCAATCTGGATATCATCAAGTCCGAGTTTAATCAGAAGATATTTGCAAGACCGCGTTCCGAACTCGGTGTGGACATTACGGGTATTTAGCGATGCCATTCAGAGTCACGAATGCACCGGCGATATTTATGGACTTGATGAACCGAATCTTTTCACCATTCTTGGACCAGTTTATAGTGGTGTTCGTTGATGATATTCTGGTCTACTTGAGGAGCAAGGAAGAGCATGTGGAACACTTGAAGATCGTACTGCCGACGCTGAGGCAAGAAAAATTATATACAAAGATGAGCAAGTGCGAGTTTTGGCTGGAAGAAGTAAAGTTTTTGGGGCTGTTCCCCTCCGAATGGCGGCCAAGACGTGGATTGTCTTGCCTGAGATTCGGGGCAGATGCTAATTGGTGCTATCCGTTTACCTCTCCGAAGATGCCAAGTTGGTTTATGGTACCGTGTATCGAAGGTTTAAACGGATGCGTCCGATGTAGCAGACTTCGTCAGATTCCCCCTCGCTTGAGGGGTTTTTGATTGTGGGGACGCTCTTCCCTGCAGGCGCAAGCCCCTGCAGTTAATTACGCTACCGCATTGCGGTAACAACTTTCTCCTTCTCCAGATGATCACTTCGTATCGTGTGTGTTTGATTCGTGTTCGGTTGCCCGTGGATTGTATACGGAGACTGAGTTATGTCGTCGCCCGTAGGGCATGGACTAGTCCAAATCCGTATTATCTTAGATTTGGGTTTGGGGGTTGTGTTTAAGGATACGTTAGCCTCGTTTGAGACTAAGATCGACTTAAACATTTGTTAAGGATACATTAGTCTAGTTTTAGACTAAGATCAACTTAACGGGATCGTTTAGATCCGACAAGAGAGTGATTAGGGGAGCCCTGTTGTTTAGTTTAGTGACATTGCGGTCAATAGGTAGTTTAAGGACATTGCGGTCCAATGTTAGTTTTAAGACGTTGCGGTCAAGGTTAAGGACGTCGTAGTCCGTGGATTTAAAGACTCCACAGTCTGATGTTAGTTTTAAGACATCACGGTCAAGGTTAAGGACGTCATAGTCCGTTGTTAGTTTTAAGACATTCCGGTCAAGGTTAAGGACCTCGCAGTCCATGTGTTTAAGGACATTCCGGTCAAGGTTAAAGACCTCGCAGTCCATGGGTTTAAGGACCCCATAGTCCGGCGTTTAGTTTTAAGACATTACAGTCAAGGTTAAGGACCTCATAGTCCATGAGTTTAAGGACCCCACAGTCCGTATCAATGTGTGGTCATCGGGACCCGCCACCTCTTTGAAGACGTTGAGGAATTACAACGCCAAGTATCAAAGGAGTGAAGAGATGTATCCTTAAACCAAAGTAGATTAAGTGATCTGTAGTCCAATTTGGATACTAAGATCAATTATTATATTATGAGCCAATTGGCCCAGTTAAGTTTGAATTGAGGACTTATGGCCAGCTTGGGCTAAGTCCAATCATGTTTGGGATATTGGCCCTATGTTGGTTCATTGAAGGAGAGGCTTTGCCTCTGCAAACTTAGCCAATTGGGCTAAAGCTAGTGTTAAACACTAGAGACCAACAGTGTTGAACACTGGGAATAAGATTAACAAGTTAGTGTTAAACACTAAAAGATAATCAGTGTTGAACACTGGGAATAAGATTAACAAGTTAGTGTTAAACACTAAAAGATAATCAATGTTGAGCACTGGGATTAAGATTTTTCAAATTAGTGTTAAACACTAAGCAAATCAGTGTTAAACACTGGGGACAAAATCTCCAGACTAGTGTTAAACACTAAGGAGAGAGGGGTCACGTGCGGACACGTGAGAGCGTCCTGATTCCCCTTATTTTATTCAGTCAAAAGTCTTGAATACTTTGAAGTATCACGTGTTATCATGTGATGGGAATTTAAGCGTTTATCTGTTAGAGCTTCAGCCAAGGGGTCACGTGGTAGCACGTGAGAGCGCCCTGCTTCCCTTTATTTTGTTCTACAGATAAGTGTTTGACACTTTTAATTCTTAAAGCCATCACGTGTGGGCACGTGATGGGGGCTCATGCTTTGATCTGTTAGAATGTTCATTAGGGGTCACGTGTTGACATGTGAGAGCACCCTAGATCTCTTTTCTGTTTCTTTTGCCTTTTTCTCTGTGTGCTTTAGAGATCACATGGGGCACGTGAGGCATTGCCTCAAAGTTCTCTTTTATAGATCTTCGCAGGAGTCACGTGGTAACACGTGAGGTGTTGCTTCAAAGTTCTTTTCTGTGGGTCTTTGCAGGGGTCATGTGGTAGCACGTGACTCTGGTTCTTTGCAAATTTTAAAGATCTGTTCATCTTTTAAAAATTAATTTCTTCATAGGGTTAAACCCTAACAACAAACTTTAGAGGAATTAAATTCATGTTTTCTTCTGAAGAATTATATTCTTAAATAGGGTTAAACCCTAATTTCTTTTCTTAAGGGAATTAAATTCCTGTGAGTTTGAGAGAATTATATTCTCAATTAGGGTTAAACCCTAGTTCTGTTCATTTTGAAGGAATTGAATTCCTATAACATAGAGTTAAACCCTAATTTTATCTCAGAGGAATTGAATTCCTATCATTTTGTGAGAATTAAATTCTCAAAACTCAGTTCCTCCTCTGTGTTTTAGATCTGCATGGCAGGATCTCAACCCAATGAGAATTAAATTCTCAATTTATGGGGAGATGTGCACTTTACAGATCCTCCACCAGAGAAAGAACTAAGTTCTTTTCTTTATATAAGAGTTAAACTCTTTTGAGAATTAAATTCTCTTTTTAAGCCTCCCTTTTCTTTTCTTACCTAAGGTTTTCCTTTTGCAGAGAATCAAAGACTCTATATCTCTCTCTCTGTGTATCAAAAGAAAAGGTCCAAATGTCTCTCTTCTTCTTTTCTTGGCTCCTATTTATAGGAGAAGGAAAAGAATCAATCTGTTTAGTAAATCTCTCATTGAGAGATTTGATTTGTATATTGAGAGATTTGATTTATATTTATCATTAATCTGGGCCTTTAGATTGTTAAGTGAATTTTATTCACCATTGGATTTTAAATCCAAAGATATCCCTTTGTTATTTCGGTTAGATTTAGGGGAAAATCTTTCCAAGTCCAAGATTCTTCCATAAATTGGTGATATTTAATCACCTTTAGATTTTTAATCCAACGGTTTTAGATAATCCTTCTTCACTTTAGAAAGACTTGAAAGATTTATCCTCAGAATTTAATTTTGTTAAAGAATAAGGCTCTTAAAGCTGGTCACGTGTGGCTACGTGACCGTTGGTCACGTGTGAGCACGTGACCCTTGGTCACGTGTGAGCACGTGACCCTTGGAATGGGTTTCTCTTCTTCTGCGCTCTGTTCTCTGGCCGCTGCTTAACCATCACGTGCCAACACGTGACCACTGGTCACGTGTGAGCACGTGATGCCTCTTCTGGAGCTTCCTCTTGACTTTTAATCAGGGGATGAATGTGCTTTTTGCCGCTGCTTTAAGCGTCACGTGCCAACACGTGACAACTGGTCACGTGTGAGCACGTGATGCCTCTTCTGAAGCTTCTCCTGATTTTTAATCAGGGAACAGGGGCATGTCGTGTCGGGCGATGGAATCGCCGTTGATCCCGAAAAGATTGCAGCAGTTCGAGATTGGCCGATTCCGAAGAATGTTGCGGAGATAATCAGCTTTCTTGGACTTGCCAGGTATTATAGAAGGCTCGTGGAGAATTTTGCTCATTTGACAGAGCCTCTGACCAAGCTTACGCGCAAGGAAGTGCCATTTGTGTGGACAAATATATGTGCGTCAGCTTTTGAGGTGTTGAAGCAAAGGTTGATAACCGCTCTTGTTTTAACCGTGCCAGACAGTTCCGGAGGACTGGTGTTTCACAGCAACGCATCTGGGAAAGGATTGGGATGTGTTTTGATGCAGCATGGGAAGGTTGTAGCTTACGCGTCGAGACAGTTGAAGACCCATGAGAAGAATTACCCAACTTATGACTTGGAGCTTGCGGCTGTGATATTCGCTTTGAAGATTTGGAGACACTACCTATTGGGCGAAAGAGTCGAAGTATTCACCGACCATAAACGCCTAAAGTACGTGTTCGCCCAGAAGGAGCTAACTGTGAGACAGCGAAGATGGTTGAAGTTGATGGCTGACTACGATCTTGATTTTGAATACCATCCCGGGAAAGTTAATGTTGTGCCGGATGCGCTTACTCGGTTGCCAGCAATTCAGATGTTGACTGCACAGAAGGAACTTATTGCAGATTTTTGAAGGTTTGATTCGGAGGTTGTGCTACCACATTCTTCGGGACAATTGATGCAGCTGCAAGTACCATCGTCGTTGATCGAAAATATTAAAGCAGCGCAATTGCAGGACCCAAGATTGCGGAAGTTTTGTGAACAGGTTGAAGCTGAACTTCGAACGAACTTATTGATTCATGAAGGTGATTCGTTGCGATATGGTAGCGGTTTGTGTGTGCCAAAGGGAGATATCCGTGAAGAAGTTATGAAGGAGGCACACAGTTCCGCGTATTCCGTACATCCAAGAGGCACGAAGATCTACCGAGATATACGACATCATTTCTGGTGGGAAGGCATGAAACGGGAGATTGCCCGCTTTGTGGCAAAGTGTTGGTGTGTCAGCAAGTTAAGGCTGAACATCAAAGGGTTGCTGGTTTATTGCAACCACTTCCGATTCCTCAGTTGAAGTGGGAACATATAACCATAGATTTCGTGACTGCTCTACCGCGGAGTCCAAAAGGCAACAATGCAGTTTGGGTGATTGTTGACGGATTGACCAAGGCAGTTCATTTCATCCCTTTTCGAGATGATCAATCAACAGAAGTTTTGGCAGAACGGTACATGCAGGAGATTGTAAGATTGCATGGAGTACCGGTGAGCATCGTGTCCGACCGTGACACTCGTTCCTTATCGCATTTCTGGAAGAGTTTACAGGAAAGTTGGGGACTCGATTGAAGTTCAGCACAGCTTACCATCCTCAGATCGATGGCTAGTCGGAGAGAACGATCCAGACTCTTGAAGACATGTTGAGAGCTTGCATGTTGGATTTCAAGGGTTCATGGGAGGATCATATACATTTGGTGGAGTTTTTTTTTTACAGCAACAGTTTCCAGACGACTATTTAGATGGCTCCATTCGAAGCTTTATATGGTCGCAAGTGTCATTCACCTGTTGTTGGGACGATGTTGGTGAACGAAGATTGTTGGGACCAGGTTTGGTTGTGCAAACAGTTGAGAAGGTTAACACTTTCCGAAATCATATTAAAGCAGCACAAGACCGACGAAAGAGTTGGGCAGATACATCGAGAAGACCTCTAGAGTTCGCCGTTGGTGATTTGATATGCTTGAAGATATCACCGACTAGAGGGGTGATTCGTTTTCGGAAGTCGAGGAAGCTTTAGTCCTCGATTCGTTGGACCTTTCGAGATTTTGGAACATGTTGGAGAAGTGGTGTATCGTTTGGTGTTACCACAATCTTTGGCGAATGTTCATGACGTGTCTCATATATCTCAACTCCGTAAGTATGTTCAAGATGAAGCACACGTGCTGGATCATTCAGAGCTGACTGTATGAGAAGATTTAGCCTTGAGGAACGACTGATGTTGATTGTGGATCGAAGGGGAAAGGTTCTTAAGAACAAAGTTATCCCTCTTGTATTTGTTTATTGGGGTAATCGCTCGCATGGAGAACCTACTTGGGAACGAGATGATGAGATCCGGCAGAAGTTTCTACATCTATTCTTGAAATTTCTTATTTGTTTATCCTATCTTGTTCTTGGAATTTCGAGGACGAAATTCTTTTGTAGTTGGGTATAATGTAACACCCGAGTTCATTTATACCAATTCCAATTTCCGTATTTACTTATCCATGGTCTATTTCTTGATTTAGTGTATTTTGGGTGCGGATGGTATTTTACACTTTACATTGCATTCGACCCGACCCGTTTACTTGAACCTGTTTGATTCTTATTTATGAATCACCCTGACTTGTTATGTGGACTTGTGCATTTTCAACTTTATCGCATACTGACATTTTATCTGGCATGTCATCTTTTACCATATAACTTTTTAAGTCATGAAAAATATTTTAAAAATACATTTCATATTTTGCATGATACCTCTAACCCCGTGGTAGCATCCGCGCATCTTGTTCTCGTCCCGTTCAGTGAAACGGACGTGTTTGGATGGCTACGCGCACGTACGTGCATCCGTTCTTGGGGGTATGCATTTTCTTTAACTGGGCATTCATTTTGAAATTTGGAAGTCGCATATATTTTTAATATTTTAAATCTGAATTTTTGGACCCGACCCGGACGTATTTTGGAGTAGATTTGTATTTGCCAAAATCTCAAAACGGACTAATATTATAATATTATATTCCTTATTCATTCAAAACTTTCTTTAACTAAATAAATATTTTTAACCAATCAACAGATCTCTATCTCTCTCTCTCACCGTCTCTCTCTATCCCTCTCTCTCTCTCCCTCTCTCTCTCTCTCTAATTATATATATTTGTATATGAATCTTTTAAATATTTTTATAACTTACTTTTTTTAAAACCCACAGTCCCACGTAACCTCTCTTCCTCCTCTGTTCTTTTCTTCCACCTCCTCGCGAGAACCCTAACTCATGCCCACTCCTCTCGCCTGCGCTCGACGTCGCCACCCCCGCCACCTCGTCGTCGTCTTCTCACCCTCGTCGTCTCCCCTACATCATCCTCAACCGCAAACCCACAACCCAGCTGCCTTCTCCACCCCACGCCACCTGCAACCCCGATCTGCAAACCCGCAACCCACGACCCAACGCCTGCAACCTCACCGTCGATCATCTCACCATCTCGACCTCGTCATCTTAACCACTTCCTCTTCTTCTTCCTCCATTCCCGTCACCTTGCACCCTCAAACCCAATAGAACCCGTTGTCGTCCCCTCACCTCCGGCGACCCCATCTTCACACAACCATTGTCATCATCCCCTTTCTCCCCCCTCTCCTTCCTCCTTCACACTACACTGACCCATACCTGCACACCCAAACCCCGCAACCAAGAACCCAAGAAACCCTATCCATCGCCGGCATCCCATCACCGGAGACCCACAACTCGTCGTTACATCTCTCCTCGCCTCGCCTCTGCCACAGAGCACCACACCAGTAAGCCTTCCCTCTCACCTTCTTTCTTTTCTTTCCTTTCTTTTCTGTATAGAAAAATGTTCTCTGTCTTTGTAGATCGCCGGAGCCGGCCGTGACGTCGACGATCCCGACGAGCCAACGAACGTACCTGGCTTGTGTGATTACCTTTGTGCGTTGTTTGGATCCGTTCCGTGTACCGTACGCGCGTCGCGATATTTCGCCGACGTGCGACGTTCCGTACACACCCGTTTCTTGATCTGTCTAGGCAAGTAAAACTTGCTTCATGCTATTTAATTTATTATATACTTATTTGAATGCACATTAAACCTGTAGTTTAAATTTAATACCATAATTTCCATTTTAACATTTCGATGTCCCGTTATATCATTTTAGATTTATAGCTCGAAACATACCATGTTGCATTTAGTTTTGCTATACATAGTACCAACATCCATATGTAAATCAAATAACAATTATTTGCATAGCCCACAGTACCCCTTTTATAGTTTATACCCTATCGGACGACCGTTTGCATACATCTAGCCTAATTTATATTCAATTCCATTTCTAGATTATTTAGTACATATTAACATGATTTTAACATCCATATTTGTTATACTGTATTTAAGTATTGTTGAAACTATCCCTTAAACCCAAACTGATAACCGTGCAACCATATGTTTGAATCTGTACCCTTTTGCATATCACATTACAATATTTCATTTTATCGTTCTACTAGTACCCTATGCTTGTTTTGCATACCCATGCTTATGCTAGTTTGATTATGAGCACCCACACGACATTTGGATCACCCTGACATGACTTGTTACACCTACTACCTGACCCGACATGATACCGTGCACCTCTTGACATGACATGATACCTATATACTATCTGGCTTGACCTGATATACCATGGCTTTACCTGTTACCTGATCTTGTGTGTAATGCCAACAAACCTGACCCGTTGTCCTTACGGATAGTTCCTGTTGTCTATCCAGACAAACTTGTACCTGCCTGATCCTGTATTGGCATTAGCTCCAAATTACTTAATACCTGACTTGAACACATATAACTTGGGGGTATGGGGAAATCAATGATGAAACCTGACTTGTAACTCGACAGTTCGCTACATTTACTGATCAGTTTTAGAGGCTAGGCCAGCCTTGGGATGATGCTGCTGACATCATCCATCGTTATCCACTACCTTTTTAGAGGCTAGGACAGCCTTGGGATGATGCCATGGACATCATTCATCATTACCACTTTTCTTTTAGTGCCTAACGGCATGTCTCGGTTTCAGCCCGAGAATCTTCACCGTGATTCCGGGCACGCACGGGATACTATTGAGTTACATCGATGATTCATCCAATTGATTTCAAAGACTTGAGAGTAGTTAACCCAATAGACCAGTTTAGATTACACACTGTACACTACCTTTCACTACTCCGAATTATATTGTTGTTACACCTGCTTTACCATTTATGATTATACTTGCATGTCTTGCTACCCTGTTTATATTTTATTGCTTGATGTTATGACGCGCTGACGTCTGGGTTTTGCATGGCCCAGATTCCCTACCTTGTTGCAGAATAATCAGGAGGATTGCCGCTGTTAGACCGAGCGATGAAGATCCTGTTGGTATGCAGTTTTACTTTCCAGGTGTTTCATTTATTGGATCTTTGCTTCCGCATATTACATTATTTCTTGACTCTTTTACTCTGGCTTATGGACATGTACTAGATAGTTTACTTTCCTGTTCTTGATATCCCTACAGCCGTAATGTGACTGTGGAAGGATTTTTCCTATTCACGGGTAGCATGGTTAGCTATGTCACCCATTTTAGCGTACTCTGGGAAGCGGGGCGTGACAATATTAGTGGGGCATGTGTAGTCCACAAGCACATCCTTAACGGTTCCTAGTCGAGAGAGTATCGAGACAGGGTATCGATATTCCAGAGTAAACTAGTGTATACGTTTCTTAACCCTGTATTGGGGCAATGAATGATCCCATATCCATTGGTGTTTGATATCAAAGATTGTATACAGGTGCTCATTAGAGACTGGGTACACTGAATGGACTCGCCGAGAACTCCTAGATAGTATTATATCTATCGTCAAATAGCAGTTCTCTGGTGACACCTGTATAGGTTAGTCTATAGACCCGAGATCGTCATGGTGTCTTGTGTGCTTCCTATTGTGCTTTGATTTCCATCAGACCACGGCTCTACTGAGTCGTGCGAACAGGTGGATTTTGGGTACAGTCCCGAGACACATGGGGGCAGTAAGCGATAGAAGGGGTTTCGTCTCTCCCGGTATTAGGAGTTGATGTTGTGCTATGCGCGATTGGCTATAACCGTAAGTCCCTGGCCAGGGCTGATGAGATTTACTAATAAGTGTTATTAGTAGTTTCTCGATTGGTTATATGACACACATCGGCATGACTTATCGAGTTGTTGGGGTCTGACGATTCCATTCCCAGACTCGATATGCGACATATCAGACGAAAACTCCGGATTGTACGGTAAGTGTTGCTTATTGGCTTTACGGGAGTTTGAACAAGTTTTCTTGTCGATCTTCTATTCGTTCAATACCTGGGTAGCCGTTACGTCCAACTAGTACCGCTGACGGCTTGTAGGTATCTGATATGATCATTACCTATTGCCAGCGTATTGACGAGTATTAAGAGTCTCACATAGGGGTTTCCAAGCTCAGGCGAAACGAAGTGGGGCACATATGTAGATATGTGCGGGAGCTTGATTAACTACGAGTATATGATACGGTATTTTAATCTAGCATTTTTGATATTAGTCGGGTGATGTGTGATATAACCGGATTATTAAATCAAGTGTTGATTTAATAAATTGACTAATTACTCGTTAAAATTCTTTTCTTTATATAATCATGGTTGATGATACATGGAACAAGGCAATGCAAGAATCACATTGGAGATAAAATGCATATTTAGATAAAAAATAAATAAAATGAAAAGGAAAATATCTAGAGATGAGTCATGGTTTCTACACGGTTCTTAAAATATCTAGCAACCATGGCTCACTCTCTTGTTTTGTTTTTATTCACTTATTCTTATCTTTTAAATATCCATAATATCTCCATGATTCATTCTAGCTCTTGCCAAGTTCATCCTTCTCATATCTCCCTCTAGATTTTTCTAGGTTAGAAAATGAGAAAAAAAAGAAAGATTTTTTAGTGAGAAAACCCCCACTTCATCAACCAAGACTAGAATAGCGAACTAGTATAGGTTGTTAACTTCACTTTTTCATTGGTTAAGTGAAGATAAGAGTTTAAGTGAGAGAACCTTTGTGGTGGATCATCATAGACGAAGAAGACCTCAAGCAATTCCGTTCCACTTTCAAGCGGAGTCGAAAAGGAGCTCAAGAACTTCTACACGGAGTAATTGAAGTGAATGGCCGGACAACAAAAGTTGTAGTTTTCATTCACTTAGTTTTTTTTATCCCAAGTTGCTCTACATGAAACCCTAATCTCTAGTTCGATTCGTGTTTTGTATACTTAGCTCTCTAGTCTTTTAAAATTGCTCACATGCTTTAGTTTAAAACCCTTGTAGAGGAGCTAGTGTACACTTACAAACTCTTCTCTTGTTTGTATATTTTAGCAATTGTAGTGAATGAAATGATCTTATGGTTTGGTTGTTGATGCTAAGTATATATAAAAATTTGATTTTATGATTCTGCCAAGGTCACAAGTGTTATGACCCTAGCATCGACATCCCTTCATATGATAATGCCCATATCCGATCCGTATCCGATCCGTTTACATCTCTAAAGTGTTACCCTTTTAAAATTTCATGAAATATGTATATTGATTTGATAAACACTGCTATGGTTTAATAAACAGTGTTATGATATAAACATTGTTACCGGTTAATAAATAGTGTTATGATTTGATTGTTCAATGTTACAGATAAATATGGTTACATTTGACAGACAATGTTATGATATTATAAATAAAAAGTGGTATTTTTTATAAAATATTTCAATCAGACTATGTTTGGGCTTGAAGCATTCGTATATTCTAAGTATTGGCTCTTTTTAACAATTTTAAAAATAAGTCGCTTCTCAAAACCGGTTCGAAACAATCCGCCCCCAAAAAATATTACAATTGAATATCAATCAATAATCAAAACCGGTGCAGAGTAACTTGCTGAAAAAATATCCGAAACTATTCCAAGCATGAACATAAGAAATACCGATCAGCTTCCGAAGCCCATAACTTTCGATATAGGTATCAGAATTCGCTATTTCTATATATTTTAGGAAACGACATTGAAAATCCTGAAGGATACCAACCTTGTGAGCATTTCGGATATTTTGTAAATTTGAGTTCGTTTGTAGGGTGTAAGGAAGCAACAAGCCAGTTTCTTGCGCAGATTTTACAGTTTTACTGGGTTTTTTTTCCCTTCCTGTTTTTACTTATTTATTTTTTTGGATTAGGGAATTTTCCTACTCTTGCGTTAGTAAATTTTGTTAGGCTTTGAACTATGTAAATGTGGACCAGCCTTCATTTTGCAGTAGTATTCATATTTGAATAAATTCTAAAAGCTTCCTCTGTTTTTTTCTTATTGATCTAAGGTTTATCTTCATGTATAATAGCAGGGTATCTATTTCCCATTCCTACACAGCAATATTCAGTCACCCCCACAATGATATTCACTCACGCCGGCCGCTACTAGAATGAAAGACGTAAACGATGACGGCGTGTAGCAACCATTGAATTCGATTGATTTTTGATTGTTTGAAGCAGTCTCTTTTAGTTCCAGGTACTACTAGTTGATATCTCATCTAATTTAATCTAACATCGACAAAGTCTATTATTTTTTATATAAATTAGTTAGTCTATAATTATCATGTCTGGCATCACTAATTATTAGCTAGTGTTATCAAGTGGGCTTTGTAAATTTGACATCATCTGAAGACTTAAATGCAATCCTTTTTGTTCATAAGTATTACTCACGCAATTTACTGGTGTTGTTGAAATTGGAGTATTAGTTTAGAATATTACCTTTCACTTCCATCTGCCAAATACTCATTTACATCTGTAACTTAATTTATGGGCAATGATGGTCACCAATGAGCAATTGTGATACTTTCCCTCCTGAAGAGCGCATGGGGTTTGATCCCTAGAAGAGGAAGTGATCCACAATTTAACGCTTAATTTTGGAGGGAAATTCATGGGTCCTGTAGACGCGTGGGTGTGTTGTGTGTGCACTATAGGCTTACGCTCCAGTTCAAAAAAGGGAAAAAAGAGAGGCTATAATCGTTTAAGAGTATTATGCACATTTCTGTCTATGAAGATCGATATAGTCGAAACCGATAGCAGAAAAAATGCAACACATGGTTGACTTTTAGAGACGGCATAACTATATATGTTCATAATCCGTTGCTTTAGTCCCTATGTTACATTTGACACATGAATATATGCTTAGGCCATATTTGGGATCGAACTAAAATAAGGTCCGGTTTCCACCCTCGCCGCCCTCTTTCGAACAATAAACAACCGTAATTGATCAAAAGCAGGGTTTAAATCCAACACTTCACGCTCAAATACAAAGAAACTTTAGCACCAGATTATACTATAGTGTCAATCAACTAAATTAGTGGTTAATGAAAAATGATAAAATGAACCGATGAGATAAGGTTTTTAAGTGAGATGGCAAAATTCGACCGTTGGATCAAAATCGGATTCGTTCATCTTGCACTACAGTCTACATGTCAAAATATCAAAATATGTATGCACATAAAATAAAATTAAAAAAAACACAACACCACAAAATGAGCTTGAAACTGAGCTTTTAAAATATACATCTCTTAACTTTGTACATACAATTTCTCCACCTCCATCCATTCAAATACGTGTAGCCTATACTGCATACACCACAGCATATCTTCTTCAATCACTAAAAAAAAATCAAAACATTTTGTTTCTCTTAAAAATAAATTAAAAAAAACCCCAAAGAATTATCAGCACAATTTCTGTACCCAAAAGAATATACAAAAGATTCAAACTAGCTCAAAGCTGGCTGGCTTCCTTCTCCTTGTACCAATGTAGAACAAGGAAGAACCTCGGCCTCATCTCCTTGTATCAAGGCTTGAACAGGAGGAACCATAGCATCATCCTCACCCGAGGCCTCGCCATCCGATACAGAAATCACAATCTCATACCCGCATTCGCTCGATCCCCCCACACTAGCCTGCTGGCTCTCCTCATCGCTCTCGCAAATCCGTCTATAAAGGCTGTCATCCTCAATATCGTAAAAATTCCCGGTCCTGACCTCTTGAGCCAACGAGCATGCCCAACAGAACATCCACTGAAAGTAATCAGTCAGCGAAGCGGAGCCGCAACAAAATGTATTCCCGGGTAATTTAAACCTCTTCCTCATCTCAATCCTCCAAAACCCGCCATATAGCAATCCAAACACACACAGAACGATCCCAGCGATCCACATCAAGTCATCGATCACGATGTTATGAATCATTAAAGCCGTGTTGCTAAAAATGAAGAACGGGATAATGCAGAGGAGTAGAAAAGTGAACATGTGCACGTACATGTTGCCGAATCCGAGCCTTTCCATGTTCCATCCGAACACGCAGAACGTGCAAAAAAATGAAAGGTAGCCGACGGTGAGATCATCGCGGATATCGAATAGTCCACCGACCCATTCGGGTTGGTTCACGACCACTCTTTGATCGTGTAAATTTAGCCCGGCTTTAATTGATGATTTTATGTCTTGAGATTCTGTGTCTGAGTCCAAATCGAATTCTCGGCCTAAAGGGCTGTATACAGTATAAGCTCCAGCAAAGACCGGCGACACGATTCCGAGAGCAAACAAGAGGTCCTCTAAAAATTCTGGCCTTTGAGCTTCCGTATACCCCCAATATAAACCACATAGTGTATACTGAGCAAAGCAAGTGATGTGCAGGAGTATTACAACTAGCATCATGTGGGCCCATTCTCGAGGGCGATACGCTCCATTCTTGCAATATATCTTCCGAAGTTCAATAATGTCTTCTGAATTCCAACGGCATAGCATGAACAAGTGATGGAACATTACCGGGTGTTGGTAAATGCTCATTAAGGTAAATAAAGCATTCAAAATTTGGTTGCAAATTTCAATCCAATAGTTCCTTGCAATTTTCGAAGGGAACGTTTTATTCAAAGCTCCGAGAAACAACAAACCAAGAAAAGCTCCTGCGACCGCGACACATAGAAGCCAAAATACAAGAGCAAGGTTCATCGGGTGGCAAAGCCATTCTCTGCACATTTCAAAGACCGAGCCCCAGTTGATTCTGCGAAAAAATTGGATATGGAATCTGCGGCGAATGCCAGCAGGCGAGGGAACCGAAACCGATATCTGCTCTCTATTGTCGAGTGTTTGTCGAAAGATAGCGAGAGGGGAAGAGAGTCTGAGCTTTCTGAACCAGTTTCTCGAAGGCCGGGCTTTTAAGAAATCGAGAACTCTAGGGGTCGGGCTTGACTCTTGAATGAACCTTGTTTTGAGAGAAGGGATGCGGAGTTTGAACTCCTTGAGCTTGGAGAGCTTTGGAGCAGGAGATGGTTCTGTTGATTCCGCAGAAACCATTTTGTTGTTTATATTTATGGAAACACTTGTACTTCACCACTGTAGGCCGAATCTTTATTTTCCTGCAAGAAGAGCAACATAGAGTGAATTTAAGTAAATGTTTTCTCTTCAAACATCTCGTAATAACAATCATGGTGAAATTTTAATAGAAAAGGCAATGAAAGGATTAGTTTCCTATTTTCATACCAAGATTTCATATTTTCCTATATATATCTTAAAAAAGAATTCATATTTTTCTGAAAGAACAAGATGAGAGCAATAAATAATTTACCTACTCATTCTCTTGAAAACTAGTAGGTAATTGTACTGGAGACTTTTAGTGGAAAAATAACATCAGCTTCTTTCTAAAAACAACAATAACAACCGGCCTTCATCCCAAATTTTTTCGGCCGGCTATAGCCTAGATGAATCCTTCTTTTCCATTCTGCTCTGTCAATGACCAATTCCTTTTTTAAATTAACTATTAACATAGCGTTCTTAATAGCCTCTATCCATATTCGTTTAGGTTTACCCCTAATTCTAGTTGTGCCATTTACTACAATTTTGTCACTTTTTCTAACCGGGGCATCGATTGGTCTTCGTTGCACATATTCAAGCCATTGCAATTGGTTCTCTCGCATCGTATCCTCTATAAGAGCTATCTCTACTTTATTACGAATATACTCATTTCTTATCATATCTTTCAGTGTATTACCACCCATTCATCTAAACATTGAGCTTCTTTCTAAAAAGCAAGGCAAATTTTTACTGGGAAGACGGCTGAAATGATTCTCTCTCTCAACTATTTTACAAAATAGAGCTGTCATCTGTAATAAGTTATGCATGGGGTGGATCTGACATGAGTTCAACCTTATAGCTATAAAAAAAATATGCATGGAAATTGATGAGGATAAAATGTTCAGGTATTGATTTCATTTAGACATCCTAAATTAACCAATCATATTCAAGCATACGAAAAAATATAGGAGGTTAAGATCCTAAAGAAAACCCATCAGAGTTTTCAGAGCTAACATGAATTTATTATAATAATCCTACCTTTTCTTTTAAAATTTGGAATATATGTAAATAAACAGAAATTCAATCATAATAAAACAACCAAAAGACAGAAAACCTCTCTTCTGTTTGTAGCTAAAAGTCTCATTAGAACCCATCAAAACTTTTGAGTTAGTTTTCTCAATGATCCACATCAAAGATTAGGAAAAAGAAAAGGTAAAAAATACAAATGAGAGTAGAATTACCTCTGATTGATGATCAGCGAGCGAGGATAATAAACCAGAAGATCTTGAGGAGGAAGCGAACGCTTTGATACTTGCAGTTCTTCCCTCTTTTCCCTGAATATGTTAGTTGCCACAAGAAATCAAAAGATGTTAATATATAAGCAACTAAAGACTTGGGAAATTTATTGCTGCACTTTTCAGCAATTGCCATGTATTATTTTTATATTCCTTTATTACTTTGAACACTTCGAGGGAATAAAGTGAACTTGACTTGTATCTCAGTTAGTGAAATACTTGACAAAGTCAAAGTTTAATTGTATGAACACAGGTAATAGCACGGAAGAACTTCAAAGGAAAAAGTCAAAGAGGAAAGAGCCTTGGATTGGTTGTTAGCTCTATAACATTCTCCTAAACTAATAATTGCTGATAATTAAAAATTTGTGTTAAATTAATCATGTTCCTTAATTAATGTTTGTTTTGCTCGTTTACTTGCTCAAATGTGCAATATCCCGACAGATTCATTTCAGAAAGATCAAAGCAAATTACTCATCAGCTACACCATGCAATCATTAATCTGTTCATTTCATACAAGATCAGACTAAATTTTATTCTATAATCATATTACAATCATCCTTCTTTTCATTTCATGATGACCCGACTAAATTTTACTCTCCGGTCATCCGCTGTTTTCAGACTCGTCCTTCCTTGGTTTGTTTGGCTCTGGTCTTCCAATGTCTTTGAACTGAATGTAATTTCCTGGAAGAATATATTTTTCTACTTTTCTAGGCTTATTCTCCGTTTGCATCATCTAAAAGACATTGGCGGATTTTAGAATTACGGGAAGCCCATCATTTATTCATAGTATCCTCTAAAGAATTTGACACCAAGTAATATAGTGTTGATGCCAGATAGAAAGCCAATAATACAATTTTGCCAGATTTTCCATGAAGTCTTACGTCGAAAAAATAAAAACACGGAAAGGCGAAAAGCATCAACATGACCTTTTAAACAGGAAGGCGGATGCAGCGACTTAAAAAACCAGGAAGGAAACTATCATCGCTGTCAAATATATCAATATGAGCGGGGGACATGACAAATACATTAAGTATGCCATTATTGACTTGGTGAACAAAATCCTTCTACTAAACTCTTCTCATCAAGTTGTTCCTTTTGTTCTCTTTAAACAAATGACAAATACATTAAGTATGCCATTATTGACTTAGAGAACATAATTCATGCAAATAAACCTTACATATGACCAAATATAGCACTAAGAGAGGAAGTGACCAAATAAACTGTAAATCACCGTTTCCTTTAATAAAATCTTTCTATATTTTTCCTAACCCCCGATTGTTTTCTTATTTTTCCTCGTAATTTTGTAGGTATTTGGTTGCTCAAGTTTTACTGATTGATTTTCCTAAACGGTTAAACATCAAAGCCCAAAACTAAAACCAAATATATATAATTTCCTCCCATTTAAACCGGCCCACAACTTTCTTCAGCCCAACAGAAAAACAAAACTATACATATATTTTTACCAAAACTTTAAAGCCCAGCCAAAGATAATAAACACAATTTATTTAAATTCAATATACCCGGCCCAGCCTATTCCCACGCCCGCACCCAACCAACCCGACCCGACCCGCTTCATAACTCTTCATCTTCCCCACGTTCATTTTCCCGCTCCTTTTGCTTTCTTCCTCCGCGTGTCCCCACCTCGTTCCCATGTCGTGCGTACCCACGTCGCCAACGCCCGCGTCACCGCCCACGACCGCGAACCCCTCGAGCTCCTCAACCCCTCCCCTTTCTCCCCTCTCCCTCACACCCTCGATCTCTAACTCCCTCCTCTCCTCTCTCTCCACACTCGCTGCTCTGTCTCTACACCCCGACGACGACGACAACAACGACGACGACTACCACCTCGTCGACTCCCCCGCTCCTCTCTTCAGATCTCAAGCCCAACTTCACCTCCCCTCGCCTAACCCCTCCTCACCACTCTCAACCCACCGCCGAGCCCTCACTGCACCACCTCGGCCACCACCTGCACGCCTCCTCGCCGCCGACGAACTCCCCCACTGCCTCGTCGACTCCCCTACATCGTCAGCATAACCTCCTCCAAAACCCAGAACCCCTCCTCGCCACGAGCCAGCCCCTGCACCCCCTCGCTGCAAACTTCACCCCTTGCTGCACCATCACCGGAGCGACCACGCCGACCGCCACCGACCCCAGCACGTCCCTGGAGATCCACAGCACCACACTCCGCCTCCAGCAATCACGCGCCATCCCCAGGCAATTTCGATGACGAACCCGAAATGCGAGCCGAAGCCGTGAATCCAAACCGTGCCGTTCGTCGCGCGTTCGTGCAGTTGCCGCTGCCGTGCGTCGCCAAAGCGTCTCCAGGTAACTACCCTACTTGCTACATGCTAGTTATTACTGTTACATTTCTAAAACCTATTAATTCCGTGTCCATAACTCATGAAAACTTATATGACACAAGTGCTTGATGCAAAACCCGAATAAAAACTCTCTATTAAAATGACGGAACTTGATCTTATATGCTGGCCCGTGTAGCAATGAATATTGTGGTGAAATTTGACTGGAAAATTTAATCGTTACTGGCTTAAACGATCACCCCCAATTACACCCGTTAAAACTGAATATTTCCCGCGTCTGAAACTTGTTAAAATCTTAATTAATTGCTTACACATTGAAATGATGCGTTCGAGGGCTCAATCGAAGCCGACTCGACGACCTGGAACCTTATAAAAGGTTTTAATTGTTTCTGTACTGAAAATATGACGAGAACTGGTTCAGAGAGCGGCTCTGGACTGTAGTCCAGAGCAGCTCTCGCTGTTGATTTCTATCTCGTAATGCCTACCACTTTGCTGCCTGAACTTGTATGTTGCGGAACCCTATACCTTATTGAAGAGGAACTGTTAGCTAAATAACGCAAGTGATTCCATCCCTTTTTATCGTCATTTACTATTTGAACTGCAATTTAAAAGAACATGACGTATAGCAGTCCCAAACGGAAACAGAACTGATACGCTATCGTTGAACAGTGTATAACTTCTGACGTAGAGACGTGATTGAGAATACGTCTGTTGCGTTGGAAACCCTATTGAAAGACCTATATTTCATTCAACTGTAGCGTCGCTAAATTCTGATCCCAACTGGGTGAAAATTGTGCCGCGAAACGGACGTTCAGTTCAGAAACTGAATTTCCTGCAGCGAGCACTTAAATTGAAATGGTTGTAACTTGAATACCCGAAATCCGATTTCACTGAAACAAATTTTGCTGAACTTCCGACTGAAACAAATTTTGCTGAACTTCCGACAGAGTGTACTTGTTACTGTATTTGTATCGTTTCACTGAATTCTGAACATATGATTTACTGCAATTTTTGTAAGGTTATGAAGTGCATAATAGTTCATATTACACATGACTTGTTAACTGCATAAATGTACATGCCTTACCCAACTGCCATATACATAGTGATAGTGCGCGTTATTATTCAGTGTACAATGCATTATCGTGCGTGAATGATATTTGTTTAGGAGTGTCAAGTACGCCAATGGAAAAGTGAATGATTCGTGACAGTGATTAATACAGTGAACAGTGACAAAACCGTGTTATTGGTGCATACTTGTACATGACTAAATCATAATCATCAATAGTGTAAAGCTGGGGAAAAAGGGAAAATCGAAGTGGAAAGAGCATCGTATTTAGCGATGACCGTGTTTTAAAGGATGATCATTCGAACAGTGACTCTTATATATATTAGGTAGGATCTAGCGATCCGATTGATAGGGTTATGTCCCGGGCGTGTGGGTCGTTGTCTCGGATATGTACGAAACTCCCGTTAAACATGATCCTCCTTTCCACAACTCAATTTCAAACATGACTTAGAGACTGATAGGGACACAGATCATATTTTGCATCATTTAGTGACATAGTGATTATCTGTATTTTACTTCTACTGTTATTACCTTATTTGCCTGGTTCATGTCATTATTTCTATATTGCTATTACGTCGCTTTGACAATCTGAGTATGCATGCTCAGATCTCGAAGAAGAACCAGCGCAGGAGTCGCATTTACCTTTCGAGCTAGCGGAGATCTAGTCTGGAGTATCTTTTTCTTCTTTTCTGCTTTCCCTAAAAAGATCTTGTATTCGAACTTGGTTAGTAGCTCTTTTCTTGTTTATTTGTAATTTGTGAACAATGGAATTTGATGTAATAATTTAATGGTGTATTTCCTTTACTGCTGTGCTTTGTTTATTGATTACCATGTAATGCTAGAAGCCGAAGTGTGACTACGGCGGGATTATTCTTTTACCGTAGGAGCATGGCTGGCCTAGTCATCCCTCGTTTTCCGTGTTTTGGGAAGCAGGGCGTGACATAAACTTTGCGGTCTGAATGTTCCAAATGCACAGGCTGCTTCTGGTCCCTAGCCTTAAGATACATAATCCAAAGCGTAACTTGCTGTCTAAGCGGAAATAATCAGTGATCTTAATCCTCAGAATCAATAACTAGAATGACTGCAGTAAAATAAGTCGATGAATAAGGCTTCTGCAAAATCTTTTGGTTATCAAAACTAATAACAGATGAGGAAATAGCGGCACAACCATTTGCCACATCCTAATAATCTGTTAGAAAAACTCGAAGTATGAAGATTTACCAAGCAATTTCATCTAAATGTAACTCGTTCATCACTCAATTTCAAACAAATCCAGTTCATCTTTCACTAATCAGGTTCTGTTCTATTTGCACCGGCAAATTCTTGGCTCTCTTCCTTTATACCACAGGCCAGAATATCTTGCTATATATAATATGTTCACAGTATAAAATAATTGTTCGCTTACCTCTAACAAGCTTAAACTTTTGGATGAATTAGTTATAAATTATAATAATGCATCAGTGCACCATGAGTAAAAGATTTTTAGTTCAGATCACGCCATAAATATTTAGAAATATATATTCCTCACCTTCCATGTTCAAGGCATGTGCTTTTTGTTGGAATTTACAATACACGGAAATTGTCCGACGACTTGCAAGCACAAGATTTCTGGGTGAAGTGGTCACTGACATGCACCAGGAATTTAAAGAATGGTAACATTGAATCATGACATGATACAGCTTGCAAGTTACAACCTCTAAGTTCGCAATTAACCAATGTGAATGATCTGGGCATTTCTGATGTTGCACCGTAAGCATAAACATATGTCTAGCTGAACAAATGGATAATTGAATTCTAACTATTTTAGATGACAGGGAATATCGATGGACTAATCCAAAATTGGGATCCCTATCAGAATGAGCAAGAAATGTGGTTCAGTATAATCAGCATAGGCAATCCTATACTACACTTTTACAACACCCACACAAACTAATGAGTTTTAAGAAGGATGCACAAAGTTCTTTCAATTTGGGGGAACAGATTCCTCTAAATATATTGGCAGACATAGGACAATATCTCTCAATATATTGAAGCAAGAGAACTCCATTCTTTGTTTCATATTTACAAAGCATGCATCACCAAAATCGGTTTTGTGGGCATTTCCAAAAACTAAAAAAGACATTAGAATGTAGATATTGATTAATACTCACTCCTTTATATACGTGTATAAATCCATATTTAAAGTTCGATTATGCTCTTATCTTATTGATTTTAGCATTGAGAAAAACAGGTCGATTGCATGCTTGCAACCTTACACCAGGAAACTTGTCTTTCATGGCTATATTAGTTATTTTCTCATTTTTAAGTTTTGGACCGAACAATAAAAATATATGCTCTGAGTCAGTGTTCAAATGTCTGATATTCAGTCTACGTGCTATCTAGTTAAAGACTTGCCTTTTCCAGCTTATTTCCTAGGTATGTATTACTGCTGATATCCTTCGTGTCTTTGTATATATATATATTTCTTTTCTTTTAAAAGTTTCCATACTGTTTCATTTCTAATTCTTTTAGTATATAATTTTTTTCCCGTCTTTTATTTCGTAAAGCTTCTAATAGGTAGCACAAAATTTAGATTTGATTTATGTTAGGGGGACAAGGATGAGGGCATGCCTATTTTTGTAAGATTTAACTCAATGCCCATATTTGTAAGAATGACTGCCATTACAAATTGAATACAAATAATATCAAGATAGAACAAATGGTCGATAAGACTTGTTAGAGATAATATTAGATAAAGTTGTTGGGTTTTAATATTAAATTAGTATCCATATCATTGTAGGGTGCTTTTTGTTACCCCTTGAGATGGGAATACGTATCGTTTGTCAGGCGCATTACAGATTCCTCCTGCCTAGATTAGGCCGGAGTTTATTGATTATGAGGATCCAAATCTTCGGCAGCCGGGGACTAAATTACCGTTAATTACACCTCACTTTTGGGGCGAGAAAACCTTCGATTGACGGGTCAAACCGGTCATGCGAACTCAATGTGTCATGTGCGTGTATTGTGTTTTGAAAGGTTTTGAATATATCGGAGGCCTCACAGAGTTTACGGGAGTCTCGCTATCCGGATAGCGGGTTAGAGATCAAGAGGGCTAGTAGCCCCCTTGCAGGATGCGGAACAACACCCCGTTAGAATTTTTTTCCAAACGGAGGAGGTATTTTTAGTGCGGGGGTGCATAGGAAAAGTGGGGTGAGGGCGTCCTAAGAAAGCGTGCGTGGCGCGTGGACGGTGGACGCCCGTGGTTCACGTGCGAGGCACGTGGGCGCTGGACATCTGCAGAAAAAAAGAGGATTTAACCCCGGGATTAGAAGTTATACTTCGAGGGACTTTGGAAACCCGCAGAAAAAGAGAGGATTTTTATCTTTAAGGAGATAAACTCCCAAAGAATTTTGAGTGGAGTTAAACTCCAAAAGATTTGGATTTGGAGTTAAACTCCTAAAAGATCTGAATTAGGAGTTAAACACTTTTGAGAATTTGGGTTTTGGAGTTGAACTCGCCAAAAATTTTCGGAGGTGATCAAAGAGGACCTCTTTCTTTTTTCTTTGAGCCTTGGATCTTCTTTTGAGCCATAATTTTTTTCCAAAGTGAGATTTTTGAAGATGGGTCTCCTTCCTTCTCTCTGTTGGTTGGATATTGGAGGAAAGGGGGTGAGACTTAAAAATCTTCTCTTTTAGGGATTTGAGAGGAGATTTGAGTCCCCCTTCAAAAGTTTTATGGTGAAAAAGTATTTCTTTTTGGAAAAGGAAGAGTTAAACTCTTAATTTAATTCAGAAACGAGAAGAAACTTTAAAACCTTGAGGAAGGAGAAGGAGTCACAGAAATCCTAATTTTTTAGGGGAATCAATTATTGTTTTTTATTTCATCATCATATTGCCTTATATATACTTACAAGTTTACACTTAGCCCCTTGGGCTTTACAAAATGGTATTTTATCCATCCCATGTCTCATGTGCTTATTTCTTTTGCACATGAGTCATGAGCTTTACAAAAATTTGGTTTTATACCCATTTTTCTTATATTTATTCATAAAAATTACATCAATATTATTTATTACATAATTTTCATTTTGGTGGGGGGGAGGGGGGGAGGGGAGGCCGGCCATAGAGCTCGACTTAGGCATGGGCTCACTTGACCTGGGTTTGGGCCGCTTACTTGGAGTTAATTTTGATTTTGACTTGGTCAACTGGGGTGTAATTTTTGACCCAACAAAGTGCCCCCATCAATAAATACACACCGCGTATATGAGTTGTGTATATGAAATTGATGGATCTTGGAGTTGGATTTCGAGATGGAACATCATTCCGGGAGCATAATTCCAGGGATCGGAGCATAATTCCGAGGATCGGAGTATCATTCCGAAGAGCGGAGCATGATTCCAGGGATCGGAGCATAATTTCAAAGAGCAAAGCATTATTTCAGGGATCGGAGCATAATTCCGATGAGCAAAGCATAATTCGGGGGATCAGAGCATAATTCCGAAGAGCGGAGCATGATTCCCAGAGGTCGGAGCATAATTCCGGGGATCGGAGCATAATTCCGAAGAGCGCAGTATGATTCCAAGGGTGGGATATATTCTGAGACGAAGTATAGTTTCGACGCAGAGTTCCGGGACGAAGCATAATTTCGACATGGGACATGCGTATCCTGAGATGAAACTTAGTTCCAGCACAGGGCAGATATTCTGAACGAAATATAGCTCCGATGCAGAGGTTGATTCCGATTCGAAATATAATTCCGACAGGGAAGGCAGATACTCTGAGGTGAAGCATGATTTTGACACGGGATACATTCTGAGACGAAATATGATTTCGCCGCAGAGCTTGTTAGTTGACTTGATTCCGAGACAGAGCATAATTCCGACGGGAAGGTCATTGGTTGACTTGATTCCTAGTCGAAGCATAATTCCGACAGGGAGGTCATTGATTGACTTGATTCCGAGTCGAAGCATAATTCCGACGGGGAGGTCATTGCTGCCCTTTTTGCGACTTGGACGGTCGGTGCTGCCATTTTAGCGACGTGGACGGTCATTACTGGATTTGACTTTCTTCGCTTCTTGCGGTGTCAGGGATTGGATTTGACTTGCTCCGCTTTTTGCGGTGTCAGAGTTGAAGTTGACTTGCTCCGCTTTCTGCGGTGTCAGGATTTGATTTGACTTGCTCCACTTTCTGCGGTGTCAGGGTTGAATTTGACTTGCTCCGCTTTCTACAGTGTCAGGGTTGAAGTTGACTTTCTCCGCTTTCTGCGGTGTCGGAATTCGACTTGTTTCCGAGGTGGAGCTTGATTCCGCCAGGGAGTTCATTGGTTCTCTTGCTGATTTGATGTGATTTGGGTTGACATCAGCATCACTACACTTGAATATGGTACCGGGAGAGAATCATCATTTGCCATGAGAGGATTTGTGGATTTTGGTTTTGGTTTGTCATCAGTATCGATACACTGGAATATGGTACCAGGAGCGAACCATAATTTGCCATGAGAGGATTTGGGGGATTTGTTTTTGGTTTGGCTTCAGCACTGCTACAGTGGAATATGGTACCATGAGCGAATCATCATTTGCCGTGAGGGGATTTCCCTCATTCCCAGTTTAATGACTTAGGGGTCATCTGTTTCCATTTTAACGATTTAGAGGTCATCTGTTTCCAGTTTAAAGGCTTAGGGGTCTATTGGATCGAAAGTTTGGAATTTTGATGTAGGGGTCGGCATCAGCGTTGCGAACACTGGAGCACAAGTACCAGGAGAAATTCATCATTTGCCTCTGCTCGTTGGGGAGCGATGGCTTAGGAGACAGGTTTAGGTCCCTATCACCTAAGGCTTTTCAATTTTGTGAGCCGTAAGGGTCCCATAAAAGCATTTTCTCCCTACGAGTTGAAAGGATCTCGTACGTGTATTTTCTCCTTAGGAGTCGTAAGGACCCCAAGTGTGTTTTTCCTTTGTGAGTCGTAAGAATCCCACGAAGGTGTTTTCTTACGAGTCGAGAGGATCTCGTAAGTTTTGTTCTCCTCATGTATCGTGAGGACACATAAGTAAGTCTTCTCAAATGGCGCATAATTTCGATGGCGGAGACCGGCCGCGTGACTGGTGATTGCGGTGGGTCATGGGTGCGATGAGAATTATTTGAGCCCGTGGATTGTATATGGTGGTCTGTTTAGGGACCGGCCGTAGGGCCGGTGGAATTTAGAACTTTGTTGGTGTCTGCATCGCTGCACTGGAATATGATACCAGGCGACTCATCATTCGCCGTTGGGATATTCAGGGATTTGAAATTTTGGTTGGCGTCTGCATCGCTGCACTGAAATATGGTATCAGGAGCGACTCATCATTCGTCATTTGGGGATTTGAATTTTGGTTGGCGTCTGCATCGCTGCACTGGAATATGTAATCAGGAGCGACTTATCATTCGCCGTTTTGGGATTTGGATTTTGGTTGGCGTCTGCATCGCTGCATTGGAATATGGTACCAGGAGCGACTCATCATTCGCCATTTGGGGATTTGGATTTTGGTTAGGGTCTGCATCGCTGCACTGGAATATGGTACCAGGAGCGACTCATCATCCGCCGTTTGGGGATTTGGATTTTAGTTGGCGTCTGCATCACTACACAGGAATATAGTACCAGGTGCGACTCATCATTCGCCGTTTGGGGATTTGGATTTTGGTTGGCGTCTGCATCGCTGCACTGGAATATGGTACCAGGTGCGACTCATCATACACCGTTTGGGGATTTGGATTTTGGTTGGCATCTGCATTGCTGCACTGGAATATGGTACCAGGTGCGACGCATCATTCGCCATTTGGGAATATGGATTTTGGTTGGAGCGACTCATCATTCGCCGTTTTTTTACCGTGATTGCTCTATCATTTCATTTTTTCTTATCGCGAAGGTCACAATTGCCCTATCATTTCGACTATTTATTCGTGGTTGCCCCATCATTTCGGCTTTATTTTCATTTTTATTCTACTCGCTGATTTTTATTGCGAGCTGCTCCATCATTTCGGCTCCTTTTTTTATTTACACATTTTTTTTACATTCCTAGTTTAACGACTTAGGGGTCGTGTATTCTCGGTTTAATGACGTGGTGGTCAACTGTTCCCGATTTAACGGCGTTGTGGTCGACTGTCCCCAGTTTAACGACGTGGTGGTCGACTGTCCCTAGTTTAATGACGTGGTGGAGCCTGGGCTCGATTCCGTAGGAACCACGGGCTCCTTTGGCTTAATTGCATAAGCGGGCTCTTTGTCATCTAGACCGAGCCGGTGTTGGATGGCAACAACTACGTCATCTGTTAGGAATATGTATGCCTTAGAGGACATTATTGTACATTGATGTATATTATAGTGGATGCTTGGACATATATATAGAGGACTTTCTTGCTCGACATGATAGTATACTATCTGGTTACTCTTTATCTTAACATGTGGACTGATATTCTTATACTGTCTTTCTCTTACATGTTGATAAAGCCCTTAGGATATGTACCTGACTATCAGGACTATGATGCAGATCATACTAGTAGGGCCAGGGTGGTCCACAAGTACATCCTTTGACAGTTCCTAGTCGAGAGGATATCGAGACAGGGCATCAACATTCCACCACCATGAGATTTTAGTAGCATCAAGCATGTCAAATTTTAAAAAATTTAAGTGATAAGTTAGACTAACCAAGATCTTAATTAGAATATTAAGGTTTCCTATGATGATATCAAGAACTAAAGAGAAGGAAAGGACATACAACCTTTGATGACCATGGCATTCTCTTCTAAAGCTCCGGTTTGTAGTCCACGCGACTCCACTAGGCTCCACTTCGAGTTTGAACGAGCCTCCTCCGAAGATGATCCACCCGAAGTCCGCCAATCCAAGCTAGCTCTTCTCTAAACTCTTTAGTGAAGGCAACACACTACACATGATTGCTAATCAAGTATAGGATGGTGAAGTAGGGGTTTTGGTTTGCTTACTAATTTGTTCAAAACTCTATGGTTCACATCATATGTGAGGGGTTGGAGTTTTGAGGCATCATGAGGAAGAAGAAGATGAAGAGGAGAGCTAGAGAGCAACTCAAGAAAATAACACAAGTGAAGAATGAAGTGAGTGTGGCTACCCCCTTAACCCTCACTCATTCAAGCATGGAGTAAATTGCAAAATAAAATTGCAACCATATTTGAATAGTGAGTCAAGAGTAATAAACAAATAATAAAGCCCATGCCTCACCATTCCTCTTCATTTTCCACCTCTTTTTCTATTTTCCAAAAATAGAAATTCATGTCATGCTTCATATATATATTATATATATATCACATGAACTTGGTGTGATTCCATCCTTTGAACATCCAATACCTGTGTATTGTGATAACAATGGAGCTGTGGCTTTGATACCATGAAAGTCTACCCTAGCACCACCATGAGGTTCTGGTAGCATCAACCATGCCAAATTTCAAAATTTTCTGGTGCTAAGCTAGACTAACCAAGATCTAACTAAAAGATTAGGGTTTCATATGATGATATCAACTAAGCTATAAGAAGAGAAAGAAGTTATACCCTCGTAGATCGAGTCCTTCACTTCACAAGCTCCAGCTGTAACCCCGCTCTGCCGTTGCTGCATACCATAACTACAAAATCTAGCAGATTGAACCCCGTCGTGGTGTTAGTGTTCACTTTCATGGTATCAGAGCCAAGATAGAACATTTGGGTAGGTCTTTACGATGTTGAAGTGTTCGATCGGTTTTCGAAACACCCGTTTTGTGTAGTTTCTGTCGAATTTTTCAAACGTTGAAATTTTCGTGATTAAAAATATCCAAAAAATTATGCAGGGTTTTTTATGGAGCCAGTAGAAATTTGAGGACTCAAGTCCAATAAACTGCCGTGGAAGCGCGGCCAAAACCCATGCTTGGCCGCGGTTCCACAGCTAGTTAATGGGCTTGTGGTGTCATCTTTCTCCTGCTGCTCCATTTTGGCATCATGCACTTTCTGGGTATTTTTAATGATTCTCAAGTTGTTGAGTTCTCTGGAATTTGTGGGTGTTTGTTAAATCGATCGAAATGTTTAGCGTCGTATAGATCTTGATGATATGTGATACAATTGTTAGAATCCGGAATAATTAGTTTTATGAAAACTAGTTAGTATATTGTAAATCTAGTGTTTTAGTCTCGGTTAATCGGTTGCTACGGAGTTTTGATTCGGATCAAAACTCTATCGCAATTGTGTATAGTACGCGATCACTTAGTCGGGAATCTTGTTGAATTATCCGACAGCTTATTGAAAAAGTTTTCAATTTGAGATTAAAATGCAAGGTTTATAAGTTAGGCATGAAATTCGGAATATGAGATATTCAGGGTTTATGATGTCTAAGGATATACAGATTCTAATTATTGAAGTTTTTCATTTTTTTCTGCGACCGTAAGTTTAATATGTGGGGTATCCCGATCTCGTTGCTATATGTCAATGAGATTCGGGATACGAATATTTACTTACGTTGATGACATGAGATGTTGTGTGTTGCTGTGATATGTTATATTGGATCGTCGTGAATAAATAGCCGGGGATTTTATGTGAGATGAGAGTTTTTCATTTTCATTCATGTAAAATCTGAATGTAATATTCTTTTATTGGGACACTTCCGGGTTGAGGATGATGTCACCATCGATGTATATTATTTACTTTTCCGCATTAGGATAAACCCAAGGCGGGGAGCACAAGTATCCGGGTTCTAGAGTCCAGTGGGAGACCATCTCAAGGAGTTGAGACCGGGTATCCTAACTTTAGCATTGGTAGGGTTGCTTGCCGCTCTCGTAGGGGTCTATGAGATGTGGGTTTGGTTATTCATCACGACTGTGGAATCCGTGTTTTACATTACCGGCTAAATTTAAAATACGGACATCCTAGTATATCCAATATTTCATATGTTGCTTCGGCTGCTTGGTTCTGTGATGTGATCATATAACTGCGTGAGACGAATGTTATATTATATATATGATATCTAATAAACGTTGCTTATGTTTTGCACCCGCGCTAGTCTAGCCCCCGCTCTTCCGTTCATTAAGTAACCTAACGGTGAATGACGGGGCCTAGTGGCGAATGCGTATGGCATAAGCGTACGTTTTATTTTCGTTTCATTTTCTGTGATGTTTAAGAAACATTAAATGATGGGACTTCATTAATGAGATTAATGAAATAAAAGAAACCTAGGTAGCTCTAGTTCTTGCTTTGCATGGTGGTATTCTTTGATGAATATCCAGCACCTCATTCGATGAGGAAAGAGCCGAGATCCCTTCACCGGGAGTGACCTCTTTAGCGAAACTAGCAAATGCTACAACTCACTCGTTTAATTTTGATAGCTGCTCTAGATCTTGTTTTGCATAGTGGTATTCCTTGTAGAATATCTAGCACCTCATTCGATGAGGAAAGAGCCGAGATCCCTTCATCGGGAGTGACCTCTTTAGCAAAACTAACAAACACTACAAAACTATTTGATATTTTAAAACGAAGCTTAAAACACTCCAAATCATTAGATTCTACAATGATATCAAGTTCATTACGCTCATGGTTTTCTTAAAAACCCGCGTAGCCCTCCGTCATTTCAGATAAGTGCTATTTAGTATTCGTGCTACGTTTGTTCGCCTGCGTCAAGACGTAGTGTGCAGTAGCTGATTAGTGCTTATCTGTAGCATGTGATGCGATTGGATTAGAGTAGTCGTGCAACTTTGTTGGCTAGCGTCAAGGTCGTGCGGGTGGGTTTAATTCAATCAACAAATAAACGGGTTGAACTTGACTAGCGGCCTATGGTTTGTTGGCCAGCGTCAAGGTCATAAGAAGCTAGGGGTAAAAATAATTATCAGGAATTTCAAGTGTTGAAATTTGCAACGAGATTGCATACCTTCTATATGATAGTTGGATCCCGATACCCACTGTGAGTAAGAGATACTCCTGGAAGAGTTTTGCACTTTACAATTAGCTAATCCAGTAGGTATCTAGAAAGGTATCAACGGGGTTATGCCTCTAGAGAAACGAGGTTTATTTTAATTAGGTCCGTGCGAAAGCACGGGGAACCTCCCTCGGAGTACCGACACTGGCATGGCTGACCGGTTAGTAAATTTGTAGAATATAATTAATCCCGGCTAATCTTACCTTTTATGGTTTGAAGGAAGATTTGATAAAAACAGTAAGAGTCATCCTAATTAGATAAGATAATAATCAATCTAATCTTGTAAAAGCGCACGCTAAAGTGTTTCCTTCTCTCTCTCGGTAGCGACCAATGACACGCCTTAATCAAGATAATAATATGGATGTATTGACCGAACCCGCCTTTCATACTAGGCTGGGGAACGTTGGACCCGCTCTATCTTATGATTGTCATAAGTCTGAGTAAGGAATAGGGGAATGCCCGGATTCCCATGCCACCCAAACGAAGAAGGAGCATACTGATGCATCTTCTTCGGGTGTGTTCGTAATCGAGAATTGTTTCTCAGTTTGCTCCGCGTCCTGGGTATTGGATACCGGATCAGGATTCCACGTATGTAATTTGTTACATGGACTAAAGAGAGGTAGAAAACTGGGAAAATGTGATAAATCTCTAACAGTAGGGAATGGTGCAATTGTTGCAGCCAAAGCAGTTGGCGAATATCACCTAGTGTTACCAACATGTAATATATTGATTCTGAACGACTGTTACTACGCACCAAAGATGATGTGCAACATTATATCAGTTTCTTTGCTAACTAAAGAAGGATACAATTTCATATTAGAGGATAATGTTATGAACATTTTTCTAAATCAAGTATTAATTGGGTTTGGTACGTTATGTAATGGTATATACGTTCAAAATCATATTAGAGGAAGAGTTCAGAAATGAACGAAGTCTACTTGTGGTATTGTAGACTAGGTCATATCAACGCGACAAGACTAGCTAAGTTACATAAAGATGGATATTTGAATCCGTTCGAATTTACATCTTATGAAACTTGCCAGTCATGTTTCAAAGGTAAAATGACCAAAACTCCGTTTACTGGACACGGAGAAAGAGCTACTGAACTCTTGAGACTTATACATAGTGATGTATGCAGTCCTATGTTTCCTCATGCCAGGAATGGTTTCTCGTACTTTATTACGTTCACCGATGATCTCTCAAGATACGGACATGTGTTTCTGTTGAAACACAAGTCTGAAACTTTTTAGAAATTTAAGGAATATAAGTGCGAAATAGAAAACCAAACGGGTAGAAGTATTAAAATCCTTCGATCTGATCGGGGAGGAGAATACTTGAACACGGAATTCCGGGATTATTTAAAAGAGAATGAGATTCTCTCTCAGCTTACTCCTCCGTATACACCACTGCACAATGGAGTTTCGGAGCAGAGGAATCGCACCCTATTAGATATGGTGTGCTCTATGATGAGTAATGTTGAGTTACCCATTTCCTTTTAGGGTTATGCGCTTGAGACAGCCATATACCTATTGAATATGGTTCCCACCAAATCTGTACCCACCACTCCATATGAGATATGGAAAGGAAAGAGACAATATCTTAATTTTATTAAGATATGGGCTTGTCCGACTTATGTTAAAACGCAAAATCCGGACAAGCTCGAAACAAGGTCAGTTCTGTGCAAGTTTATTGGATATCCCAAAAATTCACAAGGGTATATCTTCTACCACGCCAAGAAACAAAAGGTGTTTGTTTCTCGACATACCACCTTTTTAGAAAATAAAAGTTTTGTGAAATAAAATAGTGGCAATGAGGTAGAATTGGAAGAAGTTCCAGCTACACAAACTGTTACTGACGATTTGGTAGAACCGGAGGATTCGATAGTCCCCAATGAACCCCGGCCACTCCGCAGATCTAGTAGGGTTCCTCATCCACCTAAAAGATACTATGGTTTTCTCATAGACGGTGGGAGCGAGGATTGTATCATGGAAGATGATGACCCGACTAGTTTCGAGCAGGCCATCACAAGTGGAGACTCTGTGAAATGGCTGGATGCTATGCAATCCGAGATGGAATCCATGTACACCAACAAAATATGGACTTTGGAAGTTGCTCCTGAAGGGGTAAAACCCATTGGGAGCAAGTAGATTTTCAAAAAGAAGATTGGTGTAGATGGAAAAGTTGAGACTTTCAAAGCTAGACTTGTTGCAAAAGGTTTTCGTCAACGACCTGGTGTCGATTATGATGAAACCTTTTCTCTAGTGGCTATACTTAAGTCCATCAGGATCTTACATGCCATTGATGCATACCATGACTACAAAATCTGGCAGATGGACGTCAATACCGCTTTGGTGATTTAGAAGAAAGCGTGTACATGACATAGCCAGAGGGCTTCATAGATAGTGGGAGCAGCGAAAGCGTATGAAAGCTGCTTAAATCAATCTACGGATTAAAACGGGCATCGCGGAGCTAGAACATCTATTTCGATGAAGCTGTCAAAGAGTTTGACTTCATCAAAAACGTATATGAACTTTGTATATACAAGAAGGTTGTAGAGAGTAAGGTTGTCTTCCTCGTATTGTACGTGGATGACATACTCTTGATAGTAAACGATATTCCTATGCTACACTTGGTCAAGCTCTACTTATCACACAAGTTCTCCATGAAAGATCTTGGTGATGCCTCCTACATCCTGGGGATTAAGATCTATAGAGATAGATCTAAACAGATGTTGGGATTGTCCCAATCCAGGTATATTGACACCATACTAAAGCGGTTTAGTATAGAAGATTCTAAGCATGGTAATTTACCCGCTTGCTCAGGAATCACTCTCTCCAAAGAGATGTCTTTCAAGACTGATTTGGAGAGGACTCGCATGCAAGGAATACCCTATGCTTCGGCGGCAGGCTCTATCATGTATGCGATATTATGTACCAGACCGGATATAGCTTACTCACTAGGTGTAGTGAGAAGGTATCAATATGATCCTGAGGAACAGCACTGGACAGCTGTGAAGAACATTTTTAAGTACTTGAGAAGGACTAAAGAAATGTTCATGGTGTATGGTAACGGTGAACTTCAGGTGGAGTCCTTTACCGATTCGAGCTTCCAGAGTGAAAATGACGACAGTAAGTCGGTCTCAGGTTTTGTCTTTACCCTCAACGGTGGGGCGGTGTGTTGGAAGAGTTCCAAGCAAGACACCGTAGCAGACTCGACGATGGAGGCTGAATACATCGCTACCAACAATGTTGCCAAAGAGGCTGTCTGGATGAAAAAGTTCATAGATGAACTTAGTGTGGTTCCATCCATTGAGCATCCAATACCTGTGTATTGTGATAACAATGGAGCTGTGACTTTGGCCAAGGAACCCCGGTCCCATCAGCGATCCAGACATATTCTTAGGCAGTATCACCTGATCAGGGAGATAGTAGATCGCTGAGAGATCGAGATCAGGAGAGTTGACACGAAAGATAACACAACGGATCCACTCACGAAGGCCCTTCCTTAGACGCAATTCGAGAAACTATTTGGGATGTAGGGTATGAGATATTACAACAACTGGCCATAGTGCAAGTGGGAGATTGTTAGGAATATGTATGCCCTAGAGGCCATTATTATACATTGATGTATATTATAGTGGATGCTTGGACATATATATAGAGGACTTTCTTGCTCGACATGATAGTATACTATCTGGTTACTCTTAATCTTAACATGTGGACTGGTATTCTTATACTGTCTTTCTCTTACATGTTGATAAAGCCCTTAGGATATGTACTTGACTATTAGGACTATGATGCAAATCATGCTTGTGGGGCCATGATGGTCCACAAGTACATCCTTTAATAGTTCCTAGTAGAGGGGATATCGAGAAAGGGCATCGATATTCCAGAGCAGACCAGTGTGTACGTTTCTTGACCCTGTATGCGGCGATGGTTGATCCCACAGCCATTGGTATTTGACATCAAAGATTGTACACATGTGCTCATTAGAGAACGGGTACACCGAACAAGACTCGCCGAGAACTCCTAGTTGGTAGTATACCTATCGTTAGATAGCAGTTTTCTGGTGACACTGGTACAGGTTAGTCTGTAGACCCGAGATTGTCATAGAGTCTTGTGTGGCTCCCACCATGCTTTGATTTCCTCCCTACCACGGCTCAAAAGAGGCGTGTAAACAGGTGGATTTTGGATACTGTCCCGAGTCACATGGAGGCAATGAGCGATAGGAGGGGTTTCGTCTCTCCCGGTATTGGGGGTTGATGTTGCGCTATACTCGATTGGCTATAACTGGAAGTCCCTGACTAGGGCTGCTGCTGAGATTTACTGATAAGAGTTATCAGTAGTTTCTCGAACCATTATAGGCCAAACATCGGCATGACTTATCACGTTACTGGGGTCTAACGATTCCACCCCTAGACATGATATGCGACATATCAGACGAAAAGACCAGACTGTACGGTAAGTGTTACTGATAGGCTCATGGAGATTTAAGACAGGCTTGCTTGTTGATCTTCTAATCGCTCAATACCTGGGTAGCCGTTACGTCTAGCTAGTACCGCTGACGGCTTGTGAGTGACTGATATGATCATCACCTATTGCTGCCGTATTGACGAGTCTTTAGAGTCTCACACAGAAGTTTTCTGGTTCAAACGAAACGAACTAGGGCACATATGTGATATGTGCGGGGGCCTGATTAAATACGTGTATGTGATACCGTATTCTAATCTGGCAGTTATCTGTTATCGGTTAGGTTATATATGACATAATCGGATTGTCGAATCAAGTGTTGATTTGATTATGTGATATACAGA
Source organism: Agapanthus africanus (assembly GCA_030015575.1). NCBI lineage: Eukaryota > Viridiplantae > Streptophyta > Magnoliopsida > Asparagales > Amaryllidaceae > Agapanthus > Agapanthus africanus. The sequence goes on from JASDDO010000031.1 coordinate 550,765,413, forward strand.
TAAATAATATTAGTCGGTTATATGTGATATTACCGGATTATTAAATCAAGTGTTGATTTAATAATATGATATATATTTATATTTGATATAATTATTTATTAACAAATATTATTAGCTCACTAATTAGTTTTATAATATATATATATATATATATATATATATATATATATATATTTGAAGCATGGCATGGATTTTCTATTTTTAGAAAATAGAAAATGAGGTGTAAAGTGTGGAGATATTTGTGGAATGGCAAGGCATGGGCTTTTATTATTGTTTATTAGTCTTGACTCACTATTCAAGCACGGTTGCAATTTATTATTGCAATTTATTCTATGCTTGAATAAGTAAGGGCAAGAGGTGAGCCATTCTTGACTTGGTCATTTTTCCTTAGCTCATTTGCCTTAGCTATTTTGAGAGCTTTCTCCATTTTCCTTCTTCTTCCTCTTGCTTCAACAAAACCCTAATCCTCACATGAGATGTGAATCATAGGGTTTTGTAGAAATCCAAATGAGCAAATAAAACCACTACTTCACTATCCTACACCTGACTAGCACTCAAGTGTGGTGTGTTTCCTTCACTAATAGGAGATTAGTGAAAAGCTAGCTTGATCAAGTGGAGCTTCAGGTGGATCATCTTCGGCGCGAAGATCACGAAGGAGACTCGTTCAAACTCTCAAGTGGAGTCGCGTAGACTACAACCCAGAGCATTTGAAGAGAAGGACACGGTCTACAAAGGTTGTAGCTTTCTTTCTTCTCTTTGTTTAGTTCATATCATCATTGTTATACCCTAATATTCTAGTTAGATCTTGGTTAGTGTTCGTTAGCACCCAAAAATTTTAAAATTGCATGTGTGATGCCCATTTATACCCCGTCGCGGTGCTAGCGTTCACTTTCATCATCGTCATGGCTATAAGGCGGAGGACTTGTTCCTCTGGGCTCCATCATATAGACCGTATGGGTTGTGTATCCGTCTATCGCTTCTTCATTGACAATGTTGCTCGTTTGGCTCTTAGCTTGTTGCCTTGGTCCGCTCTTTTCAGATAAAGTCAGATGTCTAAGAGAATCAGGTTCTTGAAGGGCTTCGGTCTCTATTTGTATGAAATTGGTGGTCGCAACTTGACTGTTTGTTTACACGTCTTTAGACAGTTCTATGTCTCCTGCCTTGCATTGCTTTTCGATCCAATCTTTGAAGACGAAGTAGCCCTCAGTGGCATGACCTATCACTCTATGATAGAGGCAATATTTGGGGTTGTCGGTCATATTCGCTTCTTGAGGTCTTTTTGATTCTAGCAATTGTAGACCGTTTCTTAGAGCATCTTTGAATATTTTACGGACTTTATCCTTTCTGAAGGAATAGAACTTATCCAGCTTCTCTTTCGGTGAAGATTCTACTCCCTCTCCGAACACTGGCTTCTGAGACTGGTTGGCATTAGGCCCGCTCATCCCTCGCTTATTTCGGTTAACCTAAGCATTAAAAGATTCAGCATCGTCAGAATTTCCGCCTTTACGATTATCGTCCTTTCGGTTTCTCCAGGATTTATTGTTATTTTGGGAATCCGAGGAAGATTTCCGTGTTGAGCGCTCTAACATTTGAACTTTTTTGGTCAGTTCTTTGAATGTCTTGAGACCTGCGGTGCATAGAAACGGGGCCATCCAATTATTGAGATTTCCGATAAGGAGGTTGACAGATTAGTCCTGCTCTATGGGCAGTTCACATTTGACGGAGATATTGCGCCATCGGGTTATAAAATCCATGCTGCTTTCATTGTTCTTTTGCTTGGTCCTTATGAGGTCGGCAATGGTGATCTTATCGCCGACACTCATGAACCTTTGTCGAAACAGAGATTCCATTTGGACGAAAGTAGTAACGGAGTCATCCGGTATGCTCGCGTATCAGTCGAAAGCGACATCGGTTAAGCTATTAACGAACTAGCGAAGGAGAAGCGCATCATTTCCCCTAATATTTCCGCATAAAGCTTTGAAGTGGGCGATGTGCTGATTCGCATTTCCTGTCCCATCAAATCTTCCGAACTTGGGGATGGCATAGACACTAGGAAACTCTACCAGATCATATCGAGCAGGATATGGTTTTCTGCTACTGCTGACATCTCTTTGCTCTCCGGCTTCGGCTACCAATGTTTTGACTTTGTTGGTGACTAAATTCATGATTTGATTTTGTGTTACCGGGTTGCTGTCATCGGTAGTCAAGACATTTCCTGAGATAGGATGCGGCCGGCTTTCATGCGGCTCTCCCACCTTTGGATTTGAGGGAATATGCGTCGGCTACGTCGGGACACCATTTCCTGGTTTATAAGCAGAACTCTGTGCTTGATTGGGCGGCTGAGAGGCAACTTGGGCCGTGTGCTGTAAGACGACGTTTGTCAAGTCATCAATCTTCGAGTAGATCTTGGCCATCTCCTTGTCTTTGTTTCTGAGCTGCTTTTGGAGCTCTTGGAGAAGTTGCTGCTTTGCGGTCTTGGGATGGAAGATTGGCTCCTCTTCGCTTTCCGAGACAGACTCCTCATGAACCGAGGGATCTCTCTGCTTATCAGCCTCACTGGAAGGGTTTTCATTGCCTTCCAAAGGATGCTGGTCTTGGGAAGAGGTAGCCGCATTCATACCAGATTGGATTTGAGATATGGCGGCCCCGTCCTTGCTCTTGCTGCGCGTGCCTACCATGTAGACAGTGTGGACCACATATCCAGCCATCTCTTTATCTTTGGCTGCTGATTTTTCGGACCATCGTTATGGCCCTTCCTCTTCTGGAAAGGACATGCGATTGAAGATGGTTGGTTTGATTGGGTTCTTGAGTGGCGCTGTCCGGATCGCAGCTTTCTTGACTCTTGAGGCCATGGCATTCTTCTGGACCAATTTCAGTGGTTCAAAAGAGTTAGCGAGCTTTACAGCCGATTCAGCTATTGTTGCGGGGTAACCCTGTTCTTGGAACCTCATGAAGTTCAGCCTAACAGGAGCCCTAGCCCTTTTGTTGGCTCTGTATCTGAGCTTTTTCTGTCTTAGCTTCTTGATTTTAAGGGCTTGATGGACATCTGTCATCCAGGAAGCCATCATGAGTCGATTGACGAGGAGCTTAGAGAAGATACCCGATTGAGCAGTTGGCAGGGGCACCGCTGGAGCTTGCTCGAGATGCCTTATTGCTTTATTGGTGTTGATGGCTTTTCCCCCAGCTGGAGCAACGGAGAGTCGTTCGGAAACGGATTTGTGCTTGAGCTGAGGTGCCTTCACGACCATGACATTTGGCCTTTTTCCCTTTTGAGGCCGGTTTATCTATCACCAGGGCTTGAGGAGCAGGGATGGCGTTAGCTGGAACGAATAGAATAGAGCCAAATGGTAGCAGAAGCTCCTCCTACTGTCGTCCGAGACTGGTCGGGAGGACCGTCCTGACGTCCAGCTTCATCGTGTAGGAGATGAGAGCTGTGTTGAGAGCTGAGCTTGTCCTTGGAGACATTTTGTTGCATCCGAAGATTGCAATTGAAAACTGTTAACCAGCCCAAAGAAGCATAATTTCAGTACAGACAATCAATGTATATGTTGATTGAGTTCGCATAAACGTTTAATCCGAAATATGAGAGGAAAGATACGTCCCACCGGGCGTGGCAGAACTTGTAGGATGTTTTTCGTTACCCCCTTGAGATGAGAATACGCGTCGCTTGTCAGACGCATTATAGATTCCCCCTGCCTAGGATAGACCGGGGTTTATTGATTGTGGGGATCCGAATCTCCGGCAGCCGCGGACTAAACTGCCATTAATTACACCTCACTTTTTGGGCGAGGGAACCTCCGATCGACGGGTCAAACTAGTCATGTGAACTCAATATTCCATGTGCGTGTGTTGTGTTTTGAAGGGATATATTAGGGGCATCGCAAAGTTTACGGGGGTCCCTCTACCCGGATAGCCGGCCGGGGGTCAAGGGGGCTAGCAGCCCCCTTGCAAGATGCGGGGCAGCGTCCCATTAGAATTTTTTTCTAACGGGGGAGGTATTTTTAGTGTGGAGTGCATGGAAAAAGAGGGGCGAGGAGCGTCCTAACGCGGTGGGCGCCCGTGGGCCACGTGCGAGGCGCGTGGACGGTGGGTGGTGGATGCCCACGGGCCACGTGTAAGGCGCGTGGACGGTGGGCGCCCACGGGCCATGTGCGAGGCGCGTAAGCGCGGGGCACCTACAGGAAAAAGGGGGATTTAGCCCCGGGATTAGGAGTTAAACTCCAAGGGAATTTGGAAACTCCCAGAAAAATGGGGGATTTTTATCTTTACGGAGTTAAACTCCCAAAGGATTTTGAGTAGAGTTAAACTCTAAAAGATTTAGATTTGGAGTTAAACTCCTAAAAGATTTGGATTAGGAGTTAAACTCCTTTAAGGATTTGGGTCTTAAAGTTGAACTCCTCAAAGATCTTCGGAGGTGATCAAAGGGGACCCCTTTCTTCTCCCTTGAGCTCTGGATCTTCTCTTGAACCTTGGGTTTTTCCCAAAGTGGGATTTTTGGAGACGAGTCTCTTTCTTCCTCTTCTTTGTTGGCTCGATCTTGGAGGAAAGGGGGGCGAGACTTAAAAATCTCCCATTTTAGGGATTTGATGGGAGATCTGAGTTCCCCTTCAAAGGCTTTAAGGTGAAAAACTATTTCTTTTTGGGAAAGGAAGAGTTAAAGTCTTGATTTAATTCAGAAAAAAGAAAATGCTTTAAAACCTTGAGAAAGGAGAAGGAGGCACAGAAACCCTAATTTTTGAGGGGAATCAATTATTGTTTTTTATTTCATCATCATGTTGCCTTATATAGGCCTACAAGTTTACACTTGGCCCCTTAGGTGTTACAAAATGGTATTTTGCCCATCACATGCCTCATGTACTTATTTTTTTTGCACATGAGCCATGGGCTTTACAAAAATTTGGTTTTATGCCCATTTTTCTTACATTTATTCATAAAAATTAAATCAAAATTATTTATTACATAATTTTCATTTTGGCATGGAGGAGGCCGGCCACGGGGCTCGACTTGGGCATGGGCCCACTTGACCTAGGCTTGGGTCCGCTTACTTGGGGTTGACTATGATTTTGACTTGGTCAACCGGGGTGTAATTTTTGACCCCAACATCCATAAACTCTAGTATAAATATATATGTATTTCTTCATTAATTTGCTAACGAAAGTATTCTATTTTCCCCTCAAATCTCTTGTCATGGTATCAGAGCGTGTCCCTTTTCATAACACAATAGGAAGACCGAGATCGGATTGTGGAGCTTGTATGGGATCTACAGACTATGGAGCTAATTGGGTAGCTAGCTGTAATCGTGGCCTTCTTGAATAAAAATGATGGATTGATGGTTTGGTAGGAATAGCCTGTAGTTCTTCAGGACTCAAATCAACATCCATAATAGGTAAACAATTAGGAGACAGTAGGTATTGTTCAGTAGAGGATTCACTTGACGGAGAAAAATATGATATATTATCAAAGAAAGTGGGATCTGCTGAAATATAATGTTTATTCGATAAAGGGTCAAAACATTTGTAGCCTTTCTGAAGTCGAGAGTACCCTAAAAAGACACACTTAATGGCATGAGAATCCAATTTATCTCCTCCAGGAGCAAGTCTAGGAACAGAACATATACTACCGAACACTTTAGCAGGCAGTGGAAAATGTGGAATCCCTGAAAACAAAACACGATGAGGAGACTTTCCTCCCAAACTAGGAGTAGATAGACGGTTAATAAGATAACATGCAGTTAAAACAGTATTACTCCAGTATTATTTCGAAACATGCATATGAAACAACAAAGAACGAGCAATTTCCAATAAATGACATATTTTTCGTTCAACAACCCAATTTTGTTGAGGGGTATATGAGCAAGACGTTTGATGTACAATCCTATTATCAGCAAGATATTTAATGAAATAATCAGAAACATATTTTTTTCCATTATCGGTACGTAGGATTTTCAACGACATACCAAATTGGTTTTGAACTTCCAGATAAAAAATGCAAAATATGTTTACTTAATTCAGAACGATTTTTCATCAAATATAAATAAGTGATACGATAGAAATCATCCAGAAATATGACAAAATATTTAAAACCTAAATATGATGGCCCATCGAAGGGACCCTAAATGTTTGAATGTACTAAATGAAAAAGGTTCAACATACGACTCTCAGAAATAGGAAAAGATGCACGATGGTATTTACCAAACCGACACGATTCATAATCAAGTGATTTCATAGACCTATGCGGGAATAAATCCTGAAGGACATTCATGTCAGGATGACCCATCTGACACTGGAGCAGAAGAGGAGAAATTGATGACGACAAAACTACGGATCCGGAAGAAAAAACATCATCCGTGTTCAAATAATAAAGGCATTGAGATTCATGCCCTCCACTAATCAGCTTCCTGGTCTGCAGATCCTGAAAGACAAAATGTGAAAGATAAAATGTCATAGAACAGTTCAACAATCTCATAAGTTTGCTAACTGACAATAAGTTAAATAGGGAATCATGGAACATTATAATAGATAAAGGCGAAAGATCCTTGGACAGATATACCGACTCACCTCCAATGATAGAGGAGGAAGATCCATCGGACAAGATGACATGAGATTTTTGTATATACGGTATAAAAAAATAAAAGAATCACGATTACCTGTCATGTGATCTGTAGCACCTGAATCAATGATTCAGGGCTTGCTAGTAGTACTACAAGCTATAGGAGTACCTGAAACATGGGTTACCGTGGCAACTGAAGCAGACCGCTGAGTAGATAGGGGCTTGTGATACTCATCCTTAAAAATAGAAATCTTTGAATTTGAAAATGTCGCATCAGACGGAGCAATAGGATGTGAGGACTCCAATATATCTCCCTGAGAGGATGCATGATTAGCCAAAGATCTGCCATGTAGATCCCAACAAAAATCAACAAAATGACCTGATTTCCAATAATGTGAGGACTCCAATATATCACCCTGAGAGGATGCATGATTAGCCAAAGATCTGCCATGTAGATCCCAACAAAAATCAACAAAATGACCTGATTTCCAATAATGTGTGCACAACTTTCCATCTCGACCACCACCACGACCATGTCATCCATCACGACCACCACGAAAATAGCCGCGACCGCGACCATGACCACGTGTACTGCCAGATGTGGTCACCAATACAGACTTGTCCACACTGCTATCACCACGCATATTAGATGAGGGATTGATACTGAAGTATGTCATAACCTGGAGAATACTTCATAAACAGTGTTTTAAAAACGGAAAAGAAAAGCGGAGTGGTCGAGAAGCCAAAACGCTTAAGCGGCCGCTCAGACGGCTCAGAAATCAGAACAGTAGTGTTTCATCAATATTCTTTTTTTGTCAATAAATAATAATTCTCATTATATTCTAATTATTTTTATGTTACTTTCGTACTAACAAATGCCTAAATTTAACCCAAAATTTAACAAATTTGATTAGACGATATATTATTTGCTAAAATATGCTTAAATTCCTTGTCCTTAGCAGGAGGACTTTCCAGCAAATAATGTAACTTCCGTTTATCCATCAAGAAGGTCTCAACTGCAACAGACTATTGGGTATAATTATCACCATTAAGCTTTGTCGATACCATAGGAATAAAATCAGCCGAGGTAAATAAAGTGGCTCCATTGCCCGATATCGTTGACATGATTCCAGTAGCAAAGATCAACCACAACCAACGATGAACAACGATCAACAACCAACTGTTGGATATGTATACCCTAGAGGCCATTATTGTATATGTATACATATGGATGCTGGGGATATGTATGTACAGGACAATCTTGCTCAGTTATATAGTATATTATTTGAGTTGTCTTTACCTTGATATGTGTATTGTTTCTATTGATGCTTTATCCTGCTTGCACATATTGATAAAGACTTGATACAATAGTATACTATTATGGTTTGACTTTATCTTAACATGTGCATATGTTATACTCGATATTACATATGGCGGTTACATGTTGATAAAGCCCGTAGTATCTTGCTTGGCTACATGCGTTGTGATGGTGATCATACTTGTAGGAGCAAGGTAGTCTATAAGCACATCCTTAAATGGTCCATAGTCGCGTGAGTATCGAGACTGAACATTGATACTCCATAGTAGATTAATGTATACGTTTTTAGACCCCGATGAGGGACGATGGTTGGTCCCGCGGCCATTGATCTGATGCACCTAAGATCGTATACAGGTGCTCACTGGGTGTGAGTATACTGGACGGACTCGCCGAAAACTTTTAAATGATATTATACCTATCGTCAGATGGAAGTTCTCAGGTGACATGTGTGCATGTTAGTCTTCGGACCTGAGATCGTCATTTGTCTCGTGTGAGTTCCCACTGTGCTTTGATCACCACCCTACAACGGCTCTACTGAGTCTTGCAAACAAATTTTGGTTGGGTACAGTCCCGAGCCACATGGAGGCAGTAAGTGATTGTTGGGGATTCTTCTCTCCCGGTATTGGGAGTCGATATTGCACTGTGTTCGATTGGTCAGAACCATAAGACATTGGCCAAAGCAGTTGGGATTTACTGATAGGTTGATCAGTAGTTTCCCGGATTGGTACTGAGCCGCATCAGCATGAATTATCGGGTTATTAGGGTCTGACGTTTACCACCCCTAGATCCGGTATGCGATACTCTTAGACGAAGAGAGCGGACTGTATAAAGATTGTTACGGATAGGCTCAGTAGGAGTTCGGACGATTTTGCTCATCGGCCTTCTTTTCGACAGGTACCTGGGTAGCCGTTACGTGCAGCTAGTACCGCTGACGTACTTGTGTTTAAACCCACTGCCAGCGTACTGTTGAGTCTTTAGAGTCCCATACAAAGGGTTTCCCTCCTTCGGGCGAAACGATATAGAGGCCGTATGGTTTTACGGCAAGGGTTCGATCATATACGTGTACTGGCTGCACGGATCATGATTTGGACGGATAATACTAGTAGTCATTGGTTTAAGCTGGATGCTAATATTATATTGTTGGATTATTTTCGTCTCTTTGTATTCGTATTTTTTTGGAATACGGATACGGGTATGTATATACGGTTTGGGGTATTCTTGTAATTTGTTACAAGGGTGCTTCTAGAAGAAGACACATCATTATTGTTTTAACCATTTTAGTTAAATGGTTAATGAGGTGGAGGTATGAGGTGTTCATTTGTATTAAATGCAGCATGGCTACTTGGTGACTCATGTAGTGACTCATGGTTTACTATTGAAACAAGGTAGGTTCAAGATATTTTGGTGAATTATTGGATGCTTAATAATTCACAAGTGTTGGCCATTCTTCATTCTATTCTCACTACAACACTTTCATCTCCTCCAAGCTCTCTTCTTCTACTTCAAACCCTAGCAGTCTCATGTGTTGAGAAACCTAGGTTCTTGAGACAAAGTAATCCATCATCACTCTCTACATCTCTAGGCTACTTAGATTAGCATACTAAGTAACCTAGTTACCTCGGTTTAGAGGTAGAATCTCAAAGTAGACACTCTCGGGTGGATCATCTTTGACACGAGGAGGCCGACGATCAAGCGCGATCCGTACACTCTTTAAGGAGCTAAAGGAGAGGAGTGAAGACCCGAAGGACTTGAGCCTTTAGGTATAAATTTCTATCATAGTAGATAGAACCCTTTAGTTTGCTAGTTAGGTTTATGGTAGATCCGGTGTTAACGGGTTATTCTAGCGCCAGTTTAAATTGTTGTAAAATTTTTGTTCCGCAAACGGCCACGGATGATGGCCAGGGCGTTAGTATAACCCGACATGGTATCAGAGCCAGCCCATAAACCCTTAACTAGCAGTTTTAAACAATGTTTAAAGTAACGAAACCGAAACAACTCCGAAAAGAACCAAACAATATTCAAGTTTCTGTCGAATTTTTACAGTCTTCAAATTTTTTTTAAACAATTGCAGAAGACTACTCATGTTGAATCTAGAACGCAGTTTAAAAACGAGCCCAAATTTCTTGACTTGGCCAGCGATAATGAGGATTTTCCCGGCGACGCCGGTCCTATAAAGGACTTGGGTCTTGAAATCTTTTAGGTGTTCTGGAATCTTGAATATTTGGTTTTTGGTATTTTTTGTTTTTTCCCAGGTTAGATATTCTGTTATCTTTAGTATTGAGGCAATTCGGAGTATTTCGAAGTCGTTATTTTAACGCCGTTTATATGTTTCGGTACATACATTACTATCTACGACCATGAATGTCATTTGAGTGGTATAACCCATCTAACTGCTATATGTTCTATTAGATGGGTTTAAGAACATGACATTCGCGTTAATGTTCTGTGTTTGTGCTGTGGTTGTGGTTGGATTGTCGTGATAAATAGCTTGCGGTGCAATGGTAGTAGTAAAGTTAAGATTCATTTGTACATTTGTTATTGCGGGACGAGCGTCCGACATGTAGACAGTCGTTTCTGCCGTGATGTATATTATTAGTTTGGGGCACGACTAGGTTGAGGTCGATGTCACCATTGTACATATTTGTTTTATTTTCTGTACTAGGTTTACCCCACGGTGGGTTGCTCGAATAGTTGGGTTCTAGAGGGCAATAAGCTATCATCTCATGGCATTGAGACGGAGGAGGCTTCACTCTAGAATTGACGGGCTATTCACCGCACTCATAGGGGGTATAGCTTGACCAATTGAGGGACGCTCAAGTTACCGGATCCCGTGGAGTGCTGGGTAGCCCATTCACTTTGTTAATTGGGGTTGCCTCACTTCTGGGATTCGCGGGTAACTTGCCGTGCTCGTAGGGGTCCAGGTTTTCATTGCACGGGCTATCCACACGACCGGAAACGTCAGGTTTCATTTGCGGCTCAAATGAAACCCGAGGCTCCAAGTTTATCCACCATTCTGTGTTGCTTGCTGAGATTCTGTGATATTGCTTATATCATATCCAGGACGAATGTTATATATATATATATATATATATATATATATATATACATACATACATACTAGTAGATATTGTATATGTTTTGCACCCGCGCTAGTCTAGCTCCCGCTCTGCCATTAGTTAAGTAACCTAACGGTGCATGACGGAGCCACGCGGCGAATGTGATGACATATACGTACATTGTATTTTCGTTCTTTTCTGGTGTTATAGGATTAATTGATGGGACCGCATTAATTTTGATTAATGCAAGAAAAAAACTTAAAAAGTTGTTGTTGGAACAGATTTCGAAAAACTATAGTTATATTCTTTCGCTTTGCATAGTGGTATTCAGTCGTGAATATCCAGCAGCTCATTCCAGAAGGCAAGAGCCGAGATCCCTTCATGGGGAGTGACATGTTGAGCAAAAGCTTATACTGTAGATTACTCGGTTTTCTTCAAAACCACAAGTTTTCGAAAGCGGAGCCTAAACCATTCCTTTTCAAAACTGCTCAGGTTCCTTCAACGATATCATGTTCATTACATTAAAGGGTTTTTCGCCAAAAACCCAGCCGAAGCCCTCCGTCATTTCTTACAAGTATTGCTTAGTATTCATGCTACGTATGTTGACTGTGTCAAGGCGTAGTGTACGGTAGCTGAGAAATACTTGTTTATGGCATATGATGCGATTGGTTAGGACAGTCGTATGACCATTTTGACTGTGTCAAGGGTTATACGGGTGGGTTTAATGCAATCTAGGATAATGATGGGTTGAACTTGACTAGCGACTTATGACATGTTGACTGTGTCAAGGTCATAAATCGTTAGGGGCAAAAACCACATCGGGGGTTTCAAATATACATGAAACTTGCTAGTATTGCATACCTTCTGAAGTGTGGTAACTAGAGTGGCTTCCATCTAGGTTATTACGCGATGATAGTTGGATCACGATCCCACCGATGAGTAGGATTACTCTTGGGAGATTATTTCACTTAATAATCAATGCTATAAACCAAGTAGGTGTCTAGAACGGTGTTAGCGGGGCTACGCCTCCAGGGAAAAGAGGTTATATAATTAAGGAATTTCGCGAAAGCGTTGGAAAACCTCCATCGAAGTACCGACACTAGCTTAGCTGAAAGGTTAAGGAAGTATTGTAACGTGCGATTAATCCTGACCGGTTCTCCTTTTAAGGTTTGATGGAGAATTCGAGAAAACGGTGGGAGCCATCCTGATTAGATAAAATAATAACCAATCTGATCTTGTAAGAGCGCACGCTGAGTGTTTCTTTTCTCTCTCTCTTGTTGGATATGTATTCCCTAGAGGCCATTATTGTATAGTACTAGTTAGTATAATACATTTTGGAAGCTTGGGATATATATACGGGTTTACGACAGTCTTTCTCAATATAGTAGTATGCTGCTTGGTCTGTTTCTATCTTAATATGTGTATATGTTTCTTTTAGCATATCACTAATACATATTGATAGAGCCCTTAGGATCTTTGCTTGACTACGGCGTTATGATGGCGATCACACTAGTGGGGGATGGGTAGTCTATAAGCACATCCTTATTTTGGTCCCTAGTCGTTGGATTATCGAGACAGGGCATCGATACTCCAGAGTAGACTAGTGCATACGCTTCTTATCCCAGCAGGGGAGATGGTCTGTCCCACAACCATCAGTACGTCGTACTGGAGTTAGTATGTAGGTGCTCATAGGTTACGAGTACACTGGACATGACTCGTCGGGAACTGTTGGTTGGTATTATACCTATCGTCAGTTAACAGTTCCCAGGTGACATGAGTACAGCTTAGTCCGTTGACTTGACACTGTCACTTCGCCTCGAGTGTGTTCCCACTGTTCTTAGATTACTACCCTACCATGGCTCTATTAAGTCGTGCAAACAGGTAGTAGTTGGGTGCAGTCCTGAAGCACTTGGAGGCAGTGACGGTTAGACAGGATTCGTCTCTCCCGGTATTTGGAGTTGATATCGTGCCGTGTCTAGGAGAGCCGTTACACATAGTCGTCCCTGGCCAGGGCAAGCGAGATTTACTGGTAGTGTTTCCAGTAGTTTCTCAGGGTGTTCTGGGCTACACTCCGACACGACTTGTACCGCTATTAGGGGACCGACGTTTACCGCCTCCTAGGCCCGCCATGCGATACTCTTAGACGAACAGACCGGACTGTACGGAGATTGTCACGTTCAGGCTAAGTAGGAGTTCGGATGGGTTCACTTCGTCGGTCTTCTTATCGGCATCTACTTGGGGACCGTTACGTACAGCTAGTACCGCTTGTGGCCTGTGGTTAAACCCACTGCCATCGTAGTGTCGAGCCTTTAGAGTCCCACACAAAGGGTTATTCGCCTTTGGGCAAAACAGAGTAGAGGTCGCATGGTTTTGCGACAGGGTTCGTTCACATCCGCACACTTGTGCACGTTTGGTGTCCGGGCAGTTATTACTAGCGGGCTTTGGTTTAAGCCAGATCCTAGTATTTGTTTTGGGATTGGTTTTGTCTCATTGTATTCGTATTCCTTGAAATACGGATGCGGGTGTGTATGCACAGTTGACAGAGGCAGAGGAACCTCATTAGGGTTATTGACCGTTGACTTTTTCTTAATCCTAATGAGAATGAGAAATATGATTAATGATATTAATTAAGGATAATTGTGCCATGATTAGGTTGACCATTTGACTTTTGTTGACCTTTTGATTTTGGTTGACCGGTTGACTTTTGTTGACCTTTTGACCATCATCATTTCACTTGCAAGATGCTTCTTGTTTCTTGCAAAATGCATTTAATGTTGAAATGATAATGGTCATTCAAAACTAACCTTCACTATTTTCCTTAATTATTATTATTATTATCATTTTCTCTCATATGAGAGCATGGTTGTGTTTTTCTCTCATTCTATCATGCTCTTTCTCTCTCTTGAAAAAGCTCTCCTTCTTCCTCTCTCAAAGCTTAAGTGTTTAATGTGTTGAAAATCATAAGCTTTTGAGACTAAACCATCAAAACATCTCTCTACTCTTTCTAGGGTTCTTTGTCTAGTACACCAAGCACTCTAGTTACCTCTTGGTTGAGGTAGGAGCTCAAGGTAGAGGCCTTCGGGTGGATCTTTCTTCGGCAAAGAGAAGACGAAGAGGAGGAGCCGTCTATACCGCTCCAAGGAGCAAGCAAGAAGGAGGACTACAACAAGAAGAGAAGGAGTTCAAAATCTAGGTATAACCTTTCAACATAGTAGCTAGAACTTGTTGTTAGTATGTTAGTTTTTGTTTCGCGAAGATCCTTCATGATTGGTCCATGTTACCTTGTGAGAAAATTTTGATTTTTACCTATTCCGCCTTCCCGAAAGAACCGGGGTGGGTAACGTGGACCTAACATCTCTCCAGGTAACAACCATTTCACGCCCTAATCAAGATAATAAAATGTATCGCTTGACCGATCCGAATTCTTATTCGGGGCTGGGGAACTTCGGTTCGGCTCTAACTTATGACAGCAGTCATGAGTATGAGCAAGAGAAAGAGGATTGCATGAATTCCTTGATAACCCCAACGAAGAAGAAGCACACTATTGCGTCTTCTTTAGGTGTTCTTGTTATTGAGAACTGTTTTTCAGTCAGTCTTACCTCCTGGGTACTAGATACCGGATCAGGATCTCATATCTGTAATTATTGCAGGGACTGAGAAAAAGTAGGATAATTGGACCTGGTGATATGTCCCTCAGAGTAGAGAATGGAGCACAAGTTGATACTGCAGCCGTTGGTGAATATCACCTAGTGTTGCCAAAAGGCAATACTATAATTTTGAACAATTGCTACTATGTACCTTCCATGGTTTGCAACATCATATCAGTTTCTTTACTTGATAAAAATGGATATAAGTTTTTTCTTGATAGAAATATTATAAAAATTTACCTTAATCAGGTATTGGTTGCAGAAGGTACACTGTGTAATGGTATTTATGTTCTAAATCAAAACACAGTTTTCAATATACAAAACACACGCAAGAGGAAGAGTTTAGAAGAGAACGAATCCTACTTGTGGCATTGTAGACTTGGTCATATCGGAGAGAAAAGACTAAGTAAGTTGCATAAAGAAGGATATTTGAATACGTTCAAATTTTCATCTTATGAAACTTGTCAGTTCTGTCTCAAAGAAAAAATGACCAAATCTCTGTTCACCGGACATGGAGAAAGAGCAGCAGAGCTCTTGGGACTTATACATAGTGATGTGTGTGGTATGATGTCTATACATGCAAGGGATGGGTTCTCGTACTTTATCACATTCACTGACGATCTTTCTAGGTTCGGATATGTATATCTCATGAAACACAAATCTGAAGCTTTTGAGAAATTTAAAGAATTCAAAAACGAAGTAGAGAACCAGACTGGCAAAAGTATCAAGATCCTCCGATCTGATAGAGAAGGAGAGTACTTAAGCATCGAATTCTTAGAATACCTAAAAAAGAATGGAATTCTCTCTCAGCTTACTCCTCCGTATACACCACAGAACAACGGTGTGTCGGAGCGGAGGAATCGTACCCTATTGGATATAGTTCGCTCTATGATGAGTAGTGCTGAGTTGCCTCTTTCATTCTGGGGATATGCTCTTCAAACAGCGGCACATCTTTTGAATCAAGTTCCATCCAAAACTTCGTATGAAATATGGAGTGGTAAGAGCTTGTATCTTAAATGTGTTAAGATTTGGGGCTGCCCTGCTTATGTCAAAAAGTAGAACCCAGACAAACTCGAGGCACGATCAGTTTTGTTTAAGTTTGTGGGATACCCAAAGGATTCTAATGGGTATCTATTCTACCACGCAGAGGAACAAAGAATTATTGTTTCTCGGAATGCCAAATTTTTAGAATGGCAGTTTCTTGCAGAAGAAACTAGTGATAGTGCGGTAGAACTGGATAAAGTTCCAGAAACACAAACTATAACTGAAGATTTGGTGGAACCACTAGATTCAGTAATACCCGACGAACCTCAGCCACTCCACATATCTAGTAGGATTTCTCATCCGCCCGAGAGATACTACGGTTTTCTCATAGACGGGGATCGAGAGGATTGCATCTTGGAAGAAAATGATCCTACTAGTTTCAGCCATGCCATTATTAGTAGGGACTCTGATAAATGGCTTGATGCTATGCAATCCAAAATGGAGTCCATGTACACCAATAAAGTGTGGAACTTGGATATTGCTCTACCTGGGGTAAAATCCGTTGGATGCAAATGGATCTACAAAAGGAAGTTTAGTGTAGATGGGAAGGTGGAAACCTATAAGGCTAGACTCGTTGCAAAAGGTTTTCGTCAAAGACCAGGAGTGGACCATGATGAAACCTTTTCTCCAGTGGTTATGCTCAAATCTATTCGGATCCTACTTGCCATTATTGCCTTCTATGACTATGAAATTTGGTAGATGGACGTAAAAACATCTTTTCTAAACGGAGGTTTGGAAGAGTGCGTTTATATGGATCAGCCAGAAGCTTTTGTAGATAGTGGGAGCAGCGGGAAGGTGTGCAAGTTGCTTAAATCCATTTATGGATTAAAACAGCCATCGCGGAGCTGGAACATCTGTTTTGATGAAACAGTCAAGGAATTTGACTTTATCAAGAACGATGATGAGCCGTATATATATAAGAAGATTGTAGGACGAACTCTCATATTTCAAGTCTTGTACGTGGACGACATTCTTTTGATAGGAAACGATATTCTTATGCTACAATCGGTCAAGCTGTTTTTGTCACAAAGGTTCCCCATGAAAGACCTGGGTAATGCCTCGTACATTCTGGGGATTAAGATCTACAGAGATAGATCTAAGAGATTAATAGGACTTTCGCAGTCCAGGACATAGAGACCGCACTAAAAAGATTTAGTATGGAAGATTCTAAGCGCGGTAACATACCCGCATTGCACGGAATCACCATCTCCAAAGAGATGTCTCCCAAGACTGATGAGGAGAGGGGTCGCATGAGCATTATACCCGACGCTTCGGCGGTAAGATATATAATGTATGCGATACTATGTACCAGACCAGATGTAGAATACGTGCTTGGCGTGGTGAGCCGGTATCAGTCAAACCCGGATGAGAATCATTGGACGGCTGTGAATAACATTCTCAAGTATCTGAGAAGGACTAAGGAGATATTCTTGGTATACGGAAATAGAGACCTTAAGGTCGAGTCCTTTACTGATTCAAGCTTTCAGAATGATAAGGATGCCAGCAAGTCTGTCTCGGGTTTTGTATTTACCTTCAACGGAGATGCGATGTGTTGGAGGAGCTCCAGACAGGACAACATCGCAGAATCGACGATGGGGGCTGAATACATTACTGCGAATGATGCCGTAAAAGAAGCGGTTTGGATGAAGAAGTTCATTACTGAATTTAGGTAGTTCCGTCCATTGTTGATCCAATACCTTTGTATTGCGATAACAATGGGACTATAGCTTTAACGAAGGAACCACGGTCCCATCAGAAATCCAGACACATCTTAAGGCGATATCATCTGATCAGGGAGATCATAGATCGCCAGGAGATCGAGGTCTGGAGAGCGGATACAAAAGACAACACGGAGGATCCATTTACAAAGGCCCTCCCTCAAGCACGGTTCGAGTGACTTTTTGAGATGTTGGATATACGGTACGCCAACAGCTGGCCTTAGAGCAGACGTTAGGTACTCGATACAGCGATATATAGCCTTAATGAAAGTGGGAGATTGTTGGATATGTATGCCCTAAAGGCCATTATTGTATATGTATACATGTGGATGCTGTGGATATGTATATATAGGACAATTTTGCTCAGTTATATAGTATATTATTTGAGTTGTCTTTATCTTGATATGTGTATTTGTTTCTGTTGATGCTTTATTTTGCTTGCACATATTGATAAAGACTTGATACAGTAGTATACTATTATGGTTTGACTTTATCTTAACATATGCATATGTTATACTCAATATTACATATGGTGGTTACATGTTAATAAAGCCCGTAGGATCTTGCTTGGCTACCTTCGTTGTGATGTTGATCATACTTGTGGGAGTAGGGTAGTCCATAAGCACATCCTTAAATGGTCCCTAGTCGTGTGAGTATCGAGACTGGGTATTGATACTCCAGAGTAAACTAGTGTATACGTTTCTAGACCTCGACGAGGGGCAATGGAAACCATTAGTCTGATGCACCTAAGATCGTATACAGGTGCTCACTGGGTGTGAGTACACTGGACGGACTCGCCGAGAACTTCTAGATGGTACTATACCTATCGTCAGATGGAAGTTTTCAGGTGACATGTGTACAGGTTAGTCTTCGGACTTGAGATCGTCATTTGTCTCGTGTGAGTTCCCACTGTGCTTTGATCACTACCCTACCACGGCTCTACTGAGTCATGCAAACAGGTTTTGGTTGGGTACAGTCCCGAGCCACATGGAGGCAGTGAGTGATTGTTGGGGATTCATCTTTCTCGGTATTGGGAGTTGATATCACACTGTGTTCGATTGGTCAGGACCATAAGACCTTGGCCAAGGCAGTTGGGATTTACTGATAGGTTGATCAGTAGTTTCTCGGATTGGTACCGAGTCGCATCAGCACGAATTATCGGGTTATTAGGGTCTGACGTTTACCACCCCCTAGACCCGGTATGCGATACTCTTAGACGAAGAGACCGGACTGTATGGAGATTGTCACGGATAGGCTCAGTAGGAGTTCAGACAAGTTTGATCGTCGGTCTTCTTTTCGACAGGTACCTGGGTAGCCGTTACGTGCAGCTAGTACCGCTGACGTACTTGTGGTTAAACCGACTGCCAGCGTATTGTTGAGTCTTCAGAGTCCCACACAGAGGGTTTCCTTACTTCGGACGAAACGATGCAGAGGCTGTATGGTTTTACGGTAGGGGTTCGATCATATACGTGTACCAGCTACATGGATCATAATTCGGACGGATAATACTAGTAGGCTTTGGTTTAAGCCAGATCCTAGTATTATATTGTTGGATTGTTTTCGTCTCTTTGTATTCGTATTTTTTCGGAATACGAATACGGGTATGTATATATGGTGAGGGGTGTTCTTGTAATTTGTTACATAGGTGCTTCTAGAAGAAGACACCTCATTATTGTTTTAACCATTTTAGTTAAATGGTTAATGAGGTGGAGGTATGAGGTGTTCATTTGTATTAAATGAAGCATGGCTACTTGGTGACTCATGTAATGACTCATGGTTTACTATTGAGGCAAGGTGGGTTCAAGATATTTTGGTGAATTATTGGATGCTTAATAATTCACAAGTGTTAGCCATTCTTCATTCTATTCTCATTACAACACTCTCATCTCCTCCAAACCCTTTTCTTCTTTCTCAAACCCTAATAGTCTCATGTGTTGAGAAACCTAGGATTCTTGAGACAAAACAATTCATCATCACTTTCTACATCCTCTAGGCTACTTAGATTAGCATACTAAGTAACCTAGTTACTTCGGTTTAGAGGTAGGAGCTCAAAGTAGACACTCTCGGATGGATCATTTTTGACGTGAGGAGGCTGACAATCAAGCACGATCCGTACACTCTTCAAGGAACTAAAGGAGATGAATGAAGACCCGAAGGACTTGAGCCTTTATGTATAAATTTCTATCATAGTAGATAGAACTCTTTAGCTTGCTAGTTAGGTTTATGGTAGATCCGGTGTTAACGGATTATTCTAGCACTAGTTTAAATCGTTGTAAAATTTTTGTTCCGCAAACGGCCACGGATGATGGTCAGGACGTTAGTGTAACCCAACACCAACAATAATCAAATCAACATACGACATCTAACAACCAACGAGCGGCGATAAGGGGTACTTTAACAAGTTGAAAAGAAAATCACGCTATTGTTAAAGGGTCATTAACTTAAAGAAAATTTTGACTTTTCCACATGCAATAAATTAAGTCAAGTGAATTGATTCCTTTGCTGTTGAGTAAAACGTGGCGATCTGAATCTGGATGCTTCGAGGGAGTCAATTGAAGGGCTTTGGCTTCAATCAAAGTTCTCTTGGACGAGGACGAGGGCGAGAGGGATCTTGGATGAGGGCTTCTATCGAGTGCGGAAGGGAAAGGATTGCGGCGATCCGATCAAAGTCTCTTGGACGAGGGCTCCGAAAGATCTTGGACGCGGGCTTCGATCGAGTGCGGAAGAGAAAGGAATCTAGATGAAGGCGAGAGAGAGTAGCATAAGTGAACTCTGCTAGGATTTCCTTTTATTTTGGGTAAATTGCAAAATGTACCCATAAACTGTAACGTTTTGAAAATCGTTTCGGTGAAATTTCGAAAAAACGGTAAAATAAGGGGGTTTTCTGTAAAAAGTCAAAATGCAAATATCTTTATTATAAAATTAAACATACATATTCTAGCTATGTAATTACTAGTATTTGGTGTTTATTGAGCCACTGCTGAAATTTCAAATTTTCTGAAAATTTTTCCGAAATTAATTATTTTAATATTATTTTAAGCCGGTAAGAAAATACATTAAATTAGCGATAAATACAAATTTAAATGGACTAATTTTAATCTTTAAAATCATGTTAATTAAAATCTAGTTGTAATATAATTTTTTAGTATTTTATTTCAAGTTTTAATTGATTTATTTTATGGAAAACAAAAATATAGTTATTTTGAACTAAAACATGCAAATATGGTATTGTGGGGGGTCTTTTTGCATAGAATTTTTTTGTAAAGTCTCTCACACTCTCCCCTTGTCCGGCCCCACACTATTGTAGCAACCCAAGAATTTTATTTCCCTCTTTTTGACCTTAAATCATGTGAGAAATGGGTTAAAATAAGGTTTTTATATATAGTAAAGTAGGTGGGGGTATTATGGTAATTTGGGAGGGGCTTTGACTTGGATTCTTTTCCACAACTCCCCCACACCTCTCCCCACTCCCTCCTCAGCCGAAATTCCTACAATAAACAGCCCCAAAATTTCCCCTCTCATTTTTCTTCTAAACTCATCAAAATTCCATTTAAATTTCACAATTTCAAGCCCATCCTTCATCCATTCTTCTTAACCTTTCTTGCATGGATTTTGAATGCTAGGAGGCCATCTTTGGAGTCAAAATTTCTTGCTAGATCTCTAGATCTAGAGGTATAATTCTTACCCATTTAAATTCTTATGGTTAGATTTCTTTAAATGAGTTGTTTTAGTGTTAATATTGGTGCTATTTTCATCTGGGATCTTCAAGAGAATGGTTTGAGTTAAACTAGGGTTTTTAGCACACCATTATTAAGTTAATTATTCTATTTTGCTATCTAGTGTTTTATACAAACCAAATCTAAGAGTTTAACTTGCTTATTGGGCTTCAAATTAGTGCTAATTTAGTGTTTCATGTATAGTTTGGGTTGGATTTTGTTAGTTATAAAATTCAAGAAAGGGTTTGAATGGAAGTTAGGGTTTTGTGAAATTGGTGTATGGTTGTGTAATGTATTAGGCTCTTATGGTTTGTTAAAATAAAGTTAGTAGCTAGTTGTTAATTGTTAGTTTAAAAATTATGATAATTACGCTAATTTGCTAACTAGCTATTTAAAATTGGTTAAATAATTGGGTTAAAATTGTAATTATGTTTTTATGACATCATTAACATTATTATGAGTGGTTTAATATCTTAGGTTATGCAAAACCAAGCTTAATTGTTGAATTGTGAATTTTGCTATAAAAGGTGTTAAAAATTGATATTTTTGCAAACTAGGATTTTGAAATTTATGCAAATTGATGAGAATAAATTATAGGAATGGTTTATATGACTTTGTTATGATATTTAGGGAATATTGTGGATGCTAGGTTCGTTTATACATCGAGTTTTGTACTAAAACGGTGATTTGTGCTTGCTAGATTTTCGGAAAAATGACTTTTTAAGTGAAATTGGGGTTTTTGTGAATTTTAAGCTATTTTATATTATAATTAGTGCTTGTAATTGTACAAATGAGTGTGTTAGGAGTTTTCTCGATGGTTTGGCGTTTGTACGCCGACGTCGAGGGTTTTTGGGTCGATTTGTGAAAGCAACCATAAGTTTTGACCTATGTCAGATTCGTGCGTCGTTTTGGTCATGTGTCGGATTTTAATGCGGTATGGTGCGTTATGATATGTAGGTACCCCATGTGGACTTCGAGACGACAAGCAAGCGCGTGGCGACGTCGGCACCGGCGAACGAGGACCAGGTGAGTAGATTTATATCTACGGGGAGAAGTCGGGTGGATGGCGTATAGCACCCCCGCAGTCCGTGGTGGTGTATACGGATGCGTATACACACCAACAATTTATTATATGTTATTTGGGATTAATAACGATGTTTAGGATGGATATTGGTGTGTTGGATTATTTTAGTGTTGCGAACCCTAGGGTAGTGTTGCACTACACATACGCACCTACATACTTGCATACATTCCTATTTATATGTGCTCATGGGATTCTTTATAGTTATGTGATCACATGGGTATGGGACTGTGTTCACATACGGATTTGAGGATGATACTTGGGATTGAGCGGAGTCGATGAGATTTATTTTGTGGTTGTGATATCGGTGATATGGCAGGATTCGTACTTAAGATATGGGTGAATAGTGTTATAAATAAAATGGTCGACATATGATCGTGATATGAGGCATGATATGCTAGGATATTATATTAGGCCGTATCGGGCGATGTATACCCTTGATGATGCTATGTGCTGACGGTATCGGTTTGTACGAGATTGTCGATCTGTAGTCAGATCATGAGTATATTGAGGATATTAGTATTGTACTAGACATAGGTCAGCACCCTAGACTATGATCTTGAATAAAGAGGATACCAGAGGAATGGTGTGAGGAATATGATATTGACCCGTACCCAGATTTGGGGATGCCGTACGACGGATTTACGTACGAGCTATATCTTGATGATTGATCCGCACTCTTGACTTGGGATGGCTGATTGTAGATATGGTATCGGATATGATATTATTGAGGCGGGATCACCGACTAATATATATACAGGTATGTATATGGATCGACTCAGATGTTAGGCGGTTTCCTTACCTGTAGTCCAGCTTGTTAGCTTAGCCCTTTAATTTAGTTTAGTTGTTAGATTAGATTAGATTCTTATCTATTTCAAAAACTAACGAATCATGGGTATTTTAAAAGACAGCCCAAGGGATCCTACGGATATTTCAAAAGACGTATCTTTTCATAAAAACACCGTAGCCCCTATTTTCAAAACCCCATGATTCGTGTTATTTCAAAAGGCACCATTTATAGGACTTATATTAGATTAATGCATGTTAGTTACAGTTGCGTCTAGTATTCAGCTCCCGCTTATTATTGTGGTTCGCTTCGCATCGCATACTTATGTTATAATTTCTTATTGCAATGTTGATATCATATTGTTAGGACACCAGCACCATTACCGATGATGCATATGTACCACGTACACTTACTTGCCGGCTCACACACATCTTCATCGGTAATTGCCATGTCACGTACACCTTAGAAAATATTATTGCTTGACTTAGCTTGTTAGTTAGTAATTTGACATGATATTAGTGTGCCTGCCTTATATGTCAGCTTAACATTGTAGTTATTACTTGTCACTTCATGCATACTGTTATTCATTGTTATGCCTATATTCATGGTTTTTACATGCTATTGATGATTTGGATTCGGATTTTCATGAAATTTTCTGGATTTAGGGGGGGAACCGCAAAACTTACATAAACTGATTTCTCTCTTTTTAAATAAAAAGTGCGGTTTTTCCCATAATGTATGAGTCGTCCACCATGAGTTTGCTGATGAATTTCGAGACCCGATTCGAGGAGACGGATGAACCATTTCGGGTACATGGTGGACCCGGTAAGGTACCCCGGGGCAAGAAGCGCGTGATGATGACGATGTGAGCCTGGCAGGGGAGCACTACCTACCGGTGATTTTACCCGACGCGTCGGATATCCGGAGGATACCGTCGTGGTCTTGAGATGGATGGTAGGGGCCGGTCTGGACTGACGGCGCCCTAAATATTGTGATTGAGACATTGAGATTTCGAGATATTGAGGTACAGAAACTGTGATACAGAGATATCGAGATACTGGGATTACGTTTTGTGCCGATGCTAGGCACTGTTTTATGCTGATTTCATTATGATATCTCATTTTAAAAATACAAAGGAAATCTCACTAAATTATGAAAACGGTTCTTCATTTACATGTATTCTGTTTTCATTCATTCATACCTCATTCATATGATATATTGCTACTTGAGGTACTGACACGGGCACATGAGATTACACTCGGGTTAGATATTTACCCTAGCCTTGTTATAGGCTACGTGTTATTCATATATTTGAGGATATATTATGATCATTGACCTAGGTTGCGTTATTTATGCGATTTCTGTGCGTAGATATTTTTCTATTCACGAGTTGGCAACTCACCCCCGTTGTGCCCCAGTTTCTTGCAGGTTTCTTTACGGCTTGCGGGCATAGTTTCCTTCGGGTGATTTGCTAGTAGGTGGGTTTACTTGTATCGTACCCCCATTTTATATCTTGTATATTATTATTCTGTTGTATCTAGAAGTTCCATCAACCAAACATGTATTTATTTGAGATAGAGACCAGTGATGTTTATTCTTTCGACCTTAGAGTCGCGCGTTGTATTTCTGTGGTTTTCTTGTGGTTTTTGAGTTTCCTTTTGAATTTTGATCCTCGCCCTTGGCGTTGTATATTATATTGCTTGTGTGGTTGTGACCGTCGATTGACGAAGAGCTAGCTCCCGCTTGGGGATGCCTTTTTATTGATTTCGTATACTATTCATGTTGTATCCCATTTGGGGGCCAGTATTTACAAAGGAGACTCTGCCGAAATTTTCGGGAAATTTTTGATGTTTTTAAAACCGCCTAATTCGGCTTATGCTATTGAAACTACTTGCTTTTGTAGGGTTCCATGGCACTCTAATGAGGTCTCACAAGGCATCAACCATTCCAATTTCAAATTTTACGGGTGCCGAGAAACCCTAATACGGATCGTTAATTAGAAATTTAGGCGAAAGATGCAACTAGTTAACAATATAACTAAAAGAACGGAAATACAACCTTTGTAGATCCGGTCCTCCACCTCCATAGCTCCGCAATGAAGTCTCCTCGCTGTCCAAATGGAATCCCGGGCTCTAGCGTCGGCTTTATCGGAGAAATGGGCGGGCAAGGTCGTCGGCTTCGTGCCGAAGATGATCTACGTCGAGGCATCACAAGATCAAGCTCCTACTTCACCAAGTCATGAAACTTATGAAGAAAACACCCTATACTACTTGGCAAGTGGTAGAGGATGAATAAATAGGAAGTGGGTTCACTTTAGAATTGGATTTCTCACTCATTTGCTCAAGTTGCCATTGATGGAGCAAGGTTTCTTCTTGAAGAAGAAGAAGAAGATGATAAAAAATGTTATGATAAGTATCTCTCAAAAAGAAATTAAAATGAATACTTATCATAATCAAACCATGGTCAAGTGTAGAGAATAAACTAGGGTTAGGTCAATGGTTAGGGTTAAGCATGAAGACAAAAATGGTGACTTAGTCAAAGCTTCATGAAGCTTCAACATGCATCCAAAGAAAGCCACCATTTTTCTTTATGCTTATTATTTTCCAAAAAGAATAAATAGATAAATAAATGAATAAGAAAACAAAACCCTAACCATTCATATAACCATGGTTTAATCTTTACACAAACCCAAGTTAGCATGCATCATCAAACATGATACAAACTTGTGCACAAAAGTATATCACATATACAAGTTGTGAACTTCAAGTGAGAAAATCCATTTAAAATGAACCAATACTAGTTAATGTAAATTAATATATCATATATATAATTATACATTAAATCATTAAATCAACACTTGATTTAACGATCCGGTCATATCTCATATAACCGACTAATATCCAATGTATCGATCTATCGAATCAATCCTCGATTCGATAACTAGGTTATATCGCATACAACCATTCGATACATTCATCGCGAGAATAGAATACGGTATCACATACACGCATTATTCTCGGTCCCGCACATATCTCATATGCGCTCCTATTTCGTTTCGCTTGAGCCAGGAAACCTCTGTGTAGGACTCTAAAGACTCGTCAATACGCCGGCAGCAGGTGATGATCATATCAAACACCCACAAGCCGCAAGCGGTCTGCCAAACGTAACGGCCACCCGGGTATTGAGCGATCAGAAGATCGACGAGCAAGCCCGCTCACACTCCTGTGAATCCAACCAGAAACACTTACCGTACAGTCTGGTCTGATCGTCTGATATGTCGCATATCTCGCCTAGGGGTGGTAAACGTCAGACCCCAATAGCTCGATAAGTCGTGTCGATATGAGGTCTATAACAGTTCGAGAAACTACTGGTAACACTTACCAGTAAATCTCAGCAACCCTGGCCAGGGATTTCCGGTTATAGCCAATCGAACACAGCGCAACATCAACTCCCTATACCAGGAGAGACGAATCCCCTCCTATCACTCATTGCCTCCATGTGATTCGGGACTGTACCCAAAAACCATCGTTTTGCACGCCCTCTTGGACGTGGTAAGGTGGAAATCAAAGCACAGTGGGAACCACACAAGACTCTATGACGATCTCGGGTCAACAGACTACTCTGTACCAGTGTCACCAGAGAACTGCCATCTGACGTAAGGTATAATACCAACTGGGAGTTCTCGGCGAGTCCGTCCAGTATACCCAGTCTCTATTGAGCACCCGTATATCTCCTCTGATGTCAAACACCAATGGATATGGGATCATCCATCGCCCATCTGTATGGGTGGAGAAGGTATACGCTAGTCTACTCTGGTATATCGATGCCCCGTCTCGATACACCCACGACTAGGGACCTTGAAGGATGTACTTATGGACTACCATGTCCCCACTAGTATGATCCGCATCATAGTCTAGGTAGTCAAGTACACATCCTAAGGGTTTTACCAACATGTAACAGAGAGACAATCAGTATACACGTTAAAGTAAAGAGCAACCAGGTAGCATACTATCATGTCGAGCAAGAAAGTCCTCCCTATATATGTCCCAGTATCCACTACAATATACATCCTATGTATAGCAATGGCCTCTAGGGCATACATATAACTAACAATCTCCGACTTGCACTAAGGCCATATGATAGCAGTGGTTGTAGTATCTCATACTCAACCATCCCATAAAAGTCTCTCGCTGGGAATAGGCCTTCGTGAGTGGATCCGCCGTGTTGTCCTCTGAGTCTACTCTCCTAACCTTGATCCCCTGGAGATCAACCATCTCCATGATCAGGTGATACTGCCTTAGAATATGTCTGGATCACTGATGGGACCAGCGTTCCTTGGCATAAGCCACAACTCCATTGTCTCACAATGGTAGGAACGTAGTTCATCTCATGAACTAATATACACCCAAACATCCTCTTTGGTAGCATCTTAAGTAGCGATATATCGTGCCTTTATCGTCTAGTATGCCACGGTATTTAGCTTGGAACTCTTCCAACATACCGTCCCTTTACTGAGGGTAAAGACAATGCCTGTGACTGACATTCAGTCGTCTTTATCACTTTGGAACCTTTCCAGTGATTCTCCCTAGGATCATCTGATACCTTCTCACTACAACTAGTGAGTATCCTAACATCCAATTAGATCTATCTCATAAATCCATAAACCAGGATTTAGGAGGTATCACTTTGATCCTATATGGAGAATCATTGTGATAAGCGGAGATTGATCGAGCGTAGCATAGGAAACTTCTTCCCTATCAAGAGTATGTCATCCACGTACTCTACGAGGATCACCACCATACTCCCTACTACCCTTTTGTATATACAAGGTTCATCTACCATTTTGATGAAGTCAAACTGTTTGACTAATTCATCAAAACAGATGTTCCAACTCCGCGATGCCTGCTTTATCCTATAAAGCATCTTGTACACGTTTCCGCTGCTCCCACTGTCTACGAAGCCCTCTGGCTGTATACTTATAGACGCCTTCTTCTAAAACATCATTTAGAAAAGATGTCATGACACCCAACCACCAGATATCGTAGTCATGGTATGTAGCCGTGGCAAGTAGGATCCGGATGGACTTAAGCATAGGCACTGGAAAAGGTTTCATCATTATCCACGCGTCGATGACGAAAACCTTTAACAAGTCTAGCTTTGAAAATCTTAACTTTTCCATCTACACCAAGTAATCTTCTCAAGATTTACTTGCTCCTGATGGGGATTTAACCCTTCAGATATAGCAACCAAAGTCCATACTTTGTTGGTGTATAAGGATTCCATCTCAGATCACTAAACATCCATCCATTCTTATAGAGTCTTACTCCTGATGGCCAGCTCGAAGCTAGTTGGGTCATCATCTCATGATGCAATCCTCGCTCCCACTGTCATAGAGAAACAGAAGTATCTCTCAGGTGGGTGAGGAACCCTACTAGATCGGCGGAGAGGCTGAGGTTCGTTGGTATCTACTGAATCCTTTAGTTCTACCAAATCATCTGCTGTAATTTGTATAGCTGGAACTTTTCCAGTTCTACATTACAGACCTTGCCTCGAGTTTGTCCGGATTTTGCTTTTAGACATAGGCCGGACAATCCCAAATCTTAACTAGTTTAAGACATGGGCTCTTCCCTTTCCATATCACATATGAAGCGGTAGGCAACTGATTTGATTGGAACCGTATTCAATAGGTATGCAACTTCTCAAGTGCATAACCCCCAAAAAGGAAAAAGGTAACTCAGTAGTACTCATCATAGAGCACACCATATCAAATAGGGTGTATCTGCTCCGCCCCGATATACCATCGTGCTATGGTGTATACGGAGGAGTAATGCTGAGAGAGAATCTCATTCTCCTTTAGAAAAGTCCAAGAATTCCGTGCTCAAGTATTCTCCTCCTTGATCTCATCAAAGGACATAATACTTATACCCGTATTGGTTCTCTACTTCTAGCTTATATTCTGTGAATATCTCAAGAGGTTCGGACTTGTGTTTCAACAGGAACATAGGTCTGAATCTCGAAAGATCATCAGAGAATGTAATGAAGTACAAAGAACCAGTCCTGGCATGTGTAGACAGGGGACCTTACATACATCATCATGTATCAGTCCCAAGAGTTCATTAACTCTTTCTCTGTTTACAATAAACAGAGCTATGGTCATCTTATCTTTGTGACATGACTGGCAAGTTTCACAAGATGTAAATTCAAACTGATTTAAATATGCATCTAAATGTAACTTCAGCCAGTCGGGTCGCATTGATATGACCTAGTCTACAATGCCTCAAGAAGGATCAGTTCATGTCTGAACTCTTCCTCTTGTGTGTGTTCCGTATACTAAGAACTGTAGTTTGATTTAGAACATTAATGCTTTTAGATAACGTGCCTGAACCGATCAACTTTTGATATAGGAAATGTTCAAAACATTATCCAGCAATACAAAATTATATCTTTTCTTTACTAATAAAGAGACTGATATGATTTTGTATATCTGGTTCGGTATCTAATAACATTCGTTCAGAATCAATGTATTTTTAATACAGGGTGACCAACAGACTTGGCTGCAACACTTGCCCCGTTTTCTGTCTCATGAAACTTATCACCCGTTCTCAGTTTTCTACCCTTTTG
The DNA here is from genome assembly GCA_030015575.1 of Agapanthus africanus. NCBI lineage: Eukaryota > Viridiplantae > Streptophyta > Magnoliopsida > Asparagales > Amaryllidaceae > Agapanthus > Agapanthus africanus. The sequence goes on from JASDDO010000031.1 coordinate 550,794,950, forward strand.
TAGCCCTATATAACAGATTACATATCTGGGATCCTGATCCAGTTTCAAATACTCAGGATTCAGAGGATACTGAGAAACAGTTCTTTGTAATGAACACACACGAAGGAGATGCATCATATGCACTTTCTTCGTTCGGGAGGCACGGGAAATCTGGTATTCCCCAATTTCCTGCTCTGTCTTATAACAATTATAAGTTGGAGCGGGACCAACGTTCCCCGGCTCAGTATAACAAGCGGGTTCGGTCAATATTCCGTATTATTATCTTGATTAAGGCGTGATATGGTCGCTACCTGGAGAGAGAGAGAAGAAAACACTCTGCGTGCGCTCTGTCAAGAATAGATTGGTTATTATTTTATCTAATCAGGATGGCTCCCACTGTTTTTTATCAAATCTTCCTTCAAATCCTAAAAGGAAAGACTAGACGGGATTAATTACACACTACAAGTTCGCCAATCTTTCAGCCAGGCCAGTGTCGGTACTTTGAGGGAGGTCCCCCGTGCTTTCGCACGAACCTAATTAATGTAAACCTCATTTTTCCAGAGGCGTAACCCCGTTGACACCTTTCTAGACACCTACTTGATTGGCTAATTGTAATGTGTAAAACTCTTCCAGGAGTAACTCTTACTCGCAGCGGGTATCGGGATCCAACTATCTCATAGAAGGTATGCAATCTCATTGCAAATTTCAACACTTGAAATTCCCGATAATATTTTGCCCCTAGCGTCCTATGACCTTGACGCAGGCCAACAAACCATAGTCCGCTAGTCAAGTTCTACCCGTCATTTCTTGATTGAATTAAACCCACCCGCACGACCCTTGACGCAGGCCAACAAAGTCGCACGACTATCCTAATCCAATCTGCATCATATGCATAAGCAGATAAATACTAGTTAGCTACCGCACACTACGCCTTGACGCAGGCCAACAAACGTAGCACGAATACTAACTACTACTTATCTGAAATGACGGAGGGCTACGACAGTTTTTTCTGAAAACCTATTGCGTAAAGAACTTGATATCGTTGTAGGATCGAATGATTTTAAAATGGAGTGTTTTTTAGGCCTTTCTAGTTTTGCTAAAGGAGTCACTCCCGGTGAAGGGATCGTCGGTCCTTTCCTCGTCGAATGAGGTGCGGGATATATCATATATATCGCCGTGCAAAGCAAAAGCAATCAAAAGACAAACCGAGTGTGTAGCATCTGCCGGTTATTGCTAAAGGAGTCACTTCCGGTGAAGGGATCTCGGTCCTTTCCTTATCGAATAAGGTGCAGGATATATCATATATACCTCTGTGCAAAGCAAGAACTGTAGCTACCTATTTTATTTTTTGAAATTCGATTCTACAACATCTTAGGTTTCTTTTATTTCATTAATCTCATTAATGAAGTCCCATCATTTAAGTACCTAAACATCACAGATAAATACGACGTACACTTATGCCATCCGCATTCGCCTCGATGTCCCCTCGTGCATCGTTAGGTTAGGTAACTAACGACAGAGCGGGGCAGGGCTAGCGCGGATGTAAAACATAAGTAACGCCTATATAATATATCATATATACTATATACAGTATCTATCACAGAACATCACATGATCACATCACAGATATCGCAGCAGAAGAATATCATATGAAATATTGGATATAATAGGACGTCCGTGTTTTCAATACGAGCCAGTATAAAACACGGATTCTACGGTCGCGATGAATAGCCAAACCCACACCCCTAGACCCCTACGAGAGCGGCAAGCAACCCTACCAATTTTGGAGTTAGGAGACCCGGACTCGACTCCTCGAGTTGGTCTCCCACTGGACTCCAGAACCCGGTTACTTGTGCTCCCCTCCTTGGGTCTATCCTAGTGCGGAAAAGTAAATAATACACAAAGGGTGACAACTTCCGCAACCTGGAAGTGCCCCAATAAAAGAATATTACATACAAGTTTTTACATGAATGAAAAGAAAAACACTCATCTCACATAAAAACCCCCGGCTATTCAAACACGACGATCCAATATAACATATCCAGCAACACATAATATCACATGTCATCAACGTAAGTAAACATGCGTATCCCAATTGTCGTTGACATATAGCAACGAAACCGGCGATATCACATATTACACTTACGGTCACAGAAAAGAAAGTGTAAAACTACAACAGTTGGAATCCGCAACCTCTTTAGACATCACATGCCTAATCAAATGAATTCCTTAGACATCGCATGCCTAACAATTATAAACCCCGCATTTTAGTCTCAAAATCGAAAACTCTTTTCAATATCAAGTCAGGAAATTCAACAGGATTCCCGACAACCTGATCGAATACTCGTCGCAAACTTTAGTAGACGGCCGCACCCCCGATGCCGTCGACGAAGTGCACCAAGGCGGAACACCACTACCGCGAGCACCCGAACGGATGTTTTCGGCGACGGGGTTCTCCTACAGTCACTTGGTCGGGGCTATGGGGTGTAGCTGTCTATTAAGTTTACCCGGCGAGTATCCGCGTACGCTACGTGATTGCGACGGACTTTTGATCTCATCAAAATTCCGTGGCAACCGATCAAGTGAGACTAAACCGCTAGATTTATAACATTCATTCAGTTATCTCATAACTACTTATGAATTCCAATTATTGTATCACATTCCGGATAAATAGAAAATGTTAAACTTTCCGATCGAACAATCGAACACCAAAGTTTTCCCGATACAGATCAACACATGAAACAAGTCTAAAAACATTCAGTTCGTGTCTCAGTACCAACGGTCCAGCCGCAGAAGGGTCAAGCCAACGCTTCACATGTGGCACGCCGTACTGCCCCAAACCCGAAGGTTCAAAGGGCAGTTCAAGATGGTCACATAATCGAGTTAATGTTTGTTGTCTTCTAGAGGGTCCATCGCGTTACTTGCACTACTTAGAACGTCGTTAAACTACGGAAATATCCAACACTTGGAAATTTCCCGACAGGGGAAAAGTTGGGTATTTATATCCGGTCGAACTTTTTAAAATATTCAAAAATTATCCGGAAAGACACATAGACAAAGTTTGACAATCCGATCGAATAATCGAATCCCCAAAACAACCCCAGAAAATTCAACTCTTGAATAATATTTAAAAATACCCAGAGAACTCAGCACTGAATAAAGGAAGTTACTGTGCAAAATTGGGAGGGTGACGTCACACTTTTGCCGTGGAACCGCCGCATAAGCTAGGCTTATGCCGCGGTTCCGCCGCAATCTTGAAGGAACGTTTGTCAAATTTTGCACCGTAATTCTTATAATTCCCTGCTGAATTTTTTAAGAATTTTTAATCTGGAAAAAACCCAGTTTTTGAAAAAAGTCCAGAGAGCATTTTTTGTGTTAGGGTTTCGGTTCGTTCGGGTTTCAAACTTCGTCTACGCTTCGCCTAAGGCTCTAGCTAGGCTCTGATACCACTGTAGGGTTCCATGGCACTCTAATGAGGTCTCACAAGGTATCAACCATGCCAATTTCAAATTTTACGGGTGCCGAGAAACCCTAATACGGATCGTTAACTAGAAATTTAGGCGAAAGATGCAACTAGTTAACAATATAACTAAAAGAACGGAAATACAACCTTTGTAGATCCGGTCCTCCACCTCCATAGCTCCGCAATGAAGTCTCCTCGCTGTCCAAATGGAATCCCGGGCTCTAGCGTCGGCTTCATCGGAGAAATGGGCGGGCAAGGTCGTCGGCTTCGTGCCGAAGATGATCTACGTCGATGCATCACAAGATCAAGTTCCTACTTCACCAAGTCATGAAACTTGTGAAGAAAACACCCTATACTACTTGGCAAGTGGTAGAGGATGAATAAATAGGAAGTGGGTTCACTTTAGAATTGGATTTCTCACTCATTTGCTCAAGTTGCCATTGATGGAGCAAGGTTTCTTCTTGAAGAAGAAGAAGATGATGATGAAAAATGTTATGATAAGTATCTCTCAAAAAGAAATTAAAATGAATACTTATCATAATCAAACCATGGTCAAGTGTAGAGAATAAACTAGGGTTAGGTCAATGGTTAGGGTTAAGCATGAAGACAAAAATGGTGACTTAGTCAAAGCTTCATGAAGCTTCAACATGCATCCAAAGAAAGCCACCATTTTTCTTTATGCTTATTATTTTCCAAAAAGAATAAATAGATAAATAAATGAATAAGAAAACAAAACCCTAACCATTCATATAACCATGGTTTAATCTTTACACAAACCCAAGTTAGCATGCATCATCAAACATGATACAAACTTGTGCACAAAAGTATATCACATATACAAGTTGTGAACTTCAAGTGATAAAATCCATTTAAAATGAACCAATACTAGTTAATGTAAATTAATATATCATATATATAATTATACATTAAATCATTAAATCAACACTTGATTTAACGATCCGGTCATATCTCATATAACCGACTAATATCCAATGTATCGATCTATCGAATCAATCCTCGATTCGATAACTAGGTTATATCGCATACAACCATTCGATACATTCATCGCGAGAATAGAATACGGTATCACATACACGCATTATTCTCGGTCCCGCACATATCTCATATGCGCTCCTATTTCGTTTCGCTTGAGCCAGGAAACCTCTGTGTAGGACTCTAAAGACTCGTCAATACGCCGGCAGCAGGTGATGATCATATCAAACACCCACAAGCCGCAAGCGGTCTGCCAAACGTAACGGCCACCAGGGTATTGAGCGATCAGAAGATCGACGAGCAAGCCCGCTCACACTCCTGTGAATCCAACCAGAAACACTTACCGTACAGTCCGGTCTGATCGTCTGATATGTCGCATATCTCGCCTAGGGGTGGTAAACGTCAGACCCCAATAGCTCGATAAGTCGTGTCGATATGAGGTCTATAAAAGTTCGAGAAACTACTGGTAACACTTACCAGTAAATCTCAGCAACCCTGGCCAGGGATTTCCGGTTATAGCCAATCGAACACAGCGCAACATCAACTCCCTATACCGGGAGAGACGAATCTCCTCCTATCGCTCATTGCCTCCATGTGATTCGGGACTGTACCCAAAAACCATCGTTTTGCACGCCCTCTTGGACGTGGTAAGGTGGAAATTAAAGCACAGTGGGAACCACACAAGACTCTATGACGATCTCGGGTCAACAGACTACTCTGTACCAGTGTCACCAGAGAACTGCCATCTGACGTAAGGTATAATACCAACTGGGAGTTCTCGGCGAGTCCGTCCAGTATACCCAGTCTCTATTGAGCACCCGTATATCTCCTCTGATGTCAAACACCAATGGATATGGGATCATCCATCGCCCATTTGTATGGGTCGAGAAGGTATACGCTAGTCTACTCTGGTATATCGATGCCCCATCTCGATACACCCACGACTAGGGACCTTGAAGGATGTACTTATGGACTACCATGTCCCCACTAGTATGATCCGCATCATAGTCCAGGTAGTCAAGTACACATCCTAAGGGTTTTACCAACATGTAACAGAGAGACAATCAGTATACACGTTAAGGTAAAGAGAAACCAGATAGCATACTATCATGTCGAGCAAGAAAGTCCTCCCTATATATGTCCCAGCATCCACTACAATATACATCCTATGTATAGCAATGGCCTCTAGGGCATACATATAACTGACAGCTTTAAGTTGGTTTTTCCTGCACTCTACATCTTTCTTGGTTTGGATTTCTGGGTTTTCGATTTACTTAGATTACGTACGCCTCGAGACGTTCGTAGTTTAAGTGCCGGTCATGTTACGTACTTTCGGGTCGTGACAAAGTTGGTATCAGAGCGTTAGGTTTTACCTTCGGAGCGTAGGATGACCCTTGGTTGATGGAATAGGTGACTAAAGTAGAGTGACGTACCGTGGGTATGTTCCGCGGCATATTTACGATACGCTACTCCACTTAAGAAGCCTTAGGATGTACATTTCTTTGCTCAGTATTATATTCATTCCGATCTAGCCTCATCAGTACCAGTTATGGTTTTGCTGCCACGATTACGGGCAGGGAGTGCTACGGCTAGAGTTGCGGTCAGCACGAGCTCGTCACGAACGAGGACTGACCAGGGCGAAATTCCGGCGACACTCGATTGCGGAGATGTGTCTTTTTACTGTGTTTCCGCGCCACGAGCGTTTGGCGGATCGCCTTTATGAGATTTCTCGGACGTGCCGATCAGTATCAGAGGATTGGGCCACTGACAGAGGCCAGCCAAATTTTGATGACCGTTGGTGTGTTGCTTATTCATGATGGTCGAGGCACTGTTCAGTGTGCAGACGAATGATGAGATATTTCCCCAGATGCTGGCGTTAGTGCAGAACGAGTTGTACTAAGAGATGATAGAAGGTCGCTAGTCATCGAGGATGAATGACTAGGACATGTGGATCGTTCGCCTACCCCGATGCGAGGTCATCAGATAGATTGATTCCAGCTAGAGACGACTTCACGCGGAGACGTTGGGAGTCGACAGAGACGATCGAATGTCAGAACCCTATTATTCCAAGTTTAAAGTAGTCGAAAAGACATGCAGGCAATTCTATGGTCCTTCTAGAAGAATGAAACCCTAACTCGACTTAATGACCGTGTGAAAGCCTTTGAACCTTCGGGTTTGCGGCAGTTCTACGGCGCCATTAGTGAGGCTTGGGTTTGCCCTTCTACGGCTGGACCACCGATGCTGTGGTATGTACTCGATACTATTAAACTGTGCCCAAGATGTTGAGCTCTTGGGGGATTATGAGGTTTTGACGACTCGATCGGATGGCTCGACTTAATTCGGATGCTAGGTGGTGAGAAGCATTTCTTAGGAGACTCCAGATACGAGGATAGCCGTTGGAGCTCAGTCCATGCAGCCGCGACGAGACGAGTCCAAAGAAGACGACATTAGAGGAAAGTGAAGTAAGAGGTTCATACCAGATCTAGATGAGATGACGTTCCACTCTGCCGACATCAGAGATTCAATGCACATGCCGAGGCATGGTACTTGGATTTACCTTCCAGAAGGAGTCGTGATGAGTATGCAGTCGTTCTAGAACGAGAACAGATCTAGTAAGGAACGATGACTTTCGGACAGTTCGGCAGAGGCGAGATTTGGAAGAGACCTCGACAGGACCTTTCTGGGACAAATTACGAGAAGACTTAGACCCAGGAGTGGTCGTGTTACGCACACCAGCAGACCAGAGTTCATGATCATCGACGAGACGTCCCACTAGTGACCGCGACAGTTGGTCCGAATTCTTAGAGGATGCACTTGAACGGTACTATTCCGCCATTATTGATTTCGATGTTTTGGGTGATTGATTCGCATGATTTGATTTTGATGATTGAGAATTTACGATCTTTGCACAGTATTGCACTTGATATCGTTTTCGTGCTTGGTTTCACATGTTTGCGATTTTACGGTTTTAGACATTTGAGTTGATTTTGTGCGTATATACGCACACGATTTGGTTTTTGCATGCGGTATAGTTCATATATGCTTGCAGTGCAGTGTTACGTATGTTGTGCATTTAGATGCCCTGGACTTTGATTTCGATGGTGATGTTCGATATTTGTTTTGTGCACCTTGTGCACCTGATTTGATTTTGCGCATGTTCGGCACTTGATATTGGATTTCATGATTTCGTGCACGATGGATGCACCTGATTTGGATTTTCGCGCATGTTGGGCGCATGTTTTGAAGTGTGATTTTGGTGCACACCAGATGCACTAAATCGAGATTTTTCGTGCATGTCAGATGCACCTGATTTTGCTGTCAGGCACACATGTTGCCTATGACAGATGTTTCGTGCACACCCGATGCACTTAGATATTGTTTATGTGCATATGTATGGCACATATTTGGATTTTGATTTTCGTGCGCACAAGACGCACGTAGTATTCATACGCGTATTTTGGGGATTGATTTTTCTTATAGAGCAGTACGTTTTTATGATATTGCTATGTGTTTTCGTACTGAGCAGGACTAGTCAGAGGACAGTACCTGAATATATTTTACATGTATAGTTTCGAGTTATATCATATTGGTTTTGCTTTGGATTTTGTATTGATGTCTTCTCCATGAATCCGATGATTGCGGGATGCTTGACGGAGTTCTGATTTGAGTTATATGCTCATTTTTCATGCGCATGCGTTGCGCTACGATTTGTTTTATGTATTTATGATTTCGGAGCCCCGGCGATTTGATGGTTTTGGCTGAAATATTTTAGTATTTGGGGAAAGTTTTAATTTAAATTCGGGGACCGAATTTCTTTAAGGGGGGAAGATTGTAACGTTTTGAAAATCGTTTCGGTGAAATTTCGAAAAAACGGTAAAATAAGGGGGTTTTCTGCAAAAAGTAAAATGCAAATATCTTTATTATAAAATTAAACATACATATTCTAGCTATGTAATTGCTAGTATTTGGTGTTTATTGAGCCACTGCTGAAATTTCAAATTTTCTGAAATTTTTTCCGAAATTAATTATTTTAATATTATTTTAAGCCGGTAAGAAAATACATTAAATTAGCGATAAATACAAATTTAAATGGTCTAATTTTAATATTTAAAATCATGTTAATTAAAATCTAGTTGTAATATAATTTTTTAGTATTTTATTTCAAGTTTTAATTGATTTATTTTATGGAAAACAAAAATATAGTTATTTTGAACTAAAACATGCAAATATGGTATTGTGGGGGGTCTTTTTGCATAGAATTTTTTTGTAAAGTCTCTCACACTCTCCCCTTGCCCTGCCCCACACTATTGTAGCAGCCCAAGAATTTTATTTCCCTCTTTTTGACCTTAAATCATGTGAGAAATGGGTTAAAATAAGGTTTTTATATATAGTAAAGTAGGTGGGGGTATTATGGTAATTTGGGAGGGGCTTTGATTTGGATTCTTTTCCACAACCCCCCACACCTCTCCCCACTCCCTCCTCAGCCAAAATTCCTGCAATAAACAGCCCCAAAATTTCCCCTCTCATTTTTCTTCTAAACTCATCAAAATTCCATCAAAATTCCATTTAAACTTCACAATTTCAAGCCCATCCTTCATCCATTCTTCTTAACCTTTCTTGCATGGATTTTGGATGCTAGGAGGCCATCTTTGGAGTCAAAATTTCTTGCTAGATCTCTAGATCTAGAGGTATAATTCTTACCCATTTAAATTCTTATGGTTAGATTTCTTTAAATGGTTGTTTTAGTGTTAATATTGGTGCTATTTTCATCTGGGATCTTCAAGAGAATGGTTTGAGTTAAACTAGGGTTTTTAGCACACCGTTATTAAGTTAATTATTCTATTTTGCTATCTAGTGTTTTATACAAACCAAATCTAAGAGTTTAACTTGCTTTTTGGGCTTCAAATTAGTGCCAATTTAGTGTTTCATGTATAGTTTGGGTTGGATTTTGTTAGTTATAAAATTCAAGAAAGGGTTTGAATGCAAGTTAGGGTTTTGTGAAATTGGTGTATGGTTGTGTAATGTATTAGGCTCTTATGGCTTGTTAAAACAAAGTCAGTAGCTAGTTGTTAATTGTTAGTTTAAAAATTATGATAATTACGCTAATTTGCTAACTAGCTATTTAAAATTGGTTAAATAATTGGGTTAAAAATATAATTATGTTTTTATGACATCATTAACATTATTATGAGTGGTTTAATATCTTAGGTTATGGAAAACCAAGCTTAATTGTTGAATTGTGAATTTTGCTTTAAAAGGTGTTAAAAATTGATATTTTTGCAAACTAGGATTTTGAAATTTATGCAAATTGATGAGAATAAATTATAGGAATGGTTTATATGACTTTGTTATGATATTTAGGGAATATTGTGGATGCTAGGTTCGTTTATACATCGAGTTTTGTACTAAAACGGTGATTTGTGCTTGCTAGATTTTCGGAAAAATGACTTTTTAAGTGAAATTGGGGTTTTTGTGAATTTTAAGCTATTTTATATTATAATTAGTGCTTGTAATTGTACAAATGAGTGTGTTAGGGGTTTTCTCGATGGTTTGGCGTTTGTACGCCGACGTCGAGGGTTTTTGGGTCGATTTGTGAAAGCAACCATAGGTTTTGACCTATGTGGGATTCGTGCGTCGTTTTGGTCATGAGTCGGATTTTAATGCGGTATAGTGCGTTATGATATGTAGGTACCCCATGTGGACTTCGAGACGACAAGCAAGCGCGTGGCGACATCGGCATCGGCGAACGAGGACCGGGTGAGTAGATTTATATCTACGGGGAGAAGTCGGGTGGATGGCGTATAGCACCCCTGCAGTCCGTGGTGGTGTATACGGATGCGTATACACACCAACAAATTATATGTTATTTGGGATTAATAACGATATTTAGGATGGATATTGGTGTGTTGGATTATTTTAGTATTGCGAACCCTAGGGTAGTGTTGCACTACACATACGCACCTACATACTTGCATACATTCCTATTTATATGTGCTCATGGGATTCTTTATAGTTATGCGATCACATGGGTATGGGACTATGTGTTCACATACGGATTTGAGGATGATACTTGGGATTGAGCTGAGTCGATGAGATTTATTTTTTGGTTGTGATATCGGTGATATGGCAGGATTCGTACTTAAGGTACGCCCTGGTGTTATAGCGGATCTTGGGGCGGCGATACGGATGAATAGTGTTATAAATAAAATGGTCGACATATGATCGTGATATGAAGCATGATATGCTAGGATATTGATATTAGGCCGTATCGGGCGATGTATACCCTTGATGATGCTATGTGCTGACGGTATCGGTTTGTACGAGATTGTCGATCTGTAGTCAGATCATGAGTATATTGAGGATATTAGTATTGTACTAGACATAGGTCAGTACCCTAGACTATGATCTTGAATAAAGAGGATACCATAGGAATGGTGTGAGGAATATGATATTGACCCGTACCCAGATTTGGGGATGTCGTACGACGGATTTACGTACGAGCTATATCTTGATGATTGATCCGCACTCTTGACTTGGGATGGCTGATTGTAGATATGGTATCGGATATGATATTATTGAGGTGGGATCACCGACTAATATATATACAGGTATGTATATGGATCGACTCAGATGTTAGGCGGTTTCCTTACCTGTAGTCCAGCTTGTTAGCTTAGCCTTTTAGTTTAGTTTAGTTGTTAGATTAGATTCGATTCTTACCTATTTCAAAAACTAACGAATCGTGGGTATTTTAAAAGACAGCCCAAGGGATCCTACGGATATTTCAAAAGACGTATATTTTCATAAAAACACCGTAGCCCCTATTTTCAAAACCCCATGATTCGTGTTATTTCAAAAGGCACCATTTGTAGGACTTATATTAGATTAATGCATGTTAGTTACAGTTGCGTCTAGTATTCAGCTCCCGCTTATTATTGTGGTTCGCTTCGCATCGCATACTTATGTTATAATTTCTTATTGCAATGTTGATATCATATTGTTAGGACACCAGCACCATTACCGATGATGCGTATGTACCACGTACACTTACTTGCCGGCTCACACACATCTTTATCGGTAATTGCCATGTCACGTACACCTTAGAAAATATTATTGCTTGACTTAGCTTGTTAGTTAGTAATTTGACATGATATTAGTGTGCCTGCCTTATATGCCAGCTTAACATTGTAGTTATTACTTGTCACTTCATGCATACTGTTATTCATTGTTATGCCTATATTCATGGTTTTTATATGCTATTGATGATTTGGATTCGGATTTCCATGAAATTTTCTGGATTTTGGGGGGGGGGGGGAACCGCAAAACTTATATAAATTGATTTCTCTCTTTTTAAATAAAAAGTGCGGTTTTTTCCATGATGTATGAGTCGTCCACCATGAGTTTACTGATGGATTTCGAGACCCGATTCGAGGAGACGGATGAACCGTTTTGGGTACATGGTGGACCCGGTAAGGTACTCCGGGGCAAGAAGCGCGTGATGATGACGATGTGAGCCTGGCATAGGAGTACAACCTACCGGTGACTTTACCCGACGCGTCGGATATCCGGAGGATACCGTCGTGGTCTTGAGATGGATGGTAGGGGCCGGTCTGGACTGACGGCGCCCTAGATATTGTGATTGAGACATTGAGATTTCGAGATATTGAGGTACAGAGACTGTGATACAGAGATATCGAGATATTGGGATTACGTTTTGTGCCGATGCTAGGCACTGTTTTATGCTGATTTCATTATGATACCTCATTTTAAAAATACAAAGGAAATCTCACTAAATTATGAAAACGGTTCTTCATTTATATGTATTCTGTTTTCATGCATTCATACCTCATTCATATGATATATTGCTACTTGAGGCACTGACACGGGCACATGAGATTACACTCGGGTTAGATATTTACCCTAGCCTTGTTATAGGCTACGTATTATTCATATATTTGAGGATATATTATGATCATTGACCCAGGTTGCGTTATTTATGCGATTTCTGTGCGTAGATATTTTTCTATTCACGAGTTGGCAACTCACCCCCGTTGTGCCCCATTTTCTTGCAGGTTTTCCGTACAGGTTTCTTTACGGCTTGCGGGCATAGTTTCCTTCGGATAATTTGCTAGTAGGTGGGTTTACTTGTATCGTACCCCCATTTTATATCTTGTATATTATTATTCTGTTGTATCTAGAAGTTCCATCAACCAAACATGTATTTATTTGAGATAGAGACCAGTGATGTTTATTCTTTCGACCTTAGAGTCGCGCGTTGTATTTCTGTGGTTTTCTTGTGGTTTTTGAGTTTCCTTTTGAATTTTGATCCTCGCCCTTGGCGTTGTATATTATATTGCTTGTGTGGTTGTGACCGTCGATTGACAAAGAGCTAGCTCCCGCTTAGGGATGCCTTTTTATTGATTTCGTATACTATTCATGTTGTATCCCATTTGGGGGCCAGTATTTACAAAGCAGACTCTGCCGAAATTTTCGGGAAATTTTTGATGTTTTTAAAACCGCCTAATTCGGCTTATGCTATTGAAACTACTTGCTTTAAGTTGGTTTTTCCTGCACTCTACATCTTTCTTGGTTTGGATTTCTGGGTTTTCGATTTACTTAGATTACGTACGTCTCGAGACGTTCGTAGTTTAAGTGCCGGTCATGTTCCGTACTTTCGGGTCGTGACATAAACTTTCACCTTTTTGTGCTTGGTACCATGAACTAATTTTATAGCAGATTGATGCCATGAACTACTACCTCCGATTGCAACTTAATACCATGGAATCGTGAGCATTATCTTTAATTGCCACGTCAACATTTTTTGTACTGTCTTTGTTTTTTACCTTTCTTCTTCCTCATCTCCTTTTTTGTGTTTTTTTTCCATTTACAAAAACCCCAAATTTTTATTTCAGGAAATTAATGAAATTGAAGAAGACACTGAAGAAGAAAAAGATCCCAAATTTTTATCTCAGGAAATTAAAGAAATTGAAGAAGAAGAAGACACCGATGAAGAAGATCCCAAATTTTTATTTCAGAAAATTAAAAGAATTGAAGAAACTGAAGAAGAAGACGCTGAAGAAGAAGAAGACATTAAAGAAGATTCTAAATTTAACAATCAAACCACCAAAACTACACAAATTTGGAGAAAAATCGATCAAATTGCAAGAATTGATGTGAATTTGAACTGCCACTAAAAAAAATTAAATTAGTTAAAATTGGATGTGAATTTGATCCAATTAGGACTCCTCCGCGACTCTCCTTCCTCCGCCGTGACCACCACCGCCAACAGGTCCTATCACCACGGCAACCACCTAAAACTGACCGCAACTACCCACCACCGCAACCACCATCATCACCATCTTCTATTATCACCTTCTTCAATTCTTCCCAAAACAAAAAAAAACACCCATCGTCTTCACCGCCACCGTCGGTGCGGTCTATTCTTCCCTCTTTGCCGCCTCATTTCCTCTCACGGCCCCCATCATCCTCATCATCACAATCATCATCATCATCTTCTTCAATGTCTTCTTCAATTTCTTTAAAAGAAAATGATGATGAAATTTAAGAAGAAGAGTTGGACCGATTTTTTTAAAATTTTTTTTAGAAAATCAAGATTAGAGATAAAGGAGAAGAAGTAGATGATGATGATGATAATGCTGATGATGAAAAAATTGATGGTGGGGAAGAGGATGGACGGCGGCGGACACAACAGAGTTGGAGGCGGATTTGGAAGCGGAGTAGAGAAGGTAGTGGAGTTGGAGATCGGGAGAGGGGGAAGAAGAAGACCAGGGTAGTTTTTTTATTAATTTTTTTTGGGAAATCAAAGTTAGAGCTAAAGGAGAAAATGAAGACGATGAAGAAGAGGATCATGAAATTGATGATCGGGTGGGGGAGTGGCGGTGGAGGGCAAGAGATAGGTAATGGGAGGAGGTGAGGTGGAGGCGGAGGTGGGCGGAGGAGAAGGTGGCCTGAGTTTTTTTTTTTTTTTTAAAAATTGAAGGTAAATCGAAAGGTATAACAGTCCATTCATGTATCTTTTTAACGCTATGGGATAGTTATGTCATAAAAAAAAGTTCATGGTAGCAAACGCTAATTATTAAAAGTCTATGGTATCAAGCACAAAAAATATGAAAGTTCATGGGTACATTTTTGCAATTTATCCTTTTATTTTTTTTTAAAGCTTAGAGCTCTGATGTTAATTTGGCAGGATCTCCTACTGATAGGAGGTTTACTACTGGCTATTGTACATTCCTCAATGGTAATCTTGTATCGTGGAAAAGCAAGAAACAATCAGTTGTGGCTAGATCAAATGCAGATGCTGAATACGGTGCTATGGCTCATACTACATGCGGGTTGATTTGGATAACTAGCTTATTAAGTGAGCTTGGATTTCAAACTCATCAGCCTATTTTTCTCTTTTGTGAAAATCAAGCAGCAATCCATATTTCGTCTAATCTTGTTTTTCATGAGAGAATCAAGCACATTGAAGTTGATTACTATTGTGTTCGAGAAAAGAGGGAGAATGAATTTCTTAACCCTCAATACATTGCAAACAAAGATCAACCGGCAGATATTTTCACAAAGGTATTGGGAAAAGCAAGAATTGAATATTTATGTAACAAGCTGGGTTGATATGTACGCACCAGCTTTAGGGGGAGTTTTAGAGATAATATTAGAAAAAGTTGTTGGGCTTTGATATTAGATTAATACCCGCATCCATAAACTCTAGTGTTTGTGTATTTCTCCTCAAATCTCTTGTCAAGACTAATTAGAATTGGATAGGGAATGAGTTCAACCTTCAATTAATCACCCCTTCTTACCTTAAAACAAGAGGCATACAGATTCACATTAGCTCAATTTCAAGATTTATGTTGGTGTTACGTAGTGTTGTACTATAATGGTTTTACCTTATACGGCCTTTCGGAAATGCTCTATTATATCCCTCTTCTTTTTCTTCTCGGTCTATAAGGTTGCAAGATGTTGTAGTTTGTAGTGTAATGCAGTTTGTTTGGTGTTTTGGGTTTTTCTATTTGTAAATACCCCAGTTTTTTTTCCCCAGTAATAAAATTTCTTTATGAGTCGGGTTCTTCCAGTTGGAACCCTGAACCCTGCTCTTCTATCCCAAAAAAGGAAAGAAAAGGAAATGCTCTAATATATATTCAGTTCAGATATGTATTCAGGCATGTTAAAATTGAGAATTATCTATACGCGTATCATGGTTAAGAAAATTACGGGATACCAGATGCACATATATAGTTAAAGTATACCTGATGTCAACAATTAAAGTATGAAAAAGGGAAAATATTATATCAGGTTAAGATATCTACTCTAGAAATATAACCAACATAGATTCATTCTATAAAGTGTCATTGGATCTTCCATCACAAACTCCTCAAGTTTCTGTAGGATTGCAGGAATGGCTGTGGTCGAGAATATGTAGTTCTATCAGTAGAGTAATATCGAACTCAAAGAAGAACCACGATTACTCGAAGATGGATCGAACATTCGGTCCAACCTTCCTTCTAATCGATCATGATATGTGCAACTTACTTCAAAATCATGGGCAATTAACGAGTTACCTTAATCATCACATCTCATATTATTACAAATGATAAGTCTGCTGCAGCAGGCCACACGCTTGCTTAACAAGAAAGGATCAATAATTTGTGAAGATTATGGATAGGCAGTCATTTGAAGAAGTTGTACTCACTATAAAATACAGAAATACATCCAAAATCAATACACGTTGTAAAGAGAAAGGTATAAAATACAAAACTTAGACTAAATTACACACAAACTTGTGGTATGGATGCCCACGAGCTAGGATGCTGCCAAATTAACTTCTCCTCGAATAACAACGGGAGCATGTACTCTCACCGAGCTGCCATCACTTTTCACAGACGACCCTTCATCAAGCGTAGGCAAATTCATCTGCAGAGAATGCCCACCTGGAGATCTCCTAGGAGTAGATGATCCTTTCCCATTATAAGGAGAGCTTGGGCTCGATGTAAATAAAGCCAGCCCATCCTCCTGAGGCGAAGGAGACAACACAAGTTGAGTATCAACACTCGTTCCCTTCACATAAAGATTATCCTCGACAACGTCATAGCGGTCAGCGGTCCTCACCTCCTGAGCAAGAGAACACGTGCAACAAAACAACCACCCGAGGCAATCGGTAACCGAGGCATTTCCAAAGCAAAACGTATTTCCCGGAAGATTAAATCTCTTCCTCATCTGAATCCTCCAAAACCCGCCATACAATAAACCAAATACACAAAGGAAAAATCCCGCATACCCCATTGCCTCTCGAACACCCTCATTGTCAATATTAACTGCCGCCAAGTTGAAAATGAAAAAGGGGGCTAAACAAAAGAGGAGAAATGTGGCGATGTGGACGTACATGTTACCAAACCCAAGTCTGTGCATGTTCCATCCGAATACACAGCAGCAACAGAAGAAAGAGAGGTAGGCGACGGAAATATCATCCCAAACATCAAATAATCCTCCAACCCATTCGGGTCTAGTGTCTGCAACTCTTTGATTTTCTCTTTTTATAAAAGAATACCTCTTCTCAAATGACTTCATGTGGAGACTGGTAGTAACCTGAGATTGTGCTTCTTGATCGATTTCTGTCTCGTATTCCTTACCAAGGGGGCTGAGAATATTGTACACGCCAGCGATAGCTGGTGCTCCGATCGCAACGGATATACATATAGCGACTCCGATGGCGGGCCTCTTGGACCTTGGATATCCCAAATTTAGACCACATAAAGCATATTGAGCAAAGCAATTTAGATGGAGAAGGATCACAACTACCATCATATGAGCCCATTCATTGGGTTTGTATGTTCCGTTTTTGCAATAGATTTTTCTGAGCCTTAGGATATCGTTTTGTCTCCACCGACACAAGAGGATGAGATGGTAGAATCTCTTTGGGTGTTGATAAAGGCACATGAGAGTGAACAGGGCGTTTAGGATTTGGTTGTTAATTTCAAACCAAGTGTCTCTTTGGGACTTCTTTGGTATAGCGCCGTTTAACATCCCAGTCATGACGAGGAACAGAATGGCGCCAGAGATGGTTACACAAAGAATCCAAACAAATAAAGCCATGTTCATTGGATCTCTTATCCATTGCTTACACATTTCTCTTAGTGAAGCCCAATCGATTTTCTTGATGAAGTCATGAAAATGTCTTCTGGAGCTTTGTTTGGCAGAAGGAACTGATCGCGAGATCTCGTCCTTCACCTCGGCAAGACGTCGGAATGAAGGAGAAGGATCGAATTTCTTAATTTTATCTTTACTAGGAAAAGCTCTTACAATGTCAATATATAAGTTCTTGCGCTTGTTCTCATTTAGAAGCCCTCTTTGAGATGACTGAATTTGAAGAGGGACCGGGTCCTTGGTCTTTTCTAGCTCTTGCTGAATTTCATCAGTGTCCTTTTCATTACTGCCTGAAACCATTCTCCTCCACAATTAAACCCAAATGTTCCAATCAAGCTGCGAGTCTTGAATTTCAAGAAGTATATAAGCTTGAAGTGTGGCGAGGAGATTACTATTTGCTGGATATTTAGCCTATATCAATTTCTGTAAAATAAGTCAAATACATCAGCTTTCTGTAATGCATATAAGTTTCACAATGAAGACTACAAAAGGTTAAAAAAGAAAATTCATAAAAGAATGATTTCAATATGGAAAAGGAACATCAATCGTGAAAGCAGTAAATAAAACACAAGCACCAGCAGCTGAAGCAGTAACAGTTATATTTGAAAGGGTGGGAGCACATAGCAAGTTGTTGGGGTGCATGTATCGAGGTTTTATTATTACTAGGCTCCTGAACCATCATCATCGTATAAGCCCTTTCCCATCAAAATGGGGTTGGCTTATGAAGCTAGGCTATGAAACACGGATACTTGTAAATGCCTCACAAATAGTCCTCGATCGCAAATCGGAGTCCGAAACTCTCGGAAATTTTCGGATTCGCTCAGACCTGCAAATGTCTCACCAACATCTTTTGAGACGACGCTGTTTACCCTCTTTAGGATCTCTAACAATCGAACGTTAAAATAAATGTCGAGTTTAAACAAACAAATTTAGAGGTTTGAAAGTTTGACCAGAAGGTCTTGAGATTTGAGACTTCCAATAAGCGTAGACACTTACCATTAATTATACATGTTGTCTCGGAAAATACCAAGACGGGAAACCATGTTAAGTCGTTCTAAATCACATCATTTAAGCAAATAGATCCCATAAAAGATATATGTACTTGCAAAGAAATGACAATATGAAAATGAAACGAGTCATCAAAAGTTTCATTTATATTAATTTGTGTACGATTTCGGTACATATACATTTACTTTACATCTCAAATTTATATAAAGAAAATAAAAAGAAATACAAGTGCACTTTGATAAGTGAAGGGGGTTTAATATCAAAGATGATAGCATTTCAAATTTAAGTGGACGCTTCCATTTATGAGACCCAAATCCTAGGCTTTTATAAGTGGATATATTCAATGGGGCCTACACTAACAATTATATGTAGAAAATGCCTTCACTTAAAAGAAGAATTTTTCATGACAGGATGGCCACCCGAGGGTCTGGTAGGGTCCCGACCACCGGATGGGGTCCCACCCCTCGTTTAATAAGTGGGAAACACTTCATTTTAAATGTCTAAATTTGTTTTGAAAAGAACGTAAAATTTTACTTTATGTTCAAAGTTCGTTCAAGGACGTTAGTTCTATAGTTTTCATGTCCATACACGGTATTGTTTCGAAACTTAATGAGTTATCTTTCATATTCATTGAACAGTTTGCAATTTGGTGCTCTTGGATGAGTAATAGCCGTTTTGCTCAGACGTGTCTAAACTGGCAGAATCAACCCGAAAATCTGCTTTAAAAACATAGGGCTTTTTTATGTTCAAGGTTTTGTTTGAGGAGATAGAGTTTCTTCTATTTTCAATTTGTATAGTACATAGAGTTAACAAAATATGGCTTTCCTTATTTCTATTTGCTTTGTAGAACATAAGATCCCCCCCCCCTTTCTACTTGCTTTGTAAAGCATAGGGATTCCCCCATTTCTACTTGTTCATAGAAAGTCGGGTTTCCCTGTTTCTAAATTTGTAAAGAACAAAGAGTGGCATATGTTCCAAATTTCGGAAAATGCTTGATGTGTTCATGCTCTTTGACTTTGTTTGACGGGGAAGAGAACCGAGGGTAACGTCTTGTTATGAGAACTTATTAAAAATTCTTAAATATTCTACCTAGACTCCTAAAAGAGATCAACCCAGAGAAAAAAGAGAAGAATCGAAGAAGATAAATGCTTTCATCAACTTTTTCTCTTCTTACTTCTTCCTCTACTCTTTTTAATCTTTCAAGAAAGAGAAAGAATGAGAGAGAATAATAGAGATAGATTGATACCTTATTTTTCTTTTTTCGAGAAGATATATATACCTCTACTCCTTTGAGAGGAATGGGGAGTAGTTATCAAAACTCCTCCAACCTTTCTTTTTTAAAAAGAAAATAGGAAAAAGAAAATAACTTCCCCTTCCATCTTTGGGAAACTTAAATGGTTGTTGGGAGCCTCATTTGAGGTACCGTTTTTGTTTTTAAAGCAGTGGAATATTCGACTTGGGATACCTGATTTAGGGCACCTAAAATTCGGGTACAGCTTGTGCAGGGTTTAATGAACCGGCCATAACTCTGTCTAAGAACGTCCAAACGATCCGCCGTTTGATTTTCTAGAAACTAGACTCAATAGGCTTTCAAATGACTCCTCATTTGCCCTAATTGGCCAAGTGTACTGGAATTTATAGTTATTTGAATCCAGCCTATGTGTGGGTTCATAAATACCCGATTTGAGCACTTTAGGAAGTCAATATTTTTGACTCCAACAAATACCCTATCATCAATGAATGCATACAACTTATATATAAGTAGGATGCATAAGATTCATTTTTTATGTCAACAGACAACTCTACTCTCCTCTTTCTTTCTAAAATTACGGGGCTTGTTTGGTAGCTAGGGGATGGAGATTCATGAATATTTGTTGGAAAAAATCTTCATTTCATATATTTGGTTAGCAACAAACTTAAGTTGAAAATGGAAATGGAAATGCAAAAGGCAACAAATTCTTGCAACATCTGTTGCACTCATATTGGTTATAACAAGAGTTGCAACTTTGGGAATAATGAGCATAGCAAATTATTATGTGATGCCATATAAGATTACACGCGACACCTAGACAGATTTGCAACATATGTTGCATATTCTCTTGTTTTTTGTTCTACCAAACAAAAAAAGTTGTTTGGATTTGGAAATCCTATCTCAAATGTTGAATTTAACCAAACAAGGGATTGGAGACTTATAATTTGCAACATTTGTTGCATGCAACAAATGTTGCATGAAACAAATAATACATCTTTTCTTGTTGCTAACCAAAAAGCCCTTAAGACGCTCGCAAATTTGAAAGCGGATTGCATATCTAACATAACGCCATTATTTATTATTATTATTATATATTTAAATGTATATCTTAATATAGATTCATATTCATTTAATTAAAAATCAATATAAAACGGTATCCCGAATCCTAGGATTTTGGAAAATTACGAATCCGTGAATCCGTGTCGTATCCGTATCCAAACACATACTACATAGAGGCTAGGACCCATACAAGAATTGATAAAGTTTCACGACTGAGATCACACCTATCTTCATTGGTGTCAAATTCCTAAACAAAGAAATTAGGCTCTCCAAAATCCTAAATAGCCAGTTGGCACCCACAAATTCTCCTACGCTCTTCAAAAAGTCTAATGCAGGGTTCATGAAAAATTACTGAAATGGCAAGCTAAAGGGCACATATGCATCGTTTGGATTTGGAATTTATTGAAACTTAGAAACATAAGGATTAGCATTACATTCTTCTAATTTAAACAGATTCCAAAGCAGTACTTATTTAATACAATATCACTGAGTTGATTGCATTGGAAGGGTTCGAGATATAAAGACCAATCCACACCAAAATTTGGGACAAAAAAGCATAAGATCGTTCATGAAAAAAGAAAAGCCCAAATTTTCCTTCAATATATGTCGTCTATAACCATTCTCTCAAAAAAAATATGTTGTCTATAACCAAAATGCAGCATGCAAGTACCGATAAAGACATACCCGATGTCCTACCAACAACTATCATGTGTGTCAGTGACCAACATTTATACACCATAATATTCATTAGATTTTCTCAAGTACACTCAGATTCTTGATTTTCCAACATTCTTACCCATAAGCAGTGTCAGTTTTGTAGATTTTCAATAAAATATTCCTTCAATCTCATGGATATTCTATTATCATATAGTTCTCCATAAGCACTTGCACCATATGTTCATTTCTTCACACAATTAGGTAACAATATATTTTGTTTCCGTCATCTAAAACTAAATTGATTAGGTTCTGAGGCAACTATCACCTTAAGATTGAACTTATTTTTACTATAATATCCCAAAATAAAATCAATGACAAGTGACAACTAATTACATCCTAAATTAATTGATTAAAGCAATTCACGATCCTATTTGAGACGAGCCAAACGGAATATCGTTCAACACCTGCCATTTTCAAATTAATCAAACATTTTCATTGCGAAAACTGCAATATTGCACTACTCCATGTTTGATCCATAAAGTGATTACTTAATGCTTTTAGTTAGTGAATGAACTTAAACACACTTAATCAGTTTAAAGGTCTTTCCACTTGCTAATAAATGAGAACTGTATAGCCAAGTGTATCTATAGCATAACCATGCATGGAAGAACTTTAAGTCCTTATCTTGAATATGTCATATAGCCGAAGGTCGCTATTATAATACAAGCCTCTCTCTCTCTCTCTCTCTCTATATATATATATATATATATATATATATATGAGAATAATGGAGGAAAGAGGCCATAGGAGGGAATTCCCTCCTATGGCGTCGAAAAAATACCCCCTCCACCAATTTTTCCGACGATCGGCCCCCATCATCTTCATCGTCATCATCTAAGATGTGCGTACACCAAATTTCATGTGATTCTACAACTTTTTCACCGTTGATTTAGCAATGTAAAAAGTTCTATTGTCGGTAAACCGTTAATTTTGAACCCACTAAATTAACGGTGAAAAAGTTGTGGAATCACATGAAATTTGGTGTACGCACATCTTAGACGATGACGATGAAGATGATGGGGGCCGATCGTCGGAAAAATTGATGGAGGGGGTATTTTTCCGACGCCATAGGAGGGAATTCCCTCCTATGGCATCTTTTCTCCATTATTCTCTCTCTCTCTCTCTCTCTCTATATATATATATATATATATATTACTCGAGTGTGGAACAAGGCCAAGACAATGTATAGGCTCACGTGAGGCGCGAAACAAAAAGCGGTAGGCTCATGTGAGGTGCGGAACGGAAAGCGGTGTGTGTGTATGAGGAAAATGTATCTACATTGGGTTGTAGAGAATTTCTCTACATCTCAAGGCCAAATCACATGGGAAGCCATGTGGGTCTAATGCACACGTAGTGGGGATCACACGTTTTTCCATGTGATTTGTACTAGAGACATAGAGTATTCTCTATGACTAGATGTAGATACATTTTCCTCTCTCTATATATATACATATATATATACAGACACACACACACACACACACACACACACATATATACATATATACATATACACACAGACATATATATATTGCAAACCGGTCCGCATTTTTAAAAAACGGGAACTCCCAATCTACGACATATTTTATCAATCCGATCCATTCAAGTTGATCACCTTACCCTCAAATATATGTGTATGAAAAATCAAAGGGTTTAAAGACCTCTTTAGTCTATGTATCGGATGAATTTTATTTGCATTTTTGAAAGACGTCCATTTTTGCACCCATCGATGCATATGCTAGAGGTATTTAAATTCTTTGATTTTTCATATACATATATTTGAGGGTAGGATGATCAACTTGAACTGATTGGATTGTTAAAATATGTCGTAGATCGGGAGTTCCCGTTTTTAAAAAACACGGACCAGTTTGCAATGGATCACTCCTGTGTGTGTGTGTATACCGCTTTCCGTTGCGCACCTCCAAAGGACGTGAGCCTATACATTTTCTTGGCCTTGTTCCACACTCAAGTAATAAATGGGTTCAATCATGGTGGTTGGTAATCAATTTTCCAAAACAGCACATCTGTGGTATTTTTCTGTGGTATTTTTCACACATGGTTGATCTTTGATCATTTCCAACTGCGAACCCCAAGTTCCGACGGTCATGAGAGGGAGCTTCTGGAGTAACATTCACTCCAATCCCGCACTGATCTCGCAACCATGATTCGGTTCCCAATAGATGGTGTGCCAATAAAAGCTTTGTAGACTTTGACAACATTTCGGTGGGTACGAGTCAAGTTCACTTGCATCATTGCATGTAAGCCTATAATTTAATCACTATAGTATGGAAGATATCAATGATTTCTAAAAGGTTTTTTGATGGCTTCAAGACAGTGATAAACAGAAGGGGTCCATACACAAACTCACAAACTTCGATTGTAACCCTAATCTACATGACAGTTTGCGACTTGCGGATACACTTCAGTAAACCCTAATTCCACAAATTTATTCATCACTCACCAAAATTTCATTCCTTTTACATAAAAATTACTAGGCTTTCAATCAATAACGAATAAGTACATGAGAATTAACAAAAAGAATTCCAATCACTAAATTTCAACTCAACCCCATCACAGGATCAAGGCGACAAAAAATACCCCCAAAAAAAATCGAAAGATTCAATCTCGTGATGGGGTTTTCAATAATCAAAGCAATTTCAAGCCCGCATCATAAAAAAGCCAATGAAAATGAAAATTGCAACTTGGAGCAGTGAAGCAACGCACCTAATCAACGTGGAGATGGGTCGAAACAGTGAAAAGAAGGAATCCAAAGAGGCGAAAAGGAGCCTCTATTTATTTTTTGTTTCTTTTTCTTCGATCAATAATTTTGTAGTGTAAATGTCAGCCTAGCCGTTGGAATTTTTGTTGTGTAATAATAATTGGGTTAATTGTCGATTTTTCTTAGGTTAGGACTTTGTAATATAACCCCTTCCAAACTTTGCTATTTTCATACATCACCGCCCATACAATTTATTTTTTTCATATATCACCCTGCCTGCCTCGGCAAACAAAGGATATTCAAAAATAAATATTTTGCGACATGCCTGAGATTTGATAAAAGAAATGTGCATTAGCGGTATTTGTGGGAGCAGTTTGTGCTAGCTTTTTGGCGAAAAAAGAACAACGCAACGACGATTGAAAGAAAAAGTCGTTCATTAAGCCCTTTCAGGCTTAATTAGCATCTTTCTCAACAAATAGTATGCGGTATTGGAATAGGTGGCACGCAGCAGATGACGTATTGTTCACGTAGGCCCACTAGATTCCTGAAGGGCTACGGAGCTGGAATAAGTATGATACATTGGGGACCTTCCTCGGCATCTCGTCTCCGAGGATGCATCCGAACTTTTAGAGACCTTTCGGAGTACCTTCCCTTTGCTCCTAGCGACCAGCCAACAGCTTGCCCTCAAACAATCCCACAGCCGAGCTTTTCACTGCCTCCTTGCTCGTATTTGAGCTGTTACAGAGTTGAGCTTCCTCAACCTCCTCGCTCGCCTCCGAGCTATCCACCGAGCGGAGCTTCCTCGGCTTCCCTGTTCAACTGAGAGCACGGAGCCCAAGCGCCCCCGTAACGGTTCCGTGTATCTTGCCAAAACCATCTCCGCCGCTCCACGTCCCACGTCCCATGCTGGCACGTCTCTCCATTAATGAGCATATCCCGCTATTAATGGACGTATCCCGCCATCAACACGAACGTAACGCATGGGCATAACGGACGGTGAAAATCTCACGCTAGTTTGCTCTAAGCAACCGCTATATAAACCCTCTCTTCCAGACAACTCAGGTAACTCAAACTCATTCCAATACGCCGCTACCCTGCCATTATTCCTCAGCACTGACTTGATCGTCGGAGGGTCCTACGTTGATTTCCCACCCCGAGACTTCCCTTATAGGTGGCTCGGTGTCAACGACAACCAACCACCCATTACGATCCACATACTCAACTCTCACACCAAATCACAACCGTTCAGCACCGCTGGAAGCAAGATCGACGGAAGAAAACATTTGAGGGAGATTCCGACATCCACCAGTTGGCACCGTCTGTGGGAAGCTAAAGGCTTTCCACCCAAAAAGTTGATTTTCCACCTTCGATTCAATGGTCAGCGATAACCGCGATGATCCCAGCACGAGCCGCCCCCGTCCTCCACAACGGAGGCCGGAGCGGTCCTACTTCACCTCCTAACGTCGTCAACGCCTTATCTGCACGGATTGATAGGATCACGGCGATGGTGGACGCGCTCGCTCATGTTCAAACAGCCGGCTATGCCCGTTAAACCGCTGTCCCTACCCCCGGAACGACAGCGTGCGCAGGACGATAAAGGGGCACGTTCAAGCCCTCGATCTCGCTCGTGCTCATCTTGATGGCACCGAACACCAGCGTGCTGATTCCGGCAGTTATGATCCGCATACGAGGAATGATTCCATGACCCGTTGGGCGTCGGATAGCTCAACACCAAGATCTCATGGGAGACCAAGCTATCACTTCAATGCCCGTCGCACTTTCTCGCCCCCTGAAGAGATGTCGATCAGATCGCCTGATTCCAGGCAAGACCGACGTCACCACTCTCATCGAGGCCACGCATATGGCGAACGTCGGGGCCATCCACGAAGGGTCCACCCCGAAGATTTGAGGAACGTGATAGAGCGAAGCCAAAACTGCTCCATCGCGCAAGCCCGGAGCAGGGATAGCAGGCGCTTCGACTATGGAGAATCCTTGGGATACCAACAGCGAATCGAGGCCCTCGAGAAGAAAATTGAAAACATGCGACACGATCCCCGTTCGGTCGGTGGGGTGGCGAAGTACTCCGCTGATTCGCTCATGAGGCCCTTTACAGAGCAGCTACTAGGTGAGCGGGTCTTGTTTAGGAACAAACCGCCCAAAGTGGCCCTCTTCGACGGGAAGTCTGGCCCAAAGGACCGCTTGGACGCGTTTACAGGGGGCATGAGATTCCAAGACAACTCAGATGCAGCTTAGTGCTGAGCCTTTCCCACCACCCTCATCCAGGCCGGCTGGGATTGGTTTCGTAGGCTTGCTCCACGCTCGATCTCGACCTTTGACGAGCTAGTGACCCAATTCCTTGGTCATTTCGTCGGTAACCGACGACAGAAAAGGACGGTCAACTACCTGTTCACCATCAAGAGTGGAGACAGGGAATCCTTTAAGGGATACGCCACCTGCTTCTATAATGCCTTTTTAGAAGTCCCCGAGCACCGCGACGAAATGGTTATCACTGTCTTGAGGTCGGATCTTAGGCACAAAGAGTGGCTCCGCAACCTAACACCATGGCCGAAGTAAAAGCATGAACCGAGCGAGAAATCCAACTCGATTCGGAGATGAACGCCAACCTACCCCGAGGTGACCTAACGGATTAAAAAAGATAGGACGGAGAGGAGAAAAAGAAGGCCGATCGTCCAAAGCCTTATTCTTCGAGATTTCATGAGTACACTCCTCTGAACGTCTTCCAGACTGAGCTACTAGAGGAGGCTAAGGGCAAGAGGTTTTTCAAACTTCCGCCGGCTAATCAGAGGCCGGGCAAGCAACTCCGCGGCCTGTACTGCGCCTACCATAGGTCGCAGGGACACCCGACCGAGAGCTGCAAACAACTCCGTGACTATATTGAGGAACTGATTTGCTCCGGTCACCTGGCGAAATACCCGTGAGACAAGCGGCAGGCAGAGCGGGAGTAAATGGACCAACCCCCTCCTGGGGATTTGACGATCAGGGAGATCATGGTCGTCTCAGTAGGTTCGGCTTCGGACGACGGTGGGACCACCGCCTCCGACTGGTCATGACCATGAGTGAGCTGCCCGATAAGAAGTGCAAGAAGGACGACCCGATCACCTTCACCAACGAAGACCTTCATGGCATATCACTCCCGCATAATGACCCCTTGTGATAACATCCCGGGTTAATCGATACGGGATTCAGAGAATATTTATCGACTCCGAGCATGGATAGGACCGGCCCCGTGACAAAAAGAATGAATCCATAAATTAGTTTAATATAATTCTTCTTTTTAGAAATAAATGTATATAAAATGGGCAAAAAGCCAAAATTTTGTAAACCCCATGGGTTATGTGCAAAAAGAGATAAGCACATAAGGCATGGGGTGGCACGAGTGCCTTTTGGCAAAGTTCAAGGGGCTATATGTAAAGTGTGTAGTCTATAAAGGCAAACATGATTAAAAAATCAACAACTTTTTCATTCTTTCAAGATTAGGGTTTGTGTGCCTCCTTCTCCTTTCTCAAGGTTTTAAAGCTTTTTCTCTTTTTTGAATTAAATCATGAGTTTAACTCTTCCTTTACCAGAAAGAAATAGTTTTTCAGCATAAAACCCTTGAAGGGGAACTCAGATCTCCCATCAAATCGCTAAAAGGGGAGATTTTTAAGTATCACCCCTTTTCCCAAGATCCAATCAACAGAGAGGAGGAAAAAGTAGACCCATCTCAAAAAATCCCACTTTGGGAAAATCCAAGACTCAAGAGAAGATCCAGGGCTTAAGGGAGAAGAAAGGGATCCCCTTTGATCACCTCGAAGATCTTTGAGGAGTTCAACTCCAAGATCCAAATTCTCAAAAGAGTTTAACTTCACATCCAGACCCTTTAGGAGTTTAACTCCAAATCCAAGTCTTTTAGGAGTTTAACTCCAAATTTATACCTAATTCCTGTTTGGGAGTTCAACTCCAAAGCCCCTAGGGAGTTCAACTCCCAGCTCATGGGCTAAGCCCCTTTCTCTGCTGGTATTTCCAGCGGTCGCATGCCGTGCATGTGACCCGCTGGCACCTAGTGTCTACGCGCAGGGCACGTGACCCGCGGGCGCCCGGCGCCTACGCGCAGCTCACGTGACCCGCGGGCGCCCAACGCCCACGCGTCGTTCACGTGACCCGGAGCTCCCATGTTCCTCATACGTGGTCTACGGGTGTTCAGCGCCCACACGCCACGCATGCGTCCTTAGGACGCTCCTCGCCCCTCTTTTCTCCTGCACTCCACACTAAAAATACCTCCACCGTTAGAAAAATTTTCTAACGGGGCGCTGCTAACCCCCTTGATTCCCAGCTCGCTATCCTGGTAGCAGGACCTCCATAAACTCTTCGTGGCCCCCGATACATCCAAGTCCCCTCCAAAACACAACACACGCACACTGCACATTGAGTTCACATAACAAGTTGACCCATCAATCGGAGGTTCCTTCGCTTCAAAGGCGAGGGGTAATTAACGACAACTTAGTTCGCGGCTGCCGGAGATTCGGATCCCCACGGTCAATAAACCCCGGCCCACCGTAGACAGGCGGAATCTGTAATGCGTCTGACAAGCGACGTGTATTCCCATCTCAATAGGGTGACGAAAAACACCCTAGAGCGATCCCATCTGCTCTCCGAGACCAGACCCAGCTCGTGGGCCGTATGCATCTTGTCAAACGCCTCATCCATTTCCTGCGGGGACAGAGCATTATAAAGACCCGGGGAAGACTTCCATATCGTGTAGATTAGCACCTGCAGGAGAGGAGATCGACAGGGAAGTAGACACCCACAGTGGCCCTCCAGACGACCTAGAAATATATGTCATCCCGAGATACGATCTCCCTGATGGTGCATGCGCAGCCCGTCATCAGGAAGAAATGAAACGTCTAGAAGGAAATCAACGTGGGTGTCCGAAGGGGAGGCCATACCTTCGATATTTATAGCCTCAACAAAAGTCTTCCAATGGCCGAGATCTTTTCATGCCACAGCGCGAATTACGAAATATCGCATCTTCTCGATAAGGCACGGCTATGTGGCAACTGATTACTAGCCCACTCCCCTTATCCAGGTCAAGGAAGGTTGAATGACATCCCCAAGAAATCCCAAGAATCAAGGAGGCCAAGATACGAAAACCCTCATCGTGAGGTGACCGAGTAGTTTCCTGCTCGGCTCATCCGCTGAGGGTAGCTTCCTGCCCAACTACTCTGTGGATCCAAAGCCCCCATCACGAGGCGTCCGAGTAGTTTCTTGCTCGGCTCATCCGCTGAGGGCAGATTCTTGCCCGTCTGCTTTGCGGATCCAAAGCCCTCATCACGAGGTGCCGAGTAGTTTCTTGCTCGGCTACTCTTCTAAGGGCAGCTTCCTGCCCGGCTACTCTGCGGATCCAAAGCTCTCGTCACAAGACGATTGAGTAGTTTCCTGTTCGGCTCATCCGCTGAAGGCAA
Source organism: Agapanthus africanus (assembly GCA_030015575.1). Taxonomy (NCBI): domain Eukaryota; kingdom Viridiplantae; phylum Streptophyta; class Magnoliopsida; order Asparagales; family Amaryllidaceae; genus Agapanthus; species Agapanthus africanus. The sequence continues at coordinate 550,824,760 of JASDDO010000031.1, forward strand.
CTTCCTGCCCGACTACTCTGCGGATCTAAAGCCCCCATCACGAGGCGTCCGAGTAGTTTCCTGCTCGGCTACTCCGTGGATCCAAAGCCCTCATCACGAGGCGTCCGAGTAGTTTCCTACTCGGCTAATCCGCTGAGGGCAGCTTCCTGTCCGGCTAATCTGCGGATCTAAAGCCTTCGTCACGAGGCGACCAAATAGTTTCCTGTTCGGCTAATCCGCTGAGGGCAGTTTCCTGCCCGGCTACTCTGCAGATCCAAAGCCCTATCACGAGGCATCGGAGTAGTTTCTTGCTCATCCGAGGCTGAGTCCAGGGACACCGATCCGCCTATACTTGGCATTCACTCGCTCGTATGTCGCACTCGGTCATCACCACAACTCCGGGGTGAGGAAGGAAGCCGATCCTACTTGGTGTTCACTCATTCGTATGTCGCGCTCGATTATCACCTCGACTCCGGGATGAGGAAGGACACCGATCTACTTATACTTGGCGTTCGCTCATTCGAAATTCACGCTCGCTCGACACTCGACTCTATATATACTTAGTATCCGCGAGACACCGGCCTATCTACACTTGCAAAAATAAAAATATTGCATAGGCGGGCTAAAAAAACTTTATTTATATTCAACACTATGAACAAGGTATTAAGGGCTCCCCAGCCTTATAAGATGCCCGAAGGCTTACAAAATTTAATAATAAAAGCGGGAGTAGCTCAAGCTGCCTTCTCGGCTGCCACTTCTCCCTGCCCAGCGCTTCCATCAGGAGCTACGATGGCGGCCTCCGGCTCGGCGCTTCCGCCCGCCACCTTGCCTCCCCCTGCTGGCTTAGCACTGCCTCCCTGGGGCACTTCCTCGGCAAGGGGATACCTTGCACGAAGCTCCTAGTCATCAAACCCGGGCATAGCTTCCTTGACCGCGTCAAGAGCGTTGTGCCACCCGACGGCCGCGGAGTCAGCAAGGTCGATGTAGAATTGATCGGAAGCCTTGTACTCCTCCACGGCCTTTTCCGCTATGCCCTCGGTACGCTTCGCCGCCTCGTAGGACGTCCGGGCATCCCTTTTGAATGAGTCCCTCTGCCTTTTTATGGCGTCAAAGAGCTCTTTGACCTTCTCCATATGAGCCTGAATAGCCCGGTTAGAGTCAGTCAGGAGTCGATGGGACTCCTTCAGTCTGGCGACCGTCAGGCCCTCCACGACTAACCTCAAGTCGGGGAGGGCCGCCTTTTCCTCCGCATGTTGCAGTTGGGCGAGGAGCTCTTCCTCTCGCGAGGAAGATTCACCGGCCTTCTTCATCGCCGGGGCCAGCTCCTAGGCATCCATGGCAGTGAGAAGGATGCAATGCTGCAGGACCTACGGAAAAAAAGAACCGTGTTAGGAGCAAAAACAGAGAAAAAACACTTGGAGAATTTTTTGGAAAGTTACCGACCTGAACGGTCTTCTAAGCTATCGCCGCCACTTGGGCCTTCATGTGCCTCGGGGAATCTTGGCCCCCACTACCTCCTCCATGTCCATCAGTAAACTATTGGCCATAGAGAGCCCTGAAGGCACTTCGATGTAGAAGTCACCCTCCTGCACCTGTATCCCGGTCGGGGGTGGTCGAGAAACCACCATCATCTGCCTCTTGAGAGGAGATTCAGCAGAGGGCGGCACCTCTACCCTAGCATGGGGCGATGGATCCCGTGCATGCTTTTGCCCTCCTCCTCGGCGTTCCTCTGGAATGGAAGGGGCTGCGGAAACCCTGGCAGAAGGGGATTGCTGAGGAGCCGTGCTAGGTGAGGATCGGGACAAGCTCGCGCCACCGCCCTTCCTCCCCTGTACCCTAGCCGCCATGACTGTTGGGGTCAAAAATTACACTCTGGTTGACCAAGTCAAAGTCAAAGTCAACCCCAGACCAGGTGGGCCCATGCCCAGGCCAGGTGGGCCCATGCCCAAGTCAAGCCCTGCGGTCGGCCTCCCCCATGCCAGAATGAAATCATGTAATAAATAATTTTGATGCAATTTTTTATGCATGAATGTAAGAAAAATGGGCATAAAGCTGAATTTTTGTAATGCCCATGGCTCATGTGCAAAAGAAATGAGCACATGAGGCATGGGATGGGCAAATTACCATTTTGTAAAGCCCAAGGGGTTATATGTAAATATGTAAGCCTATAAAAGGCAACATGATAATGAAATAAAGCGAAAGAATTTATTCCCCTCAAATTCTAGGGTTTCTGTGCCTCCTTCTCCTTCCTTAAGGTTCTAAACCTTCTTCCTCATTTTGAATTAAATCAAGAGTTTAACTCTTTCTTTTTCAAAAAGAAATGGTTTTTCACCATAAAACCCACAAAAGGGAGATCGGATCTCCCATCAGATCTCTAAAGGGGAGATTTTGAATCTCACCCCCCTTTTCCTTCAAAATCCAGTCAACGAAGAGCAGGAAAAAGGAGACCCATCTCCAAAAATCTCATTCCGGAAGGATCCAAGGCTCAAAAGAAGATCCACAGATCTCTAGGAGTTTAACTCCATTCAAGATCTGTTGGAGTTTAATTCCATAAATCAAACCCATTTTTAAGAGTTTAACTCCAATTCTATACATAATTCTTTAGGAGTTTAACTCCTAACCCAGGGGCTAAGTCCCTTTTCTGCTGGTGTTTCCAGCGGTCGCGTGCCGCGCACGTGACCCGCGGGCGCCCAGCTGGCGTGTGCAGGACACGTGACTTGCGGGTGCTAAGCGCCCACATGCGCCTCACGCGACACGCGGACGCCCAGCGCCCAGCGGTCGTGTGCAGCGCACGTGACCTGCAAGTGCCCAGTGGTCGCGTGTAGGACACGTGACCCGTGGGCGCTAAGCGCCCACGTGCGCCTAACGCGACCCGCGGGCGCCCAACCCCCAGCAGTCGCGTGCTGCGCACGTGACCCGCTGGCGCCTCACGTGACCCGCGGGCGCCCAACGCCCAGCGGTCGCGTACTGCGCACGTGACCCGCTGGCGCCTAGCGCCCATGCGCCAGGTACGTGATCCGTGGACGCCAAGCGCTCACACGCCAGGCACGTGACCCGCGGACGCCCAACGCCCACGTGCCATGCACACATCTTTAAGACGCTCCTCACCCCTTATTTTCCATGCACTCCACTCCAGAAACACGTCCCCCGTTAGGAAAAAGTTTCTAACGAGGCGCTGCCCCGCACCCCGCAAGGAGACTACTAGTCCCCTTGACCCCCAGCCTGCTATCCGGGTAGCAGGACCCCCGTAAAACTATACGGAGCCCCCGATATATCCAAAACCCCTTCAAAACACTACACTGCACATTGAGTTCACATGACTTGTTTGACCCGTCAATCGGAGGTTCTCTCGCTCCAAAGGCGAGGGGTAATTAACGGCAGTTTAGTCCGCGGCTGCCGGAGATTCGGATCCCCACAACAATAAACCCCAGCGTACCCTAGGCAGGGGGAATTTGTAATGCGCCTGAAAAGCACGCGTGTATTCCCATCTCAATGGGGTGACGAAAAACATCCTACAATGACAGCCATGAACATCCTACAATGACAGCCATGATTTTCGAGCGATCTATCGGCTCTGCGAGATATACATAAGAAAAAGAAAGTAGGGTGACAGCGACTAAAAACAACAAAATTATGATAAAATCATGCTAAGTCTAAATAGATCGGCGAAGCGCTAACTTACCCCTAAAGCGTGCGGGACTGAGTCCCTCCCAGCTCAAAACCTGCCCGGAAAGCAGGTCATCAGCCCGCTGGATCGGTTCCCGCTGCGACACCACCCTCGCCTCTGGGCATTCGACTGTCTGACCTTAGGGAAATCGGTCTTATGCCACTTGATGGGCACGGGCTAATCCTCACCCTTTGGAGTCCCGACGAAGACAAACTTTTCCTTTCATTCGTGGATGGAAGAAGAGACGACCACTACCCCAGACCTGGCCGCCTTATCCTTATGTTTTTTGAAAGAAAGGCACACCCAGCTCGGTTTGTCCTTACTAGTACTGAGATGATTTTTATAACAAAGAAAGGAGAGGAGAAGGCTCAAGTCAAAAGGGATCCGATCAATCTTCAACCGAACAAGACACCCGAGGAGGATCCTCCATGAATTTGGCGCTAGCTGGCCCAGAGCGAGACGGAAATAATGGAGTACGGCACAAACTTCAGGCGAGAAGGGCAGACACATCCCTGCCCCAGAATACTTCCAAGTACACGGCAATCTGCACCTGGTCTACCTACTCACTTTCCCTGACCAGACAAAGTGAATAGCCAGGGAGAATGTGGAAACGAGGTCGGATATCGGAAAGCTCATCTAAGCAGTTCAAAATTGAGGGAGCATCGCGGGTATTTTCAATGCGCACCTTGGGGGCCCTCTTCTTCCCCCGACGATGAAGGATAAGGGCATCGTCCCCTCTGGGGGGCAAGCCCGACACAGAAGACAAAGATGAAGAGGAAGAAGAACTCTCTTGGCTGTCGGAAGCTGAGGAGGAAGAAGACCCATTAGACTCGGCTTCAGAAGCTGAAGCCTCATCGCCCGACTCAACCCCAACTACATCAAAGATATTTCGGAAGAAGACATCTAACCTGATTCAAAGAAGAATTGGCCGAAGAAGGGTTTTTAGCGGAAGTTCCGACCTAAGCAAAGGTGCGCCGGGAAATCTTTAGACGGAAAGAGACGACTAGAGCAAAGTATTTTCCAAGGGATGGCCTTCCCTATTTATACACTCGGCAAGAAAATATCCAACGGCCCAAATCCGTTCCCGCTGAAATGAAGAGTCACACCCAACGGCCATAAGGACTCCATGTGGCGAACGGCCATTGGACACCTCCCCCCGCTCGGATTCGAATGACAACCCTTCGCATCCTGCCACCTTGCGGCGGACACGTGGCACAAAAGCCAATAGACTGAGCGAGCAAAGCGGTGTCCCTTTTAAAGCGCAATCATTTCACTGATCCGCCGATGTCACCAAAGTTACGCGTGGGAATGGAGGCGCTTCATGAGTCGCTACATGGATCCAAGAATCCAAGAGGCGTAGCCGCCAAACGTCGCATATTCCTCGGACAACCCATTATAGAGAATTCTCGGCTGAATCATTAAAAACCGGGCAGGCCACACTCGACCCAACCCATAAATAGGTCAGAGCGAGAGTGGGGGGCTAGTGATGAGGCTCATAAGTAGGAATTCCCCAGATCATGACACGTAGTAGATGACGTGTCGTCCACGTAGGCCCACTAGATTCCTGGGGGGCTACGGAGCTGGAATAAGTATGATACATTGGGATTTTCCTTGGCACCTCGTCTCTGAGTCTGCATCCGACCTTTTGGAGACCTCCCCGGAATACCTTCCCTATGCACCTAGCGACTAGATAACAGCTCGCCTCCGATCAATCCTACAGCCGAGCTTTCACAGCCTCCTTGCTCGTCTCCGAGCTGTTACAGAGCCGAGCTTTCTCGGCCTCCTTGCTCGCCTCCGAGCTAAGCTTCGTCGGCTTCCCTGTTCAACCGAGAGCACGGAGTTCAAGCGCCCCTGTAACGGCTTCGTGTATCTCGCCAAAACGAGATCTTCGCCGCTCCACGTCCCGCATCCCACGCTGGCGCGTCTCTCTATTAATAAGCGTATCCCGCTATTAATGGACGTATCCCACCATCAACCCGAACGTGACGCATGGACGTAACGGACGGTGAGAATCTCGCGCCGGTTCGCTCTAAACGACCGCTATATAAACCCTCTCTTCCAAACGACTCAGGTAACTCAAACTCATTCCAATACACCGCTACTCTGACATTATTTCTTGGTACTTACTTGATCGTGGGAGGGTCTTACGGTGGTTTCCCATCCTGGGACTTCCCTTGCAGGTAGCTTGGCGTCAACGGCAACCAACCACCCATTGAGATCTACACACTCAAACCTCACACCAAATCTCAACCGTTCAGCACCGCTGACAGCAAGATCGATGGAGAACAACATCCGAGGGAGATTCCGACATCCATCAGTTTGGAAATAAGCCAATCATAGGCTCCACATTCATATTCAAGATGTTTACGAATAGGACTGGTTACTATAAGGCTTGCAAGCAAATGAGCTAATTGTGGAAATTCTCCAGCTATGGGCCAGCCTAGGCCTTCTTTCTGCTTTGAATAGCATACTTTTTTGAGCCAAGCAAGCAAGCGAGCCAAGCAAGTAGCATGCTTTCTAATGATGTATGAAAATATTAACTTTAGGGTAATACGAGTTAAAATTGCACAACTGGTTCAATTTTTATAAGAAAAAGCGGGGCGAAAATCTTCTTAACATTTACATTTTGACTTCTAAAATCTTATTCAAATTTATTGATGATCAGATTTGCCGGTTGAGCTCTTTCAAAGCATCAAATCTCTTTATGATAAGGGATATGATCAACAATCCTTCCAGTTGTCGCATATCTTTTGATATATCCATATAAGGTCTCATGATTTTGAAGAAGGCTAGCTAGAAGAAGAATTTCCATTTGCCACTCTTTATTATATTTTGTCTTAATTTCATTCGATTATTTCAACCTTCTTTGGCAATCAAAAGTATTTATTAATGTAATAACACATTAATTAGTTTTATTTTTTTTCATAAATTGTTGAGAATCAAACTAAGTGGTAAGTTAGGACCTCATGGATGGCAGGCTACACCAAGGATGCCTGATCTAGTTGTTCTAATTAAAGTCAAACCAGAATTGTAATACCATTGTCTCTGTTACCGTTCTGATTTTTCTGGCACATGTGTTGCATATATTTATAATAATTTTTTTTATTAATTTAACTATCGTGCATCTTATTAGTAAAATAATAATGGCGTGACAATTTAATTACGTGTATTTCACTTATAGAAAAATAATTACGTCCTTGCACATAAAAGCAATAGTGTTTTTTATTTGATTTCAAATATGAAGTGCATTATCAATCAATTTCAAATTAAATGGCCCTCTTTCCTTTGGTCCTATCACAGTAGAGATTAATATAAAATTAATTAGTCTTTTCCAGAAAAAGAAATCAAAATAATTCGGTTTTCGAAATTATATTTTAAACCAATTTCCAAGGAATCATGATCCACACCTATAATTAGGGGTGTAACTGAGCCGAGCTTGAACGAGCCGATCCTTGTCCAAGCTCGGCTCGGCTTTGTTTATGCTAGCTCAAGCTCGGCTCGAGTTCGTCTCGAGCTGAGTATGTCTGGCTCATGTCCAGTTCGTTAGCTTACCGAGCCTTAAACGAGCTAAAGTCGAGCTCGAATGCATCTTCTATTAAGCGATCTCTGAAAGAAAAACGGCAAAAAGTCGTTTGGTGGATACCGAGGATAGGTCAATGGCCATTACAAGTGTTTCAGAAGAAAACATGAAAGTATTTTGTAAAAAATTATGCTGGGGATAACAGTCATAGAACCTAAGACCCAGGACTTTAAGATATGCAAAGATTAGAAAAATTAACATCTAGAGTAAGGAATGGATCTAAGTGCTTGGTTTTATATTCACCTCAGTTGCACTTTATATGCTGTCGCTTAATTGAATTAAGTATCATGAGAATTGTATAGAATCTGCTCTATATTACATATTACTGTGTTTTTTCAAACTGTGTAATCAAGCCGAACTCGAGTCAATACCGAACTAGCCTAGCTAAGCTCGAGTTCGGCTCATTTAATAAATGAGCCAGACTTTCTGTCTCATGTCCGGCTCATTAATAAATGAACCGAGCTTGAACGAGCTGATATCGAGCCGAACCCTAATCAAAACTGAGCTTTCTCAATTACAACCCCTACCTATAATTCAACCAATAATCAATCTAATTGTTAGCCTAATAGATATTCAAATCAATTACGATTTTAATAAAGCTTATTGGGCCCTGAACTATTGGCCTCATGGGCCTGATGTCTGGCTCAAAGGAGTAAGTCAGAAAGGCCTCGCTCCAAAGAGATACATTATTCAACGATATCTTTGTTATTCACTAATTCTATAGATGGAGATTGTTTATTTAATTTGTCTTTATATGTCTATTTTTTCCAATTACGGATATATCGTATTTGAATAAAGATGTTTTTCATTGAAACAATTTAAGGCTGGCCCAAATACTGACTATTAATTTTAGGTATGAAGCCCTTTTCTCAAGTTTAGATTTCATTATTTACTCTCGGCTCTCGATTAGTATGAGTTATATGGACCTCTGTCCAGTTGGTCTATAGAAGTTTCGAAATGCTTTTTTTTTGAAAACATTGAAAATGCAACAGAAGGATGGGAGCCACTTGCTTGTAGGATCCGTCTCTCTCTTCTCTTCCATCTTGTCCGGTGGCCTCAGGCAAGTTGCATGTGGCCAACCGTAAGATCATTTTCTTTCAATTATTTCTCTTCGCTCTTCTTTTACACCTGGAGCTGGATTGTCAAATATTACATATACATCGTGCTTGTCGTTTCTACTGCCTACTGCCTACGCTTCTTGTTAAATCTTCTCGAGGCAACAAATCTATAGGTTTTAGATACAAAATGTATGATGTATTGTCTATTTAAAATAAGATAATATCTTTTCCGAGCTTTTATAAAACACATTGACGACGATAGAGGGATCTAAATGGATCACATACAGAGTGAATATAGCTGGTACAATATCCATATCTAGCAATTGTCGACGGAAGCAGATACGAATACAGATAGTCATTAGAAAATGAAAACTACCATCCATATTTGATAAAGTAGATACGAACACCAAATTATCTAGGAATTATTTGTATCCTTTTATCCCTGTGGGAATCCATTGCTCAAGATACAAGACAAATTATCTAGCTCACATTAATCAGCTCACCACACTCCAAAAGTCCACAACTTTCAGGTTGTCAACCACATTGGTGCATGATGTTGAGATTCAAGACATGATAGCCATGTGCATGTAGAGATGAAATAATACTCGACCCACATGTGTGTGGTGACAAGTCTATTATAGCTTTTGGTTTCAAGCTCTTCTGAGTGTTGCTGATGGACACACTCTTCTCTCCTTTAACACCTTAGCAAGATGATTGAACTTTGCATGGTCTCTTGTGCCTTTTGTTTCTCATCAATTAACACACTTGGATGTTGGCTTAAAGTTGAAGTGTGATGCACCCACAAAGAGTTGATGTGTCTAAAGACAATGTGGAAAATGAGGCGGTGAACATTCACAGCGATGTTGGCTGTGAGCATTGACACGGTCCACGATGAGTCCTCCATTTAACTTTGTTAGAGTTGGTTCGTATTCAAGAGTCGTTGATGAAGAGTGAAACGTTTCGTTGTAGAGTTGATGAGATCTGAGTCCTTTTAGGATTTGGTTTTGGTGAAGATTCGTTTTAAAGATTAATTAAGAAAATTTGCTGTAGAATTATTTGAAGAGTTGTTGGGACATTAATAAGAGATTTTTCAGGAGATTAATTCGGAAAGTTTGTTGGAGAGTTATTTGAACATTTGTTAGGAGATTTGTGAAGAGATTTATTAGAGATTGTTTTGAAGATTTGATGAAATCCTAATTGAATTCGAAGTTCTGTTATTGCGTGTTATAAATAGAGAAGAGCGTCATCAGAGAAAAGTGGCCAAATATAATAAAGAGAAAGAGAAAGTGGAAACGAAAGCAAAGACGAAGAGTACTATGTGTGTTTGTACGAAGAGACGAAGGCAAAGAAGAAGGGTAGTTATCCATAGATGAAGGTGAGAAGATTTTCCAAGAGTAGCCTTTGTGTTCGTATGAGCGTTGAGATATAAGCGAGATGAGAGAGAATATAAAATGTATCGGTATTCTTGATCATTAATTAATAAAGAGATTCTATGTTTATCCCGTGGATGTAGATCGTTGATCGAACCACGTTAAATATTGGTGTTGCGATTCTTATTTTTGCTCGTCTTCCTTGCATGCCTAGTGAAAAACCCAACAAACTTAAACCATGAACCCCACCCTTTCTTGATCTACCTCCATTTGGCATGAATGTGGCTCTGAGCATTCCCAGCCACATTAACTTCAAAGACAATAAAAGATTAATACAATGGTAGTTATTTTCAAATGGGTTTTTGTATACCAACTTTGTGTGCATATTATTTATTAAGAGGAGATCAAAAGAGAATTAATGTGAGGAGAGTGAGAAGATTCTAAGGTAGCTAGCTCTAAGCTTAGGTTGGACATTGAAGAAAGCACATGGTATGATGACATGAAGTTTGAGAACCTTTGCATAGATGGGGAAATAGGAAACAAGTTGATGTATATATGATTCATGCTTGCATAATGTTTGGTGTGTGGTCACACATATATATCACGAGCTAGCCAGCTAGAATACTCTCACATATCACTTGAGGATCACTATCATCGATCCTAAGTCTAGTGACAAAAATGTTGCACAAAAAAAGAAACTAAAACCATGTGGGGGTGCTTTTTGCATGCCTCTCTCTTTTCTCATGCGTAATGATTGCATGCCCACAAGCAAGCTCCAAAGTTTAAGCACCACTAATACTAAAACTAATCCCCTTTCTATATATAATTATTCTTTAATCAAACTAGAGTGAGAGACATTTTAAACATTGGAATCCAATGTGGAGCTTAATTTCCTAATTTAATATATCAAGTTTGAGGCTTTTATTAGCCTAGAATGTAGGGTAAACATGACAATAATTGTAAGAAGATGGTATTCTTAATGCAATTTATAGTGTCATCATAGTGTAATTAAGCTTGCTTTTCACAAGTTTGTCATAAAATGAAATGACCTTTTCAAATTTTGACATTCATCTAGAGTCACAAGCCAATTGCTTCTAGATGTGAAAAGGTTGCAATTATTAATAAAGTTCTAGGCCTAAGTGATTGGTTCACTCTCAAACTACAATTCTAACAGTTTAATATTTGCCTTGAAATCTTGTCATTCATCCACCTGTGATTCTCTATTAATCCTTGCAAGCACTAGAGATCTATGTGTAATTATGAGAATCTTCAATATGCAGGCTACAATGGAAATCTATTCATACACCAACTTGATATTTTTCTCTCTTTCTTTGTTAAAGGATTCACTGTAAAAGAGGTATAAGCCCTAGACTCCCACAGTATTTCTTCCTGATTTGGATGCTGTTCATGCAATTCTTTTTTGAAATCATATCTCATTCTAAGGCCTTGTTCACGAATGAAGTTTAAGTATTCTAAACTGGAGTTTCATAAAGTTGGCACAACCATAGTTTTGTAAACTTTATTTTCGCAAACACGTCTCTTATAACATAACCATAGTTTATTTTTATTTAAAACAGAGTTTGAGACATGCAAACCATGTATCTATACTCACATCTGCCAGTGGCCTGATATAGATATAGGTGCTAGAGCAGTTGTATGTGCCCTTACACATTCAATACAATTCTTATAATATTTATTAAATATAAACATGATTTTATAGTAACACAAATAATAATTGGTTAACTGGGTCATATATATTTATAATTGTTATAATATCCCTATAAATTATATTGTTGAATCATGTACTGTGATGTGTCACTTGTATGGAGACATGGTCTAATCTAGTGATTTCTTAAATGAGTACTTAGTCTATAACTAGTATGTGATAGCTAGTTTTATAACAAGGTATCATGCATGACACCGACATGTTAGACGTGGTGATGCGGCTCAGTCACCGAGAATGGAGATTCTCCATATGTGTGTTGTTGGATATATAAACCCTAAAGGCCTGTATTGTATAGAATGCTTGGGATATGTATGTACAGGACAATCTTGGTCAGTTATATAGTATACTATTTGGGCTGTCTTTATCTAAACGTGTATATTTATTTTTCTTGTTGTTTTGTATTGCTTATACATGTTGATAAAGTCCCGTTACAATAATATACTATTTTGGTTTGTCTTTATCTTAACATATGCATATGTTTTACTTGATATCACATATGGCTGATAATGTTGATAAACCCTATAGGATTTTGCTTGACTACCAGTGTTATGATGGCGATCATACTTGTGGGGGATGGATAGTCCATAAGCACATCTTTAAATGTCCCAAGCCATAAGAGTATCGAGACTGTGTATCAATATTCCAGAGTAGACTAGTGTATACGTTTTTAGACCCCGACGAGGGGCGGCGGTTGGTCTCACAGCTATTGGTGTGATCACCTAAGATTGTATACATGTGCTCACTGAGGGTGAGTATACTGGACTTTGATTACTACCCTACCACGGCTGAAAACTTCAAGATGGTATTATGCCTATCGTTAGATAGCAGTTATCAGGTGACATGAGTACATGTTAGTCTTTAGACCTAATATCGTCATTTGTCTCATGTGAGTTCCCACTGTACTTAGATTACTACCCTACCACGGCTTTACTGAGTCGTGCAAACATGTTTTAGTTGGGTACAGTCCCGAGTCACATGGAGGCAGTGAGCGATTGTCAGGGATTCGTCTTTCCTGGTATTGAGAGTCAATGTCACACTGTGTTCGGTTGGCCAGCACTATAAGACCTTGGTCAAGGAAGATGAGATTTACTGATGGTTAGATCAGTAGTTTCTCGGATCAGTCCTTAGTCACATAGACATGACTTATCGGGTGATTAGAGGTCTGACATTTACCATCCTCTAGACCCGGTATGCGATACTCTTAGACGAAGAGACCGGACTGTATGAAGATTGTCACGAATATGCTCAGTAGAGGTTCAGATGAGTTTGCTCGTCGGCCTTCCTTTTCGACAGATACCTGGGTAGCCGTTATGTACATCTAGTGCCACTGACATGCTTGTGGTTAAACCCACTGCCAGCATACTGTCGAGTCTTTAGAGTCCCACACAGAGGGTTTTCTGGTTCAGGAAAAATGATGTAGGGGCCGTATTTTGATATGTGCAGGGTTCCGATCAGATGAGTGTACTAGCTACATGGACTATTGATCGGACGGTTGATAATACTAGCCGGCTTAGGATTAAACCGGATTATTAAATCAGGTATTAATTTAATAATTTACATATATATTTCGATATGTATATTCTAGTATTATACTCATTGTATGTTTTTATCTCTAGGGTGTTCGTATTTTGATACGAATACAGGTATGCATATACGAAGATGTATTCTTGTATTTGTACACGTATACATTCTAGAAGGAGGACACATCATTTTAGGATTTTCCATTTATTGGAAAATAGAAATGAGGTGGAGGGATGAGATGTAAAGAGAGTATGGTGAGAGGAATGACTTTGTATTTGTTTGTTGCATTTGTATACACTATTCAAATATGGTTGCTATTTTTCTTTTTGAAAAATAGCTTAAACAAATATGATAACCATTTCATTTTTTGATACACAAGTTTTCATTTCACCATTTGCTTTCTCCATCTTCATTTAGCTCTCCTTCTTCTTCATTCCTCTAACCCTCTCATGTGTTGAGAATTTTAGGGGGATTAAGAGATAGTTAAACACTTGAACACTTCACTACATCTCTAAGCACCTTCGTTCAGCAAGTTAGGGTCTTTAGTTGCTTCACTTGGAGAAGTTAGAGCTTGAACCATAAACTCTAGGGTGGATCCTATTTGATACGAGGAGGTGATTGATCTTAAATTCGATGTCGTGTTTAGAAAAGTGTAAAGATCACAACCAAAGAAATTTATAAACCGCAATCAATAACGGTGTCAATTGTAGGTTCGTTAGCGAGTGCAGATCGTCTACAGGGAAAGTGAGATTTGACCGATCTTGTTTTAGTTGAGTTGAAAATTAAAGGATAAAAGAAAAATTGTTCAAGAATTGTGAAATTTAATTTCGAGAATTATCAAGAAAATAAAGATCAAGAATCTAGAATCAAGAATTGTCAAGATGGTATTCAAATCGAATGAGTTATCAAGATTTGTAAAGAGGTTCGTAGGAATCGATCCAATCGATAGTGATGATGGAGAATTAGGATTACAAATTCTTATCTATTGATGATTTGTTGCTAGATCGACGACGATCAACGAGAATTAAGGATCTATTAAAGAAACTAGGGTTTCTTTATCATATCCTTTGTCCTTTCGTTGATTAGCATTCAAATTCTAGCCTCTAGGAAATTCAATCATCGATCGCTGATCTCTAATTAAGAGCGAAAACATTCAAGAAAACATCTCGCTCGAAACTAGGTTGTCGATGATTCAATTTTCTAAAGTTTACAAAACTCATAAGACTTAAGAATCGTTCAAGAATTTAATCATCATCATCTATCTATTTTCTCGATTCCTCCACGAGCGGAGTTTTCACTCAAAGATCATGAAAAAGAAAACAATCAAGAATTGAGAACTCATCATAATGCTCAAATGTAAACAAAAGCAAGTTCAAGAATTTTCACCTTTTATTATTAAACATTTCGTTACAATTCACTCAAAGACTACAAGAATTGAGGAGAGAACTCGATCGTCGAACTAGCTTCGCATCGTCTTCGTGAGTCGCGGATTGTCTTGGATCACTTGCTCGGATGAAGATCGGCGTTGCTTCAAAAAGGCTCTATGGATGCTTGCTTTGGTTCGGCACTCGATAGATCTTGATTTGGATCAAATTGTGTCACTCAATTTGATTTAGATTTGATTTGGATCTACAATTTTTCCCTCCAATTTCAACAACCCCCAAACCCTAGATCTAGATCCATTTTTATAACCACCTCATTTGAATCTTCCCTCCAAAACTAGGTTGTTAGAGAGAGCTTTCTAGAATGAGTTTGTTAGAGGGAATATTCTAGAATGAGGTTGTTACAAGGAGGCTTCTAGAAGAAGATTGTTATAAGGAGGCTTCTAGAAGAAGGTTGTTGTAAGGAATATTCTAGAGTGAGTTTGTTATGCAGAGCCTTCTGGAAGAAGCCACGTGGTCTTTGAGAGTCTTCTTGAAGCAAGGGTTGTTACAAGAAGCCATGTGGAGAATTTTGATGCGCTGAAGAGCTAACAAGGCCGCGGATGCGCGGCGGATAGGCCAACATGGCCGCGGATCCGCGGCCGTTTGATGCATTTCTTTTATGAAACTTCCAGGTTGATTTGGTGCTGATTCTTAGGGCCTTATTTTATGTCTGGAATCTTTTTATACTTTCTTGTTCACTGCCAGATTTCAATTCTTGGACTTGACGTATTTTATCAGCACTTTTAGCAATTCCGGCTCTTTTACCTGGAGAATTTCCTGCACACAATCTCGAGACAAGTGTTGCGATATACAAAGATCATGCGTGCAATAATAAACACTCAATTTCCCTAAAAATGCCGGTTATAATGTATAACACAAGTTATTTGATATTTTACAGACGAATTGTTAATATGTGCTATAATCATACCGAACACCTTTAGATGATTGCAAATAGTAGGGAAATTGATGTGTTAAAAATGCAATATTTTCGACTGATCAGGAGGCCAACGTTCAAGCTCAATCTCGACAGATTAGGAGCCGAGAAAGAGGATTTCGAAGACCCGAAAGACACAAATCCTTTAGGTATAACATTCTTTCATAGTAGGGAAACACCTCATTGTTTGCTAGTTTAGGGTTATGGTTGATATTAGGGTTTTTGTTGATCGTGCTTGCTCAAAATTTGATTTTTGTGCATTCCGTTTCTCTACTTTTATTGTAGAGTGGGCACAATTAATTAACATGTGTCATGAGCATGTATTGTGATACATGTAATGCATGACTACGTTTGAATTTTCTAAGATATGTCACCTATGAGATAGAGGATTTAAAAAGTTACATAATCCTTTTGACTTGATGGAGTTGTTGTCTTCGATCTGTCATTTAGTAAGCTTTGATATGATGGTACTTCTTGTCGTCTGACGGGAATAATAAACCTGAAATATTGGGCTGCTTAAATACATTTAAGAGAACAATGGATATCTAGATAGAATCTGACATTCTCATGTTGATAAGAATAAGTTTACTGTTCATTTCCATGAAGACCTAAAAATCCTGTCGACAGGTTTTGAAAAATATTTTTCAAAATTATATTATTATAGTAATTTTTATTTTCGAAATGAATTTATATTCATGGGGAATGAAACTTTAGCCTCGAGTAATTAGGTGAACATGTCTTGCTCATTTAATGGCTTAAGAATAAGTAACTTGATATTGAAAAGGATTGCATGTAAATTGATATTTATTTTCATCTCACATTATGGTATAGTTTTTATGAACGGTTGGTAAGATAAGTGTTTAACTGTTAAATTAAAATTATTAATTAATTAATTACCAATTAATTTAGTAGATAATTGGCTCTTGATGTGAGAACCAATTGTTCTCACCTATAAGCCTTTTGGTAGAAGATTTATACACGATCAAATTAAAGACGAGTATTATTAATAATATAATTGTTATACTATTAATATGTGGGTTTTTAGTCCCACATCGGATATTTGGGCTTAAGGTATTATACCATAACCCTATATAAAAAAGGCAATGATTGGTCACAAAATTAAGAATTTTAATTATGAAAATTTCCTCTTAATATTTGGATGCCTATCAATCCGTGTGCGTGTTCATCTTCTACAAGACTTGGTGGACTTCAATCGGAGGCCTTTGAGTTTGTAGAGGCAGCCTTAAAAGTTCTTCATCGATGTGATCGAATTACAGAAAAGGTACGCGTTTAATTTTAAATAAAAATTTAATTTTTTCCGCCATAGGCATGCATACGTTTTCTTCAGTTGGTATCAAAACTATGATGCTCTTTAGATTAGGGTTTTCTAATGATAATATGATTAAAAACCTTAATTTTTGCAATTGTTCATAAATAGTTTAGATCTCAATTAATTAAATATGATTTGATTAGATTAGTATGATAAAAATCATAATTTTGTAAATCCTTAATTATGAATTGTTCATAAATTGAATAGGCTTTATGTATCTAATTAAATTAGGGTTCTTCAATTTTTATGTGATAAAAAGTCCTAATTTTAGTAATCCTAATTTTTTTTATTGAAACAAAGATGATCTTGATATAATTAGATTAGATCCATTAATTAATTAGATTAATTATTTTATATTAGATCATCATGAATATTTATGTGACATAAAATCTATTTGAGAAATTAAGATTTTAAGAAATATTTATCGATTTTCGAAATCAATTTAATCCAAAAGGATTTGATTTTTGAAATCAATTATATTAAAATAGAAAAGGCTTTATTGTTATTAGATAAGATCTATTTATTTAATTAGATTAAATAGATTAGATGAGATCTAAATAAATTTTTGTATATATGATCTGTTGAAATCTATTTGATGGATTTGAAGATTATGATTTTTTAGATATCTATATAATGTTGTAATCTATATGATAGATCAAAAGGGTTTTGATTTTTAGAGATCAATTTAGATTTAAAAGGTTGATTTTAGAAATCAATTTTTTTTAAAGTTAAAAAAACGGTTAAATCTCAAGACCCTTACGAGTCGGGGTTAATTGAAACCGACTCGACCCATTAAGCAAATGTTCACATCATGTACTATTCTTGAGGGTATCTGGAAAATTGTTTCCATGTCTCTGAATATTATTTAACCCTATTGTTGTTGAAAGGTCAGTACCAGTGGTATCTGAGCTTCCGACTTTATCGATTTGTTTCAGGCTCTCATAGGTGACTAAATCTATGGAAACTTAATTATAAGTCCCTATAATTTACAAAAATTATAATTTAGTCACTTTTTATGATATAAAATTAGTTTATATATAAATCTTTTATAACAAACATTTAAACTAATTATAGAATTGCTTTCATATCTTGCATTATTTGATATTGCAAATAGGACATGAAATTTATTATTTGAAAAATTATATGATTTATGGAAATGTTCATATAACCACAAATTGTTATCGATAGATTATATAGTATAATCTATCAATTGTCATTAATTTAACTATGAAAATTATTGTTGAGTTTAGAAATAGTTCTAAGATAATTTTAGAATTAAAGAAATGACATGTGATGAAAAAATAGTTTTGTTCTCTCCTGTTATTAAACAAAAGTTGTATATAAGTGTATATAATTTTTCTAAAAGATAATTTAATATAAAAGAAAATTTAATTTGTTCTCTCCTGTTATTAAACAAAAGTTGTATATAAGTGTAGATAGATTAAAATTTATGAAATTTAGATCTAAAGACCTCCACAGGGATATATTTGAGGCAAATATCTTAGCTTATATGAAGCCGGACAAGATAGGATTTGGTAAGGTAGTTGCCTATTTATATCTCGCATAAAGATACTAGATCTGTTATGTTTAATGCGACCACCTGACTACAATAGGAGGTGCAACCTCTTTTTCATAAAGATTTGAATCTGTGGATATATACTTGATTGGTGTAATAGTAATCTCACTACAATAGCGGAGCAATGCTATACATCAAAGGATGAATTAGACAAGGAAAATTATTATGAATAATTGGATAAGTTGTATCCTACTTTATTATTTATATTCTATCTTGACAATCTGGAAACGTATGATAAATTTAGGTTTTCTGTTCACTAACAGATGTATGTGAGAAGGATTGGCAGTGACACCATTACTTAAATTAGAACCCTTGTAATGTTGTGAAACTATAAAATAAAATTGAGATATTTTGATGTTGTTTCTGCTTATATTAGTATGAATAAATTTAGTTATTTTACTAAACTACATGATATGTATGTACTAAACTATATGATTGGAAATATGAATTGTATGTTTTCATGGCACTGTTGAAAATTGGCTAATATTTTTTAAGATGCTAAATCTATTAAGCTCAATTATATTACAACCGACAAGAAAGTTATCGGTTACAAAGAATGACATAATAAAAGCTAACTCGCTATATGCTAAATTGTAGATTCCTTAGATACAAACTTACAGAAGCAAATGAGCTCAAAGGAACGAGCAAGAAAATCCCTGAAAGTCACGTACAAGAAAATAATTATAACTCATTAAATTGTTATGAGAAGTTTTCATATACACAAAGATAGTTTAATTAGGGTATTCAATTTTAAACTCATGATCATAAGATGATCAAGTAAGATAGTGTACCGAAAGGTTTATTAGCTGAAAATGGATTATGAATCCTAAATAGATGTCATTGTTATGATTGTCTTTATCAGTTCAAGTCGAATATTAATATTCTAGATCCTAATATTATCTTGACTGATTTTATCAATTTGTTGAAAAGATTTGGAAACCGTATGAATTAAGACAAGGCCATGACAATGGTCAACGATAATACTAGATAGTTTAGCTAAAAGGAAAAAAAATATGTTTAGAAGAACATTGTTGGTTAAAGAAAGCGATTTTCTAAATAGGGATAACTTTGTGATGGTGAATGTAGTTTCTATCACAAAAGAATTTGGCTTAAAGGAGGAACAATAAAGTTGTTTTTTTAAGAAAAAACGAATAACCTTTAAAGGTTAACATGATTATTTCATAGTATAAACTATATTGTGAGTTGTTTCTATTTTATCCTGATTTATAAATTAGATTTATCGTCGATATTGATAGTTTCTTATAGAGAGTATAAGAAAAGACCAAAAACCTAGTGATTATGATATCACAATAACAATATAAATGTTGCCACAGTTTCAGCAATAATAAAGGAACTAGTTATTTCTTTATGAATCAAGAACATATGGTTAAGCTTAATTTTTTTTTCTACAATAATAAAAAATTTGATTTCTATTTTGAAACTTTATAGTAATGTTTGCTCTACCAGTATAAGATCTATTAAATTTGATAATTTATCATTGCTTAATGAAAGATTAAGAATGATATTTATTATCTTTGATTCTTATGTAATATAATTGAATATGATAAATATATTAAACATTATGAAGATTGAAGTAATCTGACAACTATTTTTGGCTCATGAGATTTAGTTATGCGAATATTGATAAAATCAATTGATTGATAAAGTACATAGTAATTTATAATTTCTATTGTAGAAAAATTACCAACTTGTTGACATTGATTTTGTAACAAGATAACTAAATTATTTTACATAAAAACGTGCTTAAATATAAAGTACTCTTTCATACATAAATATGTATGTCGACTTTTAATTGTCAAAACAAGAGAGGATATTCGTATATTGTGCTCATATAGATGAGACAACAAAATATGAATATAATTATCTAATGTGACACACTTCTAAATACTTTGAAAAGATCAAAAATAATAAAACCAAAATTAAAACATACTTGATAAAAGTATCATGTTCATCTAATTTGATAATGATGGATAGAGTTTAAGAGATTTATAAATGAAAATTATAATTGTCAAAATCTTGACATCACTATGTATCCCACAATAAAACGGTGTATTCAGGAAAAAAACCCTTATTCGATATGGTTAAATTAATGATTTGATCATTAATGGTTTTTCTACTTGCTCAAGAGACTTTTGCAATAAAGATTGTTAATTATCTATTGAAATAATTTATGCCAAATCTGTTTTTTACTCCATATGAGATATGCAAAGTAAGAAAACCAAATGTATGATATTTGAATTTTAGAGTTCTCCAATTTAAGTTGAAAACATGTATTGGATAAATTAGAATTTTGATGGATAGATATTTAAATGTAGGCTACCATATGAATGCAATATGTATTATATTTATATTTTTCTTTCGTAGAATCGTTGTTATTAGAAATGTGTTATGTATGAAAGACTAAATTTTTGGTTAAGAATGCGTGACCCTTAATGATGGGTTGTGTCCTACGGTAGGAGAAACTCTTGTTCCAGTGAGAGAAAATCATAATTTGCGAGGAAATTTAATTAATTCAGTGAGAGGTTCAAGTAATAGTGAAGATACCGATATATCACTAGAGATTGTTGTTGATGTATTGATTACAACAAGGAGATAAAATAAAATTATTATTTACTGTAAAATACAGATATCTCGATAATATCATATTTGATGAGTAGTATCGAAAAGAATAATGATTCAATATAAACTTACGAAAGATCTATATTCGATATGAAATCTAGTAAGTAGATTGATACCATGAAGGCAGAAATAGACTTCATATATCTTAACAAGATTTGCATCTTGGTAGATCCATTTGATAGAGTAAAAATCCATTGGATTCAAGTGGATATTCATTCAAGATTTGTAGCTCATTAAAATGTATAGACATTTATAAACTGTTTAGTTGTTATCAATTATGAGTAAACTTTACTCCTATTATAATAAGGAAGTCTATTAAAATCCTATTAGCTATAGCAATATACTGTGACTATGGAATATGGCGAATGGATTAGAATTTTTTTTTCTTAAATGATATTTTAATAAATATATTTACATGCAATAACCAAATGGTTTTTGTATATAAATTTAAGAAAATATGAAGTGAATTGGATAGTTCAATATATCAACTTAAACTTTTTTTTTTAGGAATTGGAATATTCATTTTGATGAAAATGAATAAGAAATTTGATTTCACCCAAAATCCTAAAATGTTTTGTATGCATATAAGCAACGAAATGATTCTATTATGTTCCTGATATATTACTCATTCAGAATGATGTAGATACAATAATATCATTTAAGTTATGGTTTTTAGAAAAGTTCTTTATGAAAGATTTTGATGAAACATTCTATATTTGGATCTTATACTTTATATAAAGATAGAATATAGATTTGTAAAATTGTCGAAATCTACTTACGTGGATAAGATCCTTGAAAAGTTATATGTACGAGATATGATAGAGCATATCAATGGAGCTTTGTAAGTAGAATCCAATCCTGAAAAGGAATATTGGATTAAAGTGAAAATCATATTTAGACATTTAACCAAAATGTTTAGTTATGTTGCAGATTTTTCAGAGCATTAAAGAATGCTCCAATTTAGATTTCCAATCCGATTTCAAAAATAGAAAGTCTACTTTGAAATATGAATAATAGCTTATAGTGGTACATTTAATTATAAATATGGAAAATAAAATGTTATGAGATCTCCATAATGGAAGCAGAATACGTAGCAGAAATGAAAATGCCAAGAAGAAAGTTTGAACAAATAAGTCTGTTAATAAACTTTGCATGATTTCATTAGATGAAGTTCTATATTGTATCTTAAATGTAGAAAGTATATTTTGGGATATATTTATATAGCGATATAAAAGAGAGCTACACAAAACAATATAAGCAAATGATTTATTTATACATTATCTTAAATGGTTTTTGATAGGATAAAAATAAAATAAAAGTTATTATTGTATCTGTTTGGATATGAGGGCAAGTGGGAGAATAGGAACATCTCAATTTGCTTCTCTTTACAAAGGTCACTTTTTCCCCAAAACCCACATCAAGCCAATTTAATTTGATACAAGAAAAGGAGAAAAGACAACATACAGGAAAATTAAAGGAGAAGGACCTCCTATGTTTTGGGGTTCTTTTTTCCAATGAAACACCGTGGCTTGATGTTTCCTTGCTATCCGCAGCTGTCATGCATTACATGACTCACAAATGGTGATTTTTTTAAAAAACTTTCTTTTGGGTTTTTTTATCAGAGCCTTCCCTAAACCACTTGCATCTAATTTGACTATTTACTCCATGTCCTCCTAATCCTTTAAATTACTCTTCTAGCCCTCCCTAACTGTCAGAAACAACATCTTTAGGGAATATTTATTTAACTCTATTAAATGGGTAATGGCAGTTCGGTGGAGGCTTATTTAAAACCCAAATCAGTCAGTCGCTATCCCAATTTGTCCCCAGATAGAATTTTAGGGTTTCAAATTATGTTTTCCTTCTTAAATTGAAATCTATGGTTTTAGGAATTGAGTCAACTTTTCGAATTCGCCTTGGATTCTTCTTCGAATTCCACATTCCTATGGCTAGAACCCATAAATTCATATTTTTGTGGCGCTCCTCTTGCACGTGTCTGTAGCCACCAAATGTCTGTGAGAAACTCTTTAACTGCCGTTTCTATCGTGGTCCAAGCGATCTTGGGTGTGGTTATGTTGTTTCAGAGCTTGCTTACTTTCGGATCATGCTGCCAATATGTCACGACCTGGAATTGGCACGCGACCAGCAGTTGGATCACGTGAAGTCTATAGGACCCCACCGTAACCCAAGTAAGCCGAAAGCCCAGAAATCTAAACCTTTTAGGAAAAATAATGGAGGTGAAGTTTTGAAATAAAGGTATAATGAAATCAAGTTCTTTCTTTTTAAAGTATATATAAAGTTCATTTGAAATGCAAGTGAATTATATGCTATAAGTTGAAAACGTTTTCGTCATTTGAAATTTGGGCAGCACCTCCTTTGTAAACTTTGATAAAAACAAATACATAATCAATAATAATATGGCATCCCCAAGCGCGAGCTAGCTCTTCTCCAATTGGCGGAAACACAACCACACAATAAAATATAAGACGCCCAAGACGAAGATCAACACAGAAAGAAAATAAAGAAAACCAAAACACTATTAAATCCAATATAGGAATATATACAAATCTCGACTCGAAATACAAAGAATATACAAACTGGTCTCTAGGTCTACCAAATATACATAGTCTAGTTGATGGAGCTTTTAACTAGATACAAATGAATAATGAATATACAACGGTGGTTACGCTCTGTATTGTAACCCACCTACTAATGCAAATCACCCAGAAAGGAGCAATGTGCCAGCAAGCCGTTACTGAATCCGAGCAGTCGATCCTGCAAGAAAACTGTGGCACAACGGGGGTGAGTTGCTAACTCATGAGTAGAAGACATCATTAGGTAGAAATCGAATGCATGACGATCTTCTAGGTTATACAGTAATATAATAATATAATACCATGTGGTAACAAGGGTGATCGTGTATAATAATAATAATAATAATAATAATAATATCGTTCCTGTGGTAATATATGGTACTATGTCATCTGTGTCATATATATATATATATGTATGTATGTATCATCCAATATGTGTTCATCAACGACACATCAAATCATCATAAAACCTAAGTGCCAAGTATCGATACTCGAAATCATCATAAAACCCATGTCTAGCATCGACACGTAAATCCTCATATCTCAGGCAATGTCTCATCGGATCGACCCTTATATTCATCTGTCTCATATCACTCTGGTCGGTATTCTCCGGATATCCGCCGAGTCCAGTACTGTCACCGGTAGGTAGTGTTTCCCTGCCAGGCTTAACGTCTCTCTATACGATCTTCTTGTCCTGGGGTACCGTACCGGGTCCACTATGTACCCGCAGACGGTACCTCCTCTCTCCTCGAATCAGGTATACACATAACTCAGAACCGAGAAAACTCATGGTGTATGCCAAACATCATATCAAGAGAAAACCGTGTATTTTTAAATAAATCATAAGTTTTTAAAGGTTTCTCAAATTCAGAAATCTCATGGAAACAAAATCTCATAAGCATGTAGCAATAATGAAACAATATGTACAGGCACAGAACAATACTGTAATTCATAATAAGTTTATTTATATGAGCGTGTAGTTTAACTAGATAAGGAAATGCAATAACTGAACTAGTATGTGTGGTACGGGGTACTAAAAAATAACTAAAATGCTACAGGTTATAAAGTGATACAATGACGTAGCGATTTCTAATGTGTACGTGGCATGGCAATTACCGATGATGTGTGTGTGAGCCGGTAAGTACGTGTACGTGCAATATGTGCATCATCGGTAATTGTGTGTGTGTCCTAACAGACGAAGTCATATAAAGATAAGTACACGAAATATAGTATATATGTGCTGTAAATGAAAATAATGCGAGCGTATGCAGAGATAAGAAACGTAAACGCGAATAGTATAAAATACGTAACTACGTATGAGCCATACAGTTATAGTGTTGGCTATAGTGCCCTCAAGGCAATTATTGTAATCGCAGGCAGGTGATTATGATGATTGAGGGAGGACCTATACGGATAGAACAATCTTACTCAAAATGATAGTATGCTATCTGGTTTGCCTTTATCATCATGTACATGCATTATGTGGTATTACAGATCACTATTACATATTGATAGAGCCCATAGGATTTTTACTTGACTACTAGCATTATGATGGCGA
The DNA here is from genome assembly GCA_030015575.1 of Agapanthus africanus. NCBI lineage: Eukaryota > Viridiplantae > Streptophyta > Magnoliopsida > Asparagales > Amaryllidaceae > Agapanthus > Agapanthus africanus. Next base: position 550,849,714 of record JASDDO010000031.1, read on the forward strand.
TCATATACGTGGGAGCTGGGTGGTCTATAAGTACATCCTTAAATTTCCCTAGTCTAGAGAGTATCGAAACTGGGCATCGATACTCCAGAGTAGACTATTGTATACTTATTGAGATCCCGACGAGGGGAGGTGGCCGGTCTCACAAGCCATTAGTGTCAGTTAGTCACCTAAGATAGTATACAGGTGCTCATTGGGTTATGAGCACACTGGACGGGCTCGCCGGGAACATACTAGATGGTATTATACCTATTGTCAGATAGCAGTTCCCAGGTGACATGTGTACAGGTTAGTCTGTCGACCTGAGATCGTCATTTGTCTTGTGTGAGTTCCCACTGTGCTTTGATTACTACCCTATCACGGCTTAAAGGAGTCGTGCAAAAAGGTTTTAGTTGGGTACAGTCCCGAGCCACATAGAGGCAGTGAGCGGATCGTCGGGGATTTGTCTTTTCTGGTATTGGCGGTTGAAGTCGCGAGGTGCATGGGTGGCCATCACCAGAAATCCTTGGCCAAGATAGATGTGAATTACTGATTTGGATCAGCAGTTTCTCAGTTGGTGATGTGCTTCATACCGACACGAAATATCACGTTATTAGGGGTCTGATTTTATCCACCCCGTAGACTCAATATGCGATACTCTTAGACGAACAGACTGTACTGTACGGAGATTGTCACGGACAAGCTCGGTAGGGGTTCGGATGAGTTTGCTCGTCGGCCTTCTTTTCGCTCAATACCTGGGTAGCCGTTACATACAGCTAGTGCCGCCGACTTGCTTGTGGTTAAACCCACTGCCAGCATATTGACGAGTCTTTAGAGTCCCACACAGAGGGTTTTCCTGCTTCGGGCGAAACGATGTAGAGGCCGTATGGTATTACAGCAGGCTTCGATAATATACGTGCACTTGTGCACGTATCATAATTCGAACGGTTAAGACTAGTGGGCTTTGGTTTAAACCGGATCCTAGTATTATATTATTGGATTATTTTTGTCTCTTTGTATTCGTATTTTTTTCGGAATACGGATACGGGTATGTATATACGGTGAGGGGAATTCTTGTAATTTATTACAAGATTGCTTCTAGAAGAAGACACCTCATTTGTTTATAACCATTTTGGATTAAATGGTTAATGAGGTGGAGGATGAGGTGTTATTAGCATTTATTGAAGCATGGCTTACTTGGTGACTCATGGGATGACTCATGAGATGACTCATGGGTTACTGTTGAAGCATGCTTGATATTTTTGTGTGGTGAATTATTGAAGTGGAGGCTTCATTCTTTAGTTCACAAGACATAGCCATTCTTGATAGAATGCTATACACAACACTTTCATCTCCTCATGCTTGCTTCTTCTACCTCCATCCTAAAAGTCTCATGTGGTGAGAAACCTAGGGTGTTATGAGACATATTAATCCATCATTAGACTCTACATTCTCTAGACTATCTAGTTTAGCAAACTAGGTACCCTAGTTACCTCAGCTTTGAGGTTGGAGCTCGAACTACAAATCCTCAGGTGGACCATCTTCGATCGAGGGAGACTGATGATCAATCTTGATCATGGAGATCACTAGGAGCATAGGAAGATGGTACAAAACCGAAGGACACAGATCATTCGGTATAACTATTCTAACTCCTCTTTAGTTTGCTAGCTTATAGGTTTATGGTAGATCCGGGTTATCAAGTTGTTCTAGCGCCAGTTTATAAAATTTTTGTTCCGCAAACGGTCACGGTAGATGGCCAGGGCGCTGGCATAACCCAACATGGTATCAAAGCCAACCCATAAACCCCAAACTAGCCGTTTAAACGATGTTTAAAGTAACGAAACCGAAACAACTCCGAAACAAACTAAACCATATTCTAGTTTCTGTCGAATTTTTGTAGACTTCTAAATTTTTTTAAAACAATTGCAGAAGGCTATTCATGTTGTAATTAGAACACCTTTAAAACACGAGCCCCAAACTCCTAAACTTGGCCGGCGAGAATGCCAAAATACCCGGCCTGGCCGGTCTTGCATAGGTGTTGGGACTTGAAATTTTTGTGGTGTTCTAGGCTCTTGAATATTGGTTTTCAGGTGTTGTTTGTTTTTGCCCAGATTACATATTATGTTATCTTTGATATTGGGGCAATACGGAGTATTTCGAAGTCGCTATTTTAACATTGTTTATAAGTTTCAGTGCATACATTACTATCTGCGACCGTGAATGTCATTAGAGCGGTATAACTCGCCTAACTGTTATATGTCCTTTTAGACGGGTTTGCGAACATGACATTCATGTTGATGTTCTGTGTTGTGCTGAGCTTGTGGTTGGATTGTCGTGGTGGATAGCTTGCGGTGCAATCGTAGTAGTACAGTTCAGTTTCATTTGTACATTTGATATTGCGGGGCGAGCGTCCGACATGTGGACTGCCGTCTCTGCCAGTTTGTATATTATTTGTTTGGGAAACGACCGGGTTGAGGTCGATGTCACCCTTATACATATATTTTCATTTTCTGTACTAGGATTACCCTGCGGAAGAGTGCTCGAATAGCCGGGTTCTAGATGGCAACGGGCTCGCATCTCATGGCGTTGAGATGGAGGGGGCCTTACTCTAGAATTGGCGGGCTATTCGCCACACTCGTAGGGGGTATAAGATGACCCACGGAGGGGTGCTTAATTTACCGGATTCCGTGAAGTGCTGGGTGACCCATTCACTTTGTTGATTGGGGTTGCCTCACTTCTAGGATTGACGGGTAACTTGCCGTGCTCGCAGGGGTCCAGGTTTTCATTGCACAGGCTATCCACACGACAGGGAACATCGGGTCTCATTTGCGTCTCAAATGAAATCTGAGGCTCCAAGATTATCCACCATTCTGTGTTGCTTGCTGAGATTCTGTGATGTTGCTTATATCATGCCTAGGACGAATGTTATATATATATATTTATATATATACTAGTAGATGTTGTATATGTTTTGCATCCGCGCTAGTCCAGCCCCCACTCCGCCGTTAGTTAAGTAACCTAACGGTGCATTACGGGACCCCGTGGCGAATGCGGATGACATATACGTACATTGTATTTTTGTTCTTTTCTGGTGTGATATGGATTAATTGATGGGACAACATTAATTCTGATTAATGCAAGGAAAACAAACCTATATAATGTTGTTGGAACCAAGTTTTTGAAAACTGACATTACAGACGTTCTCTTTTGCTTTGCACAGCGATATTCGGATATGAATATCCAGCACCTCATTCGATGAGGTAAGAGCCGAGATCCCTTCACAGGGAGTGACCTTTTGGGCAAAAGTTTGCGTTAGTGTAATAATAACTTCACTATAGTCGATTCTTTTGCTTTGTATCGTGGTATTCAGTTTGGAATATCCTGCACCTCATTCGATGAGGAAAGAGCCGAGATCCCTTCACAGGGAGTGACCTCTTTAGCAAAAGTTTGTGCCACTATATTGTAACGACCCTAAACTTTCTGTACAACATTCTGTAAATTTTTTTTCAAAAATACAGAAAGGGGTACTTTTGCTTGAGCACAAGTTATAAATTTGTTTTGCTTCTTAATAACAAGAAGGAGCTTGTAGCTCATTGGTAAGACCTTGCACTGCTGAACCAAAGCACCAGAGTTCAAATCCCATCACCCACATTATTTTTAATATTGATTTCTTTTTAAATTTTTAGAATCCCAAGAGTCTACACGTGCTAAACCCGTAAAACCAAAAGTCATATATAAAACAAACTGAACCAGGAGCTACACCAAGAGACATAGGACACGTGGCAGCAATGGGGGTCGACTCGTCCTGACTCGGCCGGCGGATAAGCCGACTCGGCCGCCGCCGGCCGATTCAGCTCGGATCGGATTGGTCTCTTCTGTGAATTTGTGCCTCTTGGTATCCCCAATATCCCTGTACACTTTAAATACCCTACACATTTACAGAATCAATAAAAATACCTATTTACTCCATTTTTAAAACAATTTTTAATACATTTTCTTCTCACCCTTTCACCTACCTTAACCCTAGTTTTACCCTATAAATACCATCCCTAAACACACACCCCTCACTCATAAATTCTGTCCAAACTCTCAAGAAAACTCTCTAGAATTTTTGTGTACAAGTGGAGTTAGAAGGGCGAAACTCCGGCAAACTTCCGGCGACGACCCTAAGAGCTCCCGGCGACGAAACGACGCACCGGAATCTACCACCAATCCCTCTCCCTCTTCTCTAATCTGAAATCCCGTAAGTCCTACCTTCCTCTTCTCTATTCTATTCTAAAAATTTGTAAAAACTAAAATCCGACGGAAGCGGAGTTAATCCGACTTCCGATTCGTTTTTTCTTAAAAACTCCATCTTTTCTTAAATACAACATATCAAACTCTTACATCTTAACTATTAATCATTAAAAAAACACGATGAACAATTTTCATAGCAAAATATTTCAGTTTGTAACTTTTACCGCTCTTTTTCAGTAAAATACCATGTAGTTTAGTTTCGACATTAAAACATCATATTTCTTGCTATACCTTTAGATAGATCACGAGGTAATGACCTACCTCCTCACAACACTCATATGCAACATAGCACGATACCTTTTGGGAAATATAGATTCGGGAAAATACCGTTTTACACAAAACTACATTTAACTTATAAAAACCATTTTCACAAGATTATGTATTTTAAACAAGTCTTTGCAAAGCGCCGCTACAACCCATTTGGGGAACCCGTTCGGGATGGTGCGGATTATTGCACATCCTCGGGCTTAGTAGTGCGAGATGCAGACCTCTGCAAGGAGCATTCGGTCTCGAGAGATTTAAAAATACAAATATCTTAAGAAAATGAGATTTCTAGAAATATAATAAATTAAAATTATATATATATATATGTATGTATGTATGTATGTATGTATCATCAAAATATCTATTTTTGTGATAATATAAATATTCCAACTTTTCTAAATCACAAGAATCATTTTACATGAAAATATCATGCAATTCCATACAAGTTCAATATTACAAATAAATACTCTATATTATGAAAATAGGTTTTAATCACTAGAATTGTCACAATGATAAAATATATATCAATAAAAACTTTAAAGACGATAATAAAGTACTTGGGGTGTATTTTGAAAATTATACAAAATTATTTTTACATAAAACCCCCTCAAGTTCTATAAATTATCCTAAGGACCCTAGTAAACATAGGTTTAAGCGGGTCCAATCTCTTGAGCCTCAGAGAGCCGGAGAAGTGAGTGCTTGCCTATTTAAGGTAGACAACTTAACAAACGGTGTTATCAACACGGTAATCGTCTTTAAAAAATACACAAATCCTGCCGCCCATGCGCAACGGTTATCGATAACACCAAAACCTAATTCAGGATTCAATTTCTTTTCTAATTGTTCTGACTCAGACTGAGTCTCATTATAAAATAATCTGACTTGAATATGATTCAAGTATCACACTACAAATCAACATGAATCCATGAATCCATATATTCAATCCGTTCAATCTATACAATCTATATAACTTGACCGAACCGAACCATGGATATATTCCATTTACATGATTATCCAGTACATCCATTTCCATTTATACGATATCACGGTTTCGGCAAGTCTTCCATTTACATTTACAAAACAGTACAAACAACACATTTACAATTCAAACAATACAATCAAGACATTGCGGGGTTTAAGGGGTAGATTGGTACGGAAGGTGTTAGAAGAACGAGACTGCAACTATTAAGACACCTAACCTGAATTCAATCACAATTGTTCCGGGCATTCTAACGGAGCCTTGTACGCCATTTTCTTTTAGTCTTTGGCATATAGAGACTCCTCTCGTATACACTGGCATCTTTCTGTACCAAGGTACAAACAACATCGTTAATACTAAGTACAACATTATAAAAATACTCTCTCTCTCTCTCTCTGTCTATTCTATTTCTCCCTCATTTTTGAGACTTACCGAGCGATTGTTCGCTGACGATATTCCTTCTCTTTCTTCTTTGGAATGTTGTCAGGTGTTTCGCACCTTCAAGAGATCGAGCCCAGCACCGAAGACTTGGACCAGTTTATTGAAGATCCCGAGCTGTAGTTTCACTTGTACCTTTTCTTTTACATTATGTATTTTCCTTTTCTGTTATGCCACTGTTTAAGCATTGCTTTCATTCAGATATATTTACTTTTCCATATACTGTAAAAGAATGTTAATAAATAAAGTTGATGTTCATTACATTTGTCTCTTATGTATATTTATTTTATATTGCTTAGATACGCTTAGCGTATTTACTTCAGAGTAAATACATAGCGGCCTCGTCGCGCAATCTGCCCGTATACCGGGAAGCGGGGCGTGACAGACTGTAACAACTCCATTTTTAGTGTACAAAAATTTGTTTAAAAGTTAATGTATACTTGGGGTATTTGCATTTCCTGTGAGTACTATAAGTAATTGTTTTGCTTTTTAATAGCAAGAAAGAGCTTGTAGCTCATTGGTAAGACCTTGCACTGCTGAACCAAAGCACCAGAGTTCAAATCCCATCACCCACATTATTTTTAATATTAATTTCTTTTTAAATTTTTAGAATCCCAAGAGTCTACACATGCTAAACACGTAAAACCAAAAGTCATATATAAAACAAACTGACCCAGGAGATCAACCAAGAGACACTGGATACGTGGCAGTGAGCTCGGCCCCGACTCGGCCTGACTCAGCCGGTGGACCGGCCGACTCGGCCGTCGCCGCCGGCCGATTCAGCTCGGATCGGGTTGGTCTCTTCTGTGAATTTGTGCCTCTTGGTATCCCCAGTACCCCTGTACACTTTAAATACCCTGCACATTTACAGAATCAATAAAAACACATATTTACTCCATTTTTAATACATTTTCTTCTCACCCTTTCACCTACCCTAACCCTAGTTTTACCCTATAAATACCACCCTTAAACATACACCCGTCACTCACAAATTCTGTCCAAACTCTCAAGAAAACTCTATAGAATTTTTGTGTACAAGTGGAGTTAGCGAAGGGCGAAGCTCCGGCGAAATTCCGACGACGACCCCAAGAGCTCCCGGCGACGAAACGACGTACCGGAACCTACTCCCAATCCCTCTCCCTCTCCTCTAATATGAAATCCCGTAAGTCCTACCTCCCTCTTCTTTATTCTATTCTAAAAATTTATAAAACTAAAACTCGATGGATGTGGAGTTAATCCGACTTCCGATTCGGTTTTGCTTAAAAACTCTATCTTTTCTTAAATACAACATATCAAACTCTAACATCTTGACTATTAATCATTAACAATATATATTGAACAAGTTTCATAGCAAAATATTTCATTTTGTAACTTTTGCCGCTCTTTTTCAGTAAAATACCATGTAGTTTAGTTTCGACGTTAAAACATCATATTTCTTGCTATACCTTTAGATAGATCACGAGATAATGACCTACCTCTTCACAACATTGATATGCAACATAGCACGATACTTTTTGGGAAATATAGATTCGGGAAAATACCGTTTTACACAAAACTACCTTTAACTTATAAAAACCATTTTCACAAGATTACGTATTAGACACAAATCTTTGCAAAGCGCCGCTACAACCCATTTGGGGAACCCGTTCGGGATGGTGCGGATTATCGCACATTCTCGGGCTTAGTAGTGCGAGATGCAGACCTCCGTAAGGAGCATTCAGTCTCGAAAGATTTAAAAATACAAATATCTTAAGAAAATGAGATTTCTAGAAAAATAATAAATTAAAATTATTATATATATATGTATGTATGTATGTATGTATCATCAAAATATCTATTTTTGATATAATATAAATATTCCAACTTTTCTAAATCAAAAAGAATCATTTTACATGAAAATACCATGCAATTCTATACAAGTTCAATATTGCAAATAAATACCCTATATTATGAAAATTAGGTTTTATTCACTAGAAATGTCACAATTATAAAATCTAAATCTATGACAACTTTAAAGACGATAATTAAATACTTGGGGTGTATTTTGAAAATTATACATAAGTATTTTTACATATAACCCCCTCAAGTTCTATAAATTACCTTAAGGACCATAGTAAATATAGGTTTAAGCGGGACCAGTCTCTTGAGCCTCAGGGAGCCGGAGATATGGGTGCTTGCCTATTTAAGGTAGACAACTTAACAAATGGTGTTATCAACACGGTAATCGTCTTTGAAAAAGACACAAATCCTGCCGCCTATGTGCAGCGGTTACCGATAACACGAAAACCTAATTCAGGACTTTAATTTCTTTTCTAATTGTTCCGACTCAAACTGAGTCTCATTATAAATAATCTGACTTGAATATGATTCAAGTACAAAGTACAATTCAATATGAATCCATGAATACATATATCTAATCTATTCAATCTGTATTGATTGAATCGAATCATGGATATACTTCCATTTACATGATTCTCCAGTTACATCCATTTACTGATATCATGGTTTTGGCAAGTCATCCATCTATACAAGACAATATAATTTACAATACAACTCAAACAATACAATCAAGACATCGCGGGGTTTAAGGGGTAGATTGGTACGGAAGGTGTTAGAAGTGGCACGAGACTGCAAGATTTAAGACACCTAACCTGTATTCCGTTGTTGTTGTACCGTGGCATAACGGTTCCTTATACATTCCGTTCACCTTAGTCTCTGGTCTACTGAGACTCCTCTCGTATACACTGGCATCCTTCTGTACCAAGCTACAAACAACAGCGTTAACACTAAATACAACTTTAAAAGTTACACTCCCTCTCTGTCTATTCTACTTCTCCTTTATCTTTGGGACTTACCAAGCGATTTGTTCGCTGACAATATTCTATTTCTTCTTCTTTGAATGTCGTCAGGTGATTCGGATCTTCAAGAGATCGAGCCCAGCGCCGATGACTTGGACCAGTTTACTGAAGATCCTGAGCTGTAGTTTCATTTGTACTTTTTCTTTTACATTCTGTATTTTCCTTTTCTGTTATGCCACTGTTTAGGTATTGCTTTCATTCAGATGTATTTACTTTTCCATGCATTGTACAAAAGAATGTTAATAAATAAAGTTGTTGTTTCATTACATTTGTCTCTTGTGTATATTTCTTTTATATTGCTTAGTTACGCTTAGCGTATTTACTTCTGAGTAAATACGTAGCGGCCTTGTCGCGTCCTCTGCCCGTACACTGGGAAGCGGGGTGCGACAGGTTTTGTTGGTGGCCCATGCAGGTCAGAGCTGTATGGAACCCTACCATGCAGTTCTGTTCTGCGTGAACAACATAAGCAATATAACACAAGAACCAGCAACTAAAACATTCTTTACAATTCATATTTCTTGAATCTTATCATTCCATATACTTTGAATCTGTCCTAACCAAAATTTTTCATTCAAGGTTATGGATTCCCCGAACAACACCAGCACCAATGTCAACAACACTCCACCACCACTACCAATTACACCTGCCGTCCCTGCTCCGATCAACGAGCAGACGGTTCTGCTTGAGGCGATCCGCAGCCTCCTAGAAGGACAGCAACAACAGACTGCTCTTTTAATGAACCGTCCCGAGGCAGAAGCATCTGGTGTGAAGCAATTCAGGGCTTTGCAACCTAAACAATTCTCAGGAAAAGAGAGCCCGCTGGAAGCTAAGGAATGGGCTCAGAGCATCGAAGATGATTTGGCAGCAGCATAAGTGCCAGAGATAGCTTGGGTCCGTGTTGCGAAACTGCAGCTCACGGACAATGCACGGGTCTGGTGGAAGGCGGAAGAAAGCCGTCTTGATCAGCCCATCGAATGGAAGACTTTCCGAGACATGTTCGACGAAAAGTACTTCCCTGAGACTGCCATGTTTGACATGGAACAACAGTTCATCCATCTGCAACAAGGTTCAATGTGGACCAAGTCAGTAGATGAATATGACGCTGAGTTCACTATGCTCAGTCGGTAAGATATGTCTCAATAATTCGATTTTTTTCAATATATCACATATTACACAGCTAACACAATATTTTAACAGATTTGCGGCATACCTGATACCGACGGATGAGATCAGAGCCCGTCGATTTCAAAAAGGTTTGGATTCGGAAATCCAGGCTGCACTGGACACAGGAGATTTTCCGACTCATGAATCGGCTCTGAAAGCTGCCAGCCGTTATGAGGCAGTGGTAAAGATGAGGGGCAGACCTCAATCTGCTGGAGTTAAGCGCCCTGCCAACCAGATGGCAGGAGGAGCCTCGTCAAGGCCACCTTTTGTGCCAAGGAGGCCGGGAGTACCGAACAACAGGCCCGGCCCAGCCTTTTGTACCTACTGCAAGAGAGTTGGACATATGATGAAAGACTGCCGGCGAGCCAACTGTCTTTGCTTAGTCTGCGGCTCAGCTACTCATGATATTGGGTCTTGTCCCCAAAGACAAAACCCAGTTGCTACACCCAGGCCAGCGATCAATTATCAGCAGCGACCAGCCCTTCAGGCACCTGCTCCAAGACTTGCACTACCTGCTCCACCACCTAGAGGACCACCGACTGCACCTCCTCCTCGCCAGTTCCATCAGGCTTGAAGGAACGTTCCAAGGAATGCTCCTCCGGCCAGGAGGAATGTACCACGGCGATAGGCTTTCATGATGACCGTGGAAGAAGCTGAGGCCACTGACCAAGTCATCACTGGTAACCCTTTCTTCTCAATCTTTTTCTTTCAGTCTTAACACCTACCTACATATTTTTCCTATGCCTAAAACATATCCCACATACCTTAGGTACAATCTTAGTAGCCTCACTCCCTGCACTAGCACTCTTCGATACCGGAGCATCTCACTGCTTTATGTCGTAACGGTTCGTCCGAACTCATGCGATTCCAGTCACACCACTTGTATCCAGCTGGAATATCAGTTCAGGAAATGGCGTTCTAAAGGAAACGATGGGATACAGCTTGTGTCCAGTATTCGTCTGCAGCAGAAAATTCTATGCTGACTTCAAAGTGCTGGACATACCGAACTTCGATGTGGTTCTAGGTATGGATTGGCTTGGAACCTTCTATGCTACCATCGGCTGTCGTCATAGGAGGATAGTATTCGAGATTCCAGACCATCCGGTTTTCTATTTCAAAAGTGGAGACCGTACCCTAGAGCTAAGTACCTACAAGGCGTAACCAAGGAAGGCAGTAATTGCAGCATCTCAAGCAGAGGAAGAATCAAAGCCAGAAGTGGTTCGAGAGTTCGCTGATGTGTTTCTTGACGATATATCAGGTTTGCCTTCCGATTGAGCTCTTGAATTCAGCATTGATTTAGTACCAGGAGCACAACCGGTGATCAAAGCGCCTTATGGATTAAGTCCAGAAGGTTTGAAGGAAGTCCGAACTCAGTTGGACGAATTATTGGCGAAAGGATGAATTCGTCCCAGCACGTCAAGTTGGGGATCACCAGTACTGCTTGTGAAGAAGAAGGAAGGTTCATACAGAATGTGCATTGATTATAGAGCCTTGAATGAAGTAATGATAAAGAACAAGTATCCACTTCCGCGCATCGACGATTTATTCGATCAGCTAAGTGGATCATGTGTTTTCTCTAAATTAGATCTTCGTTCAGGTTATCATCAGCTGAAGGTCAAGGAAGCTGATATTCACAAAACGACTTTCAAAACTCGTTATGGACATTACAAATTTCTTGTGATGCCATTTGGAGTGAACAACGCACCGATAATATTCATGAACCCAATGAATCAAGTTTTCCGGGAGTACTTAGACATGTTCGTTTTCATCTTCATCGACGACATCCTGGTGTATTCTAAAAGTCGGAAAGAGCATGCCGAACACCTACGAATTATCTTGGAAACTCTACGACAACATCAATTCTATGCCAAGTACAGCAAGTGCGAGTTTTGGCTAAGTCAAGTTGGTTATCCTGGACATATCGTTTCAGGCGAAGGAATCTCTGTGGATCCAGCGAAAGTTTCAGCAGTAAGCGAATGGCCGACACCAAAGTCAGTGAAGGACATTCGAAGTTTCTTGGGTTTAGCTGGATATTATAGAAGGTTCATTGAAGGTTTTTCTAAGATAGCAACATCCCTGACCAAGCTCACACGTAAAGATGAAGACTTTGTGTGGTCAGAAGCATGCGAACAAGCTTTCGTAGAACTTAAGTCAAGCTTGACATCAGCGCCTATTCTCGTTATACCGGACCAATCTGGAGGTTTCAAAGTGCATTGCGATGCATACGATAAGGGATTAGGATGTCATCTACATCAGCACGGTAAGGTTGTGGCTTATGCTTCAAGACAGCTGAAGACTCATGAGCGCAATTACCCGACGCATGATTTGGAGTTGGCAGCCGTAATCTTTGCTCTCAAGATTTGGCGCCATTATCTTCTTGGTGAACGAGTGAACATATACACAGATCACAAGCGTCTGAAATATGTGTTTACTCAGAAAGAACTTAATATGCGGCAGAGACGATGGTTAGTGTAGGGTTACTAGGCACACTAATGAGGCTCTAAAAGGCATCGACTATGTCCGTTTCAAAAATTATGTGCCTAAAAACCCTAATCAAGATCTTGTACCAGAGTTTAGGCGAATCTAAAAGCAAGTAAACAACTTTACTCTAAAGGGAATACGAAATACAACCTTTGTAGATCGGTCCTCCACTTCATTTGCTCCTTGTTGAAGTCCCTTCGCTGCGATCAAGGTTCTCCCGGGCTCTTGCATGGCTTCACAACGTGAAGGATGCGACCTTGCTTGAAGTCTCCGAGGCCGAAGATGATCTACGTCGAGGGAATTCCAACTCAAGCTCCTACTTCACTAACTAGAGAATTAGTGAAGTAAACACCTTAAACTAAAGTGCTAGTCTAGTAGAGGATGGAGAAATAGGAAGTGGGTTCTCTTTAGAATTTTGTTTCTCACAAGGATTCTCACTTTGGATCAAACCCTAGCTTGCTTTTTCTTTTTGTTCAAATGAAGAAGATGATGAACAAAAGAAAGTGAAGAGGATAATGATTAAGTGAGTTCTTTAACCATGGTGAGTGAGTATCATATACTAACTTTTGTAGAGCCATAACCATAGCTAACACTTATGATTGGGTTAAGAAATATCTATGGTAAAAACAAACTCAAGTGGACTTAGTCAATGCATCCACAAGCTTCCACAAGCTTCATGCATTGATCTAATCCTCCACTTAATTTTGTAATTACTTAAAATATAAAAACCCAACATAATATGTAGCATGGTGTAAGTCTCATACACCCAAGTCTAGTGTATCATCAACCATGATACAAAAGAAAACACTTTAATACATATATATCACACACACACACACACACACACACACACACATATACACACACACACAAGTGTTCATATATGAGAAAAACCCTAAAGTGAACAAGTGTTAGAAAATATAAATTAGTATATCTAATATACAATTATACACTTAATTATTAAATCAACACTTGACTCAATAATCCGGTCATATCTCATATAACCGGCTAACATCCATCGTATCGACTTATCGAATCAACACTTGATTCGATAACCCGGTCATATTATATATGACCGACCGATACAAAAAGTCGCGAGAATAGAATACGGTATCACATACACGCATTTATTCTCGGTCTCGCACATATCACATACGTGCTCCTATTTCGTTTCGCCTGAGCCAGTAAAACCTCTGTGTAGGACTCTAAAGACTCGTCAATACGCCGGCAGTAGGTGATGATCACATCACGCACCCACAAGCCGTCAGCGGTACTAGCTGGACGTAACGGCTCCCCGGGTATTGAGCGATCAGAAGATCAGCAAGCAAGCCCGCTCCAACTCCTGTGAAAGCCTGCCGGCAACACTTACCGTACAGTCCGGTCTCCTCGTCTGATATGTCGCATATCATGTTTAGGGGTGGTGAACGTCAGACCCCAATAACCGATAAGTCGTGCCGATGTGAGGCTCATAACGGGTCGAGAAACTACTGGTAACACTTACCAGTAAATCTCTAAATCAGCCCTGGCCAGGGACTTCCCTGTTACGGCCAATTGAGCACAGCGCAACATCAACCCCCAATACCGGGAGAGACGAAACCCCTCCTATCGCTCATTGACTCCATGTGACTCGGGACTGTACCTAAAAACCACCGTTTTGCATGCCCTCATGGACGTGGTAAGGTGGAAATCAAAGAACAGTGGGAATCACACAAGACTCTATGACGATCTCGGGTCCACAGACTAACCTGCACAAGTGTCACCAGAGAACTGCCATCTGACGTGAGGTATAATACCATCTGGGAGTTCTCGGCAAGTCCGTCCAGTGTACCGAGTCTCCACTGAGCACCCGTATACCATCTCTGATGTCAAACACCAATGGATATGGGATCATCCATCGCCCATCTCATGGGTCGAGAAGCATATACGCTAGTCTACACTGGTATATCGATGCCCCGTCTCGATACACCCACGACTAGGGACCTTGAAGGATGTACTTATGGACTACCATGTCCCCACTAGTATGATCCGCATCATAGTCCAGGTAGTCAAGTACACATCCTAAGGGCTTTACCAACATGTAACGATAAGACAGTATAAAGAGACAAGTATACATGTTAAAGTAAAGAGCAACCAGATAGCATACTATCATATCGAGCAAGAAAGTCCTCACTATATATGTCCAAGCATCCAATATAATATACATCATTTGTACAATACTGGCCTCTAGGGCATACATACAACTAACAATCTCGCACTTGCACTAGGGCCAGCTGATGTAGTATCGCATACCAAGCATCCCGAAGAGTCTCTCAAACTGTATCTGGGGAATGGCCTTCGTGAGTGGATCCGCTGTGTTGTTCTTCGTGTCAACCCTCCTGACCTCGATCTCCCGGCGATCAACTATCTCCTGGATCAGGTGATACCGCCTCAGAATATGCCTGGATCGCTGATGGGTTCCTTTGCCAAAGCCACCGCTCCATTGTTATCGCAATACAAAGGTATTAGATGCTCAATGGATGAAACCACTCCAAGTTCAATAATGAACTTCTTGATCCAGACAGCCTCTTTGGCAGCATCGTTGGCAGCGATGTATTCAGCCTCCATCGTCGAGTCTGCCACGGTTTCCTGCTTGGAACTCTTCCAGCTAACGCCCCTCCATAAAGGGTAAAGACAAATCCCGACTGCGACTTAGAGTCATCCTTATCACTCTGGAAGCTCGAATCGGTAAAGGACTCCACTTGGAGTTCTCCATTACCATACACCAAGAGCATCTCTTTAGTCCTTCGCAAGTACTTGAGAATGCTCTTCACAGCTGTCCAGTGACTCTCTCCAGGATCAGCTTGATACCTACTCACTATATTTAGGAGTATGCTACATCGGGTCTGGTACATAGCATCGCGTACATGATAGAGCCTACTGCCGAAGCATAGGGTATCCCTTGCATGCGAGCTCTCTCCAAATCAGTCTTGAGAGACATCTCTTTGGAGAGAGTGAGCCCTGAGATCGTGGGTAAAAACCCACGTTTGGACTCTTCCATACTAAACCTCTTTAGTATGGTGTCAATGTACCTGGATTGGGACAATCCCAATATCCGTTTAGATCTATCTCTATAGATCATAATTCCCAATATGCAGGAGGCATCATCAAGATCTTTCATTGAGAATCTTTGTGATAAGAAGAGTTTCACCGATTGCAGCATAGGAATGCCATTTCCTATCAAGAGTATGTCGTCCACGTACAATACGAGGAAGACAACCTTACTCTCTGCCACCTTCTTGTAGATACAAGGTTCATCTACGTTTTTGACGAAATCAAACTCTTTGATAACGACGTCAAAGCAGATGTTCCAACTCCGCGATGCTTGCTTTAATCCATAAATGGATTTAAGCAGCTTGCACACCTTTCCGCTGCTCCCACTATCTACGAAGCCCTCTGGCTGAGTCATGTACACGCACTCTTCTAAATCACCATTTAGAAAGGCGGTCTTAACATCCATTTGCCAGATTTCATTGTCATGATATGCAGCGATGGCAAGCATGATCCGGATGGATTTAAGCATAGCCACTGGAGAAAAGGTTTTGTCATAGTCCACACCTGGTCTTTGACGAAAACCTTTTGCAACAAGTCTAGCTTTGAAAGTCTCTACTTTCCCATCTACACCAAGTTTTTTCTTGAAGATCCACTTGCTCCCAATGGGTTTTACCTATTCAGGAGCAACTTCCAAAGTCCACACTTTGTTGGTGTACATGGATTCCATCTCGGACCGCATTGCATCCAGCCATTTCACTGAGTCCCCACTCGTGATGGCCTGCTCGAAGCTAGTTTGGTCATCATCAACCATGATGCAATCCTCGCTCCCACCATCCATGAGAAAACCGTAGTATCTCTCAGGTGGGTGAGGAACCCTACTAGATCGGCGGAGAGGCTGAGGTTCGTTGGGAACTACCGAA
Source organism: Agapanthus africanus (assembly GCA_030015575.1). NCBI lineage: Eukaryota > Viridiplantae > Streptophyta > Magnoliopsida > Asparagales > Amaryllidaceae > Agapanthus > Agapanthus africanus. The sequence goes on from JASDDO010000031.1 coordinate 550,866,120, forward strand.
TCCTCTGGTTCCACTAAATATTCAGTTTGAGTTTGTGTAGCCGGAATTTCTTCCAGTTCTACCTGGTCGCCACTAATTTCTTTTGTAAGAAATTCCTTTTCTAAAAAGGTGGCATGTCGAGAAACAAACACTTTTTGTTCCTCAGTATGGTAGAAAAGATATCCATGTGAATGTTTGGGATATCCCACAAACTTGCATAGAACTGACCGTGCCTCGAGTTTGTCCGGATTTTGCTTTTTAACATAGGCCGGACAACCCCATATCTTAACACGTTTAAGACATGGTCTCTTCCCACTCCATATCTCATATGATGTGGTAGGTACAGATTTAGATGGAACTTGATTCAATAGGTATGCCGCAGTCTCCAGCGCATACCCCCAGAAGGAAATAGGTAACTCAGCTGTGCTCATCATAGAGCGCACCATATCTAATAGGGTGCGGTTCCTCCGTTCAGATACACCGTTGTGCTGTGGTGTATATGGAGGAGTCAGCTGAGAGAGAATCCCATTCTCTTTTAGGAAGTCCAGGAATTCATTGCTCAAGTATTCACCTCCTCGATCAGATCGAAGGATTTTAATACTTTTCCCGGTTTGGTTCTCGACTTCTTGTTTATATTCTCTAAATTTCTCAAAAGCTTCTGATTTGTGTTTCATCAGGAACACATATCCGAATCTAGAGAGATCGTCAGTGAATGTAATGAAGTATGCAGAACCATTCCTGGCATGTGTAGACATAGGGCCGCATACATCACTATGTACCAGTCCCAAGAGTTCCGTAACTCTCTCTCCGTGTCCCGTAAACGGAGTTTTGGTCATCTTGCCTTTGAGACATGACTGACAAGTGTCATAAGATGAAAATTCAAACGGATTCAAATATCCATCTTTATGCAACTTAGCTAGTCGTGTCACATTGATGTGACCCAGTCTACAATGCCACAAGAAGGATTCGTTCATTTCTGAACTCTTCCTCTTGTGTGTGTTTGTTATGCTTAGAACTGTTGATTGATTTAGAACATAAATGCCATTGCACATCGTGCCTGATCCAACCAACTTTTGGTTTAGGAAAATGTTCATAACATTATCCTGTAATACAAAATTATATCCCTCTTTACTCAACAAAGAAACCGATATAATGTTGCATATCAGGTTCGGCATGTAATAGCATTCATTCAGAATCAATATATTACCAGTTGGCAATACAAGGTGATATTCCCCGACGGTTTTAGCTGCAACAATTGCACCATTTCCAACCCTTATGTCTTTATCACCTTCTCCAAGTTCTCTACCTTTCTTAAGCCCATGTAACTGATTACATATATGGGATCCTGACCCGGTATCTAATACCCAGGACGTAGAGGAAATGGAGAAACAGTTCTCTGTAACGAACACACCCGAAGAAAATGCATCAACATGTACTTTCTTCATACGGGTGGCATGGGAATCCTGGTATTCCCCTATATCCTGTTCAGTCTTATAACTCTTATAAGAAAGAACGGAACCAACGTTCCCCAGCACAGTATAACATGCGGGTTCGGTCAATACATCCATATTATTATCTTTATTAAGGCATGATATGGTCGCTACCTGGAGAGAGAGAGAAGAAAACACTTTAGCGTATGCTCTTGCAAGATCGGATTGGTTATTATTTTATCTAATCAGGATGGCTCCCACTGTTTTGATCAAATCTTCCTTCAAACCCTAAAAGGAAAGACTAGCCGGGATTAATTACACCCTACAACTTCGCCAATCTTTCAGCCAGGCCAGTGTCGATACTTTGAGGGAGGTTCCTCGTGCTTTCGCACGGACCTAATTAAAGTAAACCTCGTTTTCTTAGAGGCGTAACCCCGTTGACACCTTTCTAGACACCTACTTGATTGGCTAATTGTCCTGTGTAAAACTCTCCCGGGAGTAACAATTACTCGCAGTGGGTATCGGGATCCAACTATCTCATAGAAGGTATGCAATCTCATTGCAAATCTCAACACTTGAAATTCCCGATAATCTTTTGCCCCTAACCCCTATGACCTTGACAAAGGCCAACAAATCATAGGATGTTAGTCAAGTTCTACCCGTCATTTCTTGATTGAATCAAACCCACCCGTACGACCCTTGACAAAGGCCAACAAGGTCGTACGACTATCCCAAAACAATCTGCATCATATGCATACACAGATAAGCACCATTTAGCTACCGCACACTACGCCTTGATAAAGGCCAACAAACGCAGCACGAATACTAAACAGTTCTTATCTGAAATGACGGAGGGCTACGTCAGGTTTTTCTGAAAACCTATTGCGTAATGAACTTGATATCGTCGTAGAACCATGTGAATTTTGAAATGGAGTGATTTTGAGGCTTTTATTAGTTTTGCTAAAGAGGCCACTCTCGGTGAAGGGATCTCGGCTCTTTCCTTATGGAATAAGGTGCAGGATATATCATATACATCACTATGCAAAGCAAAACTCCAAAAGCAGTCAAAAGTCAAACCGAGTGTTGTAGCATCTTCCAGTTTTGCTAAAGAGGTCACTCCCGGTGAAGGGATCTCGGCTCTTTCCTCATCGAATAAGGTGCGGGATATATCATATACATCACTATGCAAAGCAAAACTCCAAAAACAGTCAAAAGTCAAACCGAGTGTTGTAGCATTTGCCAGTTTTGCTAAAGAGGTCACTCCCGGTGAAGGGATCTCGGCTCTTTCCTCATCGAATAAGGTGCGGGATATATCATATACATCACTATGCAAAGCAAAACTCCAAAAGCAGTCAAAAGTCAAACCGAGTGTTGTAGCATCTGCCAGTTTTGCTAAAGAGGTCACTCCCGGTGAAGGGATCTCGGCTCTTTCCTCATCGAATAAGGTGCGGGATATATCATATACATCACTATGCAAAGCAAAACTGTAGCTACCTTTTTTATTTGAAAATTTGATTCTACAACATCTTTTAGGTTTCTTTTCTTTCATTAATCACATTAATGAAGTCCCATCATTTAAGTCACCTAAACATCAAAGATAAATACGACGTACACTTATGCCATCCGCATTCGCCTCGATGTCCCCTCGTGCACCGTTAGGTTAGGTAACTAACGGCAGAGCAGGGCAGGGCTAGCGCGGGTGTAAAACATAAGTAACGCCTATATAATATATCATATATACTATATACAGTATTGTTCCCCTCCGAATGACGGCGACCGGGACGCTAGGACGTCTGGGCCTGAGATTCGGGGCAGATGCCATATGGTTTTATCCGTCCACCTCTTCAAAGATGCCAAGTTTATTTATGACACCGTGTATCGGAGGTTTAGACGGATGCGGCCGATGTAGCAGACTTCGTCAGATTCCCCCTCGCTTGAGGGGTTTTTGATTGTGGGGACGCTCTTCCCTGCAGGCGCAAGCCCCTGCAGTTAATTACGCTACCGCATCGCGGTAGCCACTTTCTCCTTCTCCAGAATTTCACTTCGTGTCGTGTGTGTTTGTTTTATTTATGGTTGCCCGTGGATTGTATACGGAGATTGAGTAATACCGTCGCCCGTAGGACGTGGATTAGTCCAAATCCGTATTTACTTAGATTTGGGTTTGGTGTTTTTAGTTTAAGGATACGTTAGCCACTTTGAGGCTAAGATCAACTTAAACGTTTGTTAAGGATACGTTAGTCCTGTTTGAGACTAAGATCTACTTAACGGGATCGTCTAGATCCATTTAATGCACGGCCATCGGGACTCGTCACCTCTCTGACGTCGTTGAAGGATTACAACGACAGGTGTCAGAGGAATTCAGAGATGTACCCTCGAACCAGAGCTGATTTAGAATTTTATAATCCATTTGAATGTTTAAGGATACGTTAGCCGTGTTTGGGGCTAAGATCGACTTAAACGAGATCATTTAGCTCCGGCAAAAGAGCATAAGGAGGCTCTATTGTTCCAGTTTAAGGACATGGTGGTCTATGTTCCAGTTTAAGGACGTGGTGGTCCATCGCCAGTTTAGGGACGTGGTGGTCCATGTTCCAGTTTAGGGACGTGATGGTCCATTATTAGTTTAAGGACGTTTCGGTCCGATATTAGTTTAAGGACGTCTCGGTCAAATATTAGTTTAAGGATGTCTCGGTCCACGAGTTTAAGGACCCCGCAGTCCATATTGATGGGTGTGGTCGTCGGGACCCGTTACCTCTCTGACGACATTGAATGATTACAACGACGTGTGTCAGAGGAGTTCGGAGATGTACCCTCGAACCGGATATAAATTGATTTAAGAGAGCAATTTTGCTCAATCAATTTAATTTGAGGACTTACGGCCAAAATTGGGCTAAGTCCAGTTGAAAATGTTCAGCATTTTATTTGCTTTTGAATTACATTTATTTTTATTTTTATTTGGGCTCTGCCCAGAAAGGATGCAAAGCACCGATTTGTTTTGGGGCTCTGTCCATTTATAAATGATGCAGAGCATCAATTCAATTTGGGCTCTTCCCCTTATAAATGATGCAGAGCATCAATTTTATTTGGGCTCTCCCCTTTTTATTGCTTTGCAATTTATTTTGGCCTGCTAGGTCTTTTTGATTTGGGCCTGGCCCTTTAGGAAATGCCTTGCATTTACTACTCTGACAGTGCCCCCACACGGCTTGTCAGGTGCTTTGCGCAATTGATGAGCGCCAGCGCTCGTAGAGGTGACACGTGTCACGTTCTGGTGAGCGCAAGCGCAACAGCGCAGTGTGCTGCGTTAGTGCGCTGCGCTGCTACACCGCTGACACGTGGCTCTTCCTGGCGGCTTGCGCAATAGCGCAGTTTTGACAAGTGCTGGGCACTGTTCTTATTCTTTTGGATCAATTTCAAATCAAAGAAAAACAAGTTTTTTCTTGTTTTTTTTAAAGAACCAGTGGTTCATATAAGGTGCAAGGCACAGTTATCATGAGAATCTTTTAGATTCAGAACCAATGGTTCATAAAAAGAAGTGCAAGGCACTGTTTATTATTATTATTATTTTTTATTAGAGATCCTTGATCTTGTTCTCAGATCAATGATCTATTCATAAGAGAATTTTCTCTTTTTTTAAAGGTTTTTACCTTTTTCTTTGTTCTTGAGGATTTCTCTCCAATTCTTCAGAGTCTTCTCTGTTTAATTTTTCACCAAAATGTTCTCTTTTTCTTCTTCCTTTTTTCTTTTGAGGTCTGGGGTCCTTTTTATAGTGCCCATAAATTAGTTAAATTTGTTGAAGAGATCTTTCTCTGAGTGATTTGGGGAATTTTCCCCACCGCTGGATCTTTGATCCAAAGGCCTCTGTTTTACAGAAGAAAATCTTCTTGTTTTAACAAGAACAGAAAAGATTTCTTTAAAATTTCAATTCTGTTTTGCGCAAACGCCCCAGCGCGTGGCACGTGTCGCGCAGCGCAGCGCTTGCGCAGCTGTGCTTGCGCAACTGCGCAGCGCTTGCGCAGTTATGCTTGCGCAACTGCGCAGACACGTGTCGCGCAGCGCAGCTCTTGCGCAACTGAAGCGTTGCTTCCTTTACTTCTTGTTTTAAAAGAGCCTTGCTCTGATTGGACGCAGTGCCTCGGGCGTTGTGCTGACGCATCAACTTCTGACACGTGGCGCTTTGCGCGCAGCGCAGAGGATCTGAAGCGTCGCTTCATTTATTAAAAATTAGATTTTCAAGGCAGAGCTTTGCTTTGATTGGGGGAATCAGAAGCGTTGCTTCACTTGAGATATCTTTTCATCTCCTCTTTTCAAGTCAAACTTGTATTTCCCCGAAATTTTGATTTCCCGGGTCTTGGAAATAATTCCACCGCGCACAGAATTTTCCGTGTTTGGGTCTATATATAACTCAAGGCCGAGCCTTTTCTTTTCTCACCTTCAAAGAACTTCTTCGATCATGGCTTGCAACCGTCCTCACGCCCGCCGACAACCGTGGGAAGTGTCGATCCGGGACATCGTTCCCCGTTTTGCTGCGCGCTTGGTGGACTCCTCTTTTTCGGACGAGCAGTGCGATGCTGCAATGTACGAGCTTTTGACTCGCGTGGGGTCTCCTCTTCCTCCGGACTCCATTTGGCTTCGGATGATCCTTACCTCGGTGCTCACCGACATTCCCCCTCCTCCCGCGTAGATGTCCTCGGCAATGCTTGATGTGGCTGAGGATAAGATCGAGAGCTTTTTCGAAGCGCTCTTGATCACTAAAGCCCTGAGGGACTGCTCTTTCCACTTGCTGAGCCAGATACGGGCTCGCCGGGTTGTCATTGCCACCTTTTCCAAAGAATGTGGCGACGATCGTTGGATGTCTTCTTCTCGGGAGGAACGCCGCTTTGACGTGGAGGAGAAGGCAGAAAGGGAGCTGGGGAATCTCTTTTTTATTTTTGCGAACCCTTGTCTTTCCGATCCCACATTTGGTGATCTTTTTTTAATGTAATAATAAATAAATGTTTTAATTAAGTATTTTATTATCTGTTAAGTGTTCTTTTTATTTTAGCTCTCTGTTGTGCTTGTGCATCGCATGGTTTAATTTGCTACTATTAAATGTATGTGATTCTTGCGAGGATAAATTGCCTTTGGTGTTCAGACTCTTTTATGAAGCAGTGCTTTACTTTTCAGTTTTAGAAATAGAGTTTTATTCTGATTGAGGGGAAACAAATGCCCCCCGCCGTTGCACTTGCGTGGTTCCCAACGCAAGCGCAACGGTGGCAGAATTCCAACCGTTGTGGCAACCTTTGGAAGTTGAAAGGGCACTTGATGCCTATAAATAGGACCTTTGGTCCTGCACAGATGATTATTATCTTTTAAATTTTCATTTTCAGAAACGTGTCGCGCAGCGCAGCGCTTGCGCAACTGTACTTGCGCAGTTGTGCTTGTGCAACTGCGCAGACACGTGTCGTGCGGCGTGCTTGCGCAGCTGTGCTTGCGCACCTGCGCAGACACGTGTCGCGCAACGCAGCTGTGTCTGCGCAACTGCGCAAACACGCAGCGCAGCGCTTGCGCAGCTGTGCCTGCACAGACATGTGTCGCGCAACGCAGCGCTTGCGCAATTAGAGCGTTGCTGCCTTTAATTTTTGCTTTAAATAGAGCTTTGCTCTGATTGGGTGTGCTGCTTTGGGCACTGCGCTGATGTGTCCGCGCCTGCCACGTGGCGCGTTGCGCAGAGGATCTGAAGCATTGCTTCATTTATTAAACTTAGATTTTCAAAGTAGAGCCTTGCTCTGATTGGGGGAAGATGAAGCGTTGCTTCATCTCCCTCTTTGGAATTTGAACAGAGCTTTGCTCTGATTGGGGTAAACAAATACCCCTCCACCGTTGCGGTAGCTTTTGGAAGTTGAAAGGGCACTTGATGCCTATAAATAGGACCTTTGGTCCTTCACAGATGATCATCATCTTCCAAAATTTTTATTTTCAGAAACTCAGAGCCTTGCTCTTGTTTAAGAACTTTTAGAGCCTTGCTCTCATTTCTTTTTAAGAACTTTCAGAGTTCAGAACCCAGCACCATCTTAGGTAAAAATTTTAAGTTAAATTAAATTAAGTTTAATTAACAGTGCCTTGCTCTCATAGATCTTTTGATCTAAAGAAAAACCCCTTTGGGGTCTCACCAATAGAGCCTTGCTCTCAAGAATCTGTTTCAGGGTTTCTTGACCCATGAACAGAACCTTGCATCTTTGGCAAAACATAGATCCCTTTGATCTAAAAAAAGAACTCTTAAGAGTTTGAGTATGGATAATGAAAATTAAAAAATGGAATTTTGTGTTTTAATGGATTATATCATATATCATTTCTTAATAATAATGATCTCAGAGTCTTGGGGGACTTTTTTTTTAATTTCCTTTATTAGGATTTTGATAGTCACTCCCGTTCATAGAGCATTGCTCTTGAGGAGTTTAACTCTCGGTGCTCGTTTTTTAACAAGAATTCGCTTAATCAGTCGGTCTGCTAATTCTGTTGATCTTCTTTCACAGGAACAATGGACGCCCATATATATGCTCTTAACGAGATCATCTCTTATGGGGACATCCGCCGACTTGACCGCTCTCAAAATCGAGAGTTCACAAATGCGGAGTGTGCTGAAATAATGAGCCGCTTCGACGCATACAATGGTCCATTGCTTCCTCGACGTTCTTCCCTTCTTAAGCTTATTTTGGTAGCCATCTGGGAAGCACTTCCCCTATTCTGTTCTGGCGTGCCGCTTAGGGCGTTGGATGCCGCTGAGGACAAGGTGCACTCGGTGTACTTGTTGAACTTTATCTCGAAGAGACGGCGAGACAGTCTTATCGATCTCTTGCACGAGGTTTTTCAACAGTCTGCCATACTTGCTGCTTATCGGAGGGTGGAAGACATCAGGGGGGACCCTGACGCTTGTGCTCGCGAAAGAAAGCACATTAGGATGGTCCGCGAGGCCTGGAAAGTCATAGATAGAGTCGCTTTTGAATTCCTCAATCCATGCCCTGGATCTGAGGTTATTCCATTATAACTTTCGTTTATTGTTTTTATGACTGTAAGAACTTCGGGCAATATTAATGGATTTTTTTTTATCCCAGCTTGTCTTTATTATATATCTTTTGTCCTGAGTCTTTTTGCCCATGCATGAATGAATGTGTCTTGAACGCTTGATCAAATGTAAATCGGATGCTCTTTCTGTTGCTTTTCTTCTTTCTCAGCATGTCGTCACAATTAGCATATAATAGAGTAGGCCTCTTGATTTCTTCATAGGATAGCGATGGCTTAGGCTGCAGGTTCAGATCTGCCTCCTAAGACTTTTCAACTCTATGAGCCGTGAGGGTCTCGTAGAGACTTTTCTCCCTACGGATCGAGAGGATCTCATAGGTGGGTTTTTCTCCTTAGGAATCGTGAGGATTCCTAAGTGTGTTTTCTCTTGTAAGTCGTAAGGATCTTGTAAGAGAATTTCTCCTTCTTACGAGTCGAGAGGACTCGTAAGCGGTTGTTTCCTTCCTTGTCGAAACTCGACTTCGGAGAGTGAGACCCGTTGATAGTATGCAAGAGACCGTTCAGATCGACTTGCAGGGTCCCATTGTTCAGGAAGCAAGTTTTTTAGTCCCTGCTGCCTGAAGCTTCATCTTGTAAGTTGAGACGAGTCGGGAATTTTCCCACGGAGACACTGGTTTCTCTGCGAGCCGACGCGAATCAGGAGGCTCTCATCAAGGATTGTTTGTTTCCCTGAGTTGAGGAATTTGCTAAGGATTATTTGTTTCCTTAGCGCCAAGGATTATTTGTTTCCTTGGTGTTGAAACGGATCGAGAATTTCCCACGGAGGCACTGGTTGCTCTGCGAGTCGACGCGAATCAGGAGGCTCTCGTCAAGGAGTGTTTGTTTCCTTGAGTTGAGGAATTTGCTAAGGATTATTTATTTCCTTAGCGCCAAGGATTATTTGTTTCCTTGGTGTTGAAACGGATCGAGAATTTCCCACGGAGGCACTGGTTGCTCTGCGAGTCGACGCGAATCAGGAGGCTCTCGTCAAGGAGTGTTTGTTTCCTTGAGTTGAGGTATTTGCTAAGGATTGTTTGTTTCCCTAGCGCCAAGGATTATTTGTTTCCTTGGTGTTGAAACAAATCGAGAATTTTCTACGGAGGCACTGGTTGCTCTGCGAGTCGACGCGAATCAGGAGGCTCTTGTCAAGGAGTGTTTGTTTCCTTGAGTTGAGGTATTTGCTAAGGATTATTTATTTCCCCAGCGCTAATGATTATTTGTTTCCTTGGTGTTGAAACGGATCGAGAATTTCCTACGAAGGCACTGGTTGTTCTGCGAGATGACGCGAATCAGGAGGCTCTCGTCAAGGAGTGTTTGTTTCCTTGAGTTAAGGAATTTGCTAAGGATTGTTTGTTTCCCTAGCGCCAAGGATTATTTGTTTCCTTGGTGTTGAAACGGATCGAGAATTTCCCACGGAGGCACTGGTTGCTCTGCGAGTCGACGCGAATCAGGAGGCTCTCGTCAAGGAGTGTTTGTTTCCTTGAGTTGAGGTATTTGCTAAGGATTGTTTGTTTCCCTAGCGCTAAGGATTATTTGTTTCCTTGGTGTTGAAACGGATCGAGAATTTCCCACGGAGGCACTGGTTGCTCTGCGAGTCGACGCGAATCAGGAGGCTCTCGTCAAGGAGTGTTTGTTTCCTTGAGTTGAGGAATTTGCTAAGGATTGTTTGTTTCCCTAGCGCCAAGGATTATTTGTTTCCTTGGGTCGAGGTATTTGCCGAAGACACTGGTTTCTTCGGAGCTGGAATGAACCGTCGAGATTTGGCTTCGTTTTCTGGCGGAGCCTGTTGGGAGAGTATGGTTCCTTCTTTGTTTACGCCCAGGGATCGATGTGATCTCAACTGTAGGGCTGAAGTTTTATCATCTTTTTTTTTTGTCTTATTTCCGCGATGCTCTATCGTTTCAGCTTTTATATCGCGAAGGTCGCGATTGCCCAATCATTTCGGCTATTTTTCGCGGTGCCCAATCATTTCGGCTGTTTATTTTGTTTTCACTCGCTGCTTTTTATTGCGAGTTGCCCAATCATTTCGGCTATTTTGCATGCATACATTTTTACTTGCTGCTTTTTATTGCAAGTTGCCCTATCATTTCGGCTATTCTGCATACATTTTTACTTGCTGCTTTTTTATTGCAAGTATTGCAAGTTGCCCTATCATTTCGGCTATTTCGTATGCATGTGCGGCCTACTGGCTTTCTGCCGTAAACCTGGAATTAGATACCGATTTCGGCATCAGCACCGCTACAACTGGGATATTGCCAGGAGCGAATCATCATTTGCCTTCGTCAATGTCGAACAAAGGTGGCTTAGCGAACAGGGTTAAGGTCCTGTCGACTAAGGCTTTTGACCTCATGAGCCGTAGGGGTCTCACAAAGGTATTTCTCCCTACAAGTTGTGAGGATCTTGTAGGTGTATTTTCTCCTTAGGAATCATGAGGATTCCTAAGTGTATGCTCCTCTGTAAGTCATAAGGATCCTACAAGAGGGTTTTCTCCTTCTAAATCGAGAGGATTTACAAGGGTTGTTTATCATGTGTACATATCCCCAATCACGGATGAAACTTGGTTAGGGAAATATTTATTCGCGCCCGTGGATTGTATACAAGGGTCGGTATTGAGCCACTTGTAGGGCAATATTGAAAGTTGTGGAGTTTTCTTAAGCACAGGTTTAGGTCTCTGTAACTTAAGACTTTCAAATCTTATGAGCCGTGAGGGTCCCATAAGAGAGTTCTCCCTACGAGTCGTGAGGATCTCGCAAGTGTATTTTCTCCTTAAGAATCGTGGGGATCCCTATGTGTGTCGCTCCCTTATGAGTCGTAAGGATCTCACTCGAGTGGTTTCTCCTTACAAGGTCGAGGGGACCTTATAAGTGTCTTTTAACGAGGTTGCGCCCTTTCGGGTTTTCACAAACACTCGCCGGTAGTCCTGCTGTTTTTACTCACGGAGCCCTTTCGGGTTTTCATCCGTGCCCTTTTTGTTTATGGACATACCGTTTTTCTGTATTCTTTTTTTATATTTATTTTCTTTTCTTTTTTCTTTTACGAGGTCGTGCCCTTTCGGGTTTTCACGAACACTCGCCGGTAGCCCTGCTGTTTTTACTCACGGAGCCCTTTCGGGTTTTCATCCGTGCCCTTTTTTGCTTATGGACATACTGTTTATATATATATATATATATATATATATATATATTTTATTCTTCTCGTCAGCCTAAAGATGCTGCGGTAGTAGTTTAAGGACGTTTCGGTCCTCTATTAGTTTAAGGACGTTTCGGTCCAGCATTAGTTTAAGGACGTTTCGGTCCGTCATGGAGAAGGCCGGCTACTGCTTATAAAGCTTGAGCTTAGGAAGATAGCGAGCGGACATAGTCGTCGTCATCTATCATTGACCTAGGCGGTAGCTCATTAAGCGTAGTATTTCTTTAGGAAGCGACCGTTTATTGGCCTGAAAGTCCTTTCACCGTGCAGATCCATGAGTAGATAGGCCCCACACTGGTAGACCTTATCTATGATGTACGGGCCTTCATAGTTTGGCTTGAATTTTTCCCGCTTGGCACGATTGAGGATCATAGGCCTTTTGACCACTAGCACAAGTTCGCCTTGGCGGAATGTCCTTGGTCGGGTCAATCTTTCATATGAGCGCGTCATCTTTGCTTTATAGGCCTCTAGATTTTATTGCGCTATGAGCCGGGTTTCATCAAGGGCATCGAGCTCCTCAAGCCGAAGGTGAGCATTTTCTTCGTCCGTCAGCTCGTAGTGGACTTCCACTCGTAGAGAGGGTAACTCTATCTTAAGAGGGAGTACTGCTTCCGTCCCAAATACCAATGCGTACGACGTTGTGTTTGTGGCCGTCTTAAATGTAGTTCGATACGCCCAAAGAGCCTCTTGCAGTCTCTCGTGCCAGTCCTTCTTATTTCGGGACATCGTTTTCTTCATGATCTTCGTCAAGGTTTTGTTGAAGGCCTCAGCTAGACCGTTAGCTCGCGGATTATAAACTGAGGAATATCTCCAGTCTATATTATGCTGCTGTGCGAAGCGACTGATCTTGTGGCTTCTGTAAGCTGGCCCGTTATCGGAGATGATCCGGCGCGGAGTTCCAAACCGATATATGACGTGCGTTTTGAAGAAATGGAGGATATTCTCCGTCTTCACTTCCCTCAGCGGTACTGCTTCTGCCCACTTAGAGAAGTAGTCAGTCGTTGCCAGGATGAAACGATGTCCTCTGGGCGATGCTGGTTCGATGGGGCCAACAATGTCAGTCCCCCACATTTCGAACGGCCAGCTAGCTACCGTTGGATGTAGTGGATTTGGATACTGGTGGATGAAGTCCCCATGAATTTGGCATGAGTGGCATTGCTTCGCATATTCGAGGCAGTCCTGAATCATCGTGGGCCAGTAGTAACCCATCCGTTTAATCTTCAATTTCATCTTCGGGCCCGCTTGATGAGAACCGCAGAGTCCGTCGTGAACTTCCTGAACGACTCTTTTCGCTTCGTCAGGTCCGAGACATCTTAGCCATAGAGAATTAAACGACCTCTTGTACAGAGTGTCGTTGACGAAGGCGAAAGACAGAGCTCGTTTCATGAGCTGATATCTTGTGGACGCTTCTTCAGGCATTCGGTGGGACTTAAAGTAGTCTATGAAGACTTCCCTCCAATCCTCAGCCTTTTCCCGGTCTTCTATTTGCAAGGTCGCATGTTCAGTCGCTCCCTTCTCTTCGGATGATTCCGGAGATATTTCTGCTGGGGTAAGTACCCGACGGCTTTGTACCACGATTCTCACGTCATCGAGGTTCTCGTCGGCCAGTTCTTTAGCGAGTTTGGCTAGTGCATCTGCTTTGCTGTTTTCCGCGCGCGGTATGCTTTCCAAAGTATAGGAAGGAATTTGGGTCAACAGTTGTTGCACCTTTTCACCGTATTTTACCAACTCCGGTTTGCACGTTTGGTAGTCGCCGTTTACTTGAATAACGACCAACTGAGAATCTCCATATATGAGGAGGTTTGCAATTCCCATGTCGATGGCGATCTCGAGGCCTGCTATCAGAGCTTCGTATTCGGCTTCATTGTTTGTCCTCGGCTCCGTCAGGGAGAACGCGTAGCGCATTATCCCTCCTTGTGGAGTTACAAAGATGAGTCCTACCCCTGATTTGATTATAGGGGTACTTTGTTTGCGCTTCTTCACGGAAGATGCTCCATCGAAATAAAGCTCCCATCGGGTATCACCACCGTCGATCGCATCAAACGCATGTTCGTCTGGAAGATCGCAATTCAGAGGAGAATCGGCGGGTATCGGATGCTCAGCGAGGAAATCGGCGATGGCCTGGCCTTTCACTGCCTTGAGAGGTTGATACGTTATCGAGAACTCCATCAAGAGCAGGGCCCATTTAGCGAGTCGCCCCGTCAATATGGCCTTCGACATTAAATATTTAAGTGGGTCCACCTTCGAAATGAGACGGACTTCATGCGCCAACGCATAGTGTCTGAGCTTTGTTATCGCAAAGATCAACGCCAGGCAATGTTTTTCAATGGGGGAGTAGTTGCTTTCTGCCCCCAGTAGAACTCGACTTAAGTAGTAGAGTGCTCTTTCCTTCCCTTGGTCGTTCTCTTACGCCCATAATGCGCCTAAGGAACCTTCGAGGGCGGCTGTATAAAGAATGAGGGGCTTTCACTTGACCGGAGCAGCCAACACTGGCGGGTTCTGCAGGTATTGCTTGATCTCGTCTAGCGCGCTTTGGCATTTTTGGTCCCATACGAACGGGGTTCCCTTCTTCATCAGGTGGCAGTAAGGACGGCACTTGCCTAAAAGGTTGGCTATAAATCGCAGTATATACGCGAGCTTCCCTTGGAGAGACCGTAATTGTTTGAAGTCCTTGGCGGAGGCATTTCCATGATCGCCTTAATATTTGACGGATCTATCTTGATACCCCGGTGTCGGACAATGAACCCTAGGAATTTACCCGAGGAAACCCCGAACGCACACTTAAGAGGGTTCATCTTCAAGTTGTATTGTCGAAGGCGTTGAAATACGGTCTTCAAATGCTCGAGATGTTCCTCGTATGATTTGCTTTTAACCACGAGATCGTCGATATAACATTCGACGATTTCGTGTATAAGGTCGTCGAAGATCTTCGTCATGGCCCTCTGATAGGTGGCGCCGGCGTTCTTTAGACCGAAGGGCATCACCTTGTAACAGAATATTCCCAAAGGTGTCCGAAAAGCGGTGTGTTTCTGGTCTTCGGGATGCATCTTGATCTGATTATACCCTGACGAGCCGTCCATGAAGGAGAAAAACCTCATGAGTGGACGTATTGTCTATCATCAGTTCGGTGACTGGCACTGGGAAATCGTCCTTCGGGCAAGCTTTATTAAGATCCCGGAAGTCTACGCATATGCGCACTGTCCCATTTTTCTTCATCACCGGGACGATGTTGGCAATCCATTCAGGGTATTGAACTTCCTGGATGAAGCCAGAGTCGATCAACTTCTTGACCTCGGCATTGATACTCATCTCAAGCTCGAGCCGCATTCTTCTCGGCGCCTGTTTGACTGGTTTGACGTCCGGGGATATCGCCAATCTATGCACAGCAATTTCTGGATCTAGTCCCGGCATTTCGGAATAGTTCCATGCGAAGCAATCTCTATGCTGTAGAAGCACGTCCTTTAACGCAGCCACCCTTTATTCAGACAACAGCTCGCTGATGAATGTCGGTTGCGGGTCATTTGCCATTCCCAACTCAATTTTCTTAAGGTTATTTGCAGTGGTATGGATTCCATCTTCCAGCTCTTTTGGTGCTGGTAAAAATTCTGAGATTATCTCGTCGTTGTTGTTTTCGAAGCACCAGGGAAGGTCATCCATGTTCTCGGGCTTTTCTTTTAATATCGTTATCACGTGACAAGTACGAATTCGCTTCCAATCCCAATGTGGAACTGGTTCTTCTTTCGTGGCCTTGGGCTCGTGCTTTTGTGGCGGCGCTACCCTCCAGTTGTCGGACAGAGCGAACTTGCCAAGCTGATACTGATCTTCGACCCAATTCTTGAAGGTGAAGCAGTCTTCGAGAGGATGCCCTATCACTCGGTGATAAAAGCAATAGTCCGGGTGTGAGACCTCGCCCGCTTGTTCGGGGTGTTTAGACTCCGGCAGTGTAAGCATCTGACGAGGTCAAGTATCTTCTTCGTCTTATCCCGAGGAAACGAGTATGCTCGACCCATTTTCTTCATAAGGGATAGATCAATAGCGCTCGACTCCCGTTTGCGTGGCTTCTTAGCCCTGCTTTGTTGCTGTTGAGCGCATATTTGGCCTTTTGACTTATTTCTGCTTTTGTGTCGAGCCTTCTTTATGACAGGTTGACAAGGAGCGGCATTTTCATCTTTCACGTCCTTTTGGAGAAGGCGTTGCGTTTTGGCTTTCTCGTATATGACAATTTCGCGGTTATGATCGTCCCGGTCAACTTTTTGACCTGCTTCCTTTATAAGTTTGCCATTTGTTCTTCGAATGACGTACTGGGCTCCTTTGCATCTAGGACTTTCACCGTCTCAGGATTAGCGTCCTCCCATTGAGCATCTGCTTCTTCATCGAAGTCATATGTGACATAGCAGCTGTTTAACGGCTCTCGTTTCTTTGATCGGGTGTATCCAAGTCCTTTTGTCTCCATCCTCCCATTAGGCAGTTTGCGTTGAGTTCCGGGAACGTTCCAGACTTTGTCATAGAACTTGGCTTTTCGAACAGTCTGTTTGAAGGATATCCCCTGGCGTTTCAGCAACTTTTTCAAACCTTCGTATAGTATCTGGGAAGACGGATAGGCTGGAGCCTTTCGAGCGTAGGATCCGCGCCATGCCAAATTTCTTTCTCCATCTTGGTTTCTTCAGAGCGGTAGAATAGAATTGCTTTTTCGTTTTCTCGCCTGGGAGGGATATAGAACGTTTGCAGCTCTTCTACATTGTAAATATTAAGTGCATCCAGTTCTTTACGGTGTTTAAGCGGCACCATGGCGACTTGTAGACTTTGTTCTTCGTCGGCGGACGTTTGTATTGAAGGTCGAGCAGAGAATACAATACGGATCTCATCTTCCGAGTCGCTACCAAAGATCAACGTAGGAGCGGACGGTCCTAGCTGGTTGTGTTGGGGCGGATCCGAGTAAACTATCTCCTCTTCCTCCTCAGTATCACTGCCGAAGACAGGGATGGTGGCGTTGGTTTTGTTCTCCGGCTTGTGACACTTCTCCGTGTCTTCGAAGTCTGGTAAGAAGTATTTGGCTTCTTCATATTTGCGGACCTCGTTCACAGAGAACGGGTTCAGTTCTCCCATCACAGTATACTCGAAACCATCCTTAAAATACTTCATACACTGATGTTGTGTAGAAGGGATGATACTGTACTCGTGTAACCATGGTCGGCCGAGCAATGCGTTGTAGCATGTCTTGGCGTCTATGACGTGGAACTTAATGTCCGTGACGAGTAGCCCGAAGCGTAGCGTTAGTATCACAGACCCAAGAGTTCTTGATGACTGGGAGTCGAACCCGGAGATGGTGATCTTATCCCGAGCAAGGTGCTGTACGCTCGTGCAGATTTCTTTTAACACCCGCACGTTGAGGAGATTAACGGAGGATCCATTGTCGATCAGGATTTTGCCTATCTGAATATCATGGCAGTATCCTGAGACATAGAAGGGGCGATTGTGTTCGCACGTCCCAAGGAGAAGGTCCTCGTCGCCGAAAGTGACATCGGCCGTGTGCACTTCCTCTAATTCATCCTTCATTTTTTCCTCGGCCAGGAAAGCTTGGAATTGCCCCGGATCCTGTAATGCCTTGACTAACGAATCTCTCGCCTCCTTTGATAGCAAAAGGGCGTCAAGAATGCTGAGCTGCGAGGGTAGCTTCCTCAGATGCGCTAAGACGTTGTAATCCACCTTATTTCTCTTCGGTGGGTCCTTGGCACTTAGCTCCTCCATAACTTGGTCATCTAAGACGATATCTTCAGAGACTTTTTCCTTCCCTTTATCTTTTCTGTTTGAGGGTCCGAGATTCTTTTCAGGCAGCGTCCGATTCCGCAGCCAAATATTTTCGCAAATCTTCGGCTCTTCTTCTTTTCCCGAAGTGGACTCTTTAAAGAGAGGGGAAAGTTCTAGCTCTTCATCAGAATCGCTCCCGAATGTAGGCACTTGTGACCCGCCAGTGTTAACCATGCGACAATCGCCGGTAGTTCTTTCAAGCCCTTCGGTCGTATTTCTTTGCTCCCGACGAGTTTTGCGCTTTTCCCGCTTAAAGCGTTGTCGATGAGCAACATATCCTTGCCACCATATATCGAAAGCTTTGCACTCTTGAGTGGGGTGTGAAATCTTCTGATGATATAAGCAATAGGAGGGGTGCGTTTCTATTTCACCAGTAATTTTTTCTTCAAAGGATGGTAGCTTCATGCCCATTGATATGGCCTTAGCAAACCTTTTCCTTGTCTTGAATTGGCTTTTGTCAACGGTGGAGGCATTTTGCTCCAGCGGGATCGTCTCAGCTCTTTCATCAAGTCGCTGGCGCTTGGCCCTTTCAAATATAGCCGTCTCGCGTTCTCGATCAGCCTTACTTTTCAATCGAGCTTCGTTAAGGAACGCTTCAATCATTTCATCTGATAGCTCCAGAATTTTTGGTTCAAGATCTGCCCCTAGTGCTTCGGTACAAGGAGTTTCCTCATCGTCCATGAACGAATGGGAAATCACATGATAGCTCGCCACGCATTCTTCATATTCATCTGACGAACTTTCTCCCTCACCTTCTTCTTGAAAGATATGATTGAGAAACTCTTGGAGTGTAATGGGAGTCCGTGCTTTCTGGTTGTATTCCTCCAGCGCGTCAATTTGTTTTTGCAAGTCCGAGCGTTTGTCGCCAGGCTTCAAGGGCTTCTTTTTCGAAGATTTTGACGACTGGTTGCGAGTGCTTGAGCCACTACCATCGGTCTTTGGAGTTGGACGTGGTTTCAACATCCCTTCAATGACCTGCGGTTCCAACGGGTTCTTCCACTTGATCGCTGGACATGTCTGAAGGTCGTTTAGCATCCTCTTTGTCTTGGCTGATAATACAACCTCCCAAGGAGCTTCTTCAACGACGGAGCATGTTGCCCCCGGCGTATTCGTCCGTTTAGAGGTGTGGGGCTGTGGGGGATTCACCTTCCATTTGTCAGATAACGCGAATTTGCCCTGTCGGTACTGGTTTTCAAGCCAATTTTCAAAAACGTAGCAATCTTCGATCGGATGGCCCAGTACTCGATGATAAGGACAGTAGTTGGGCTCGTTGACGTCACTTGGTTGTAACGGACGTTTTGGATCCGGCAGATTTATGAGTCTGTTGCGCAATGCCAGCTCGAATAAGCTTCTCGTTTTATCGCGGGGAAAAGAATAAGGACGCCCTAGCCTCTCCTCAAGGTCTACATATGGGCGCATATTATTTTGACGCACAACCGGCTTCGAGTTGCTCGGTTGTTGTTGAGCATTAGCGACGACAATCGCTTTTCCCTTCCCTTTGTCATTTCGGGAGTCTGGCTTTGGAAGAGGGGGTTTATGGCCCATCTGATCCATCTGCGCTAGCTTGTCAATCAAGGCCTGGAAGGTAGTCGGCTTGAAAAACATCATAAATTGCGAGATGGTTGCTTGTGGATTAAGGGTTCCCACAAACATACCTACCGCGGGAGCTTCTTCAATGCGCTGCTCGCACTTTGACCATAAGTTCCGCCATCGTATAGCATATTGGACCCATGTCTCGCCTGGTTTTACCCTGGCGTTAATTAGTGCCGTCATCGGGGTGCGCTCACTGGCGCTTGCAAAACGCTGAGTAAACAACAGCTCCATCTCTGCGAATGTATTGATAGAGTCGTTCGGGAGTTCAGAGTACCACTCGAACGCCGTATCTGATAAACTTCCAACAAACTGGCGAAGCAACAGCTTGTCGTCACCGCTGGTGTTGCCGCAGAGTGCCCTGAACTGGGCAACGTGCTGGTGAGGATTGCCCGTCCCCTTGTAGACATGGAACTTGGGAATTGTGTAACCCGGCGGGTACTTGATTTGATCGTACCAACTTGGATATGGCCGCCCCGTTTTTACGACCTGGCCGGCTGCTTCGGTCGCATGATGAACCCGTATTTGTTGGGCGATGTACTCGTCCAAATCAGCTTTGGAGATTGTATCATCTTTAGCCGTCGACAGAGCTGGTGGAGGATTTGATGTCTCTCCCCTATCGTCTCCAACGACGATCGGGGGCTCTTCGGCCGGAGGATCTTTTTGTATCATCATCCCTATCATGTCTTGGAAGAGGAGGCCCATACGCTGTATGTTGGCTGCTTGTTCAGCAGCCTCTTTGTCCTTCTTCTCCAATATTCGACGAAGGAATTCAGCGTCAGTTTCCTCCTCTTGGCGTTCATCTGAGGACGTTTCGGGGTTTTCTTTTGGCCCAGTAAGTGCGGCCATAGCGTTCATCATCTCCTGGAGCTTCTGCTGCTGCTCCTGGGCTTTGGTCACTGATCGCGTAAGTGGTCGATGACCCGTGGATATGCGACTGTCCTCTTTACCAGACGCCACATAGACGGTGTGAACTACAATGCCCACTAACTTAGGGCGTTTGGGTTCATCACCTCTGATATTTGTCGCCAGCGCGGGGGTTTTCTCTGGCCTTCTTCTTTTGTGGGCCGTTGAAGTTGAAGGGGCCGTTGCAGTGGGCACCCTAGCGACTGTCATCCTTTCCTGTTTGATCGAACAGTCCTTTTCTTTTTCCACTTTCGCCTTTTTCTGTTGACGAGAGCAATCTGGGTCAATTACGGAGTCTTGAATTCTCCGCCAAACTTTTTAAATTTTTGAGGACAGCCGTTGAGGGGGCTGTTCTTGCTTTGTTTCCAGAACTCTCTCTGCGGGCGGAGGAGATCTTTTCAGTGTAGCGGTTGTAGAATTCTTACGTACCCTCCTCAGCAGTTCAAAGCTGTTCCCAGTTGGAATAGCAGCGTTGACTTCCACCACTGGAGTCGGTGGAGTTAGCCCTGAGGGGGAGTTGCCCCCTGCCTTTCTCACTCGTTGCCAATGGCGACGTCGAGTACGACGAGCCGTTGGGACTGGCTTGGAGATAGAGACAGCTTCTTTTTGCCCCCTGTCTGAATGAGGCGCCGCTGGTGTTAGCCTCTTAAAGACTGAAGTTGTCTTTTGGGGATGATATTCAACCTGTCGAAGGCGGATCCTCGAGCAGGGGCAGGAGCAGGAATCGTCAGTTTTGAAAAGACTGACTCTTTGACAGGGGAAGCCGCCTTGACGACTTCTGGAGCAGCAGTTATTGCCTTCCTTGGGACAGCCAGTTTAGAGTTCTGATCGAGCCTGGCAAAAACAGAGGTTGTTGGTTTGGTAGTGGGCGACCCGTTGACAGGGGCCGTCGTAGCAGTGAGCCGGTCGAAGACCGACTTCTTGTTCACTTCCGGTGCAGGTATTGGCATAGAGAAGCTTGTAAGCGGGATCATGGTCCCGAAGAACAGGCCAGTGGTGGCTTGGGTCACCTGGTCTACCGGCAGAGCGAGGAAGGAAGCCGCTTGGCCCATATGCTACACCTCCCGGAGAGGTGGAGCGTCCGTTGCAGTGGCATTTCGAGCAGTTGGTGCAGTTAAAGGCCATTGAATCTTGAGTTCTGCGCCAGGCAAAAGACCAAATCTTAGTAACTTGAAATCCGAAGGCAACCATTTAACAAACCGCGATCGGTTCGCGAGGACGACACACGAAGTGTGGAGTGGAAAGAGGAAAAGGTCCCACCGGCATGCCAGAATCTGTTCCCCTCCGAATGACGGCGCCCGGGACGCTAGGACGTCTGGGCCTGAGATTCAGGGCAAATGCCATATGGTTTTATCCGTCCACCTCTTCGAAGATGCCAAGTTGATTTATGACACCGTGTATCGGAGGTTTAGACGGATGCGGCCGATGTAGCAGACTTCGTCAGATTCTCCCTCGCTTGAGGGGTTTTTGATTGTGGGGACGCTCTTCCCTGCAGGCGCAAGCCCCTGCAGTTAATTACGCTACCGCATCGCGGTAGCCACTTTCTCCTTCTCCAGAATTTCACTTCGTGTCGTGTGTGTTTGTTTTACTTATGGTTGCCCGTGGATTGTATACGGAGACTGAGTAATACCGTCACCCGTAGGACGTGGATTAGTCTAAATCCGTATTTACTTAGATTTGGGTTTGGTGTTTTTAGTTTAAGGATATGTTAGCCACTTTGAGGCTAAGATCAACTTAAACGTTCGTTAAGGATACGTTAGTCCTGTTTGAGACTAAGATTTACTTAACGGGATCGTCTAGATCCATTTAATGCACGGCCATCGGGACTCGTCACCTCTCTGACGTCGTTGAAGGATTACAACGACAGGTGTCAGAGGAATTCAGAGATGTACCCTCGAACCAGAGCTGATTTAGAATTTTATAATCCATTTGAATGTTTAAGGATACGTTAGCCGTGTTTGGGGCTAAGATCGACTTAAACGGGATCGTTTAGCTCCGGCAAAAGAGCATAAGGAGGCTCTATTGTTCCAGTTTAGGGACGTGGTGGTCCATATTCCAGTTTAAGGACGTGGTGGTCTATGTTCCAGTTTAAGGACGTGGTGGTCCATCGCCAGTTTAGGGACGTGGTAGTCCATGTTCCAGTTTAGAGACGTGATGGTCCATTATTAGTTTAAGGACGTTTCGGTCCGATATTAGTTTAAGGACGTCTCGGTCCAATATTAGTTTAAGGACGTCTCGGTCCTCGAGTTTAAGGACCCCGCAGTCCATATTGATGGGTGTGGTCGTCGGGACCCGTTACCTCTCTGACGACGTTGAATGATTACAACGACGTGTGTCAGAGGAGTTCGGAGATGTACCCTCGAACCGGATATAAATTGATTTAAGAGAGCAATTTTTCTCAATCAATTTAATTTGAGGACTTACGGCCAAAATTGGGCTATGTCCAGTTGAAAATGTTCAGCATTTTATTTGCTTTTGCATTACATTTATTTTTATTTTTATTTAGGCTCTGCCCAGAAAGGATGCAAAGCACCGATTTGTTTTGGGGCTCTGTCCATTTATAAATGATGCAGAGCATCAATTCAATTTGGGCTCTGCCCCTTATAAATGATGCAGAGCATCAATTTTATTTGGGCTCTCCCCTTTTTATTGCTTTGCAATTTATTTTGGCCTGCTAGGTCTTTTTGATTTGGGACTGGCCCTTTAGAAAATGCCTTGCATTTACTACTCTGACAGTGCTCCCACACGGCTTGTCAGGTGCTTTGCGCAATTGATGAGCGCCAGCACTCGTTGAGGTGACACGTGTCACGTTCTGATGAGCGCAAGCGCAACAGCGAAGTGCGCTGCGTTAGTGCGCTGCGCTGCTACACCGCTGACACGTGGCTCTTCCTGGCGGCTTGCGCAATAGCGCAGTTTTGACAAGTGCTGGGCACTGTTCTTATTCTTTCGGATCAATTTCAAATCAAAGAAAAACAAGTTTTTTCTTGTTTTTTTTAAAGAACCAGTGGTTCATATAAGGTGCAAGGCACAGTTATCTTGAGAATCTTTTAGATTCAGAACCAATGGTTCATAAAAAGAAGTGCAAGGCACTGTTTATTATTATTTTTTTATTAGAGATCCTTGATCTTGTTCTCAAATCAATGATCTGTTCATAAGAGAATTTTCACTTTTTCTAAAGGTTTTTACCTTTTTCTTTGTTCTTAAGGATTTCTCTCCAATTCTTCAGAGTCTTCTCTGTTTAATTTTTCACCAAAATGTTCTCTTTTTCTTCTTCCTTTTTTCTTTTGAGGTCTGGGGTCCTTTTTATAGTGCCCATAAATTAGTTAAATTTGTTGAAGAGATCTTTCTCTGAGTGATTTGGGGAATTTTCCCCACCGCTGGATCTTTGATCTAAAAGCCTCTGTTTTACAGAAGAAAATCTTCTTGTTTTAACAAGAACAGAAAAGATTTCTTTAAAATTTCAATTCTGTTTTGCGCAAACGCCCCAGCGCGTGACACGTGTCGCGCAGCGCAGCTGTGCTTGCGCAACTGCGCAGACACGTGTCGCGCAGCGCAGCGCTTGCGCAGTTAAGCTTGCGCAACTACGCAGACACGTGTCGCGCAGCGCAGCTCTTGCGCAACTGAAGCGTTTCTTCCTTTACTTCTTGTTTTAAAAGAGCTTTGCTCTGATGGGACGCAGTGCCTCGGGCGCTGTGCTGACGCATCAACTTCTGACACGTGGCGCTTTGCGCGCAGCGCAGAGGATCTGAAGCGTCGCTTCATTTATTAAAAATTAGATTTTCAAGGCAGAGCTTTGCTTTGATTGGGGGAATCGGAAGCGTTGTTTCACTTGAGATATCTTTTCATCTCCTCTTTTCAAGTCAAACTTGTATTTCCCCGAAATTTTGATTTCCCGGGTCTTGGAAATAATTCCACTGCGCACAGAATTTTCCGTGTTTGGGTCTATATATAACTCAAGGCCGAGCCTTTTCTTTTCTCTTCTCACCTTCAGAGAACTTCTTCGATCATGGCTTGCAACCGTCCTCACGCCCGCCGACAACCGTGGGAAGTGCCGATCTGGGACATCGTTCCCCATTTTGCTGCGCGCTTGGTGGACTCCTCTTTTTCGGACGAGCTGTGCGATGCTGCAATGTACAAGCTTTCGACTCGCGTGGGGTCTCCTCTTCCTCCGGACTCCATTTGGCTTCGGATGATCCTTGCCTCGGTGCTCGCCGACATTCCCCCTCCTCCGGCGGAGATGTCCTCGGCAATGCTTGATGTGGCCGAGGATAAGATCGAGAGCTTTTTCGAAGCGCTCTTGATCACTAAAGCCCTGAGGGACTGCTCTTTCCACTTGCTGAGCCAGATACGGGCTCGCCGGGTTGTCATTGCCACCTTTTCCAAAGAATGTGGCGATGATCGTTGGATGTCTTCTTCTCGGGAGGATCGTCGCTTTGACATGGTGGAGAAGGGCAGAAAGGGAGCTGGGGAATCTCTTTTTTATTTTTGCGAACCCTTGTCTTTCCGATCCCACATTTGGTGATCTTTTTTAAATGTAATAATAAATAAATGTTTTAATTAAGTATTTTATTATCTGTTAAGTATTCTTTTTATTTTAGCTCTCTGTTGTGCTTGTGCATCGCATGATTTAATTTGCTACTATTAAATGTATGTGATTGTTGCGAGGATAAATTGCCTTTGGTGTTCAGACTCTTTTATGAAGCAGTGCTTTACTTTTCAGTTTTAGAAATAGAGTTTTGTTCTGATTGAGGGGAAACAAGTATTTATCACAGAACATCAAATGATCGCATCACAGATATCGCAGCAGAAGAAATATATGAAACATTGGATATACTAGGACGTCCGTGTTTTATTTTGAGCCTCTATAAAACACGGATTCCACGGTCGCGATGAATAGCTAAACCCACACCCCTAGACCCCTACGAGAGCGGCAAGCAACCCTACCAATTCTATAGTTAGGAGACCCGGACTCGACTCCTCGAGTTGGTCTCCCACTGGACTCCAGAACCCGGTTACTTGTGCTCTCCTCCTTGGGTCTATTCTAGTGCGGAAAAGTAAATAATATACAAAAGGTGACATCAACCTCATCCCGGAAGTGCCCCAATAAAAGAATATTACAATCATTTAAATTTTACATGAATGAAAATAAAAACTCTCATCTCACGTAAAACCCCCCGGCTATTTAGAACGCGACGATCCAATTTAACATATCCAGCAACACAGAACATCACATGTCATCAACTTAAGTAAATATGCGCATCCCAATTGTCGTTGACATATAGCAACGAAACCGGCGATTTCACATATTACACTTACGGTCGCAGAAAAGAAAGTGTAAAACTACAACATTTGGAATCCACAATCTCTTTAGACATCATAAATCCGAAATATCACATATTTCGCATTTCATGCCTAACAGTACGAATTCCACATATTGTATCACATTCCAGATAAATAGACAGTATTAAACTTTCCGATCGAACAATCAAATACCCAAGATTTCCTAAATAGTTCAACACTTGAGCGGAGTTCAAAAATTCCAGAATGCGTCACAGTAGCAACGGTCCAGCCGTAGAAGGGTCAAGCCAACGCCTCACATGTGGCACGCCATACTGCCCCAAACCCAAAGGTTCAAAGGGCAGTTCAAGACGGTCACATAATCGAGTTAAGGTTTGTTATCTTCTAGAGGGTCCATCGCGTCACATGCACGTATTTCCGAAAGATTTAAACCCGAGAAAAATTCAACACTTGAATGTTTTTCGTGCCGGGAAAAATTGAGTTAAGGATATCCGTTCAAACATTTTAATACTTTCTAAATTATCCGGAATAACAAAACAAAATTAAATTCTCCGATCGAATCGACGATTACAAAATGAACCCCTGAATACTCAACACTTGAGCCAAATTAAAAATACCCAGAAACTAACAATCACAGAATCTAGAATTACTGTGCAAACAGAGGATCCAAAGGTCACCATACTGCCGCGGTTCCGCGGCACAAGCAGCGATTTGCCGCGGAACCACGGTCAACTGTACGATTCATATCCTCGTTTTGCACAATAATTCTTATAAAACCCTGCTGATATTTTTAGATATTTTTAATTCACAAAAATCCCAGATTTTAAAAATTGTCCAGAGAGAGGGTCGTTTTGTCGTATTTGGGTTCGTTCGGAGTTTTAACTTCGTTAACGCATCGTATAATGCTCTAGCTAGTCTCTGATACCACAATAGGATTACTAGGCATACTAATGAGGCTCTAAAAGGCATCGACCATGTCCGTTTAAAGAATTATGTGCCTAAAAACCCTAAGCAAGATCTTGTACTAGAGTTTAGGCGAATCTAAAAGCAAGTAAACAACTTTACTCTAAAGGGAATACGAAATACAATCTTTGTAGATCGGTCCTCCACTTCATTTGCTCCTTGTTGAAGTCCCTTCGCTGCGATCAAGGTTCTCCCGGGCTCTTGCATGGCTTCACGACGTGAAGGATGCGACCTTGCTTGAAGTCTCCGAGGCCGAAGATGATCTACGTCGAGGAAATTCCGACTCAAGCTCCTACTTCACTAACTAGAGAATTAGTGAAGTAAACACCCTAAACTAAAGTGCTAGTCTAGTAGAGGATGGAGAAATAGGAAGTGGGTTCTCTTTAGAATTTTGTTTCTCACAAGGACACTCACTTTGGATCAACCGTCCTCACGCCCGCCGACAACCGTGGGAAGTGCCGATCTGGGACATCGTTCCCCATTTTGCTGCGCGCTTGGTGGACTCCTCTTTTTCGGACGAGCAGTGCGATGCTGCAATGTACGAGCTTTCGACTCGCGTGGGGTCTCCTCTTCCTCCGGACTCCATTTGGCTTCGGATGATCCTTGCCTCGGTGCTCGCCGACATTCCCCCTCCTCCGGCGGAGATGTCCTCGGCAATGCTTGATGTGGCCGAGGATAAGATCGAGAGCTTTTTCGAAGCGCTCTTGATCACTAAAGCCCTGAGGGACTGCTCTTTCCACTTGCTGAGCCAGATACGGGCTCGCCGGGTTGTCATTGCCACCTTTTCCAAAGAATGTGGCGATGATCGTTGGATGTCTTCTTCTAGGGAGGATCGTCGCTTTGACATGGTGGAGAAGGGCAGAAAGGGAGCTGGGGAATCTCTTTTTTATTTTTGCGAACCCTTGTCTTTCCGATCCCACATTTGGTGATCTTTTTTAAATGTAATAATAAATAAATGTTTTAATTAAGTATTTTATTATCTGTTAAGTATTCTTTTTATTTTAGCTCTCTGTTGTGCTTGTGCATCGCATGATTTAATTTGCTACTATTAAATGTATGTGATTGTTGCGAGGATAAATTGCCTTTGGTGTTCAGACTCTTTTATGAAGCAGTGCTTTACTTTTCAGTTTTAGAAATAGAGTTTTGTTCTGATTGAGGGGAAACAAGTATTTATCACAGAACATCAAATGATCGCATCACAGATATCGCAGCAGAAGAAATATATGAAACATTGGATATACTAGGACGTCCGTGTTTTATTTTGAGCCTCTATAAAACACGGATTCCACGGTCGCGATGAATAGCTAAACCCACACCCCTAGACCCCTACGAGAGCGGCAAGCAACCCTACCAATTCTATAGTTAGGAGACCCGGACTCGACTCCTCGAGTTGGTCTCCCACTGGACTCCAGAACCCGGTTACTTGTGCTCTCCTCCTTGGGTCTATCCTAGTGCGGAAAAGTAAATAATATACAAAAGGTGACATCAACCTCATCCCGGAAGTGCCCCAATAAAAGAATATTACAAACATTTAAATTTTACATGAATGAAAATAAAAACTCTCATCTCACGTAAAACCCCCCGGCTATTCAGAACGCGACGATCCAATTTAACATATCCAGCAACACAGAACATCACATGTCATCAACTTAAGTAAATATGCGCATCCCAATTGTCGTTGACATATAGCAACGAAACCGGCGATTTCACATATTACACTTACGGTCGCAGAAAAGAAAGTGTAAAACTACAACATTTGGAATCCACAATCTCTTTAGACATCATAAATCCGAAATATCACATATTTCGCATTTCATGCCTAACAGTATGAATTCCACATATTGTACCACATTCCAGATAAATAGACAGTATTAAACTTTCCGATCGAACAATAAAATACCCAAGATTTCCTAAATAGTTCAACACTTGAGCGGAGTTCAAAAATTCCAGAATGCGTCACAGTAGCAACGGTCCAGCCGTAGAAGGGTCAAGCCAACGCCTCACATGTGGCACGCCATACTGCCCCAAACCCAAAGGTTCAAAGGGCAGTTCAAGACGGTCACATAATCGAGTTAAGGTTTGTTATCTTCTAGAGGGTCCATCGCGTCACATGCACGTATTTCCGAAAGATTTAAACCCGAGAAAAATTCAACACTTGAATGTTTTTCGTGCCGGAAAAATTGAGTTAAGGATATCCGTTCAAACATTTTAATACTTTCTAAATTATCCGGAATAACAAAACAAAATTAAATTCTCCGATCGAATCGACGATTACAAAATGAACCCCTGAATACTCAACACTTGAGCCAAATTAAAAATACCCAGAAACTAACAATCACAGAATCTAGAATTACTGTGCAAACAGAGGATCCAAAGGTCACCATACTGCCGCGGTTCCGCGGCACAAGCAGCGATTTGCCGCGGAACCACGGTCAACTGTACGATTCATGTCCTCGTTTTGCACAATAATTCTTATAAAACCCTGCTGATATTTTTAGATATTTTTAATTCACAAAAATCCCAGATTTTAAAAATTGTCCAGAGAGGGGGTCGTTTTGTCGTATTCGGGTTCGTTCGGAGTTTTAACTTCGTTAACGCATCGTATAATGCTCTAGCTAGTCTCTGATACCACAATAGGGTTACTAGGCATACTAATGAGGCTCTAAAAGGCATCGACCATGTCCGTTTAAAGAATTATGTGCCTAAAAACCCTAAGCAAGATCTTGTACTAGAGTTTAGGCGAATCTAAAAGCAAGTAAACAACTTTACTCTAAAGGGAATACGAAATACAATCTTTGTAGATCGGTCCTCCACTTCATTTGCTCCTTGTTGAAGTCCCTTCGCTGCGATCAAGGTTCTCCCGGGCTCTTGCATGGCTTCACGACGTGAAGGATGCGACCTTGCTTGAAGTCTCCGAGGCCGAAGATGATCTACGTCGAGAGAATTCCGACTCAAGCTCCTACTTCACTAACTAGAGAATTAGTGAAGTAAACACCCTAAACTAAAGTGCTAGTCTAGTAGAGGATGGAGAAATAGGAAGTGAGTTCTCTTTAGAATTTTGTTTCTCACAAGGATTCTCACTTTGGATCAAACCCTAGCTTGCTTTTTCTTTTTGTTCAAATGAAGAAGATGATGAACAAAAGAAAGTGAAGAGGATAATGATTAAGTGAGTTCTTTAACCATGGTGAGTGAGTATCATATACTAACACTTGCAGAGCCATAACCATAGCTAACACTTATGGTTGGGTTAAGAAATATCTATGGTAAAAACAAACTCAAGTGGACTTAGTCAATGCATCCACAAGCTTCCACAAGCTTCATGCATTGATCTAATCCTCCACTTAATTTTGTAATTACTTAAAATATAAAAACCCAACATAATATGTAGCATGGTGTAAGTCTCATACACCCAAGTCTAGTGTATCATCAACCATGATACAAAAGAAAACACTTTAATATATATATCACACACACATATATATATATATATATATATATACAAGTGTTCATATGTGAGAAAAACCCTAAAGTGAACAAGTGTTAGCAAATGTAAATTAGTATATCTAATATACAATTATACACTTAATTATTAAATCAACACTTGACTCAATAATCCGGTCATATCTCATATAACCGGCTAACATCCATCGTATCGACTTATCGAATCAACACTTGATTCGATAACCCGGTCATATCATATATGACCGACCGATACAAAAAGTCACGAGAATAGAATACGGTATCACATACACGCATTTATTCTCGGTCTTGCACATATCACATACGTGCTTCTATTTCGTTTCGCCTGAGCCAGTAAAACCTCTGTGTAGGACTCTAAAGACTCGTCAATACGCCGACAGTAGGTGATGATCACATCACGCACCCACAAGCCGTCAGCGGTACTAGCTGGACGTAACGGCTACCCGGGTATCAAGCGATCAGAAGATCAGCAAACAAGCCCGCTCCAACTCCTGTGAAAGCCTGCCGGCAACACTTCCCGTACAGTCCGGTCTCCTCGTCTGATATGTCGCATATCATGTCTAGGAGCAGTGAACGTCAGACCCCAATAACCGATAAGTCGTGCCGATGTGAGGCTCATAACGGGTCGAGAAACTACTGGTAACACTTACCAGTAAATCTCTAAATCAGCCTTGGCCAGGGACTTCCCTGTTACGGCCAATTGAGCACAGCGCAACATCAACCCCCAATACCGGGAGAGACGAAACCCCTCCTATCGCTCATTGACTCCATGTGACTCGGGACTGTACCTAAAAACCACCGTTTTGCACGCCCTCATGGACGTGGTAAGGTGGAAATCAAAGCACAGTAGGAATCACACAAGACTCTATGACGATCTCGGGTCTACAGACTAACCTGCACAAGTGTCACCAGAGAACTGCCATCTGACGTGAGGTATAATACCATCTGGGAGTTCTCGGCGAGTCCGTCCAGTGTACCCAGTCTCCACTGAGCATCCTTATACCATCTCTGATGTCAAACACCAATGGATATGGGATCATCCATCGCCCATCTCATGGGTCGAGAAGCATATACGCTAGTCTACATTGGTATATCGATGCCCCGTCTCGATACACCCACGACTAGAGATCTTGAAGGATGTACTTATGGACTACCATGTCCCTACTAGTATGATCCGCATCATAGTCCAGGTAGTCAAGTACACATCCTAAGGGATTTACCAACATGTAACGATAAGACAGTATAAAGAGATAAGTATACATGTTAAAGTAAAGAGCAAACAGATAGCATACTATCATATCGAGCAAGAAAGTCCTCTCTATATATGTCCAAGCATCCAATATAATATACATCATCTGTACAATACTGGCCTCTAGGGCATACATACAACTAACAGTTAGAACTCATGGAAGACTTCGACATCAACCTGCAATATCACCCGGGGAAGGTGAATGTGGTTCCAGATACTCTTAGTCGCCAACCATTAGCAATGTATCTCACCGCTCAGTGGAAGCTACAACAGGACTTGCATCAGATGGAGATTGAAATAGTCATGCCAGGTAATGCTTCAAGTTTGATGAATTTACAAGTTCAATCTACCATTTTCAATCAGATCAAAGCAGCTCAAGCAAGTGATGCTAAGTTGCAAAAGATCAGAGAACAAGTGGAGAATGGACTTAGAACAGACTTCATCATCCATGAAGACGGATCTTTGAGGTACGGCAGCAGGTTATGTGTACCAAAAGGTTCTGTTCGGGAAGAGTTAATGAAAGAAGCTCACAGCTCTTCCTACTCAGTACACCCTGAAGGTACAAAGATATACAAAGATCTACGTCAGAATTACTGATGTCATGGAATGAAGCGTGAAGAAGCTAGAAGCGTCGCTAAATGCTTGGTGTGTCAGCAAGTAAAGGCTGAACATCACAGGACAGCTGGATTACTTCGACCGTTACCTATCCCAGAATGGAAGTGGAAACACATCACGATGGATTTTGTGACTGCACTCCCTCGCAGCACAAAGGGTAACGATGCGTTATGGGTCATTGTGGATCGATTCACAAAGTCAGCTCACTTCATCCCATTTCGTGTTGGCCAATCAACTGAGACATTAGCAAAGAAGTACATGTAGGTAAGAATCTAAGTAAGATTTAATCTCTTCAAATACGTACTATCTCTGATACCCATGAACTCATACAGGAAATTGTGAGACTTCATAGAGTACTGGTCTGCATTGTCTCCGATCGTGACACCAGGTTCCGATCGCAATTTTGGCAGAGTCTGCAAGAAAGCTTGGGAACAAGTCTGAACTTCAGCATGGCTTATCATCCACAAACAGATGGTCAGTCTGAGCGAACTATTCAGATCTTGGAGGATATGCTCAGAGCATGTATATTAGACTTCGGAGGATCGTGGGAAGATCACCAACATCTTGTTGATTTTTCGTACAACAGCAGCTACCAAGAAAGCATTGGAATGGCATCATTTGCAGCGCTATATGGAAGGAAGTGTCGATCACTATTAAGTTGGGATGACATCGGAGATAGAGAACTCATTGGACCTAAGATGATAGCAGCAACTGTTGATGTGGTTCCTACTATCAGGGAAAGAATGCGCATAGCCCAAGACCGACAGAAACACTGGGCTGATGCAAAGCGACGTCACTTAGAGTTCCAGCCAGGAGATCACGTATTCTTAAAGATATCTCCAAACCGCGGAGTGATCCGATTTGGAAGATAGGGTAAGCTAAGTCCGAGATACATTGGACCGTTCGACATACTCGAACGAGTCGGTGAGGTAGCATACCGCTTGGTACTTCCACCTTCATTGGAAAGAGTGCATAATGTGTTCCACATATCCCAACTTAGAAGGTATGTGAGTGACCCCAGCCACATTCTCGATCATTCCGAGCTCACTGTACAACCCGACTTATCTTGTGAGCAACAACCTGTTGAGATCCTGGACAGGAAAGTGAAGTCACTTCGGAACAAGAAAGTCAACTTAGTTCGAGTGATGTGGAGAAAAGACACTCCAGGAGAATCAACTTGGAAAAGGGAAGATGAGATGCGTGCAAGATACCCTCACCTATTTATAAACTAGTCCTTAAATAAAATTTGTAAATTTCGAGGACGAAATTTTTGTAAGGAGGGTAGACTGTAACAACTCTATTTTTAGTGTACAAAAATTTGTTTAAAAGTTAATGTATACTTGGGGTATTTGCATTTCATGTGAGTACTATAAGTAATTGTTTTGATTTTTAATAGTAAGAAGGAGGTTGTAGCTCATTGGTAAGACCTTGCACTGCTGAACCAAAGCACCGGAGTTCAAATCCCATCAGCCACATTATTTTTAATATCAATTTCTTTTTAAATTTTTAGAATCCAAAGAGTCTACACGTGCTAAACCCGTAAAACCAAAAGTCACATATAAAACAAACTGACCCAGGAGAACAACCAAGAGACACTGGACACGTGGCAGCGAGCTCGGCCCCGACTCGGCCGGTGGACCGGCCGACTCGGCCGCCGCCGCCGGCCGATTCAGCTCGGATCGGGTTGGTCTCTTCTGTGAAGTTGTGCCTCTTGGTATCCCCAGTACCCCTGTACACTTTAAATTACCTGCACATTTACAGAATCAATAAAAACACATATTTACTCCATTTTTAATACAATTTTTAATACATTTTCTTCTCACCCTTTCACCTACCCTAACCCATGTTTTACCCTATAAATACAACCCCTAAACACACACCCCTCACTCACAAATTCTGTCCAAACTCTCAAGAAAACTCTTTAGAATTTTTGTGTACAAGTGGAGTTAGCGAAGGGTGAAACTCCGGCGAAATTCCGACGACGACCCTAGGAGCTCCCGGTGACGAAACGACGCACCGAAACCTACTACCAATCCCTCTCCCTCTCCTCTAATCTGAAATCCCGTAAGTCCTACCTCCCTCTTCTCTATTCTATTCTAAAAATTTGTAAAACTAAAATCCGACGGAAGCGGAGTTAATCCGACTTCCGATTCGGTTTTACTTAAAAACTCCATTTTTTCTTAAATACAACATATCAAACTCTTACATCTTGACTATTAATCATTAACAAAACATGTTGAACAAGTTTCATAGCAAAATATTTCATTTTGTAACTTTTACCGCTCTTTTTCAGTAAAATATCATGTAGTTTAGTTTCGACATTAAAACATCATATTTCTTGCTATACCTTTAGATAGATCGCGAGATAATGACCTACCTCTTCACAACACTCATATGCAACATAGCAAGATACTTTTTGGGAAATATAGATTCGGGAAAATACCATTTTACACAAAAATACCTTTAACTTATAAAAACCATTTTCATAAGATTACGTATTAGACACGAATCTTTGCAAAGCGCCTCTATAACCCATTTGGGGAACCCGTTCGGGATGGTGCGGATTATCGCACATCCTCGGGCTTAGTAGTGCGAGATGCAGATCTCTGTAAGGAGCATTCGGTCTCGAAAGATTTAAAAATACAAATATTTTAAGAAAATGAAATTTCTAGAAAAATAATAAATTAAAAATATATATATATATATATATATATATATATGTATGTATGTATGTATGTATGTATGTATGTATGTATGTATCATCAAAATATCTATTTTTGATATAATATAAATATTCCAATTTTTCTAAATCAAAAAGAATCATTTTACATCAAAATACCATGCAATTCCATACAAGTTCAATATTGCAAATAAATACCCTATATTATGAAAATTATGTCTTATTCACTTGAAATGCCACAATGATAAAATCTATATCCATGAAAACTCTAAAGACGATAATTAAATACTTGGGGTGTATTTTGAAAATTTTACAAAAGTATTTTTACATATAACCCCCTCAAGTTCGATAAATTACCCTAAGGACCATAGTAAATATAGGTTTAAGCGGGACCAGTTTCTTGAGCCTCAGGGAGCCGAAGATATGGGTGCTTGCCTATTTAAGGTAGACAACTTAACAAACGGTGTTATCAACACGGTAATCGTCTTTGAAAAAGACATAAATCCTGCCGCCTATGTGCAGCAGTTACCGATAACACCAAAGCCTAATTCAGGACTTCAATTTCTTTTCTAATTGTTCTGACTCAGACTGAGTCTCATTATAAATAATCTGACTTGAATATGATTCAAGTACAAACTACAATTCAATATGAATCCATGAATACATATATTCAATCTATTCAATCTGTATTGACTGAACCGAACCATGGATATACTTCCATTTACATGATTCTCCAGTTACATCCATTTACTGATATCATGGTTTCGACAAGTCATCCATCTATACAAGACAATACAATTTAAAATACAACTCAAACAATACAATCAAGATATCGCGGGATTTAAGGGGTAGATTGGTACGGAAGGTGTTAGAAGTGGCACGAGACTGCAAGATTTAAGACACCTAACCTGTATTTCGTTGCTGCTGTACCGTGGCATAACGGTTCTTTGTACATTTCGTTCACCTTATTCTCTGGTCTACTGAGACTCCTCTCGTATACACTGGCATCCTTTTGTACCAAGCTACAAACAACAGCGTTAACTCTAAATACAACTTTAAAAGTTACACTCCCTCTCTGTCTATTCTACTTCTCCTTTATCTTTGGGACTTACCGAGCGATTTGTTCGCTGACGACATTCTCTTTCTTCTTCTTTGAATATCGTCAGGTGATTCGGTCCTTCAAGAGATCGAGCCCAGCACCGAAGACTTGGACCAGTTTACTGTAGATCCCGAGCTGTAGTTTCACTTGTACATATTTCATATTACAATTTTTATCGTACTTTTTAAGTAAAATTAAATGTAATGCCCCATGCCCCAGTACAGATGGTATTGTCCGCTTTGGCCGAAACCGCACGGTTTTTTTTCCCTTTAGAGCAAACCGGACCCGACCAGGGGCCACTTCCCAGGAGGTCACCCATCCCAAGACTTCCCTGGCCCGAGCACGCTTAACTACGGAGTTCTCCAGCTCCTGTAGTTCCGGTTCACTTAAAAGGCGCCTCTGTAATTGAGGGTGGTATCATTATATTTATAATGCAGTTTGGTCCTCTTTCGGAATGTGCTTTAGGGACCCGATCCCATTGTTCTGAAATGGCTCCCTCACTCAGATCACCAAGATGTCCGCAACAGACCGCACTGAGTGTGGACAGAGCAGATCACCATGATGTCTTAAGACCGCATTGCTCTGGGGTATTACATTCCCCCCATCTAAGAACAATGGTTCGTCCTCGAACCACAGACCTACTATTAAGGGACCTGCATGGGCCACCATAAATATAATGCCCCATGCCCCAGTAAAGATGGTATTGTTCGCTTTGGCCGAAACCACACGTTTTTTTCCCCTGTAGAGCGAACCGGACTCAACCAGGGGCCACTTCTCAGGAGGTCACTCATCCCAAGACTTTCCTGGCCCGAGCACGCTTAACTACGGAGTTCTCAAGCTCATGTAGTTCCGGTTCACTTAAAAGGCGCCTCTGTAATTGAGGGTGGTATCATTATATTTATAATGCAGTTCGGTCCTCTTTCGGAATGTGCTTTAGGGACCCGATCCCATTGTTCTGAAATGGCCCCCTCACTCAGATCACCAAGATGTCCGCAACAGACCGCACTGAGTGTGGACAGAGCAGATCACCATGATGTCTTAAGACCGCACTGCTCTGGGGTATTACATATATATATTTGTAAAACCACTCGGTTCCTTCAACGATATCAAGTTCATTACGTTGAAGGTTTTTCGCCAAAAACCAGCCGTAGCCCTTCGTCATTTCGAATAAGTAGCAC
This sequence comes from Agapanthus africanus, assembly GCA_030015575.1. Taxonomy (NCBI): domain Eukaryota; kingdom Viridiplantae; phylum Streptophyta; class Magnoliopsida; order Asparagales; family Amaryllidaceae; genus Agapanthus; species Agapanthus africanus. The sequence goes on from JASDDO010000031.1 coordinate 550,902,619, forward strand.
ATAATATTCATGCAGTGTTTGTTGGCCAAAGTCAAGGCATCGTGAATGGTAACCGTGTGTTGCTTATCCGTAGCATAGATAAATGCATTGGTTTAGGACATTCGTATCACTTTGTTGGCCAAAGTCAAGGGTGTGTGTGAGTGGGTCTAAATCAATCTGGATAATGACAGGTAGAACTTGACTTGCGTGTTATGATTTGTTGGCCAAAATCAAGGTCATAAGCGCTTGGGGGTAAAAACCACATAGAGAGTTTCAAACATACATGAAACATGCCAGGCATGCGCATACCTTCTGGAGTGTGGTGACTTGAGTGGCTTCCATCAAGTTATCATGCGATGATAGTTGGATCCCGATTCCCATTGATGAGTAGCTGTTACTCCTCGGGTGATTTTAGATGATCCCGATCAATTCTCCTTTTAGGGTTTGAAGGAGAATTTGAGGAAACAATGGCAGCTACCCTGATTAGATAAAGTTATTAACCAATCTAATCTAGGTTAGAGTGCACGCTGAGTATTTCTTTTCTCTCTCTCTTTGGCAGCGACCATGGCCTGACCTTAAAAACACATGAACCAAGTTAACCGAACCTTCTTAAAACACTTTGGCCTTTTGGATTGTCATTTAGTCGCATATATAATTGCCGCTCCTACATCCCCTTTGCATTTCTCCAGAACACTCTGTATGACTACGAAGATCCACATTTCTTGGATATTCCATCGTATAGTTACATACGAACTCGAAGGAACTTGTTCCAGTTCAAGGATGGATTCTGGTTCTGTAGAAATTGAATAGGATTATTCGGTTGTCTTTTCTCTTTACGTTCTCTCAGGTTGCGAGAGCTCCTGGTATTAGGAGAGTACACCTTTTACGCTTATTGAATAGTCTTCTTCTAAACTATAGGTAGGTGCCGAAAGGTAGGGAAGGAAGAAAACCAATTAGCCTAAGTGTGGTGTACAGAAGGTAATAAGTAAAGATATATAAAGGGATTAGATTAAGGGCAAAGAAAATTGCGACTACTATCATTCATAACGAAACAACGTATACCCCTGCCACTCCTATATCACCTTTGCATTTCTCCAGAACACTCCGTATCACTACGAAGATCCACATTTCTTGGATATTTCATCGTATAGTTACATATGAACTTGAAGGAACTTGTTTCGGTTTGAGGATGGATTCTGGTTATGGAGAAATTGAATAGGATTATTCAGTTGTCTTTTATCTTTACCTTCTCTCAGGTTGCGAAGGCTCCTAGTATTATGAGAGTACACCTATTGCGCTTATTGGATAGTCTTCTTCGAAACCTTAGACTGGTGCCGAAAGGCAAGGAAGGAAGAAAATCAATTAGCCTAAGTGTGGTGTACAGAAGGTAATAAGTAAAGACATATAAAGGGATTGGAGTGAGGGCAAGAAAATATACGGTTACAGTCATGAATCTGTATAGTGGAAGAGGCATTATTAGGAATATCCGCTTACCCCTTCAAAACATTTTCATGTTTCAGTTTTACTGTGCGGTGTTAATTGAAAACTGTTTTCCCAATTAGATTCTAACCCCAGGGTATGTATTTACCAGATTTGATTCTCACATCTGTATGGCGTTACAGATGGTGAGTAGAAGTAAGATATTGGGAATTGGGTGATTAGATCCTCTATATATCGGAATTTTTTATAATTGGTGATATTTGAGGAAATCATCTGGGTTTTGCCTAACGACAAATTTTTGGTTTTGAATATCTGTTGTTATGCACCAATTTCAAACTGATATATTTGTACGTTTATTTTATAAAGTGAGATATAACTTTTGGAAATTATGTCTATGACATTTACCTATATCAGTTGATGGTTAGGAAAGGAGTATTCAACAACGGTGTAATTCTTCTTAACCATAGTACAATTTTTCAATCTACGACGTACAGGGTTTGAGTTATTAAACTCAGTGGACTCATACAAAGTATTGTATATTGTCCGATGTCTGTTAGGACAAAAGGGTTGGTACTCGTACTATATTCTGTTTACTCATGACTTCTCTAGTTTTAGATAAGTATTTCGTTGAAATAAAAGGTTAAGATTTTGAGAAGATATAAGTATAAGAATAAAATAGAGAACCGTATGTTGCAAGTATCGGGATTCTTCAAGGTGATCGAAAATGTAGATACTTGTGTTAGGTATTCCATTGTAACTAATAGTTTTGAGAACTTGCTTCTCTTTCAGATTACTCATACGTGGATGCATTCCTTGATGAGTAATGCTGCTTGGCCTCCTTCCATTTGGTTGATATGCACTGGAAATAGCTGCATGATTTTTGAATCTGGTTCCAATTAAATTAGTGCCTTTGTTTCTATATTGGATATATAGAATGGATTCATATCTTAACGATGTTAAGGTATATGGAGTTGTCCGGCTGATGCTTAAAACCAGAATCTGGACAAACTCAAGGCACATTTCAGTAATGGAAGTTTGTGGGTTTTCCCGGGTTTTGACAAGGGTTAACATTCTACCATCTGGAAGATCAATAGTTATATTGTTCTTAACTCGCCACAGTTTTAGTAAAATGAATTCTTTTCAGAAAATATTAGTGGGAGTATGGTAGAACTGGAATTGATTCCAGAACCACAAACGATTACTGAAAATTTAGTAGAACCTGAGGATTCAATTGGTTTCAACGATCCATTAGCCACTCCGCGAATTTGGTGGGTAACCTCAAGCACCCGAGAGGTACTTCAGTCTCCTCAAAGACGGTGACAGGGAGGTTTTTGATTAACCAAACTTACCACTACTGCTGTTCTAGACTATGAGATCTGGAAGGAGGATGAATATAACGTTGTTCTAAATTAGTTTTAGAAGTGTACGTGTATATGACTCTGCCAGAAGCTTGTTGTAGTCAGTGGGAGCAGCGGAAGCATAGTGGGCAAGTAGCTTATGTCTATTTATAGACTAAAGCAGGTATAACGGAGATAGATCATCTAGTTTTGATGTGATAGTCATAGAGTTTGACTTCATCAGAATAATAGATGGACCTGGTTAGAAGGTAGTAGGGAGTGATGTCATGGTATTTGGATGACATGCACTTGATAGGAAGAGATCTTCCTATACAACGATCGGTTATACTGTGGTTGTCACAAAGTGTTTCTCCACATAGGATATGAATAAAATATCAGGGATTTTTGTGACTAGATCTATGGTTTTAGATCTAGATTTAGGAAGTGTCCCAATTCAGATACTTGACATTATTCTAAAGTGTTTTAGAATGGACGACTCCTGGCGTGGTGGTGTACCCGCAGGTGATGGAGTCACCCTCTCTAAAGAGATGTATTTTAGACTGACGAGGAGATGGATTTGCATGATTAGCATATCACTTGCTTAGGCGATTAAGTCAATCATGAGATGTCAAGTACAACACCAGATATTGCTTTTGCACAAGCTGCAATAAGCGTATATATTAATCCAATCCTGGAGAAACATTGGGAAGCGGTTATGAACATAAAGGAATGTTCTTGGTAAATGGTAACGACAGCCTCCTTCAGGAGGCGGTTATCATTTCAGCCTTCCAAGGTGACATGGATGGCAGAGTGACTGTCAGAGTTATAGTTTTCCCTCTTTTGAGGGGCGGTATGTTGGACAGGTGGTCCAAGCGGATATTGAGGAAGGCATGGCGCAGGATACTGATTAAATTCAGTGAATGATACGGTCTAAGAAGTTTGTTGGATTTAGAGTTCATTTGTGAGCTGGGTCCCATCAGATATCCAGACAAATTCTAAGATAGGTATTGCTCATTTCGGGAGATAGTCTTTCTCCATGAAGTTGAGATATAGAAAGATAAAGATAGAAACATTGGAGCTGATCCACTCACTGAGGCTATTTCTTGAACACAATAGTTTCATAAACGTGGTTTGCGAGACTGATTAGTAGAGAAGTTGGGTGTTCGGTATCACATGGGCTGTGAGTATGCAACACCGCAATAATTAACCTTAAGTGCAAGTGGGAGATTGTTGGCTATAGTGCCTTCAAGGCAATTATTGTAATCGCAGACATGTGATTATGATGATTGAGAGAGGACCTATACAGATAGAACAGTCTTACTCAAAATTATAGTATTCTATCTGGTTTGCCTTTATCATCATGTACATGCATTATGTGGTATTACAGATCACTATTACTTGTTGATAGAGCCCATAGGATTCTTGCTTGACTACCAGCATTATGATGGCGATCATATACATGGGAGCTGGGTGGTCTATAAGCACATCCTTAAATATCCCTAGTCGAGGGAGATCGAGACTGGGCATCGATACTCCGGAGTAGACTAGTGTATACTTATCGAGATCCCGACGAGGGGCGGTGGGCGGTCTCACAAGCCATTAGTGTCAGTTAGTCACTTAAGATAGTATACAGGTGCTCATTGGATTATGAGTACACTGGACGGACTCGCCGGGAACATGCTAGATGGTATTATACCTATTGTCAGATAGCAGTTCCCAGGTGACATGTGTACAGGTTAGTCTGTCGACCTGAGATCGTCATTTGTCTCGTGTGAGTTCCTACTGTGTTTTGATTACTACCCTACCACGGCTCAAAGGAGTCGTGCAAACAGGTTTTAGTTGGGTACAGTCCCGAGCCACATGTAGGTAGTGAGCGGATCGTCGGGGATTCGTCTCTCTCGGTATTAGGGGTTAATGTCGTGATGTGCATGGGTAGCCATCACCATAAATCCTTGGCCAAGGTAGACGAGAATTACTGATTTGGATCAATAGTTTCTCAGTTGGTGATGGGTTCATACTGACACGAAATATCGCGTTATTAGGGGTTTGACTTTATCCACCCCCTAGACTCGATATACGATACTCTTAGACGAACAGACCGGACTGTACGGAGATTGTCACGGACAGGCTCGGTAGGGGTTCGGATGAGTTTGCTCGTCGGCCTTCCTTTCGCTCAATACCTGGGTAGCCATTACGTACAGCTAGTGCCGCTGACGTACTTGTGGTTAAAGCCACTGCCAGCATATTGACGAGTCTTTAGAGTCCCACACAGAGGGTTTCCCTGCTTCGGGCAAAATGATGTAGAGGCCGTATGGTATTACGGTAAGATTCGATAATATATGTGCACTTGTGCACATATTAATCCATCATTAGACTCTACATCCTCTAGGTTATCTAGTTTAGCGAACTAGATACCCTAGTTACCTCAGCTTTGAGGTTGGAGCTCGAACTACAAATCCTCAGGTGGATCATCTTCGACCGAGGGAGACTGACGATCAAGCTTGATCATGGAGACCACTAGGAGCTTAGGAAGATGGTAAAAGACCGAAGGACACGGATCATTCGGTATAACCATTCTAACTCCTCTTTAGTTTGCTAGTTTATAGGTTTATGGTAGATCCGGGTTATCGGGTTGTTCTAGCGCCAGTTTATAAAATTTTTGTTCCGCAAACAGTCACAGTAGATGGCCAGGGCGCTGGCATAACCCAACAAATAGGGGCTATAATGTTCTTAAAAAAGATACTGTCACGCCCCGCTTCCCAGAGTGCGCTAAGATCGGCACGTGACAGAGCCAACCATGCTACCTGTGGCTAGAAAACATCCATCCACAGTCACATTACGGCTGTCTATAAGATATCAAGAACAATAAAAAATATATAAACTATCTAGTACATTTCCATTTGCCAGAATAAACGAGTCAAGAAATAATATGCGGAAGCAATAAATCCAACAAACAAATAACATCTGGAAAGTACGTCCCAAATACGGGCTCACATCAAGAAAGAAAAAGTACGGAAATAAAACTAAACTAACTAGATACTAATAGGATCCTCACTGCTCGGCCTGTCGGCTGAAATACTCCTGATCGGCCTGCGAAAGAGGTAAAGGATCTGGGCCATACAAAACCCAGACGTCAGTGCGTCATAATATCAAACAATAATAAATGAACAGGATACACGAGATATGCAGGCATGAGTATAAATGATAACACGGATAACATAGATATGGAACAGTGAAGTGTATACGTGCAGGTGAAGTGCAGTGAGTAATCTAAACTATACTACTGGGTTATCTATTCTAAAGTCTTCGAAATCAATTAATATAATCCTCATCGTAATCCATCGGTCTATGCCCCGTTCATTCCACACGGGACCGCGGTAACAAGATATGATAGACTGTCAGTCTATGTCCCGTTCATTCCCCACGGGACCACGGTAACATGATGTAATAGCCCTTTAAGTTACGTTCAGTTACATTCTTGATTTCCCCTTACCCCCAAGGTTATGTGTTCTAGTCGGGTATTGATAAACTGGAGCTAATGCCAACACAGGATCAAGCAGGTACAGGTTTGTCTATGTAGACAACAGGAAACGTCCGTAGGGACAACATGTCAGGATTGTCGGCATTAGTAACAGGATCATGTAACATGTCAAGTAGTGGTATATCAGGTCATGTCAGGTAGTGTACATGTATCAAGTGGGTGCCCTAACAGTAAAATGTAGCAAGTATCGAATCACGATAAAGGTACGGATGTACAATGAAAGCATGGATGCACAAATATTTATCAGGGGTTACATCATGACTATGTAGGATGCACATTATCAAGTATGTGGTGTTAATGTAACAGTAATATGAATAATATGATCTGTAGATGCAGTTACATATATAATAAATGATATGGATGCATATGGATATCCGAAAATAGTAAAACATCAATATGGGTGTACAATACAACCAACATGTGGTATTTTTATTCATATGGATGCAAAATGAGATACATAGCATGTAGCAAGATGAACTTGCATGCGACTAGATATGTAAATAACGGTATGGATGCGTACGGGTATCCGAAAACAGTAAAACAGTAAAATGGTAACGTGGGATGCATAACTAAACAATATGTAATGTTATTATTCACATGGATGCAAGATATAGTAGTATAGTATGTAGCAAAATAAACTTGCCTGAACGGATCTCATGACGGGGTGCATACGCAGCGTCCGACGTCGGGTAAACGTCGCAACGTACACACACGCACACGGGACAGGTCCAGGCAAAGCAAGAAGGTGACCACGCTGGCTGGGGATGCCCACTGGGTCGGCCTGATTGACAGCGATGGCACAGCTTCGGTGATGGCCGGGAAAAACCAGATCAAGAAAAGAAAAGAGAAAGAAAGAAGAAGAAGAAGAAGAAGAAAGAAGAGAAGAAGGAGATTGGGGTTTGGTGTTGGGTTGGCGAGAGGGGAGAGGAGAGGAAAGAGAGGTGGTTGAAGGTGTGGAGGCGACGACGAGGTGGTCGGCAATGGGTCGGCGACGTGAGGGCACCGGCAAAGGTTTCGGGTGTGCAGAGTTAGTGGGTTAGGAGGGAAATGAGTTGAGGAAGAGGAGGGAGGGTGATGAGGTGAACGGTGAGGTCGGGTGATGGGGACGGTGAAGTTTGCTAACGAGGTGAGGGTGGCGGTTCAGTGGGTTTCTCGGGGTTGTGGGTGCAGGCTCGGGGTTGGAGAAGAAAAAGAAGTAGAGTGGAGAAGGAGGAGGTGATGATGAACGAGGTCGACGAGGGAGTCGGCGGTGGCGAGGGGCGAGCGCGGCGTGGGTTTGAGCGTGCGAGAGAGAGGCGGCGGCGAAAAAGAAAAGGAAGGAAGAAGAAGACGCAAAAGAGACGTGGGAAAAATATATTAAGGTTAAAGAAAGTTAATTAATATATATATACAGAGGAGAGAGAGAGGCCGGTAACAGTAAAAATCTTTTTAAAGAAAAATTTAAAACTAAAAAGATATACCAATATGATTTTAATAGTTAAACGGTAAGAATAAAATATTAGGGAAATTTTGAGATTTTGGCTATGCAAAAATATTCCAAAACACGCTCGGGTCGGGTCTAAAAATCTAGTTTTAAAATACGGATAATATGCGTATCAACCAAAACCAAAACAGGATATCCGGGTAACGCAAATGCATACCCCCAAGAACGGATGCACGCAGTGTGCACGTAGCTATCCAAATGAGTCCGTTTCACTAAACGGGACGAGAACACGATGTATGGATGCTACGACAGGGTTAGGGGTATGATGCAGGCCATGCTAGATATTTTTAAAATATATTATTTAATTATAATTGTATTATTAAAAAAATGCAGATGCTGGATATACGATGCAGATGAACAGGATATACAACATGAAAGTGCACGGATCCTCATAACTAGCCGGGATAAATCCAAAACAGGAATCAAGACGGGTTTCCAGCAAGCGGGTCGGGTCGGATGCGAATACAGATTCCAAATATACTATTCGCACCTAAAACACAATAAATCAAGAAATAGCCATAAATAAAGAAATACCTAAAATAGAACTGGTATAAATAAACTAGGGTGTTACATTATACCCAACTATAAAAAGTATTTCTTCCTCGAAATTCCCGGAACAAGAAAAGGAAACAAACATGAATCTACAAGAAGAGGTGTGGGAACTTCTGTCGAATCTCGTCTTCTCGTTCCCAAGTCGATTCTCCGTGCGATCGATTTCCCCAAGAAACAAGTACGAGAGGGATAACCTTGTTCTTAAGGACCTTTTCTCTTCGATCCACAATCGACATCGGTTGTTCTTCGTAGGTCAAATTCTCCCTTACAGTCAACTCCGAATGATCTAGCACGTATGTCTCATCTCGAACATACTTACAGAGTTGAGATACATGAAACACGTCATGAACACTCGCCAAAGATGGTGGTAAAGCCAATCGATAAGTCACTTCTCCAACACGCTCTATAATCTCGAAAAGCCCCACGAATCGACTTAGATTGCCTCGACTCTCAAAACGAATCACTCCTCAAGTCGGTGATATCTTCAAGAATACAAGATCACCAACAGCAAACTCTAGTAGTCTTCTCGATGTATCGGCCCAACTCTTCTGCCGATCCTGTGCCGCCCTCATGTGATTCCGGATAGTATTAACCTTCTCCACGGTTTGCACGATCAAATCTGGTCCCAACAATCTTCGTTCTCCAACATCGTCCCAACAAACGGGTGAGCGACACTTGCGACCATACAATGCTTCGAAAGGAGCCATCTGAATAGTCGCCTGAAAGCTGTTATTGTAAGAAAACTCCACCAAGTGTAGATGATCCTCCCATGATCCCTTGAAGTCCAACATGCAAGCTCTCAAGATGTCTTCAAAAGTTTGGATCGTTCTCTCCTACTGGCCATCTGTCTGAGGATGATAAGCGGTACTAAACTTCAATCGCGTCCCCAAAATTTCCTGTAAAATCCTCCAGAAGTGCGATAAGAATCGGGTATCACGATCGGAAACGATGCTCACAGGTACTCCATGCAATCTCATAATCTCCTGCATGTACCGTTCTGTTAACGCTTCCATCGACTGACCCACTCGAAATAGAATGAAAAGAACTGCCTTGGTCAATCGATCAACAATCACCCAAACTGCAATATTGCCCTTTAGACTCCGCGGTAAAGCTGTCACAAAATCTATGGTTATATGTTCCCACTTCCACTGAGAAATCGGAAGTGGTTGAAATAAATCAGCTACCCTTTGATGTTCAGCCTTAACTTGCTGACACACCAAGCACTTCGCTACAAAGTGGGCAATCTCCCTTTTCATGCTTTCCCACCAGAAATGCTGTCGTAGATCACGGTACATCTTCGTGCCTCCTGGATGTACGGAATATACGGAACTGTGCGCCTCCTTCATAACTTCTTCGTGAATATCTCCCTTCGGCAGACACAAACGACTACCATAACGCAACAAACCATCTCCATGAATCAACAAGTCCGTTCAAAGTCCCGCATCTACCTATTCTCGAAACTTCCGCAATCTTGGATCGTATGATTGCGCTGCTTTAATATTATCGATCAAGAACGACTGTACTTGCAGCTGCATCAACTGTCCTGAAGAATGCGGTAACACAATCTCCAACTCGAATCTCCAAAAATCATCGATAAGCTCCTTCTGTGCAGTCAACATCCGAATTTCTGGCAACCGACTAAGCGCATCCGGTACTACATTAACTTTCCCCGGATGGTATTTTAGATCAAGATCGTAGTCCGCCATCATTTCCAACCATCTACGCTGCTTCATGTTAAACTCTTTCTGCGTGAACACATACTTTAGGCTTTTGTGATCGGTGAATACTTCGACCCTTTCGTCCAGTAAGTAGTGTCTACAAATCTTCAAAGCGAAAATCACCGCTGCAAGCTCCAAATCATGAGTTGGGTAATTCTTCTCATGGGTCTTCAATTGTCTCGATGCGTAGGCTATAACCTTCCCATGCTGCATCAAAACACATCCCAAACCTTTCCCAGATGTGTCGTTGTGAATCACCAATCCTCCGGAATAGGAGCGGTTATCAACCTTTGCTTCAATGCCTCAAAAGCTGACGCACAACTATCCGTCCATACGAACGGTACCTCCTTTCGCATAAGCTTGGTCAAAGGCTCAGCTAAACGAGCAAAATTCTCCACGAATCTTCTGTAGTATCCTGCAAGTCCCAGAAAACTTCTGATCTCCGCTACGTTCATCGGAATCGGCCAATCTTGAACTGCTGCAATCTTCTCAGGATCAACGGTGATTCCATCTCCGGATACAACATGCCCCAAAAACTTCACTTCTTCAAGCCAAAACTCACACTTGCTCATCTTTGCATATAATCTTTCATGCCTCAATGTCTGTAGTGCGATCTTCAAGTGTTCTGCATGCTCTTCTAGACTCCTCGAGTAGACCAGAATATCATTGATGAACACCACTATAAACTGGTCCAAGAACGGTGAAAAGATTCAGTTCATCAAGTCCATAAATATCTCCGGTGCGTTCGTGACTCCGAATGGCATTGCTAAATACCCGTAATGTCCATATCTCGTTCGGAACGCAGTCTTGCAGATATCCTTTGATTTAACTCGAACTTGATGATATCCGGATCGCAAATCCAGTTTCGAGAATACCCTCGCGCCACTGAGTTGCTCGAATAATTCGCCAATGCGAGAGATCGGGTACTTGTTCTTAATAGTCACCCGGTTTAATTCTCGATAATCGATGCACATCTTCCTTGTGCCATCTTTCTTCTTGACTAGCAGAACTGGAACTCCCCAAGGTGAATTACTGCTTCGAATCCAACCCTTAGCTAGCAATTCAGTAACCTGTTTCTTGACTTCTTCCAACTCCACTGGTGCCATCGGATAGTATGCCTTTGAGATTGGCGCTGCACCAGGAACAAGATCAATCGCGAACTCCATATCTCGTTTTGGCGATAAACCCGAGATGTCCTCGAACACGTCTATTAACTCCCGAACTACAGCTGGCGCTTCCTCCTTATCAACTTCCATCGACGAAAGAACACTGTTTGTCGGCCTAGCCCTAAACTCGACTGGCCCGACAGAACTGCTGCCTCCAGCAAAAACAAACTCCGGATGTCCGGGAATCTGGAAAATCACTTTCTTTGCCCTACAATCAATGTGAGCGTAGAAAGTGCCGAGAAAGTCCATTCCCAAGACAACATCATAACTGCCGGTATCGATCACCAAGAAATCTGCAAATAACTCTCGTCCGAAGATAACAACCGAACAATCTTTACACTCACTACTAGATATGATCTTTCCATTCCCAGTGTGTATGTCCCAAAAACAAGATAAGGTCGTGCAAGAAATCGAATGTGCAGCAATAAACTTGGACGACATACAACAATGGGATGCACCAGAATTGAATAATGCTAATGCGGAAAAACCATGAACAAGTAGGATACCTGAAACGACTTCCTCTGAAGCCAAACACTGAAGAAGATAAGCACGGTAAACAGGATTCATGCTTGCGAGGAAATATGAACCGGTAAGTAATGAAACCGAGAGAAGCAAGGTGATATAACGACCATAAATCAAGGAAATGACTCAAGAATAGGACTCCAAGTTACGTAAATAGAGTACCATATTGTAACCATGCCGCGGTACATAGTTACAATCACATAACTCCACTCAAGCCGCCCAAATCCTAGTATCAGAATCAAAGGAACAGGGAGGGAGAAACAATAACGAACCAAAAAGGATTTCAAGCAGAGATGCAAAGTTGTTTGCATATCGTCAAGACGAAGGGTCAAGAGAAAAATATGATTCAAGAATCACGATAACAATGTGGCAGGACATGTTCCTAATTACGGGTTTTCTGATTCGTGTATTGGGTCCAATACCTAACTATAAAAGAATCAAACCCGATTAACCTAAATCCTATGGCACTGATACCAAACAAACCCTGTCACGCCCCTCTTCCCAGAGTGCGCTAAGATCGGCACGTGACAGAGCCAACCATGCTACCTGTGGCTAGGAAAAATCCTTCCACAGTCATATTACGACTGTCTATAAGATATCAAGAACAATAAAAAAAATATAAACTATCTAGTGCATGTCCATTTGCCAGAATAAACGAGTCGAGAAACAATATGCAGAAGCAATAAATCCAACAAACAAATAACATCTAGAAAGCACGTCCCAAATACGGGCTCACATCAGGAAAGAAAAAGTACGGAAATAAAGCTAAACTAACTAGATACTAACAGGATCCTCACTGCTCGGCCTGTCGGCTGAAATACTCCTGATCGGCCTGCAAAAGAGGTAAAGGATCTGGGCCATGCAAAACCCAGACGTCAGTGCGTCATAATATCAAACAATAATAAATGAACAGGATACACGAGATATGCAGGCATGAGTATAAACGATAACACGGATATAACCAGCAACATGGATATGGAATAGTGAAGTGTATACGTGCAGGTGAAGTGCAGTGAGCAATCTAAACTATACTACTGGGTTATCTATTCTAAAGTCTTCGAAATCAATTAATGTAATTCTCATCATAACCCATCGGTCTATGCCCCGTTCATTCCCCACGGGACCACGGTAACATGATGAAATAGTCCTTTGAGTTACGTTCAGTTACATTATTGATTTCTCCTTACCCCAAAGGTTATGTGTTCGAGTCGGGTATTGATAAACTGGAGCTAATGCCAACACAGGATCAAGCAGGTACAGGTTTGTCTATGTAGAGAATAGGAAACGTCCGTAGGGACAACATGTCAGGATTGTCGGCATTAGTTACAGGATCAGGTAACATGTCAAGTAGTGGTATATCAGGTCATATCAGGTAGTGTACATGTATCAAGTGGGTGCCCTAACAGTAAAATGTAGTAAGTATCGAATCACGATAAAGGTACGGATGTACAATGAAAGCATGGATGCACAAATATTTATCAGGGGTTACATCATGACTATGTAGGATGCACATTATCAAGTATGTGGTGTTAATGTAACAGTAATATGAATAATATGATCTATAGATGCAGCTACATATATAATAAATGATATGGATGCATACGGGTATCCGAAAATAGTAAAACATCAATATGGGTGTACAATACAATCAACATGTGATATTTTTATTCATATGGATGCAAAATAAGATACATAGCATGTAGCAAGATGAACTTGCATGCGACTAGATATGTAAATAATGGTATGGATGCATACGGCTATCCGAAAACAGTAAAACAGTAAAATGGTAATGTGGGATGCATAACTAAACAATATGTAATGTTATTATTCACATGGATGCAAGATATAGTAGTATAGCATGTAGCAAGATAAACTTGCCTGAACGGATCTCACGATGGGGTGTATACGCAGCGTCCGATGTCTGGTAAACGTCGCAACGTACACACGCGCACACGGGACAGGTCTAGGAAAAGCAAGAAGGTAACCACGCTGGCTGGAGATGCCCACTGATCGGCCTGATCGACAACGATGACACAGCTCCGGTGATGGCAGGGAAAAACCAGATCAAGAAAAGAAAAGAGAAAGAAAGAAGAAGAAGAAGTGGAAAGAAGAGAAGAAGGACACAGGGGTTTGGTGTTGGGTTGGAGAGAGGGGAGAGGAGAGGAAAGAGAGGTGGTCGAGGGTGTGGAGGCGACGACAAGGTGGTCGGCAATGGGTCGGCGACGTGAGGGCGTCGGTAAGGGTTTCGGGTGTGCAGGGTTAGTGGGTTAGGAGGGAAATGAGTTGAGGAAGAGGAGGAGAGGGTGATGAGGTGAACGGTGAAGTCAGGTGATAGGGACGGTGAAGTTTGCCGACGAGGTGAGGGTGGCGGTTCAGTGGGTTTCTCGGGGTTGTGGGTGAAGACTCGGGGTTGGAGAAGAAAAAGAAGTGGAGTGGAGAAGGAAGAGGTGATGATGAACAAGGCCGACGAGGGAGTCGGCGGTGGCGAGGGGCAAGCGCGGCGTGGGTTTGTGCGAGCGAGAGAGAGGCGGCGACGAAAAAGAAAAGGAAGGAAGAAGAAGACGCAGAAGAGACGTGGGAAAAATATATTAGGGTTAAAGAAAGTTAATTAATATATATATATATATATATATATATTGTTAGTTATATGTATGCCCTAGAGGCCATTACTGTACATTGGATGTATATTGTAGTGGATGCTAGGACATATATAGGAATGACTTTCTTGCTCGACATGATAGTACGCTATCTGGTTGCTCTTTATCTTAACATATATACTTTCTGTCTCTCTGATTACATGTTGATAAAGCCCTTAGGATGTGTACTCGACTTCCAGGACTATGACGCAGATCATACTAGTGGGGCCTGGGTAGTCAGTGAGTACATCCTTCATTGTTCCTAGTCGTGGGAATATCGAGACGGGGCATCGATATTCCAGAGTAGACTAGCTTATATCTTCTTGACCCATGCGATGGGCGATGGATGATCCCATATCCATTGGTGTTTGACATCGAAGATGGTATGCGGGTGCTCAGTGGAGACTGGGTACACTGAACGGACTCGCCGAGAACTCCCAGATGGTATTATACCTCACGTCAGATGGCAGTTCTCTGGTGACACTGGTACAGCTTAGTCTGTTGACCCGAGATCGTCATAGAGTCTTGTGTGTCTCCCACTGTGCTTTGATTTCCACCCTACCACGGCTCTACTGAGTCGTGCAAACAGGTGGTTTTTTGGGTACAGTCCCGATTCACATGGAGGCAATGAGCGATAGGAGGGGATTCGTCTCTCCCGGTATTGGGGGTTGATGTTGTGCTATGCTCGACTGGCCATAACAGGAAATCCCTGGCCAGGGTTGCAGTGATATACTGGTAAGAGTTATCAGTAGTTTCACGAATGTTATGGACCCTACGTCGGCATGACTTATCAAGCTATTGGGGTCTGACGTTTACCACCCCTAGGCGAGATATGCGACATATCAGACGAACAGACCGGACTGTACGGCAAGTGTTACTGGTTGGATTCACTGGAGTGTGAGCGGGCTTGCTCGTCGATCTTCAGATCGCTCAATACCCGGGTGGCCGTTACGTTTAGCAGACCGCTTGCGGCTTGTGGGTGCTTGATATGATCATCATCTGCTGCCGGCGTATTGACGAGTCTTTAGAGTCCTACACAGAGGTTTCCTGGCTCAAGCGAAACGAAATAGGAGCGCATATGAGATATGTGCGGGACCGAGAATAATGCGTGTATGTGATACCGTATTACATTCTCGCGATCAATGTGTCGAATGGTTATATGCGATATAACCTGGTTATCGATTCAAGCGTTGATTCGATAAGCCGATACATTGTATACTAGTCGGTTGTATGCGACATGACCGGATCATTAAATCAAGTGTTGATTTAATGATTTAATGCATAATTATATATTTGATATATTACTTTGCATTAACTAGTATTGGTTTACTTTAAATGGATTTACTCACTTGTATTGCACATTGTATATGTGATATATTTTGTGCACATGATTATATCATGTTTGATGATGCATGCTAGTTTGGTTTTGTGTAAAGTATTAAACCATGGTTAGTTAGTGGTTAGGGTATCATTTCTTTTACTTAATCATTTATTTATTCATTTATTATTGTTTTGGAAAAGATAAAGAGAAAGATAAATGGTGGACTTGTTTTGTTTTTTGTTGAAACTTCTTGAAACCTTGACTAAGTCCACCATTCTTGTCTCTTCTCTAACCCTAACCACTCATCTAACATTAGTTAAATCTCTACACTAAACCATGGTTAAAGTCATGATAAGTATTGATTTATTTATCAAATAAATTAAGACTTATCATAACTTCTTCTTCATCTTCTTCTTCTTCAATAAAAGAAAAAGCTTGCTACATCAATGGTGTTTGATGAAAAAGTGTGAGAAATCCAAATCTAAAGTCTACCCACTTCCTATTTCTTCATCCTCTACCTCTTGCCAAGTTGTATAGGGTGTTTACTTCATAAGTTTTCAAAGCTTGGTGAAGTTGGAGCTTGTTCTTGCGATACTTCGACGTAGATCATCTTCGGCATCGAACCGACGATCAAGCCCGCCCATTCTTCGATGATGCCAATGCTAGAGTCGTGAGTTCGATTTGGACAGCGGAGGGAGATCATCGTGGAGCTTGGGAAGTGGTGGACCGGATCTACAAAGGTTGTAGCCCCTTTCCTTTAGATACATTTCCGTTTACTTGCATACTTCGCCTAGATATTTAGTAAACGATCCGTATTAGGGTTTGTAGGCACCCGTAAAATTTGATTTGTGCATGTTTGATCACTTGTGAGACTTCACTAGAGTGCCTAGGAACCCTACAGTGGTATCAGAGCCTAGCTAGAGCCTTAGGCGAAGTCCCGACGGAATCCGAAGTCCGATCGACCCAAAACCCGACTAGAAAATTGCTCTCTGGACTTTTCTGTAAAATGTGGATTTTTCGAAATTAAAAATATCCAGAAAATTAAGCAGGGTTTAAGAAGAATTACGGTGCAAAATTTTAGTCGTGATTCCATCATTGAACCGCAGAACCGTGGCGTTAGCCCACGTGACGCGGCGGTTCCGCGGCAACACTGTTGCATCGTTGACCAAAAGTTGCACAGTATTTCTCAGTTTGCTGTGCTCGTTTTCCTGGGAATATTTTAATATTTATTCCAGAGTTTTATTTTCTGGCTTGTATTGCGAACTCTGTATATTCGATCGGACTGTCTAATTTTGTCGGTGTGGCTTTCCGGGTAATTTTAGAATATGTTAAAAAGTTCGACCGGATATAAATACCCACTTTTTCCCCTGCCGGGAAATTTCCAATTGTTGGATTTTTCCGTAGTTTAACGACGTTCTAAGTAATGCAAGTAACGCGATGGACCCTCTAGAAGACAACAAACCTTAACTCGATTATGTGACCGTCTTGAACTGCCCTTTGAACCTTCGGGTTTGGGGCAGTACGGCGTGCCACATGTGAGGCGTTGGCTTGACCCTTCTACGGCTGGACCGTTGGTACTGAGGCACGAACTGAATGTTGTTAGACTTGTTTCATGTGTTGATCTGTATCGGGAAAACTTGGGTGTTCGATTGTTCGATCGAAAAGTTTAGCATTTTCTGTTCATCCGGAATGTGATACAATAATTGGAATTCACAAATAGTTATGAGATAACGGAATGAATATTATAAACATAGCACTTTAGTCTCACTTGATCGGTTGCCACGGAATTTTGATGTGATCAAAAGTCCGTCGCAATCACGTAGCGTACGCGGATACTCGCCGGGTAAACTTAATAGACAGCCTCACTCCATAGCCCCGACCAAGTGACTGTTGGAGAACCCCGTCGCCGAAAGCATCCATTCGGGTGCTCGCGGTAGCGGTGTTCCGCCTTGGTGCACTTTGTCGACGGCATCGGGGGTGCGGCCGTCTACTGAAGTTTGCGACGAGCATTCGATCAGAATGTCGGGAATCCTGTTGAATTGCCCGACTTGATATTGAAAAGTGTTTTCGATAATGAGACTAAAATGCAGGGTTTATAATTGTTAGGCATGTGTTGTCTAAGTAATTCATTTGGTCAGGCATGCGATGTCTGAGATGGTTGCGGATTCCAACTGTTGTAGTTTTACACTTTCTTTTCTGTGACCGTAAGTGTAATATGTGATATCGCCGGTTTCGTTGCTATATATCAACGACAATTGGGATGCGCATATTTACTTACGTTGATGACATGTGATGTTATGTGTTGCTGGATATGTTATATTGGATCGTCGTGTTTGAATAGCCGGGGTTTTTTTATGTGAGATGAGTATTTTTCATTTTCATTCATGTAAAAACTTGTATGTAATATTCTTTTATTGGGGCACTTCCAGGCTGCGGAAGTTGTCACCGTTGATATATATTATTTACTTTTCTGCACTAGGATAGACCCAAGGAGGGGAGCATAAGTAACCGGGTTCTGGGGTCCTGATTGGAGTAAATTTCAGATGTGTCGTATCGAATCAAAAATTTATATTGACCGCAATCAAACTACTGTGTCGGCTGTAGTTAATGAATGAGTGCGGATCGTCCACAGGGATTTCAAGATTCGTTTGTATTTTAATGTGTTTGAAATGAAAAGTTAAGCAACAATAAAAGAAAACATGATTCAAGAATGATTTGTATTCGTGTGTCACTATTCTCTATTAAAGAATCAAGAAACTATAAACAATCAAGAATCGGGTTTCAATGGTATTTTCCAAACAATCAAGAATAAGAGAGAGACTCGTAAGAATCGATCGGATCTTTAGATGTGATGTAGTCTACAAGATTTCATATTCTTGTCCTTCGAAGAATTGATACTAGATCAATGGTGATCGACGAGAGTTAGGGCTTTCTTGATGAAATTAATGTTTCATCTCTAAACCCTTGTTCTTTCGAGGATACCATTTATATTCTAGCCTCTAGCAATTTCAAGAAGCGATCGGATCACCCCAATCTCGAGCGATGTCGATCAAGAAAGCATCGCAACGAATTGGGTTGTCGATTCTTGAACTTGCCAGGGTTTACAAACTCGTGGGATTCAAGAATCGATTATAAATTTGCTACATCATCATACTAAAGACCGTTTCGACTCCTTAACGAGCGGAGTTTTATTCACACATCACCACATAGACAATATTCAAGTGTAGGGTTTTCTTAACACCTCTATAAAGGTTTAGAAGCATCATGCATGCTATAACAATAAAATTTTTGAGGTGCTAAGCAAACTAAACAAAGAATCGAACTAGAATTTATGAAGTAACAATTAATAGTATCAAGATTAAGAGTTAAGTTATGCTAAGTGTTGAAACTACAACCTTTGTAGTTCACTTTGGAAGACTCCTAGGCTTTGCAAAGGTCCACTTGATCTACTCCTCGTCCACGACGATCCACCCGAAGCGCTTTGCCCTAAGCTTGATGCTTCCTACGATCTTTGGAAATCCTTGAAGCACAACACCCTACACAAGATGGCTAAGGTTGTGTAGGATGATGAAGTGGTTGATATTCTTATTTATTACCTTTTCTTTTCTTTTTCTAACTCTTTTTAACTATTAAAAGAGAGCTAGGGTTTGAGGAAGAAGAAGAACTCTCACACTTTTTCTTTTTCTAAGATAATGATAATGTAAAAGGATAATGAGAGAGAGTGAGAGATCTTATCATAACTTTAACCATAGTAGAAAATAAAAATCTAGATATTTCATCTAAGGTTAAATGGCAAAAGGAATGGAAACTATGGTTGAGTTAAAGAAGTGTGTAGATGAGTGTGGAAGCAATGACTCATTAACCATTTCTTTTGCCTTTAATCTTTAATGAAAAATCTAAGCATTATCTTTCCTACAATATGATTCTTATATTGCCTTCCTCTTTGTATCATCAACCATGATACATTTCATGTATGTATGTATGCACATCATCATGTACATATACATGCATGTATCCAAAACAAGAAAAGGATTTAAATAAATAATATAAAAGCCAATATTAAATCAACACTTGATTTAATAAATCCATCATATCTCATATGACCCGACTAATATTAAATGCCCGATTAAAATATAGTATCATATACTAGTATTTAATCGAGGCTCCGCGCATATCTCATATGTGCACCACTTCGTTTCGCCAGAGCCGAGAAACTTCTATGTGGGACTCTACGACTCGTCAATACGCCAGCAGTAGATGATGATCATATCAAACACCTACAAGCCGCAAGCGGTCAGCTAAACGTAACGGCCACCCGGGTATTGAGCGATCAGAATAAGAACAAGCGAACCTGTCAAAACTCCTGTCAATCCATCTGGCAACACTAACCGTACAGTCCGGTCTCTTCGTCAGATATGCTGCATATCGAGTCTAGGGATGGAATCGTCGACCCCAATAACTCAATAAGTCATGCCGGTATATGGTCTATAACAGATCGAGAAACTTACTGATAACACTTATCAGTAATATCTCAGCAGCCCTGGCCAGGGACTTCCCGTTATAGCCAATCATGCACAGCACAGCATCAACCCCCAATACCGGGAGAGACGAAACCCCTCCTATCGCTCACTGCCTCCACATGCCTCGAGACTATACCCAAAATCCACCTGTTTGTACGACTCAGTAGAGCCGCAGTAGGGTGGAGATCAAAGTACAGTGGGAGGACACACAAGACTCTATGACGATCTCGGGTCTACAGACTAACCTGTACCAGTGTCACCTGAGAACTGCTATCCGACGTATGATATAATACCATATAGGAGTTCTCGGTGAGTCCGTTCAGTGTACCCAGTCTCACTGAGCACCCGTATACTATCTTCGGTGTCAACACACCAGACGGATATGGGATCATCCATCGTCCATCATATGGAACAAGAATGGTATACGCTAGTCTAAGCTGGAATATCGATGCCCTGTCTCGATATACCTACGACTAGGAACATTTCAAGGATATGCTTATAAACTACAGATGTCCCACTAGTATGATCCGCATCATAATTCCAGTAGTTAAGCCAATATCCTTAGGGCTTTATCAACATGTACCAAATGAATATAAACATGATCAAGTGAACATATGATAAAGTAAAACCAGATAGTATACTATCATTTTGAGCAAGACTGTCACCCGAATATATATATATATACACACACATCAGTACATACACTATCTCATAATGGCCTCTAGGGCATACATATATCCAACAATCTCCCACTTGCACTAAGGCCAGTTATAGGCATATCTCATACCTAACATCTCAAAAAGTCACTCATGCTGCGGCTGAGGGAGGGCCTTGGTGAATGGATCCGCAGCGTTGTCTTTTGTGTCTACTCTCTTAATCTCGATCTCGCGGCGATCAACTATCTTCCGGATCACATGATATCTCCTCAGGATGTGTCTGGACTTCTGATGGGACCTGGGCTCTTTGGCCAACGCCATAGCCCCATTATTGTCACAATACAGAGGTATTGGATCAATAATGGTTGGAACTACTCCTAGCTCCGCGATGAATTTTCTCATCCAGACAGCTTCCTTGGCAACATCATTTGCAGCAATATATTCAGCTTCCATCGTTGAGTCTGCAACGGTATCCTGTTTGGAACTCTTCCAACTCACCGTCCCTCCATTGAGGGTAAATGCAAACCCTGAGATAGACTTGCTGTCATCCTTGTCACTCTGGAAGCTCGAATCGGTAAAGGCCTCCATTTGGAGATCCCCATTACCATACACCAAGAACAATTCTTTAGTCCTTCGCAAGTACTTAAGAATGTTCTTTACAGCAATCCAGTGATTCTCCCCTGGGTTAGATTGATACCTGCTTACTACACTAAGTGCATAAGCAACATCAGGGCGTGTACATAACATCGCATACATTATCGATCCTACTGCTGAAGCATAGGGAATAATGCTCATGCGAGCTCTCTCCATATCAGACTTTGGGCAATCGTCTTTTGAGAGAGTGACTCCATGGCAAGCGGGTAAGGCACCCCGCTTGGAGTCTTCCATACTAAATCTCTTTAGGATGGTGTTTACGTACTTGGTTTGGGACAATCCCAATAACCGTTTGGATCTATCCCTATAGATCCGTATACCCAATATGTATGTGGCATCTCCCAGGTCCTTCATAGAGAACCTTTGTGATAAGAATGATTTGACCGACTGTAGCATAGGAATGTCATTTCCTATCAGAAGTATGTCATCTACGTACAATACGAGGATTGCTACATTTCTTCCTACAGTCTTCTTATAAACACAAGGTTCATCTGGATTTTTGATGAAATCAAACTCTTTGATAGCATCATCAAAACAGATGTTCCAACTCCGTGATGCCTGCTTTAATCCATAAATGGATTTAAGTAACTTACATGCTTTACCGCTGCTCCCACTATCAATGAATCCCTCTGGTTGATCCATATAAACGCATTCCTCTAAATCACCATTTAGGAATGCAGTTTTAACGTCCATCTGCCAGATTTCATAGTCGTAGTGAGCAGCAATAGCAAGTAGGATCCGAATGGATTTAAGCATGGCTACTGGAGAGAAAGTCTCGTCATAGTCCAAGCCTGGTCTTTGACGAAAACCTTTCGCTACCAACCTTGCTTTATAGGTCTCTACCTGTCCATCTACACCGATCTTTCTTTTAAAGATCCATTTGCATCCCACAGGTTTTATCCCGGAGGGTACATCTTCCAAAGTCCATACTTTGTTGGTGTACATGGACTCCATTTCGGATCTCAAGGCATCCAGCCAATTCACAGAGTCACCACTCGTGATAGCCTGATGAAAACTGGAAGGATCATCATCATCCATGATGCAGTCTTCTCTATCACCATCAATGAGAAAACCGTAGTATCTCTCCGGTGGGCGAGAAATCCTACCAGATCTACGGAGTGGCTGAGGTTCATTAGATTCTGTTATAACTTCAGGTTCAGCCAAGTTGTCATCTGTATTTTGTGTTTCTAGAACTTCTTCTAGATCTACCACATTGCCATTTGTATTGTTTGAAAAAATCTCATCTTCTAAAAAGGTGGCATACTGAGAAACAAACACTTTTTGTTCCTCTTTGTGGTAAAAAAGATACCCAAACGAATGTTTAGGATATCCTACAAATATACATTTGACTGATCGTGTCTTGAGTTTGTCTGGATTTTGCTTTTTAACAAAAGCCGGACAACCCCAAATCTTAGCTCTTTTAAGAGATGGTTTCTTCCCATGCCATATCTCATATGGAGTGGTAGACACGGTTTTGGTTGGAACTTTGTTTAACAGAAAAGCTGCTGTTTCCAATGCATGCCCCCAAAACGAGAGAGGTAACTCAGCATCACTCATCATGGATCGTACCATATCTAATAGGGTACGGTTGACACACCGTTGTGCTGTGGTGTGTAAGGTGGAGTGCGCTGAGAGAGAATCCCATTCTCTTTTAGGAAGTCTAAGAACTCAGTACTTAAGTACTCTCCACCTCGATCCGATCGAAGTATCTTGATACTCTTTCCTGTTTGGTTTTCTACTTCATGTTTATACTCCTTGAATTTCTCGAAAGCTTCAGATTTATGTTTTATCAAATATACATGACCAAATCTTGAGAAATCATCAGTAAAAGTTATGAAGTATGAAAAACCGCCTCTTGCATGTGTAGACATTGGTCCGCATACATCATTATGTATGAGGCCTAGGAGCTCAGTAGCTCTTTCTCCGTGTCCTGTAAACGGGGTTTTGGTCATTTTACCTTTGATACAAGACTGGAAAGTTGCATAAGATTTATACTCAAATGAATTTAAATATCCATCTTTATGAAGCTTGTTTAGTCTTGTTTCATTAATATGACCAAGTCTACAATGCCAAAGAAAAGCTTCATTTATTTCTGAAAATTTCCTTTTATTTTTGTGTTGTATGTTGAAAACTGTGTGTTGATTAAGGACGTATATCCCGTTATTTAATGTACCACAACCAATCAACTCTTGATTCAGTCTAATGTTCATAACATTGTGTTGCACAGCAAAATGATATCCTTCATTGTCTAACAAGGAAACTGATATAATATTACAAAGCATAGTTGGTACAAAATAACACGGGTTCAAAACCAATATACAACCCGAAGGCAAACCTAGGTGATACTCTCCTACTGAAACTGTATTTACATTGGAACCATTTCCAACTTGGAGAGTATGATCACCTGTCTTCAGAACTCTGCTATTTCTCAACGCCTGCACAGAATTGCAAATATGAGAACCCGAACCGGTATCCAATACCCAGGATGCAGAATTAATAGAAAAACAGTTTTCAATTACGAACACACCTGAAACTGAAGCATCAACATGCTTCTTTGTGAGTGCTAGGTACTCAATACAGTTCCTCTTCCAGTGTCCCGTCTTCTTGCAATGGAAACATTCACCTTTCTCTGATGCCCCAACCTTGGACTTGCCTTTTCCCTTCACCTTTTTGACTCCACCCTTAGGTTTGGTGGGTTTCTTCTTCATCTTTCCCTTGGCCTTAGCCTTTGGGTAAGATGAGGAGGATTGCCCAACAGACATAACGGGAGTCTTTACTGACTTCAGTGTGCTCTCTGCACTCCTTAACATATTAAGGAGTTCAGGCAGTTCCTTCTCCATGTTGTGCATGTTGAAGTTAACGATGAACTGAGCAAAGGTGGAGGGGAGAGACTGTAGAATAATATCTGTATACTGTTCATTGTCCATTGTCCACCCAAGGTCCTCAAGCTCTTCTATGAGAGCTATCATTTTTAGAACATGGTCTCCTACTGCTGTGCCAGCGGTCATGCGCATCTGAAACAATTTCTTAGATGCTTCGTATCTTAATACGCGGGATTGCTCTCCATACAACTCTTTTGTATGGAGGAATATGGCTTGTACGTCCATATTCTCGTGCTGCTTCTGATGTGTGTTATCCATCGATGCAAGCGCGAGGCATTTTGCCGTGGCACAGTCAGTGTCCCAGGTTTTGCGGATTTCTCTATCCGCAACTGAAGGTTTAGGACCTAGGGGGGCAAGGCTGGTGCGGTAAGGACATATGATACCTTATCATAAGTCAAGGCTATGTTTAAATTCCTCAGCCAGTCTTTATAGTTTGTCCCATTCAGCTTGTTTTTATCTAATAGAAGCTTAAGTCCTGTCATGGGTATCTGCCATTAAGAGAGAGAAAAGAATACACTTAGCGAATGCTCTTGCAAAGATCAGATTGGTTATTATCTTGTCTAATCGATGTCTCCCACTGTTTTTTATCAAATTTTCTTTAAAACCTTTTAAAAAGAAAACTAGCCGGGATTAATTACAATCTACAACTTCGCCAACCTCTCAGCCAGGCCAGTGCCGGTACTTGAGGGAGGTTCCCCGTGCTTTCGCACGGACCTAATTAGAGTAAACCTCGTCTTCCCAGAGGCGTAGCCCCGTTTAGCACCTTTCTAGACACCTACCGAGTCAGCTAATTGTAAAGTGCAAAATTCTCCCGGGAGCAACATTTGCTCGCAGTGGGATCGGGATCCTATTATCATATAGTAGGTATACAATCTCATTGTAATTTTCAACTCTTGAAATTCCCGATATAATTTTTACCCCTAGTACTTATGACCTTAACTAAAGTCAACATATCATAAGTACTAGTCAAGTTCTTCTCGTCATTTCGTGATTAACTAGACCCACTCATATGACCCTTAACTAAAGTCAACATAATCATATGAATGTCCTAATTATTCAGCATCATATGCAGTGTAGGAAGACATCACTCAGCTACCGTACACTGCGCCTTAACTAAAGTCAAAATACGCAGCACGAATACTAAGTACTCTACTTCCTAAAATGACGGAGGGTTGCAGATAGTTTTTAAGAAAACTTTTGACGCTTTGAACTTGATATCGTTGTAGAATCTAATGAGTTTAAAAGGAGTGGCTTAAGCTCCGCATTTTGAAACTTGCTTTTTTCTTACAAAAAGCCGAGTGTGTTTAAAATCTGATTCTACAACATCTTTTTAGGTTCATTTATCTTTTACATTAATCTCATTAATGTAGTCCCATCATTTAAATCCTAAGCCATTACAGAGAGAAACGAAAATATGCAATAAAAGATCACATCAGATAATAAAAGCAGCAGAAGCACATAAAGGATATCTAGGAGGTCCGTATTTTATATTTAGCCAGCAATAAAAATACGGATTCCACGGTCGCGATGAATAGCCAAGCCCACATCCCTAGACCCCTACGAGAGCGGCAAGCGACCCTACCAATTCTGGAGTTTAGGAGACCCGGTCTCGACTCCTCGAGATGGCCTCCCACTGAACCCAAGAACCCGGTCACTTGTGCCCTCCACCTTGGGTCTATCCTAATGCGGAAAAGTAAATAATATACAACACTGGTGACAACAACCTCACCCCGGAAGTGTCCCAAATAAAAGAATATTACATACAAATTAATATTACATGAATTGAAAGAATACTCTCATCTCACATAAAAAGAAAACCCCCGGCTATTCATTGCGACAATCCTGCATATCAAATCTCATTCGACACAGAGAAATAAAAAGGAAATATACAACAATTGGAATCTTTAACCGCCTTTAGACAACACAAATCCGGAATATCACATATACAAGATTTCATGCCTAAACAATGTAAAGCTCGCATTTGGGTCTCATTCAAGAAAACACCTTTTCAAAACAAACCGGATAATTCAACAAGATTTCCGTTATTCCCGAGACCGAATTGCTAGATTTACACGCAACAAACAAATTTGTAGATTTCAATTATTGTAACACATACTATTAAACTAAGCGACGTTGGAACATCGGATCAAACACATTAAACAACCAGAAACTGCTCTGTAATCTCAACACCTGGGCAGATTCTAAATATACCAGTAACACCAGAAAACACATACGGGCCAGCACAAGAAAAATGGGCCCATAATTCAACTATACCGCCGCGGAACCGCCGCAACAAGCCACTCTTGGCCGCGGTTCCGCGGTTGAATAGGTGAATTAGGGCATCGTTTTTCTTGTGGGTCCATACAATTTCCTGCTCTGTTTTTTACATATTTTTAATTTGAAAAATACCAGGTTTTTAAAAAATTTCCAGAGAGCACTTTTCGGGTGTCGGTTTTCGTCCGTTCGATGTTTTCAACGTCGTTTAGGCTACTACAAAGCTCTAGCTTGGTTCTGATACCATGTAGGGTTTTCTTAACACCTCTATAAAGGTTTAGAAGAATCATGCATGCTATAACAATAAAATTTTTGAGGTGCTAAGCAAACTAAACAAAGAATCGAACTAGAATTTATGAAGTAACAATTAATAGTATCAAGATTAAGAGTTAAGTTATGCTAAGTGTTGAAAATACAACCTTTGTAGTTCACTTTGGAAGACTCCTAGGCTTTGCAAAGGTCCACTTGATCAACTCCTCGTCCACGACGATCCACCCGAAGCGCTTTGCCCTAAGCTTGATGCTTCCTACGATCTTTGGAAATCCTTGAAGCACAACACCCTACACAAGATGGCTAAGGTTGTGTAGGATGATGAAGTGGTTGATATTCTTATTTATTACCTTTTCTTTTCTTTTTCTAACTCTTTTTAACTATTAAAAGAGAGCTAGGGTTTGAGGAAGAAGAAGAACTCTCACACTTTTTCTTTTTCTAAGATAATGATAATGTAAAAGGATAATGAGAGAGAGTGAGAGATCTTATCATAACTTTAACCATAGTAGAAAATAAAAATCTAGATATTTCATCTAAGGTTAAATGGCAAAAGGAATGGAAACTATGGTTGAGTTAAAGAAGTGTGTAGATGAGTGTGGAAGCAATGACTCATTAACCATTTCTTTTGCCTTTAATCTTTAATGAAAAATCTAAGCATTATCTTTCATACAATATGATTCTTATATTGCCTTCCTCTTTGTATCATCAACCATGATACATTTCATGTATGTATGTATGCACATCATCATGTACATATACATGCATGTATCCAAAACAAGAAAAGGATTTAAATAAATAATATAAAAGCCAATATTAAATCAACACTTGATTTAATAAATCCATCATATCTCATATGACCCGACTAATATTAAATGCCCGATTAAAATATAGTATCATATACTAGTATTTAATCGAGGCTCCACGCATATCTCATATGTGCACCACTTCGTTTCGCCAGAGCCGAGAAACTTCTATGTGGGACTCTACGACTCGTCAATACGCCAGCAGTAGATGATGATCATATCAAACACCTACAAGCCGCAAGCAGTCAGCTAAACGTAACGGCCACCCGGGTATTGAGCGATCAGAATAAGAACAAGCGAACCTGTCAAAACTCCTGTCAATCCATCTGGCAACACTAACCGTACAGTCCGGTCTCTTCGTCAGATATGCTGCATATCGAGTCTAGGGATGGAATCGTCGACCCCAATAACTCAATAAGTCATGCCGGTATATGGTCTATAACAGATCGAGAAACTTACTGATAACACTTATCAGTAATATCTCAGCAGCCCTGGCCAGGGACTTCCCGTTATAGCCAATCGTGCACAGCACAGCATCAACCCCCAATACCGGGAGAGACGAAACCCCTCCTATCGCTCACTGCCTCCACATGCCTCGAGACTATACCCAAAATCCACCTGTTTGTACGACTCAGTAGAGCCGCAGTAGGGTGGAGATCAAAGTACAGTGGGAGGACACACAAGACTCTATGACGATCTCGGGTCTACAGACTAACCTGTACCAGTGTCACCTGAGAACTGCTATCCGACGTATGATATAATACCATATAGGAGTTCTCGGTGAGTCCGTTCAGTGTACCCAGTCTCACTGAGCACCCGTATACTATCTTCGGTGTCAACACACCAGACGGATATGGGATCATCCATCGCCCATCATATGGAACAAGAATGGTATACGCTAGTCTAAGCTGGAATATCGATACCCTGTCTCGATATACCTACGACTAGGAACATTTCAAGGATATGCTTATAAACTACAGATGTCCTACTAGTATGATCCGCATCATAATTCCAGTAGTTAAGCCAATATCCTTAGGGCTTTATCAACATGTACCAAATGAATATAAACATGATCAAGTGAACATATGATAAAGTAAAACCAGATAGCATACTATCATTTTGAGCAAGACTGTCACCCGAATATATATATATATATACACATCAGTACATACACTATCTCATAATGGCCTCTAGGGCATACATATATCCAACATCAAGAATAGTAAAGATAACATGATGCGGAATTTAAAGAAAACAAGATAGAAGAAAATATCACCTTTTATTTAATCAAGAATTTCAATACATTCTTTCAAGATCTACAAGAAGAAGAAAATCGATCGTTGACTCGGCTTTGCTCGTCTCCGTGGATCGTGGATCTACTTTGATCTCTTGCCCGATGGAAGATCGGCTCGGCTCATAAAAGGGTTGAAGGAATCTTGCTTGGCTTGCACTCAAGATCTTGAATTGTGGTTGGATTTAGGGTTAGGGTTTCCTACAAGCTCTCTCACTAAACTTGAGGAAGAGGGAGATGAAGAAAGAGAATGGCTAAAATCTAAGATGTTGAATTATTTTCCAAGAGTTTTCCAACCTCACATCCTCCATAATGAGTGAGTCTAGGGTCTTATTTATAGAACTTTCAAACCCTAGGTTTAGGTTTGAATTAGACTTTCCCTCCCAAAGTTTGTTGACAAAGTTTGTTGGGCTTTAGCTTAGGGTTTAAGCAAGGGTTTAGGAAAGTTCTAGAAAGATTAGGCTAGTTTGGGTGTTTGCTGATCTGGTAGAAATATCTGGAGTATTCTGGAAACTGAGATGCATTTTTGAAGTATAGCAGACGAAACAGGAATTCTGGTGTAAATTTTAGTGACTGATTCCATGGGCCCACCGCGGATCCGCCGCAAGTACAAGGTAATGGGCCGCGGATCCGCGCTCTGTTGGTGAGCTTGGACCTTGGGCTTTCTGCTGTGGCTTGGTACTGCTGTTTGGGCTTTTCTCTGATGCTTTGAATTGCAGTTTCCCTTCTGTGTTGATACCAGATTTGAGTTAAGTGAGTTTACGAGCAATTGTAATGGTCGAGCAATGTAATGATCGAGCAAGCTTCTCTTTTCCTGCACAGACTTCGAAACAAGGGTTGCAATATATAGAAAATATGCTATGTAATGCAATGCAGTCAATTTCCCTAGAAATGCCGGTTTTAAGGTCGATTACATGTAATTTAATATTTTGCGACCGATTAGCTAATATGTGAATTATGAATACCGTACACTTCTATATATATGCAGATGATAAGGAAATTGCCGGTTAAAATATGCAATATTTTCGACTGATCAAATACCCCCAAACTTAATTTCGATCGTCTCGAGCGAATGTTTTATTAAAAAAAAAAAGAGAAGGAGAAAATAAAGAAAGAGAAAAACTAACTAGCACACTTTCGTAGGCAACACGATTGCACTGAGCACGTGCAACAAGCCTTTAAACCTCTAGGTGTCCCTAGTAGGAGGAGTGTTGTCTCCTGAGGGTTTTCAGCGGATTGCACCCACAAAATCCAATAATAAAAGTAAGATCATGAATATTACATTTAAAGACAAGAATTGTAAAAGAAAAGCCTTGAAAATTAGGGTTTCCAACTAAGCTAGCTTTTCGGTTGTCATGAGCCCTATCTTAATGGTCATGAAAAAATGTCAGAAATCACGTCCTCCCTCAATAAAACATCGTCTTATTCTTCATTCCTATCTTTATTCCAAACATCGATCATATTACCCTGCGTGTGTGTAAAGACATCCCTACACCCGGAGAATTCAATTCAAGCTATCATACCCTTGCCCATCAGCCTCAGTACTTCTTGACAAACGAGATTGCTTACACACTTTCATGCGACCGTTAATACTTCTTGAGGTACTAACCGACCGATTACTCCTGTGCTTGCGTGCTTGGTGTATTTTCCTCATCTTGCACCACCTCAGGCATAGCAGTGACTCCCAGACCAGTTGACCTTGGGGCACTAGGTGAAGAAGCACCCTTTTGCTATATATTTTTCTTGCCCTCGGTGATAACAAAACCAGTGTCCATTTTTCTCACCACTTTAAAACACATTTTTTTCCCCATACTTTTGGCTTTAAGACAAGAGCATTTCAAGGTATCCTCTACTATCCCAGGCTTCAAGACGTGTGTAAGTGCGAATAGCAGGGTAGCAACGTTCAAAATGTTTGGCTTTCAGAATAGAAACTATTTTTCAGACTTATTTTTATCCTCAGATTAGTGACGTCCTTCATCTTACTAACCCTTGGGACAACGGCTCATAACTACTTATTACTAGTTCGTATAAGAAAACTTCTAATTTTCTTAGTTTTCTAAAATTTTTCCAATCTCATGGATGTAATTGTTCACTGTCTAAACTTTCATTATCTTATTTATATACAAAAAAGTGTAAATATTAAAATTATTTTTATATTTGAAAATTTTTAAATTTTTATGGGTTTTGAAATTTTTTTCAATTTTTATAGAATTTTAAAAGAAATGTTTTGTGCTTATGCAGATGATATGCAAATGATGCAAAAATAAGCACAAACCTCCCCCAAACTTGTTTTCAACAGTGTCCTCACTGTTGCCGACAGTTACACCTACAAAAAACCTGTAAATCTGGGAGGAATTATTAGTGGAGGCATAATATATAAGTGAAGAACTTCCCCCAAACTTATCTTATTTACTCACCTTCATTCAAAAAATGATGCAATGATATACTGGACATGAAAGTGAGACGGAGGAATTTTTAATCCAAATAAACTGGCTCTTGTAAGAACAAGAGCTCCTCCGTGGGGTCAGTGGAAAAATACGGCTTTAATCTATGTCCATTTACTTTGAAAACAGTGCCGTTTTTAACATTTTCAACTTCTACTGCCTCGTGCGGGTATACAGTCCGCACAACAAAAGGTCCCTTCCAACGAGATCGGAGCTTACCCGCATGAAGGTGTAATCGTGAATCATAAAGAAGGACTTGTTGACCAGGTAAAAATGTTTTCCTTACAATGCTTTTATCGTGAAAAACCTTAGTCCTATTCTTTGTGATTACAGCATTATCATAAGCTTCATCGCGGAGTTCGCTTAGCTCGTTAAGTTGCAGCTTCCGAAAGTTGCAAGCAAGGTTTAAATCAAAATTTATTTCTTTTATAGCCCACAATGCTTTATGTTCTATCTCAACCGGTAGATGACATGCTTTTCCAAACACTATCCTATATGGAGACATTCCTAGGTCGGTCTTATATGCAGTCCTGAATGCCCAAAGAGCATCCGTCAATTTGGTCGACCAGTCTTTTCTATTTTTAGCAACAGTTTTCTCCAGGATAAGTTTGATTTGTCTGTTTGAGATCTCAGCCTGCCCGCTTGTTTGTGGGTGATAGGGTGTAGAAAGACGGTGGTTGATTGAGTATTTCCGCATCAGAGTCTCGAAAGATCTGTTGCAGAAGTGTGTCCCATTATCGCTAATAATAGCGCGTGGATGTCCAAATCGCGAGAAGATATTCTCTTTCAAGAACTTAATGACAACTTTCTTGTCATTAGTGCGACTTGGAATGGCTTCTACCCACTTGGAGACATAGTCAACCGCCAGCAATATGTACAGATTCCCAAAGGAGTTGGGAAAAGGACCCATAAAATCTATGCCCCAAACATCAAACATTTCAACAACCAGAATGGGTTGCTGAGGCATTTCATTCCTTTGGGATATTCTACCCGTATACTGACATTGTGTACAGGTTTTGCAATGTTCAAATGCGTCCTTGAATAAAGTCGGCCAATAAAATCCACATTGCAAAACCTTTTCCGCTGTTTTTCTAGGACCAAAGTGACCCCCACAAGCCTGATCATGACAAAATGAAAGAATACTCTTGAACTCTTCATTCGGGACGCACCGGCGAATGATCTGATCAGGACAATATTTAAACAAATAAGGCTCGTCCCAGTAATAGTGTTTTACTTGGGAAAGAAAGCGGTATTTGTCCTGTTTTGACCAATCGCTCGGTATCAGTCCCATGGCATGATAGTTCACAATATCCCTGAACCATGGTTCAGTGGATACGCTCAAGAGTTGTTCGTCAGGGAACGAGTCATTGATCGGCAGGGTCACAGGGGAAGAAACGATGCGTGAAAGGTGGTCAGCTACTACGTTTTCACATCCTTTCTTATCTTTGATAACAAGATCGAATTCTTGTAAAAGAAGGATCCAACGTATTAGTCGACCTTTGGCATCTTTCTTCGCCAACAGATGTTTTAAAGCGGAATGGTCAGTATACACAACTATGGGTGAGCCGATTAAGTAAGGCCTGAATTTTTCTAATGCGAATACAACCGCTAATAGTTCTTTCTCTGTGGTTGTATAATTGATTTGCGCATCATTCAGGGTCTTACTAGCATAGTAAATCACGTGTGGCATCTTTTCGATGTGCTGTCCAAGGATAGCACCTACTGCAAAATCAGATGCGTCACACATCAGCTCGAAAGGGTAGTCCCAGTTTGGTGATGATAAAACGGGGGCTGAAGTGAGTGAGTGTTTAAGTGAGTCGAAAGCTGTCTCGCAATCCGAGTCAAAGTGGAAGGTCGTATCCTTGGCCAGGAGAAGTGTTAAAGGTCTAGCAATTTTGCTAAAATCTTTTATGAATCTCCTATAAAAGCCCGCATGGCCAAGGAAAGAGCGAATATCTTTGACGCTTTTGGGATGAGGGAGGTTTTGAATGACATCTACTTTAGCTCTGTCAACCTCAATGCCTTTCTGTGAAATGACATGTCCAAGGACTATTCCTTCTTGGACCATAAAGTGGCATTTTTCCCAGTTCAAAGTCAAGTTCTTCTCTTTGCATCGAGTAAGAACAGCGTCAAGATTCGCTAGGCATTCAGAAAAAGAGTCTCCAAAAATCGAGAAGTCGTCCATAAAGATCTCCAGGAAATTCTCTACCATATCAGAGAATATCCCCATCATACACCGCTGAAAGGTAGCGGGAGCATTGCATAGCCCGAAGGGCATGCGACTGTAAGTAAAGGTACCAAAAGGACAAGTAAAAGTGGTTTTATCTTGATCCTTTTTGGCGATGGGGACCTGATTGTAGCCTGAGTAACCGTCCATGAAACAATAGTATTGTCGTCCCGCTAAACGTTCCAGCATTTGATCAATAAATGGTAGAGGAAAATGATCTTTCCTCGTAGCAGCGTTGAGTTTTCTATAATCGATGCATACATGCCACCCAGTTTGGGTGCGTGTCTGAATCAACTCATTCGCTTCATTTGTGATCACAGTGATGCCGGATTTCTTAGGAACGACGTGTATAGGACTTACCCACTGGCTATCGGAGATCGGGTATATAATACCACTATCTAAGCATTTGACGATCTCTTTCATGACAGCTTCCTTCATGACGGGATTCAACCGTCTCTGTGGTTCTCGGGTCGGTCTGGCATCATCCATCACAT
The DNA here is from genome assembly GCA_030015575.1 of Agapanthus africanus. Taxonomy (NCBI): domain Eukaryota; kingdom Viridiplantae; phylum Streptophyta; class Magnoliopsida; order Asparagales; family Amaryllidaceae; genus Agapanthus; species Agapanthus africanus. Next base: position 550,936,829 of record JASDDO010000031.1, read on the forward strand.
GTATATGATGTTCAACTATCAAGGGACTGATCCCTTTGATGTCCGCCATACTCCAACCAAACGCCTCTTTATTAGATCTTAATACCGATAAAAGTGCATTCTCTTGCTCTGATGCAAGAGAAGCAGAAATTATAACCGGTAAAGTCTCCTTCTCACCAAGATATGCATATTTAAGGTGAGAGGGTAAAACCTTGAGATCTAATTCAGGCGGAGAAATGATAGAAGGAAGGATCATAGAATGATTTTTGGATTTACAAAGAAGCTCAGAGCCTGTGAAAGATACAGACTCGGGTGGAGAAAAGTCAGAAGTGCAGGACTCAAGTGTAAGTGAAGTGTCCTCACTAAGATCAAGTGTAAGATCAAGCAGAGATGTGCTAATGTCATCGAGATCAGTAAAGCAAAGTTCCTCGACTCCACAACTATCGGGAGCGATCTCATGGACAGAGCACACATCTAAAATATGAGCACTAGGTTCTGATGGCTGACTCCCAACTTTGTAGATATTTAGTTCAATGGTCATATTTCCAAATGATAAGTTCATTGAACCATTTCTACAGTTTATAACAGCGTTGGAAGTGGCAAGGAAAGGACGACCTAGAATCACCGGAATTTGGCCCCGGGGGTTTGCTACAGGATGTGTGTCGAGCACAATGAAGTCTACAGGGAAAACAAATTCCCCGACCTTTATCAACACATCCTCTAATTCACCCCTTGGTTTGGTGATAGATCGGTCTGCCATCTGGAGAGTACAATGAGCACGTTTCAGCTCTCCAATTCCTAGTTGCTCATAGACAGAATAAGGTAACAGGTTAACACTCGCGCCAAGGTCTAAAAGAGCACGATTTATGTTTTTACCCCCAATCGAAATCGATATTATAGGACATCCTGGGTCCTTTCGTTTCTTTGGTAGCTGGGGAATAAAAGCAGTGCTGATATTATTAGACATAAAGACCTTCTTCGGCACTTGAGTCTTCCTCTTCCTAGTGCACAAGTCCTTTAGAATTTTCGCATAAGCGGGGACTTGTTGAATCACATCTAGGAGAGGGATATTGATGTTAACCTGTTTGAACATTTCTAAAATTTTCTCCATATGAGGACTCGTTCTGTTAGCCCTTAGCCGATTCGGGTAAGGTGCTTTCGCAATAAGCGCGGGGTCCATCATAGGAGAAGGAAAGGGGGGTAGACGAGATCCCAAAAGAGGTGTGGGGACCGTCTGTGGAGAACTATAAGGGTTGGGTGAAGGTGTTGAGCCTAAAGGGAACTGGAGAATAGGCTCGTGCGAAGGTGGTTTGGTAGAAGAAGAAGGATCAGAAGGAGAAGTGTGTGTATGTGGAAAGGTCTCAGCCGGGGTTTTGACATGATTTTCAGTATTATCAATATCTTCCCCGACATTATTATTCAGCACTCTTCCCGATCTCAATGTTGTAATGGCATTTACATTGTAATGCCCAGGATTCTGTAGGGGTTGGAGGGAAGTTTCCCTTTTTCTCTCGCACTCATTTCAGCTTTGAGGCGTGCGATTTCAGCTTCCATCGTTCTAATACTCTCAGCTTGTGACGCTGAGTTTTTCTTTATTTCACTGACGGAAGATCTAACCTCAGTCGAAACCTCCATGAAATTTGATAAAAGTGATTTCATGGTTTGAGTAAATTGAGAGAAATCGTCAGAACATGACTGCATAGGATTAGACTGTGCAGGAGTGTTGCCCTGGTTTTGGAAATTTTGTGACTGATAGGGGTGCTGAGTGAGTTGAAGGGGTTTCTGTTGTGGTGGAGGAAGAGCCCTTTGAAAGTGATTTGTGTTTAGAACCGTGTTTTGAGATTGATTTTGGTTCCAAGCAAAATTCGGGTGGTTCCTCCAACCCTGATTGTACGTGGAAGAATATGGATCGTTTCGAGGTCGTTGAAATGCGGCATTAGAATGCTCGTGACCTTGAAACGCCGAGTTTAAAGGACATTCTTCCGTTAAGTGTGACGGATCAGAACAGCACCCACAAACAGTTTTGAGGAGTGACACTGGGTTTAGGGAGGCTGCTGCAAATTTGTGTTCCATAGCATCGAGCTTCTTTTGCATTGCTGCCATTTCAGCTCGAACACCTATGGACACATCTATTTGGTGTACGCCACCCCTATTCAATGGTTGGGTTCCACTCTCCCAAATTAGTGATTTTTCAGCGAACTCTTCTAAGTATCGCCAAGCTTCCCCATCATCTTTGGTCATAAATGTACCCTGACACATATTTTCAAGGCTCTGTTTAGTGCTAGGGTTACTGCCCTCATATATGATTCGGCAAAGATCCCATCTCGGGATGCCGTGATGAGGACATTGAACCAATAGATCCTTGAAACGTTCAAAGTATTTTGAAAATGGTTCGGTAGGGAGCTGGGCAAATTGATTCAGTTCGCTACGGATTCGAGCCGTCTTTTGGACTGGGTAAAATTTCTTAAGGAATGCAGCGACGAATTCTTCCCAATTCGTAATAGAATGTGAGGTAGTGTTATATAGCCACTTCTCGGCTATATCGCACAATGTAAATGGAAGAAGTCGTAGACGCATCGCATCCACAGAAAGTTGAGACGTACCCATCATTGCGCATACGTTTTCAAATTTGGTAATGAAAACGTAAGCGTCCTCGGTCTCGAGTCCGTGGTATTTGGGTAAAAGATTGATATACTGGGGCTTGATTTCAAAGTTATCCCCATTGGCTGGTGGTGTGGATAAGCAGGTTGAAAGAGGACCTCTGTGTGGATAGCATCTTTCCTGGAGAGAAATGTGGGGAGGATTCTGCGCACCAACGGAAGGTGGCAGATTAGGGTTAAAGAAGTTTGATGGATTCGGATCCATCGGTGTGGGTGTGGTAGTAGGTAAAGAAAAGGTAAATGGAGAATTATCGACTTCGGAGTCGATAAAGGGTACGCGGACTAAACGAGCACTAGAATCCCGTGTCCAGCCTATCTTGTACTAAAAAGGGTTAGTACAAGTGGCAGCGTTGGCTTATAATTAGGGGTAAAATGAATGCGGTGTTTGCTTTTGAAAAGGGACGGATTTTGAAAAAATGATGCGACAACCAAATGCAGCACACAACCCTAGAATCTAATGGTCACCTAGGTCCGGCTCTAGACCGCTCCTAACTGCCAAAAGACAAGTCGCAGGATAAATCCTCCACTGCCTCTTTGTCCCCCTGTGGCCGGATGAGTGCCAGGTAAGTGGGAAGGAACCACCACTACAGTGGGCCTAATTAATAACCACTAGCCTTAGACACACTCGCCTTAGGCACCACAGAAAAACGCAGATAAACAATGAATTACCCACGGCCCTCTCTTGTCCTAAATGAGCGCGACAGTCCTTAGAGTCATCTCTAGATTTCTTTTAGTTAATGTGGGTCAATGTGGATGCAAGTTTGGTGGTTTTCGGGGCCTAGGAAGGGTAATGAAATCCCCACCTAATTTGGATTTGGCCGTGCCCCTTAAATTCCGTATTTAATATGCAAAACAACCAAGAAAAACAAAATCACGCACAATTTTAATTTGCTTTTGCGGCGCAGCGATTATTTGCAAAGAATCCTGCAGAAAGGATTAGTTGGAGCTAAAAAGGGAGAGGGGAGAGAGACAGAAATCACCTGCAGGCAAAATTTTCCAGAGAACTCTTCGCCAGGCCGCGGATCCGCCGCAGGTACTTAGTTCAGGCCGCGGAAACGCGCTCCAACAGTGGGTTCACTGTACCAAACTTCTTCAGCTGCTTTCTGTTCCTATCTCCAGCTCTCTGGTATATCCCAAATAATTTTTCCACAGCACAGAATGCTCCAGATCACCTTGCAATCAAATCACAACACACGTGTAAGAGTTTGTACGAATTTTGATTTCAAGAAGTGAAACGTAATAATTCTTTCACTTCAAACTATAAAATGTAAACGAATTAGCGCGTAATCCCCGGCAACGGCGCCATTTTGATTGGAGTAAATTTCAGATGTGTCGTATCGAATCAAAAATTTATATTGACCGCAATCAAACTACGGTGTCGGCTGTAGTTAATGAATGAGTGCGGATCGTCCACAGGGATTTCAAGATTCGTTTGTATTTTAATGTGTTTGAAATGAAAAGTTAAGCAACAATAAAAGAAAACATGATTCAAGAATGATTTGTATTCGTGTGTCACTATTCTCGATTAAAGAATCAAGAAACTATAAACAATCAAGAATCGGGTTTCAATGGTATTTTCCAAACAATCAAGAATAAGAGAGAGGCTCGTAGGAATCGATCGGATCTTTAGATGTGATGTAGTCTACAAGATTTCATATTCTTGTCCTTCGAAGAATTGATACTAGATCAATGGTGATCGACGAGAGTTAGGGCTTTCTTGATGAAATTAATGTTTCATCTCTAAACCCTTGTTCTTTCGAGGATACCATTTATATTCTAGCCTCTAGCAATTTCAAGAAGCGATCGGATCACCCCAATCTCGAGCGATGTCGATCAAGAAAGCATTGTAACGGATTGGGTTGTCGATTCTTGAACTTGCTAGGGTTTACAAACTCGTGGGATTCAAGAATCGATTATAAATTTGCTACATCATCATACTAAAGACCGTTTCGACTCCTTAACGAGCGGAGTTTTATTCACACATCACCACATAGACAATATTCAAGAATAGTAAAGATAACATGATGCGGAATTTAAAGAAAACAAGATAGAAGAAAATATCACCTTTTATTTAATCAACAATTTCAATACATTCTTTCAAGATCTACAAGAAGAAGAAAATCGATCGTTGACTCGGCTTTGCTCGTCTCCGTGGATCGTGGATCTACTTTGATCTCTTGCCCGATGGAAGATCGGCTCGACTCATAAAAGGGTTGAAGGAATCTTGCTTGGCTTGCACTCAAGATCTTGAATTGTGGTTGGATTTAGGGTTAGGGTTTCCTACAAGCTCTCTCACTAAACTTGAGGAAGAGGGAGATGAAGAAAGAGAATGGCTAAAATCTAAGATGTTGAATTATTTTCCAAGAGTTTTCCAACCTCACATCCTCCATAATGAGTGAGTCTAGGGTCTTATTTATAGAACTTTCAAACCCTAGGTTTAGGTTTGAATTGGACTTTCCCTCCCAAAGTTTGTTGACAAAGTTTGTTGGGCTTTAGCTTAGGGTTTAAGCAAGGGTTTAGGAAAGTTCTAGAAAGATTAGGCTAGTTTGGGTGTTTGCTGATCTGGTAGAAATAGCTGGAGTATTCTGGAAACTGAGATGCATTTTTGAAGTATAGCAGACGAAACAGGAATTCTGGTGTAAATTTTAGTGACTGATTCCATGGGCCCACCGCGGATCCGCCGCAAGTACAAGGTAATGGGCCGCGGATCCGCGCTCTGTTGGTGAGCTTGGACCTTGGGCTTTCTGCTGTGGCTTGGTACTGCTGTTTGGGCTTTTCTCTGATGCTTTGAATTGCAGTTTCCCTTCTGTGTTGATACCAGATTTGAGTTAAGTGAGTTTACGAGCAATTGTAATGGTCGAGCAATGTAATGATCGAGCAAGCTTCTCTTTTCCTGCACAGACTTCGAAACAAGGGTTGCAATATATAGAAAATATGCTATGTAATGCAATGCAGTCAATTTCCCTAGAAATGCCGGTTTTAAGGTCGATTACATGTAATTTGATATTTTGCGACCGATTAGCTAATATGTGAATTATGAATACCGTACACTTCTATATGTATGCAGATGATAAGGAAATTGCCGGTTAAAATATGCAATATTTTCGACTGATCAGGTCCAGTGGGAGACCAACTCGAGGAGTCGAGTCCGGGTCTCCTAACCCTAGAATTGGTAGGGTTGCTTGCCGCTCTCGTAGGGGTCTAGGGGTGTGGGATTGGCTATTCATCACGACCGTAGAATCCGTGTTTTATACTGGCTCGTATTGAAAACACGGACGTCCTAGTATATCCAATATTTCATATGATTCTTCTGCTGTGCTTTATCTGTGATGTGATCATGCGATGTTCTGTGACAGGTATTATATATAGTATATATGATATATTATATAGACGTTGCTTATGTTTTACACCCGCGCTAGCCCTGCCCCGCTCTGCCGTTAGTTACCTAACCTAACGGTGCACGAGGGGACATCGAGGCGAATGCGGATGGCATAAGTGTACGTCATATTTATCTGTGATGTTTAGGTAATTTAAATGATAGGATATTCATTAATGAGATTAATGAAAGAAAATAAACCTAATTGATGTTGTGGAATCGAATTTCAAAATAAAACAGGTAGCTACAGTTCTTGCTTTGCATCGTGGTGTTCCTTGTAGAACATCCTGCACCTTATTCGATAAGGAAAGGACCGAGATCCCTTCACCGGGAGTGACTCCTTTAGCAATAACTGGCAGATGCTACAACCCTCGGTTTGTCTTTTGATCGCTTCTATAGTTTTTGCTTTGCACAGTGATATATATGATATATCCCGCACCTCATTCGACGAGGAAAGGGCCGACGATCCCTTCACCGGGAGTGACCCCTTTAGCAAAGCTAGAAAAGCCTCAAAAACATTCCATTTAAAAACCATTTGATTCCGCAACGAGATCAAGTTCAAAGCGTTAAAGGTTTTCACAAAAACCAGCCGCAACCCTCCGTCATTTTAGGAAGTAGAGTACTTAGTATTCGTGCTGTGTTTGTTGACCATAGTCAAGGCACAGTGTACGGTAGCTAAGTGATGTCTTCCTACACCGCATATGATGCGATTAGTTAGGACAGTCGCATGACTTTGTTGACCTTAGTTAAGGGTCATGTGGGTGGGTCTAATTAATCACGAAATGACGGGTAGAACTTGACTAGTACTTGTGATTTGTTGACCATAGTTAAGGTCATAGGTGCTAGGGGTAAAAACCATTATCGGGAGTTTCAAGTGTTGAAATTTGCAATGAGATTGCATACCTTCTATATGATAGTTGGATCCCGATACCCACTGCGAGTAATTGTTACTCCTGGGAGAGTTTTGCACTTTACAATTAGCCGATCAAGTAGGCGTCTAGAAAGGTGTCAACGGGGTTACGCCTCTGGGAAAACGAGGTTTACTGTAATTAGGTCCGTGCGAAAGCACGGGAAACCTCCCTCAAAGTACCGACACTGGCCTGGCTGAAAGATTGGCGAACTTGTTGAGTGTAATTAATCCCGGCTAGTCTTTCCTTTTAGGGTTTGAAGGAAGATTTGATAAAAACAGTGGGAGCCATCCTGATTAGATAAAATATAAACCAATCTGATCTTGCAAGAGCGCACGCTGAGTGTTTTCTTCTCTCTCTCTCCAGGTAGCGACCATATCACGCCTTAATCAAGATAATAATATGGATGTATTGACCGAACCCGCTTGTTATACTTAGCTGGGGAACGTTGGTCCCGCTCCAACTTATAATTGTTATAAGACAGAGCAGGAAATTGGGGAATACCAGAATTCCTATGCCGCCCAAACGAAGAAAGTGCATGTGATGCATCTTCTTCGGGTGTGTTCGTTAAACAGAACTGTTTCTCAGTATCCTCTGTATCTTGGGTATATGATACCGGATCAGGATCCCAAATATGTAAGCTGTTACATAGGGCTACAAAAAGGTAGAAAAACTGAGAACGGGTGATAAGTTTCATGAGACAGAAACCGGGGCAAGTGTTGCAGCCAAGTCTGTTGGTCACTGTCACCCTGTATTACCAATACATTGATTCTGAACAAATGCTATTAGATACCGAACCTGATATACAAAATCATATCAGTCTCTTTATTAGTAAAGAAATGATATAATTTTGTATTGTTGGATAATGTTTTGAACATTTCCTATATCAAAAGTTGATCGGTTCAGGGACGTTATCTAAAAGCATTGACGTTCTAAATCAAACTACAGTTCCTAGTATACAGAACACACACAAGAGGAAAAGTTCAGAAATGAACGAATCCTTCTTGAGGCATTGTAGACTAGGTCACATCAATGCGACCCGACTGGCTGAAGTTACATTTTAGATGCATATTTAAATCAGTTTGAATTTACATCTTATGAAACTTGCCAGTCATGTCACAAAGATTAGATGACCATAGCTCTGTTTATTAGAAACAGAGAAAGAGTTAGTAAACTCTTGGGACTGATACATGATGATGTATGTAAAGTCTCCTGTCTACACATGCCAGGACTGGTTCTTTATACTTCATTATATTCTCTGATAATCTCTCAAGATTCAGTCATATGTTCCTGTTGAAACATAAGTCCGAACCTTTTGAGATATTCACAGAATATAAGTTAGAAGTAGAGAACCAAAATACGGGTATAAGTATTATGTCCTATGATAAGATCAGGGAGGAGAATACTTGTGCATAGAATTCCTGGACTATTCTAAAGGAGAATGAGATTCTCTCTCAGTGTTACTCCTCTGAATACACCACAACACAACTGTGTATCAGGGCGGAGCAATTGCACAATATTAGATATGGTGTGCTCTATGATGATGAGTATTACTGAGTTACCTATTTCCTTTTGGAGTTATGCACTTGAGAAGCTGCATACCTATTGAATTAGGTTTGAATCAAATCAATGCCTACCACTCCATATGAGATATGGTATGGGAAGAACCCATCTCTTAAGCGAGTTAAGATTTGGGGTTGTCCGGCCTATGTTTAAAGCAAAATCCAAACAAGATCGAGGCAGGATCAGTTCTGTAGAACTGGAAAGGTTCCAGCTATACAAAAACTGCAGTTGATGATTTGACAGAACCATAAGATTCTATAGTTCCCGACGAACCTCAGCCTCTCCGCCGATCTAGTAGGGCTCCTCATCCGCCTGAGAGATACCTCGGTTTCTCGATGACAGTGGGAGCAAGGATTGCATCATGAGATGATGGCCCAACCAGTTTCGAGCAGGCCATCGAGAGTAGGGACTCTGTAAGAATGGCTGGATGCTTAGTGATCTGAGATGGAATCCTTATACACCAACAAAGTATGGACTTTGGTTGCTATATCTGAAGGGTTAAATCCCCATCAGGAGCAAGTATATCTTGAGAAGATTACTTGGTGTAGATGGAAAAGTTGAGACTTTCAAAGCTAGACTTGTTAAAGGTTTTCGTCATCGACCAGGCGTGGATAATGATGAAACCTTTTTCGAGTAGTTATGCTTAAGTCTATCCAGATCCTACTTACCACGACTACATACCATGACTACGATATCTGGCGGTTGGGTGCCATGACTGTTTTTTCTAAATACTGATTTAGAAGAGAACGTCTATAAGAACACAGCCAGAGGGCTTCGTAAACAGTGGGAGCAGCGGAAACGTGTGCAGGTTGCTTTACATAATGAAGCAGGCATCATGGAGTTGGAACGTCTGTTTTGATATGATAGTCAAAGTGTTTGACTTCATCAAAATGGTAGACGAACCTTGTATTTACAAAAGGGTAGTAGAGAGTAAGGTGGTCATCTTCGTATTGTACGTAGACAACATACTCTTGATAGGAAAGGAGTTTCCTATACTACGATCGGTCAATCTCCTATTATCACTAGGATTCTCCAAATAGGATAAAGATGATACCTCCTAAATCCTGAGATTTGGACCTATGAGATAGATCTAAAGGGATATTAGGGATCTCACTAGGTATAGTGAGATTGTATCAATCGATCCTGGGAAGAATCACTGGAAGTGTTCCAGGGTGATAAAGACGACTGAATGTCAGTCACAGGCATTGTCTTTACCCTTAGTAAAGGGACGGTATGTTGGAAGAGTTCCAAGCTAGATACCGTGGCAAACTAGACGATAAAGGCTGGTAACATCGCTATTAAAGATACTACCAAAGAGGCAGTTTGGGTGTATATTGGTTCATAAGATGAACTAGGTTCCTGCCATTGTATGACAATGGAAGTGTGGCTTTGTCCCTGGAACCCTGGTCCCATCAGTGACCCAGACATATTCTGAGGCAGCATCACCTGATCATGGAGATAGTTGATCTCCAGGGTGATCGAGGTTAGGAGAGTAGACTCAGAGGACAACACGGCGGATCCACTCACGAAGGCCTTTTTGCCAAAGAGAGACTTTTAGGGGATGGTTGAGTATATGATACTGCAACCACTGCTACAGATGGCCCTAGTGCAAGTGGGAGATTGTTAGTTATATGTATGCCCTAGAGGCCATTACTGTACATTGGATGTATATTGTAGTGGATGCTAGGACATATATAGGAATGACTTTCTTGCTCGACATGATAGTACGCTATCTGGTTGCTCTTTATCTTAACATATATACTTTCTGTCTCTCTGATTACATGTTGATAAAGCCCTTAGGATATGTACTCAACTTCCAGGACTATGATGCAGATCATACTAGTGGGGCCTGGGTAGTCAGTGAGTACATCCTTCATTGTTCCTAGTCGTGGGAATATCGAGACGGGGCATCGATATTCCAGAGTAGACTAGCGTATATCTTCTTGACCCATGCGATGGGCGATGGATGATCCCATATCCATTGGTGTTTGACATCGAAGATGGTATGCGGGTGCTCAGTGGAGACTGGGTACACTGAACGGACTCGCCGAGAACTCCCAGATGGTATTATACCTCACGTCAGATGGCAGTTCTCTGGTGACACTGGTACAGCTTAGTCTGTTGACCCGAGATCGTCATAGAGTCTGGTGTGTCTCCCACTGTGCTTTGATTTCCACCCTACCACGGCTCTACTGAGTCGTGCAAACAGGTGGTTTTTTCGGTACAGTCCCGATTCACATGGAGGCAATGAGCGATAGGAGGGGATTCGTCTCTCCCGGTATTGGGGGTTGATGTTGTGCTATGCTCGACTGGCCATAACAGGAAATCCCTGGCCAGGGTTGCAGTGATATACTGGTAAGAGTTATCAGTAGTTTCACGAATGTTATGGACCCTACGTCGGCATGACTTATCAAGCTATTGGGGTCTGACGTTTACCACCCCTAGGCGAGATATGCGACATATCAGACGAACAGACCGGACTGTACGGCAAGTGTTACTGGTTGGATTCACTGGAGTGTGAGCGGGCTTGCTCGTCGATCTTCAGATCGCTCAATACCCGGGTGGCCGTTACGTTTAGCAGACCGCTTGTGGCTTGTGGGTGCTTGATATGATCATCATCTGCTGCCGGCGTATTGACGAGTCTTTAGAGTCCTACACAGAGGTTTCCTGGCTCAAGCGAAACGAAATAGGAGCGCATATGAGATATGTGCGGGACCGAGAATAATGCGTGTATGTGATACCGTATTACATTCTCGCGATCAATGTGTCGAATGGTTATATGCGATATAACCTGGTTATCGATTCAAGCGTTGATTCGATAAGCCGATACATTGTATACTAGTCGGTTGTATGCGACATGACCGGATCATTGAATCAAGTGTTGATTTAATGATTTAATGCATAATTATATATTTGATATATTACTTTGCATTAACTAGTATTGGTTTACTTTAAATGGATTTACTCACCTGTATTGCACATTGTATATGTGATATATTTTGTGCACATGATTATATCATGTTTGATGATGCATGCTAGTTTGGTTTTGTGTAAAGTATTAAACCATGGTTAGTTAATGGTTAGGGTATCATTTCTTTTACTTAATCATTTATTTATTCATTTATTATTGTTTTGGAAAAGAGAAAGAGAAAGATAAATGGTGGACTTGTTTTGTTTTTTGTTGAAACTTCTTGAAACCTTGACTAAGTCCACCATTCTTGTCTCTTCTCTAACCCTAACCACTCATCTAACATTAGTTAAATCTCTACACTAAACCATGGTTAAAGTCATGATAAGTATTGATTTATTTATCAAATAAATTAAGACTTATCATAACTTCTTCTTCATCTTCTTCTTCTTCAACAAAAGAAAAAGCTTGCTACATCAATAGTGTTTGATGAAAAAGTGTGAGAAATCCAAATCTAAAGTCTACCCACTTCCTATTTCTTCATCCTCTACCTCTTGCCAAGTTGTATAGGGTGTTTACTTCACAAGTTTTCAAAGCTTGGTGAAGTTGGAGCTTGTTCTTGCGATACTTCGACGTAGATCATCTTCGGCATCGAACCGACGATCAAGCCCGCCCATTCTTCGATGATGCCAATGCTAGAGTCGTGAGTTCGACTTGGACAGCGGAGGGAGATCATCGTGGAGCTTGGGAAGTGGTGGACTGGATCTACAAAGGTTGTAGCCCCTTTCCTTTAGATACATTTCCGTTTACTTGCATACTTCGCTTAGATATCTAGTAAACGATCCGTATTAGGGTTTGTAGGCACCCGTAAAATTTGATTTGTGCATGTTTGATCACTTGTGAGACTTCACTAGAGTGCCTAGGAACCCTACATATATATATATATACACACACAGAGGGGAGAGAGAGAGAGGCCAGTAACAGTAAAAATCGTTTTAAAATAAAATTTAAAACTAAAAAGATATACCAATATGATGTAAGAATAAAATATTAGGGAAATTTTGAGATTTTGGCTAATGCAAAAATATTCCAAAACACACCCGGGTCGGGTCTAAAAATTTAGTTTTAAAATACGGATAATATGCGTATCAACCAAAACCAAAACATGATATCCGGGTAACCAAAATGCATACCCCTAAGATCGGATGCACGTAGTGTGCACGTAGCTATCCAAACGAGTCTGTTTAACTAAACGGGACGAGAACACGATGTATGGATGCTACGACAGGGTTAGGGGTATGATGCAGGACATGCTAGATATTTTTAAAATATATTATTTGATTATAATTGTATTATTAAAAAAATGCAGATGCCAGATATACAATGCAGATGAACAGGATATACAACATGAAAGTGCACGGATCCTCATAACTAGCCGGGATAAATCCAAAACAGGAATCAAGACGGGTTTCCAGCAAGCGGGTCGGGTCGGATGCGAATACAGATTCTAAATATACTATTCGCACCCAAAACACAATAAATCAAGAAATAGCCATAAATAAAGAAATACCCAAAATAGAACTGGTATAAATTAACTAGGGTGTTATAGATACCATTTGAAAATCCATAGCATCTCTTGAAGTTATCATTTTAAAGTGCATAACTATTTGTTAGTTTTGAAAATAGGTATGGCTCTAAATATATCATAATGTCTACTAAAGTGATTTAAAAACAATATTTCTCGAGTCGATATATACAAAAGTCGGCGATCCATCCTCATCATATCACGTACGGTATAATCTATCATACGATATCATCAAATCAGATATTACGGATCTATCGTCACGTACATCATATCACGTATGGTATAATCTATCATACGATATCATCAAATCAGATAGTACAGATCTATCATCGCGTACATCATATCACGTATAGTATAATCCATCGTACGATATTATCAAATCAAATAGTACGGATCTATCGTCACGTACATCATAGCATCTCATCTCGTCATATATCATCACATGTCATATCATCTCATATCGCATCAGGTATATATATATCGCCTCATATCATCATATCATGTCATATCGACTCATTTCATCATATTGGATCATATCCTCATCATATTGTATCATATTGTAAATATATGCAGTTAAATACTTTCATGAGTAGATATAAATCATAGGCTAAGAACCAGTACTATGGATATGTCATTCTACTAATATACTACTATCGCCTATAATATTCTAGTAACAATATTAGCTAAGTATTCGTATCCTAAGTATGTGTGTGTGTGTATGTATACACCCTAATACTACGGTTGCGAGGGTGCTATACACCATCCACCCGACTTCCCCCGTAGATATACATCTACTCATCTACTATCCTTGCTCTAGCCGAAGTAGATAAACGTCTTTCCCTCCTTTGTTGCCTTGGAAGTCCACACGCATGTACCTACAATCAAAATCCATGACCAAAATCTAATGAAAACCCGAATCGAATTTCATAGAAATCCATATCCAAAACCGACACGACAAGCGAAAGGCACATAAGTTAGAACCTATGGTCAACGTGTGCTAAAATAACAAAACAACCCCCGACGTTGATGTACGAACGTCAACGACCGAGTCAAAACTCAAATATCAAAAACCAAGTTTTCAAAAGTCGGAAAATATCAATAGAAAACAAGTAAAATGACTCCAGATTTTATCCAAGATGAAATTAAATTTTTTTTGCATATAGGGTAGGTCTAGTTATCTAATGAGTGAGCTACAGACCAAATTTTAGACCCTAACTCCAAAATTGGGCCAAAATTTGCGGCCAAAATCAATAAATTGGTGGCCAAAACTTGGGGGTTTGGGCTCGGGCTTCTAGGGTGGCTTTCTATTTGTCTGCACATCTCACTGTATCTGCTAATAAATTTTTAGAGTTACCTACTTATCTCAGATTCTAATTGATCACCAAAATTCTATGAAAAACCGATATCGAAAAATTCTAAGTTTGTCTAATTCAAGGTTACTGTTTACCTGTTGGATATGTATGCTCTAGAGGTCATTATTGTATATGGATACATGTGGATGCTTGGACATATATATGTATAGGAAAATCTTGCTTGATATGATAGTATGCTATCTGGTTTGTCTTTATTTTAACATGTGCATATGTTTTACTTACGTATCATTTATACATGTTGATAAAGCCCATAGGATCTTACTTGACTACCAGCATTATGATGGCGATCATACTTATAGGAGCTGGGTGGTCCATAAGTACATCCTTAAAGGTCTCAAGTCATAGGATTATCAAGATCGGGTATTGATACTCCAGAGTAGACTTGTGTATACGTTTCTAGACCCCGACGAGGGGCGATGGTTGGTCCCACAACCGTTGGTGTGATCACCTAATATTGTATACAGGTGCTCACTGGGGTGAGTACACTGGACGGATTCGTTGAGAACTTCTAGATGGTACTAAACCTACCGTCAGAGGGAAGTTCTCAGGTGACATGAGTACAGGTTAGTCTTCGGACTTGAGATCGTCATTTGTCTCGTGTGAGTTCCCACTGTACTTTGATCACTAACCTACCACTGCTCTACTGAGTTGTGCAAAAAGGTTTTGGTTGGGTACAGTCCCGAGCCACATGGAGGCAGTGAGTGATTATTGAGGATTCGTCTCTCCCGGTATAGGGAGTCGATATCGCACTGTGTTTGATTGGTCAGGACCATAAGACCTTGGCCAAGGCAGTTGGGATTTACTGATAGGTTGATCAGTAGTTTCCCGGATTGGTCCTGAGCCGTATCAGCACGAATTATCGGGTTATTAGGGTCTGACTTTTACCACCACCTAGACCCGGTATGCGATAATCTCAGACGAAGAGACCAGACTGTACGGAGATTGTCACGGATAGGCTCAGTAGGGATCCGAATGAGTTTTCTCGTCGGCCTTCCTTTTCGACAGGTACCCGGGTAGCCGTTACGTACAGCTAGTGCCGCTGACGTGTTTGTGGTTATGGATTTGTCCACTAACTCACTGCCGGTGTACTGTTGAATCTTTAGAGTCCCACACAGAGGGTTTCCCTTGTTCAGGTGAAATGATGTAGTAGCCGTATTGGATACGTGTAGGGTTCCGATTGATTGATGGTACTATGTAACCGCACTTTCGACCGGATAGTTGATAATACTAGCCGGCTAAGGTTTTGAGCCGGATTATTAAATCAGGTATTGATTTAATAATTTACATATATATATTTCGATATGTATATTCTAGTATTATGTTCTTTGAGTTATTCTATCTCGTCGGGTATTCGTATTTTTATATGAATGCGGGTATGTATATACGGTAGACTTTAATCCGTATTTTATACGGAATACATTCTAGAAGGTGGACACCTCATTATGGCTTTTTCCATTTAATTTTAAATGGGAAATGAGGTGTAAATCAAGGTGATGGGAGAATGGTGAGAACCATGCCTCAATAATGTTGACAAATGAATTATTAATTCATTTATGCTCACTATTGAAGCATGGTTGCTTTATTATATTGCAAAAGTGATTTTACAAAACCAAAGTGAGGATTTTCTCTCACTTGTATGCTTCATTATTTTTCTAGAGCTCACTATTTTCTCTCTCCCCTCCTTGCTCTTGTGTTCCTCCACCTTCAAGATTAACCTCCTCTCTACCTTTTCATGAGTTGAGAATCAAGAGAGGAGGTGAGATAGAAACACACTTAGAACTCTAGAATACGTCCTAGATCACTTAGACTAGCAATCAAAGTTTTCTAGTTGCTCCATAGATACTTATTTTGGAGCTAGAGCCATGGATCACAACTCTCGGGTGGATCATCTTCGGCGGAGGGAGATGGACGTTCAAGCTCGATTACGGAGGCCACTAGGAGCTTATGAAGAGGAACGAAGACCGAAGGACTTGGATCTTTTGGTGAGACTCTTCATCATAGTAGATAACTCCCCTTAGTTAGCTAGTTAGGTTTATGGTAGATCCGGTTAACGGGTTATTCTAGCGCCAGTTTTAATCATAGAAAAATTTTGTTCCGCAAACGGCTACGGATGATAGCCAGAGCATTGGTGTAACCCAACATGGTATAGGAGCCAGCCCATAAACCCTATACTAGCAGTTTTAAACGATGTTAAAGTAACGAAACTGAAACAACTCCGAAATATGAAATCCAAAATCCATGTTTCTGTTGATTTTTAAATGGCCTATGAAATTTTATTAAACAACTGCAGAGTACTCTTTGTGCTAGAACTAGAACACCAGAGAAAAACGAGACCATGATTTGAAAATTTGGCCAGCGAAAACATCATTTTGACTGTCCTCGCTGGTTTTCCTGTAGCAGATGGTGCTCGTTTTTGTTTGGTTTTCTATATCACTTGGATTTAGGGTTTCAAGATATGTTTGATTTTGTCTAGATTGATTTTTCAGTTATCTTGAGTTTTGGGGAAATACGAAGTATTTCAAAGTCGCTATTTTTAACACTGTTTAAAAGTTTCAGTACATACATTACTATCTGCGACCGTGAATGTCATTTGATCGGTATAACCCGTTTAACCGCTATGTTCTATTATAAGGGTCTGCGAACATGACATTCACGTTGATGTTCTGTGTTTGTACTGATGTTGTGGTTGGATAGTCGTGGTGGATAGCCGGTGGTGCAATGGTAGTAGTAACGTTTATATTCATTTGTATATTCATATTGCGGGGCGAGCGTCCGACATGTGGATTTCCGTCTTTGCCAGATTGTATATTATTTGATTGGGGCACGACCAGGTTGAAGTCGATGTCACCTTTGTACATATATTTTCCTTTTCTGTACTAGGATTACCCCGCGGTGGAGTGCTTGAATAACCGGGTTTTAGAGGGCAACGAGCCCGCATCTCATGGAGTTGAGACGGAGGGGGCTTCACTCTAGAATTGGCGGGCTGTTCGCCTCATTCGTAGGGGGTATAGGATGACCTACGGAGGGGCGCTCAAGTTACCGGATCCCGTGAAGTGCTGGGTGGCCCATCCATTTTGTTGATTGGGGTTGCCTCACTTCTGGGATTGGCGGGTAACTTGCCACGCTCGTAGGGGTCCAGGTTTTCATTGCACGGGCTATCCACACGACCGGGAATGTCGGGTTTTATTTGCGGCTCAAGTGAAACCCAAGGCTCCAAGATAATCCGCCATTCCATGATGCTTGCTGAGATTCTGTGATGTTGCTTATTATCATGCCTAGGACGAATGTTATATATATTTATATATATACTAGTAGATGTTGTATATGTTTTGCATCCGCACGAGTCCAGCCCCCGCTTTGCCGTTAGTTAAGTAACCTAACGGTGCATGACGGGCCCCGTGGCGAATGCAGATGGCATATACGTACATTGTATTTTCGTTCTTTTCTAGTGTGATAGGAATTAATTGATAGGACCTCATTAATTTTGTTTAATGCAAGAAAAGAAACCTAAAAAGATGTTGTTGGAACAAATTTCGAAAAACTATAGTTATACTCTTTCGCTTTGAATAGTGGTGTTCGGTCATGAACACCCAGCACCTCATTCTAGGAGGCAAGAGCCTAGATCCCTTCGCGGGGAGTGACCTCTTGAGCAAAAGTTTATACTATAGATTACTCGGTTTTCTTCAAAACCACTAGTTTTCAAAAGCGAAGCCTCAACCACTCCTTTTTAAAACTGCTCAGGTTCCTTCAACGATATCAAGTTCATTATGTTAGAAGGTTTTTCGCCAAAAACCCAGCCGTATCCCTCTGTCATTTCCTACTAGTAGTACCCAGTATTCGTGCTGCGTTTGTTGACCTTTTCAAGGCGTAATGAACAGTAGCTGCGTGGTGCTTGTTTGTAGCATATGATGCGATTAACTAGGACAGTCACATAGCCTTGTTGACCTTGTCAAGGGCTTATGCGGGTGGGTCTAGGGTAATCGGGATAATGACAAGTTGAACTTGACTTGGGACTTATGATTTGTTGACCCTGTCATGGTCATAGGTCGTCAGGGGCAAAAACCACATCGGGAGTTTCAAATATACAGGAAACTTACTAGCATTGCATACCTTCTGGAGTGTGGTGACTAGAGTGGATTCCATATAGGTCACCATACAATGATAGTTGGATCCCGACCCCACTGATGAGTAGGATTACTCTTGGGAGATTTTTTCACTTAACAATCAATGCTATAAACCAAGTAAGTGTCTAGAACAGTGTTAGCGGGGCTACGCCTCCAGGGTAAAGAGTTTATATAATTAATGAACTTCGCGAAAGCGTTGGAAAACCTCCATCGAAGTACCGACACTAGCCTGGCCGAAAGGTTAAGCAAGTATTGTGACGTGCGATTAATCCTGACTAGTTCTTTTATGGTTTGAAGAAGAATTCGATGAAACAGTGGGAGCCATCCTGATTAGATAAACTAATAACCATTCTAATCTTGCAAGAGCGCACGCTGAGTGTTTCTTTTCTCCCTCTCTAGGTAGCAACCAATTCACGCCCTAATCAAGATAATAAAATGTATCGTTTGACCGATCTGAATTCTTATTCGGGGCTGGGAAACGTCGGTTCGACTCTAACTTATGACAGAAATCATGAGTATGAGCAAGGGAAAGAGGATTGCATGAATTCCTTGATGACCCCATCGAAGAAGAAGCACACCATTGCGTCTCCTTCAGGTGTTCTTGTTATTGAGAACTATTTTTCAGTCAGTCCTACCTCTTATGTACTAGATACCGGATCAGGATCTCATATCTATAATTTATTGCAGGGACTGAGAAAAAGTAGGATAATTGGACTTGGTGATATGTCCCTTAGAGTAGGGAACGGAGCATAAGTTAATGCTGCCGCCGTCGGTGAATATCACCTAGTATTGCCAAAGGGCAATACTATGATTTTGAACAATTGCTACTATGTACCTTCCATGGTTTGCAACATCATATCAATTTCTTTACTTGATAAAGATGGATATAAGTTTGTTCTTGATAGAAATATCATGAACATTTACCTAAATCAGGTATTGGTTGCAGAAGGTACACTGTGTAATGGTATCTATGTTCTAAATCAAAATGCAGTTTTCAATATACAAAACACACGCAAGAGGAAGAGTTCAAAAGAGAACGAATCCTACTTGTGGCATTATACACTTGGTCATATCGGAGAGAAAAGACTGAGTAAATTGCATAAAGATGGATATTTGAATACGTTCAAATTTTCATCTTATGAAACTTGTCAGTCCTGTCTCAAAGGAAAAATGACCAAATCTCCATTCACCGGACATGGAGAAGAGTGACAGAGCTCTTGGGACTCATACACGGTGATGTATGTGGTCCAATGTCTATACATATAAGGGGTGGGTTCTCATACTTCATCACATTCACTGACGATCTCTCTAGGTTCGGATATGTGTATCTTATGAAACACAAATCTAAAGTTTTTGAGAAATTCAAAGAATTTAGAAATGAAGTAGAGAATCAGACAGGCAAACGTATCAAGATCCTCCGATATGATAGAGGAGGGGAGTACTTAAGCACGAAATTCCTAGAATACCTAAAAGAGAATGGAATTCTCTCTCAGCTTACTCCTCTGTATACACCACAACACAACAATGTATCGGAGCGGAGGAACCATACCCTATTGGATATGGTTCGCTCCATAATGAGTAACGCCGAGTTGCCTCTTTCATTCTGAGGATATGCGCTTCAGACAGCGGCACATCCATTGAATCATGTTCCATCCAAATCAGTGCCTAAAACACCATTCGAATTATGGAATGGAAAGAGATCATATCATAAAAAATTTAAGATATGGGGTTGTCCGGTTTACGTTAAAAAACATAATCCGGACAAACTAGAGGCACGGTCATTTCTATGTAAATTTATGGGATATCCAAAGAATGGTTATGGATATCAGTTCTACCACACTGAGGAACAGAAGGTGTTTGTGTCTCGCCATGCTACCGTTTTAGAAAGGGAATTTCTTGCAAAAGAAGTTATTGGGAGTACGGTAGAACTGGAAGAAACTTCTGAACCACAAAATGTAACTGAAGATTTGGTGGAACCGCTAGATTCAGTAGTCCCAGATAAACCTCAGCCACTCCGCAGATCTATTAGGATTTCTCACCCGCCCGAGAGATACTACGGTTTTCTTATAGATGGGGATCGAGAGGATTGCATCTTAGAAGAAGATGATCCTAATAGTTTTAGGAAGGCCATTATCAGTAAGGACTCTGATAAGTGGCTGGATGCTATGCGATCCGAGACGGAGTCCATGTACACCAATAAAGTGTGGACCTTGGATATTGCTCCACCTAGGGTAAAACCCGTTGGATGCAAATGGATCTACAAAAAGAAGTTTGGTGTAGATGGGCAGGTGGAAACCTATAAGGCTAGACTTGTTGCAAAAAGTTTTCGTCACAGACCAGGAGTGGACTATGAAGAAACCTTTTCTCCAGTGGCTATACTCAAATCCATTCGGATCCTACTTGCGATTGTTGCCTTCCATGACTATGAAATCTGGCATATGGACGTAAAAACGGCTTTTCTAAACGGAAGTTTGGAAGAGTGCGTTTATATGGATCAGCCAGAAGGTTTTGTATACAGTGGGAGTAGCGGGAAGGAGTGCAAGTTGCTCAAATCCATTTATGGATTAAAACAAGCATCGCGGAGTTGGAACATTTATTTTGATGAAACAATCAAGGACTTTGACTTCATCAAGAATGAGGATGATCCATGTATTTATAAGAATATTGTAGGACGAACTGTCATATTCTTAGTCTTGTATGTGGATGATATTCTTGTCACAAAGGTTTTCCATGAAGGACCTGGATGATGCCTCATACATTCTGGGGATTAAGATCTACAGAGATAGATCTAAGAGATTATTGGAACTTTCGCAGTCCAGGTACATAGAGACCATACTAAAAAGATTTAGTACGGAAGATTCCAAGCGCGGTAACATACTCGCATTGCACGGAATCACCTTCTCCAAAGAGATGTCTCATAAGACTGATGAGGAGAGGGTTCGCATAAGCAATATACCCTACGCTTCGGCGGTAGGATCTATAATGTATGCGATGCTATGTACGAGACCAGATGTAGCTTACACGCTTAGCATGGTGAGCCGGTATCAGTCGAACCCGGGTAAGAATCACTGGACAGCTATGAAGAACATTTTCAAGTACCTGAGAAGGACTAAAAAGATGTTCTTGGTTTACGGTAATAGAGACCTGAAGGTCGAGTACTTTACCGTTCAAGCTTCCAAAGTGACAAGGATGACAGCAAGTCTGTCTCGAGTTTTGTGTTTACCCTCAATGGAGGGGCGATGTGTTGGAAGAGCTCCAAACAGGACACCGTCACAGACTCAACGATAGAGGCTGAATACATTGTTGCGAATGATGCCGCAAAGAAGCGGTCTGGATGAAGAAGTTCATTACTGAACTACAGGTAGTCCCGTTCATTGTTGATCCGATACTTTTGTATTATGATAATAATGGGGCTATAGCTTTAGCAAAAGAACCACGATCCCATCAGAAATCCAGACACATCTTGAGGCGGTATCACCTGATCAAGGAGATCGTTGATCGCCAAGAGATCGAGGTGCAGAGAGTGGACACAAAAGACAACACGGCGAATCTATTCACCAAGGCCCCCCTCAAGCGCAGTTCGAGCGAATTTTTGAGATGTTGGGTATGCGATACGCCAACAGCTGGTCCTAGAGAAGACATTGGGTACTCGGCACATCAATCTATGGCCTTAGTGCAAGTGGGAGATTGTTGGATATGTATGCCCTAGAGGCCATTATTGTATATGTATACATGTGGATGCTTGGACATATATATGTACAGGACAATCTTGCTCGATATGATAGTATATTATCTGGTTTGTCTTTATCTTAACATGTGCATATGTTTTACTTACGTATCATTTATACATGTTGATAAAGCCCATATGATCTTGCTTGATTACCAGCGTTATGATGGCGATCATACTTGTGGGAGCTGGGTGGTCCATAAGCACATCCTTAAAAGTCTCAAGTCGTAGGAGTATCGAGATCGGGCATTGATACTCCAGAGTAGACTTGTGTATACGTTTCTATACCCCGACGAGAGCGATGGTTGGTCCCACAACCGTTGGTGTGATCACCTAAGATTGTATACAGGTGATCACTGGGGGTGAGTACACTGGACGGACTCGCTGAGAACTTCTAGATGGTACTATACCTATCGTCAGAGGGAAGTTCTCAGGTGACATGAGTAAAGGTTATTTTTCGGACTTGAGATCGCCATTTGTCTCGTGTAAGTTTCCACTGTACTTTGATCACTGACCTACCACTGCTCTTCTGAGTCGTGCAAACATATTTTGATTGGGTACAGTCCCGAGCCACATGGAGGCAGTGAATGATTGTTGGGGATTCGTCTCTCCTGGTATAGGGAGTTGATATCACACTGTGTTCGATTGGTCAGGACCATAAGACCTTGGCCAAGGCAGTTGGGATTTACTGATGGTTGATCAGTAGTTTCCCGGATTGGTCCTGAGCCGTATCAGCATGAATTATCGGGTTATTAGGGCCTGACTTTTACCACCCCCTAGACCTGGTATGCGATACTCTCAGACGAAAAGGTCGGACTGTACAGAGATTGTCACGGATAGGCTCAGTAGGGATCCACATGAGTTTGCTTGTCGGCTTTACTTTTCGACAGGTACCAGGGTAGCCGTTACGTACAGCTAGTGCCGCTGACGTGCTTGTGGTTATAGATTTATCCAGTAACTCACTGCCGGCGTATTGTCGGAGTCCCACACAGAGGGTTTCCCTTGTTAAGGCAAAATAATATAGTAGCCGTATTGGATACGTGAAGGGTTCCAATTGATTGATGGTACTATGTACCCGCACTTTCGATCGAACAGTTGATAATACTAGACGGCTAGGGTTTTGAGCCGGATTATTAAATCAAGTATTGATTTAATAATTTACATATATATATTTCGATATGTATATTCTAGTATTATATTCTTTGTGTTATTCTATCTCGTCGAGTATTCGTATTTTTATATGAATGTGGGTATGTATATACGGTAGACTGTAATCCGTATTTTATACGAAATACATTCTAGAAGGTGGACACCTCATTATGGCTTTTTCCATTTAATTTTAAATGGGAAATGAGGTGTAAAGCAAGGTGAGGGGAGAATGGTGAGAACCATGCCTCAATAGTGTTGACAAATGAATTATTAATTCATTTGTGCTCACTATTGAAGCATGGTTGCTTTATTATATTGCAAAAATGATTTTACAAAACCAAAGTGAGGATTTTCTCTCACTTGTATGCTTCATTGTTTTTCTAGAGCTCACCATTTGCTCTCTCCCCTCCTTGTTCTTGTGCTCCTCCACCTTCAAGATTAACCTTCTCTCCACCTTCTCATGAGTTGAGAATCAAGAGAAGAGAGGTGAGATAGAAACAGACTTAGAACTCTAGACTACATCCTAGATCACTTAGACTAGCAATCCAAGTTTTCTAGTTGCTCCATAGATACTTATTTTGGAGCTAGAGCCATGGATCACAACCCTCGGGTGGATCATCTTCGGCGGAGGGAGACGGACGATCAAGCTCGATCACGGAGGCCACTAGGAGCTTATGAAGATGAACGAAGACCGAAGGACTTGGATCTTTTGGTGAGACTCTTCATCATAATAGATAACTCCCCTTAGTTAGCTAGTTAGGTTTATGGTAGATCCGGTTAACGGGTTATTCTAGTGCCAGTTTTAATCATAGAAAAATTTTGTTCCGCAAACGGCCACGGATGATGGCCAGGGCGTTAATGTAACCCAACATTACTGCCGAAGACTGGACTGAGACGTTGGGACGTATAACCTGAATTTTGGGGCAGATGCTATTTAGACATATCCATCCACCTCTCCGAAGATACCAAGTTGATTTATGGCACCGTATATCAGAGGTTTGGATAGATGTGACCGTTATAGCATACTTTATTAGATTCCACCTCATTTGTGAGGGGTTTTTGATTGTGGGGACGCTCTTCCCTGCAGGCGCAAGCCTCTTCAGTTAATTAAGTTTGCAATAACCACTTTCTCTTGCTCCAGTAGTTCACTTCGTGTCGTGTCGTGTCGTGTTTGTTTTATTTTGGGTTTCCCGTGGATTGTATACGAAGACTATTTTATGTTGTCGCCATAGGCCGCGGAGTAGTCCAAATCTGTATATTTTAGATTTGGGTTTTGGTTTTGAACTTAGCTTATATGTTCCTTTAGTTCCAAAATGTTTTGTTTGGTTTAAGGATTGTTAATCTAGTTTGAGATTAAGATCAGCTTAAACATATGAGCATTTGTGCCCAATTTATTTTTTAAACTAAGGATACGTTATTCCTATTTAAGGCTAAGATCAACTTAGCAATATTTTTAGGATTATCAAATTTTATTACGATCCAACAACAGAGAATTTGGGTTCAGATGCTAGAAATTTCAGAGAGACTTTAGCCAATTTGGGCTTGGTCTACTCAGTCTTTTCTTCTTTCCTCTTTTTTTATTCAAAAGTGCTAAGAACTTATTTGGTTTTTTTTCGCTCAACCCTTTTTTTTTAATGCAGGAGTGCTAATCACTTGTTTAGAGCTCTGGTGCTCACATGCGTATCATGTGAAGCACTCAGTCATGGGCGCTGCCCAATAAGTGCTAAGCACTTTAGTCATTTTGATTGAATATGTATAGCGCTAAGCACTTTTATATGGTGTCCATGTGAGGAGAGTGTGAGGCTCTGTCTCATTTATTTTGTTTGGCGCCCGCGTGTGTTTCACGTGAGGCGCTGGGCACCGCCCAATCAGTGCTAAGCACTCAGCCGTTTTGGCTCCATACGAAGTGCTAAGCACTTTTACTCAGCGCTCACGTGTCTTTTACGTGAGGTGCTGGCTTTCTGTTTTGAGTGCCCACATGAGAAGCACGTGGGACTCCGAATCCTTTATTTGGGGGTGCCCACGTGTGAAGCACGTGAGGCGCTGACTCCTTTGTGAGGCGCTGAGTTCCTTTTCTTTTTTAGAGATTGAATCTCTGTTAATGGCATTTTGACCATTAATGACCACCAAGATCTTTGTTTCTGGGATCGAATTTTCTTTAAGAACTAAGTTCTTATTCTTTTTTTTATAAGGACTAAGTTCTTTTCGTAGGGTTAAACCTTATATTTAGAGGAATTAAATTCCTAGAATATATATTCTTTTTCTTTTTGTTTTTTTTTAATCTAGTTCTTTTCCCTTAGATTTTGAGTTTGAAGAACAGAATTTTTCTGATGAGAATTGAATTCTCAACTTGTGGGGAGATTTACTTTGCAAGTCTCAATTCAGAGAAAGAACTAAGTTCTTATATTAAAGGGTTAAATCCTTGTTTCCATTTATATTAGGTAAAGGAGATGTTTTGATCTCTTCTTTTTCTTTACCTAGAGTTTGCAAGGAGGGAGATCTTCTTCCTTTTTTGAGAATTAAATTCTTTATTTTTCTTTTTGTGGAGAAACTTATGGGGTTAATCCTCTATCTGTCCTCTTTTTTTTTTGAGATTTGAAGTCTTAGGTCCTTTATATAGTAGAGGCAAATTGTTAATTAGTTTGAGAAAATCTCTCATTTGAGAGATACCAATTGATTTGATTGGTCTCAAAATTTGTTCGGGGGATTTTATCCACCGTTGGATTTTTCATCCAATGATTTTCTGTTCTACAGCATATGTTTTTTTTGTTTTTAACAGGATCGGGGAAATATTTTCCATATATACAGAATTTTATTCTGTCAAACGGTAATTTTTAATCACTATTGGATTTTAATCCAAGGGCTCTCTGTTTTATAGAGAACAATCTTTCTTTGTTTAGAAAAATTAGGGAAATATATTCCTAGAAATAGAATTTAATTTTTTCATTGGATTTTTGATCCAACCGAGAATATCTTTCTCACTTAGAAAGATTAGGGAGATATTTTCTCCTAATAGAATTTAATTCTATCATTTGATGATTTATCATCACCACTGGATTTTTGATCCAACGGCTCTGTTTAATAGAGAATATCCCAATTTTTTTAGAGAAATAATTCTCATGTAGAATTTAATTCTATCTGTTTTAGTTTAGACACCAGCGCTCATGTGTTATGCACGTGGGTGCCATTTAAGAATTTAATTCTTATTTATGAGAGGCGCTCATGTGCCTTGCGCATTGGCGCTCACGTGAATTTCACGTGCGGCGCCACTATAGGACTTAATCCGATAAGGCCGGCGCCGGTGCCGGCGTTCTCATGGGGAGCACGTGAGGCGTTGCCTCATTGGAATCTAACAGAGCTTAGCTCTTTTTACTATGTTTAATTATTAGGAGAACAAATGCCCCCACCGTTGTTCTTACGTGGCTTACACGTGAGTGCAACGGTGTCATTTTTACCACCGTTGGATCATCTAGGAAGTTGAACCGTTCCCCCCCCACGTCTTATAAATAGGGAATTTAGCCCTTGAGATGACCAGTGTCTCATCATTTTCTTCCTTGAGCCTTACTCTTCTTTTGAGAATTTAATTCTCGTTCCAGAGCTTAGATCTCTGTCCTCAAGAACTCTTCTAAACAGAGTATACTCTGCCAAATTTCTTGGTAAGGATTATGAACAGAGCTTAGCTCTTTAACTCTTTTTTAGCATATATATTTTCTTAGTTTTGGATTTTTAGTCTATTATCAGATTCGACAGAGCTTAGCTATCTTCTTTTTTTTTTTGAATCGATCTCTTGGAGATCTAAAAAAAAACTTTTTTTATATAGATCATGGCTCTTGATGTCCATATCTAATACTTGAGAATTTTTGATTCTCTTCTTTAGGGTTTTACCCTACTGTTAATCTTGACATTTGAGATTTTCTGGAATTTGATTCCATCATTCATCCCATGATTTTTTCTAACATGGGGCTCTTTGGGATTTAATCCCACTATTTAGGGGAATTTAATTCCATTTTATTGCATAGCTTAGTTCTGATTTGGATCTTAAGAACTTTGTGGAATTTTATTCCATTTACTATTCTTGGAGGTTCCCTCCTTTTTTTTAAAAATTTTTGGGGTTTTAATCCCTTTTCTTCTTCTTTTCACAGATTTGAATCTGTTATTTGTTTTAAAGAGCCCGCCTTTCGGGGAATATTGGGAGTTTTTTTAACTCCACTGTTTAATGAGCACTATTCATTTAATGAGAATTCTTTTGGATTCTCACAATGGGCACATGTCTCATCATTGAGATCCACCACCTTGAGTTTGTTCTAAATACAACTATGGTTTCCACACCGTCAGGTATTTTCCGTGCCATTACTTTTGGATCCTTAATCCTGCTAGACACATTCGCTAACATCTCCTTTATTTCCGATATAGGCACGATAAACTCTGGCAATTTGCTGATTGAAGAACCCCCGTCAGCTGGTACCATGACTGTTGTTGTTCCATCCATCCCTTTTGCACCTCCCCGAGTTTTCTCGGGTTTAGCGACGGAAGGTGAAACTCTTTTATTTCCTCGCTTCAGCATTGATATTACTCCTTGGATTAATTTCTTAACGTATATTGTTGCAATCTTACAGGAGTGCTTTTCAATAATCTGTGCCAAATGTTAACCTCGCACTTTACCTTCCAATTAGGATCCGTCTCTCCTTCTGGCGTTGGTTAGTATATCTTTCATTCCTTATTTCATCTTTCCACGAGTAACCCTTTTCTAATAGGCTTTTCCCTATACTGACCACAGTCTTACGGCTCGAAGGAGAAGACGAAGAAATATCTGAGCCCTCTATGCTCCTCGATTTGCCACTTTCAACTATTGGTAGGTTAGATCTTATTCATTTTTTTTAATTTTATGTTGAAATCTGACCCTTCTTTATATGTGTCTTATTCCGTAGCAGCTCCACTGGCTTTGGTTCCTTTCGAATCTCGCATTTCTATACCCGCAGGGCCGTTCACTAAACGCCAATCTTCCAGAGGTGTAGCAAATAGCAGGTGCATGCTAAGTGAATTTATCGAAGACCTTAATGTCGATGCTCTCACTTATGCTGCGGATTTCGTGGATGAAGTCAACCCCATGCTGGCGACTCTTGTGACTTTCCATAATGAAGATTTTGTCAGCATCAGGGTTGATTATTGTAAGTGAATCGAGGCTTGCCTCCATGAGATCGAGCGCAAACATCTTACGCCTGAGGCATTATCCTCGATGGCTCAATTAGTCGTGTGGATCTAACAAAGTGCCACTTCCATTCAATATTTCAAGCAGAAACTGGTCCTGAAGCAAAAGGAGCATGAGACGGCTTTTAGCGAGTCAAGCTAATTACGTGCCCAAGTAAAAGCAAATGATGTGCGGCTCCGAGTTATCTTCGAAAATCTTCAACAATGCATTTCTGAAGGAGTGGCGCTGAGGCGGGACCTTGACTCTACTGAGCGAGGAATGGGGGACTCTGAAGCTGCTAAGCAGGAAATTTCTAAGAAGCTTTCTTTGTGCTTGCAACAACGAGTTCAAGTCGAAGAAATGCTAGTCGCAATAGTGGAGCGTGAAAAGGAGCTGCGGCAAGAGAATGAGCGGGTCGCCGCTTTATTGAAAGCCCTGCCCTCTTAGAGGCTAGAATTATATCTTTTTTTATATATAAATTGTATCTTTCAAGCATTTTGATTCATGAATAAAGAGTATACATTCTTTTCTTTTGAATGCACTCTTCTGTGTTTGATGCTTGATCTGGTGCGAAGTAGATTATGTACTCATTTCGGAGTCTGTAGTTTATTCACTCATTTCAGAGTCTCTAGTTTACGTACTCATGTCGGAGTTTGTAGTTTATTTACTCATTTCGGAGTCTCTAATTTACGTACTCATTTCGGAGTTTGTAGTTTATTTACCCATTTCAGAGTCTCGAGTTAATGTACTCGTTTCGGAGTTTGTAGTTTATTCACTTATTTCGGAGTCTCTAGTTTATGTACCAATTTCGGAGTTTGTAGTTTATTCACTCATTTCAGAGTCTCTAGTTTCTGTATTCATTTCGGAGTGTATTTAGTTTACTTCTCTTGAATTTACAGGCAAACTTTTCCTAACGTTGTATATAGATAACCCCCATTCTTTTATGACAGAGGTCCGTTAGCTTTGTGGTATTAGGGTTTTAGTCTGTAGTACCATCGCGTTAGCTGATATATTCCTCGATACGCGGTCTTTAAGCCGCCGTTCGAGTAGCCCCATGACTGTCGTGTCTCTGATCCCTTCTGAGGCTGGACAAGACGTCTTCAAGTAATCTTTTTAGATCATATTACCGTTGGAAGAACAAGCGTTAGGTATTTGCCATGACGCTTTTTACTTGAGATTAGGCTCAATTTGGAGCCCCGATGAGTCATAACCACACCCTTCTGGGGTGGGATAATTTCCAACGGTCTTTAGACTTTATATGTACTGCCGTCAAGACCCGAAGCTAGGAGTATACCGTCACTTCATTTTTGCTTTGGCGATATTGCGCCGATTCTTTGCTGAAGTAGTGTGGACATCTATAGGACCTCTATGCTGTATGTATTGCAATTGAAGTCCGAAACTAGGAATATGCCATCGCTCTAATTTCATTTGATAGTTGTGTCTGCATCCTGCTGAAATAAGAAGGAATGCCAAGATAATCTCTAGGTTGTATATGTACCATCAAGACTTGGAGCTAGGATTTTGCCATTATTTCATTTTTTGTTTTGACCCTTGGGCCTTTCTTTTTTTTAATGATGTTGCATATGAACCGTCAAGACTTGGAGCTAGGATTTTTCCATTACTCAATTTTTTGCTTTGACCCTTGGGTCTTTTTTTTATGATGACGTTGCGTCTGCATCCTGCTGGAATGAGAAAGAACGCCGGGATGATCTTTAGGCTGTAGATATTCTCATTAAGACTCGAAGCTAGGATTTTGCCGTCACTTCACTTTTATTTGATTGTTGTGTCCGCACCCTACTGGAATGAGGGGGGAACATAGGGATAGTCTCTAGGTGGTATATGTACTGTCGAGACTCGGTTCTTCTTTTGACGAAGCGTGGTGGGAAAATACGGTTCCTTTTACTTTATTCATGCCCATGGATCGTATAGAAGGGTCAATATGGACATACTTGCAGGGCGGAAAGTTTCATTTTCTTTCATTTTTTTGTTTCTTTCCGCGATGCTCTATCTTTCCAGCTTTTATGTCGTGAAAGTCGCGATTGCCCAATCATTTCGGCTATTTATCGCGGTGCCTAATCATTTCGGCTGTTTTTGTTTTTACTCGTTGCTTTTTATTGCTAGTTGCTTTATCATTTCGTCTTTTTTTTTTAGTTAGGGATTTGAAATCTGATACCAATCTTGGTATCAGTATCGCTACCACTGGAATATTGCCAGGAGCGAATCATCATTTTCCGTGAGATGACTTGAAATTTGATACCTATTTAGGCATCAGCATCGCTATAACTGGGATATTGCCAGGAGCGAATCATCATTTGCCTTTGTTAGTTTGGACAAAAGCAGCTTAGCAAACAGGGTTAGGATCCTGTCGACTAAGGCTTTCTGGCTTTATGAGTTGTAAGGGTCTCATAAACATATTTCTCCCTACGAGTAGAGAGGATTTTGTAGGTGTATTTTCTTCTTAGGAGTCGTGAGAATTCCTAAGTGTATTTTTCTCTTATAAGTCATAAGGATCTTACAAGAGTATTTTCTCCTTATAAGTCGAGAGGACTTACAAGTGTCGCTCACAATATGGGGACATTTCTCGCCATTGGTGGAACTTGGTGGGAGAATATTTATTTATGCCCATGGATTGCATACAAGGGTCAATATTGGACCGCCTGCAGGCAACATTAGGGGAATATGAAGGCTTAAGAATCGATTTAGATCCCTGTAAACTAAGACTTTTGAATCCTATGAGCCGTATAGGTCTCATAGGGGGAATTCTCTTTACGAGTCGTGAGGATCTCGCGACTATAATTTCTCCTTCGGAATCGTGGGGACTCTTAAGTGTGTTGCTCCTTTGTGAGTCGTAAGGATCTCATGCAAGTATTTTCTCTTCGCAAGATCGAAAAGACTCTGCAAGTGTATATTTTCTATTTTCTCGAGATTGCGCCCTTTCGGGTTTTCACAAGCTCACCGGTAGTCCTGCTGTTTTTACTCACGGTGTCCTTTCGGGTTTTCATCCGTGCCCATTTCGCTTGTGGACATACCTTTTTTTTAACGAGTTCGTGCCCTCTCGGGTTTTCATTAGCTCGCTATTAGTCCTTCCGTTTTTACTTACGGTGCCTTTTCGGGTTTTCATCCATGCCCATTTCGCTTGTGAACATATCATTTTTTTAGGCGGCCCGTAAGGTAACGCACCATTAGCTGTAGGCTCCGATCTTTTTCTAAGGACTTCATCATGTAGGACCTGAGAGAGTTATTAATTATTTAAGCCCGTGGATTGTATACGGTAATCGATATGGGGATTCACCGTAGGGCTAAACGTGTGAGGACATGACGGACCTTTATCGCCGTATTTGGGGCGAAATGCTAGTTTAAGGACGTTTCGGTCCAATATTCCCATTTTGGGGGCGAATGTTAGTTTAAAGATATTTCGGTCCATTGTTAGTTTAAGGACGTTTCGGTCCAGCATTAGTTTAAGGAAGTTCGGTCCAGCATTCCCATTTTGGGGACGAATTTTAGTTTAGAAACGTTTCGGTCCAGTATTAGTTTAAGGACGTTTTAGTCCATTGTTAGTTTAAGAACGTTTTGGTCCATTATTCTCGTGTTTTGGGAGAACGCATTAGTTTAGGGACGTTTCGGTTCAGTATTAGTTTAAGGACGTTTCGGTCCAGCATTAGTTTAAGAACGTTTCGGTCCATTGTTGCCGTATTTCGGGACGACGGAGCTTTTTGGATACTACTCTCAGAGTTCTGACTCAGGAAGATAGTGAGCGGATACAAGCGTCGTCATCTATCATTGACCTAAGTCATGACTCGTCAAGCATAGTATTTTCTTAGGAATTGACCGTTTATTGGTCGGAAGGGTCTTTCGACATGCATATCCATGAGTAGGTAGGCTCCATCTTAGTAGACTTTGTCTATGATGTACGGGCCTTCATAGTTCGGCTCGAACTTCCCCCGTTTTGCACGATTGGGGATCATTGGTCTTTTGACGACTAGCATGAGTTCGCCTTGGCGGAATGTTCTCGGCCTGGTCAGTTTCTCGTATAACCTTGTCATCCTTGCCTTATAAGCCTCCAGATTTTGTTGTGCTATAAAGCGAGTTTCGTCAAGGGCATCGAGCTCCTCAAGCCTAAGATGAGCATTTTTTCATCTATCAGCTCGTATCGAACCGCTGCTCGTAGAGAGGGAAGTTCTATTTCCAATGGGAGCACTGCTTCCGTGCTGAACACCAAAGCGTATGGTGTTGTATTCACGGCCCTCTTGAACGTTGTTCGGTACGTCCAGAGAGATTCATGCAATCTTTCGTGCCAGTCCTTTTTGTTTCTGGACACCGTCTTTTTTACGATCTTTATCAAGGTCTTATTGAAAGCGTCAGCTAGACCGTTGGCCCGAGAATTATAGACTGGAGAGTATCTCCAATATATTTTATGCTGCTGTGTAAAGCGGCTTATTTTATGGTTTCTGTAAGCTGGCCCATTGTTCAGTCGAAAATAGTGCACTTTTAACATAACAATTTCCTTACTTTTCTTAATCATCTAAAGGTATTTGCTATAAATATAACACATATTAGAAGTTCATCGGCAAACTATCATTTACCATGTGTTATACATTATAATCAACATTATGAAGGAAATTGTATGTTTAATATTTTTACGCATAATATTTTGTATCTCACATTCTTCATTGAGATCTTGTGCAAGATTAGTTCAGGTCAGATATCGAGAATCAGGAATCTGCCAATAAAATACAAGAAAGTCGAAGAATTAAATACTGACAGAAATTCAGAAGAGATAAGAAGATTCCAGATATCACTTAAAGACCCAGAGATCAACATAATAAGTCCACAGAATTTTGAAGAAACAAGCTCACCAATTGGCTGCAGAACCGCGGCCGAGTCAGGCCGAGTCGCCGCGGATCCGCGGCCGATTTAGGGTCTTCGGGGTCGGGAACTCTCTGGAAACTTCTTCTCAACGTCCTAGCTTGCTGGGGAAGTCTCGTTGTAACAACCTTGTTCTGGAAACTTCTCTATAACAACCTAGCTTATTGGGGAAGCTTGATTAGGGGCTATAAAAAGGACCTAGAGCTACATTGAAAGGGATTGCTAATTTTGTTCCCAATTTTGGTTCCAATTTTCATCCAATTTAACACAAATCCAAGATCCAAGATCAAGAATCATTGAGAAGTTCATCGAGCGACATCATTCAAGATCCTTTATACGAAGCCGATCATCATCAACGAGCATGCGATCCACAACAGGTCCAAGACTCACGGTGATCGAGCGACGTGAAGATCGACGGAAAAATTACCTCTTCAAGGGAGTGATCGAGAGCAATTATTCTTGTAATTTAGGATTTAAGAAGTTGTAATTCGAAGTTGAATAATAAAGGTGATAATTAGTTTCAATTTTGCTTTCTTTAAATTTCCGCATTATGAGTTCTTTTTCTAATCTTTCGTTGATTTTCATGACGCGCGAGTAAATCTCCGGTTGATAGGATTCATAGGATTAGGGTAGATCGATGGAAGATAAAATTCTATACTTATTTTAAATCTTATGAAGTTTACAAACCTTCGCAAAAGAATCGTTAACATCCTCATCGGGAGCGATATAAAATTCTTGATTATCTTGACCATGATGTGAGATAAGATTGACGATCTTTTTGTGAAGGGCTTGATAATGAATGGGATTAATGAAAGGACAAGGGATTATAGTGAAGAAACCCTAGTTTATTCCAAAAAACCCTAATCCGCATTCATCGCCATCAATCTGGTGTTAAACTGTCAATAGATAAGATGAGTCACCTTTATTCGTCATCCATGGCTACTAAATCCGATCGAATCCTACAAGCCTTATTCATATTTTCTTGATAATTAGATCTTGATATTTTCTTGAAAACAATTTCTTAAATTTCTTGAAACTATTACTTCAACTAAATCTTGAACTATTTCTTGAATTTCTTTACTAGTTCTTTCGACTCAATTAAAGTAAGAATTTATGAATTTCTCGAATCCCAGAGGACGACCCGTACTCACCAACGCTCGCTACATGTGACACCGTTATTGATTGCGGTTACTACTACTTACCTATTCTTTTTTGAACGAAATCACCTATTATCCAAGATTATCCGTCACGGAGTGCCGAACCGATAGATGACATGGGTTCTGAAGAAGTGGAGGATATTCTCCGTCTTCACCTCCCTTATTAGTATCGCTTCTGTCTATTTAGAGAAGTAGTCAGTTGTTGCTAATATGGACCGATTTCCTTTGGATGATACCGGTTTGATAGGGCCAATTATATCGGTTCCCTACATTTCGAACGGCTAGCTAGCCACTGTCGGGTGTAGCGGATTTGGATGTTGATGGATGAAGTCCTTATGAATTTGGCACAAGTAACACTGCTTCGCATATTTGAGGCAGTCCTGGATCATCGTGGGCCAATAATAACCCATTTTTTTATCTTCGGATTTATCTTTGGCCCAGCTTGATGAGAACCGCAGAGTCCGTCGTGAATTTCTTTGACGGCTTTCTTTGCTTCCTTTTTTCCCAGGCATCTTAGCCACGGATAGTCGAATGATCTCTTATATAGAGTATCATTGACGAAGGTGAAAGACAAAGCTCGTTTCATAAGTCGATATCTAGATGACGTATTTTCGGGTGTTCATTGGGATTTAAAGTAGTCTATAAAGACTTCCCTCCAGTCCTTGACCTTTTCTTCGTTCTCTATTGGAAGGGCTACTTGTTCGGTCGTTTCTTTTCCTTCGAATGGTTCTACCAGGTCTTCCGAAAATATATCTGTTGGTGCGAGAACCCTGCATCTTTGCACAATGATCCTCACGTCATTGAGGTCTTCATCGGCCAATTCCTTAGCCAATTTGGCCAATGCATCCGCCTTGCTGTTTTCCTCACGCGGTATGCTTTCCAGGGTATACGAAGGGATTTGTGTCAGCAGTTACTGTACACTTTCACCATACTTTATCAGCTCTGACTTGCATGTCTGATAGTCTCCATTTACTTAGCCAACGATCAGCTGGGAGTCTCCATATATGAGGAGGTCTTTGATTCCCATATCGATAGCGATCTCAAGACCGGCTATTAAACCTTCGTATTCAGCTTCGTTGTTAG
Organism: Agapanthus africanus; assembly: GCA_030015575.1. Classification (NCBI taxonomy): domain Eukaryota; kingdom Viridiplantae; phylum Streptophyta; class Magnoliopsida; order Asparagales; family Amaryllidaceae; genus Agapanthus; species Agapanthus africanus. The sequence goes on from JASDDO010000031.1 coordinate 550,972,475, forward strand.
TCCTTAGCTTCATTAAGAAGAAGGCATAACGCAATATCCCTCTTTGCGGGGTCATGAAAATAAGGCCCACCCTATCTTTGATTATAGGGGCGTTTTGCTTTCGCCTTTTCATGGAAGATGCTCCATCGAAGTAGAGTTCCCATTGGGAATCATTTTCTTCTTCGATTACGTCGAATGCATGTTCTTCTGGAAACTCGCAATTTAAGGGGGAGTCGGCTGGTATTGGATGTTCCGTGAGAAAGTCGGCAATGGCCTGACCCTTGACTACTTTGAGGGATCGATACGTTATCGAGAATTCCATCAGGAGGAGAGTCTATTTGGAAAGCTTTCCTGTCAGTATGGCCCTTGACATTAGATATTTGAGAGGATCCACTTTCGATATGAGATGAACATCATGTGCCAAGGCGTAATGTTTGAGCTTTGTTATTGCGAAGATCAGCGCCAGGCAATACTTTTCGATGTGGGAATAGTTGTTTTTTCTGCCTCGAGAAGAACTCGACTTAAATAGTACAGAGCTCTCTCATTTTCTTGATCGTTCTCTTATGTCCACAATGCGCCTAGAGAACCCTCAAGGGCCGTTGTATATAAGATAAGGGGTTTTCCTTAACCTGAGCGGTCAATACCGGTGGATTTTGCAGGTATTGCTTGATTTCGTCCAGTGCGTTTTGGCATTTTGATCCTAGACGAACGGGGTCCCCATTTTTATCAGATGACTGTAGGGATGGAATTTTCCGGAGAGGTTGGCTATGAACCGCCGAATGTACGTGAGCTTTCCTTGGAGAGACCGCAGTTGTTTGAGGGTTCTTAGCGTGGGCATTTCTATAATCGTCTTGATATTTGAGAGATCGATTTCGATACCTCGGTGACATATGATGAATCCCATAAATTTTCCTGAAGAAACTCCAAACGCGTATTTTAGAGAATTTATCTTCAGATTATACTTCCGAAGACGTTGGAACACTATTTTTAAATGTTCCCAATGTTCCTCGTGAGATTTACTCTTTACCATAAGGTCGTCGATATAGAATTCGACGATATCGTGTATGAGGTCATCGAAGATCTTTGTCATGGCCCTCTGGTAGGTAGCGCCTGTGTTCTTCAGACCGAAGGGCATCACTTTATAGCAGAATATGCCCAGCGGGGTTCGGAAGGCGGTATGCTTCTGGTCTTCAGGATGCATTTTTATTTGGTTGTATCCTGAAGATCTATCCATGAAGGAGAAGACCTCATGGGTAGACGTGTTATCGATCATAAGCTCGGTAATGGGCACTGGGAAATGGTCCTTCGGGCAAGCTTTGTTGAGGTCCCGAATGTCCACCCAGATTCGCACCGTCCTATTTTTCTTCATCACTGGAACGATATTAGCGATCCGGTTGGGATATTGAACTTCTTGGATAAAGCTGTAGTCGATTAGTTTCTTGATTTCAGCGTTGATACTCATCTCAAGTTCGAGTCGCATCCTTCTTGGCACCTGTGTGATTGGCTTTATACCTGGCGATATAGCCAGTTTGTGTACTGCCACTTTTGGAAGTAGAGCCGGCATTTAAGAGTAGTTCTAGGCGAAAAAATCTTTATACTGCATGAGCACGTCTTTTAACGTGGCCATCTGTTTTTTAGATAGTAGCTCACTGACGAACGTTGGCCTCAGATCATTTTCAGTCCCCAAGTCAATTTTTCTTAGGTTGTCCGCCGTGGTGTGCTAGGACGTTCCAATCCACCTTATTTTTCTTAGGCCGATCTTCTGTAGTGAGCTCTCTTACTACCCCATCATCAAGGGCAATTGCCTCAAGGATTTTCCCTTTCCCTTTGTCTTTTTTGTTCGAACCTTTGTTTGTAGGTCCGAGGTTCTTCTCAGGCAGCGTGCAATTACGCAACTGAATATTTTTGCAGTTCTTCTCCTCCTCTTCTTTCTCGGAGGCGGAGTCTTTGAAGAAAGGGCCGAGGGGTGTTTCATCCTCAGAATCACTCCTAAAGGTAAGAACTTGGGGTTTCCCCCCTTCCGAACTGGTACCAACCATATGACAGTTGCTAGTCATTTCTTCATGTGTGTTCGTCCCACTATTTTGCCGTCGATGAGTGCGAGCTTCACGCTTTATCCTCTTGAAGTGTTTTTGATGGGCAACGTATCCTTGCCACCACTTCTTGAAGACAGTGCATTCTTCGGTGGGGTGGGTGTCCTTCTGATGATATAGGCAGTAGTTTGGATGTGATTCTTCTTCATTGAGGCATATGATCCTGGGAGTGTTCCTTATGAGAGGTTGCAGCTTCATCCCCATTGACAGGGCTTTGGAAAACCGCTTCTCTGTTTTGATCCTGCTCTTATTTGTTGCAGGTGTGCTTTGGTTTGGTTGGAACACTTTACGACTCGTCCTTACCGCAGCTTCTTTATCCTGATGCTGACGCTTAGCCTTTTCGTATATGGCTGTTTCGCGTTCTCGGTCAACTTTGCTTTTTTTTAAAGGCTGCGTTTAGCAGCCTCTCAGTCGGGTCTTCTTCTGGCAGTTCCGGGAATTTTAGCGCCGATTCTGCCCCCAATTCCTCTACGTTATTTTCTGACGCTGAGGGAGCCTCTTCTTCATATGATGAAGAATGGAAGACCATGTAGCAACTTGCTACACGGTCTTCGGTGTCTTCTGATGAGTCATTTCCCTCATCATTGTCACTATCTTCGTCCTCAAGAATATGCTTGAGGAATTTTTCGAGCGTGACCGGTATCCGCGCCTTCTGGTTATACTCCTCCAATGCGTCTATGTATTTTTGTAAATCTGTACGCTTGTCGTCTTACTCGGCAGGCTACACAGGCTTCTTGGTCTTCTTCTTTTTCTTCGAAAACTTCGAAGGCTTGACTTAGGGGTTTTTCCCTCGTCGACAATTTTCGGTGCGGGACGAGGTTTTAGCATCCCTTTGATTATTTCGGGTTCAAATGGGCTTTTCTACCTGACTGCTGGACATGCTTGTGTTGGAGATAGTGCCCTCAAAGTCAATTATTGGATCGCAGGTACGTGATTGCAATGATTGAGGCAGGACCTATACCGATATGACAGTCTTGCTCGAGATGATAGTATACAATCTAGTTTGACTTTATCATCGTATACATTCTTTAGTTCACTATTGCATGATGATAGAGCCCATAGGATTCTTGCTTGACTACCAGTAGTATGATGGCGAACATATACGTGGGAGCTGAGGTTTGTAACCACATCCTTAAAGTGTACCTAGTCGTGGGAGTTTCAAGACAGGGCATTGATACTCCAGAGTAGACTAGTGTATACAGTCGAGACCCCAACAAGGGGTGGTGGCCGGTCTCACAAGCCACTGGTGTCAGTTGGTTCACCTAAGATGTATACAGGTGCTCATTGGGTTATGAGTACACCGGACAGGACTCGCCGGGAACATGCTAGTTGGTATTATACATATCGTCAGATAGCAGTTCCCTGGTGACATGTGTACAGGTCAGTTCATCGACCTGAGGTCGTCATTTGTCTCGTGTGAGTTCCCACTGTGCTTTGATTTCTACCTTACCACGGCTCAAAGGAGTCGTGCAAACAGGTCTTTTTTGGGTACAGTCCCGAGCCACATGGAGGCAAGTGAGCAGATCGGCAGGGGATTCGTCTCTCCCGGTATTGGGGGTGAGATCGCGCTGTGTCTAGGAGAGCCATTACACAAAGCCCTCGGCCGAGGCAGGAGATTTACTGGTAGGTACTCCAGTAGTATCTCACGGTGTTTTGGGCTACTCTCTGACACGACTTATACCGCTATTGGGGTCTGACGTTACCAGTCCCCTAGGCAGATATCTAATACTCATAGACGAACGGACCGGACTGTATGTATATTGTCACTGTCAGGCTCAGTAGGGTTTATGGATGAGTTCGCTCATCAGCTTCCCTTCCAATCAATACATAGGCAACCGTTACGTACAGCTTGTACCTCTAACGTGCTAGAGGTTATACCTAGTGCCGGTGTGTTGATGAGTCATTAGAGTCCCCCACATACACTTTCCCAAGTTCGGGCGAAACGTTATAGAGGCCGTATGGTTTTATGGCAGGGTTCGGAAAATGCACGTGCGTTTACGCACGTGTCATATTTCGGGCAGATAATACTGGTGGGCTTTGGTTTAAGCCGGATCCGAGTATTTTACTGTGTAGATATAATATCTTTGTCTCAGTTGCATTTGTATTCGGTCGTAATACAAATGCAGGTATGTTTATACTGTTACGGGGTTATCCTGAAATTCGTTTCAGGATCGCTTTTGGAAGTTTCCAGTTTCCAGTTTTCTATCAGCCGTATTTAACATTCGGTTAAATGCGGATTTATCTTTTCTTGAGATGAGTGCGGAAGCTTCTAGAAGGTGACTAGGATGGTGACTAGGCTTGTGAGTCATTAGTGCATTGATTATTGCATTAATGGTTTTGATGACTAAGGGTTATGATTCATTGTTTCATTAAATGTGTTCATACAAGGTGTTATGTGACTCATCCTCTTTATTGATCTTATGGTCACTCTCCCCCCTCCTACACTCACGTCTCCCCTCTTCAAATAGGCCGGCCCCTCTCTTGAAAGAGTATAATGGTTGTTCTTTTGGGAAAAAGATTAGGAATTAGATTCATGGAAATTTCATATGCCCATTTCTCATTTCCTCGATCCATAAGTCAACTTCATTAACCGTATGTCCATGGCTTTGGACGTAACGAGACAAAGTGTTCTACTCATTCTCTACATCAATCTTGGTCATCTCTTTTAGCAAACTTGATGATCGAGTTGCCTCGGTTCAGAGGCGGGAGCCCGTTTAAAGATCCGTCGACGTGGTGCCACCTGGACGACAAGACTGTAGATTCAGGAGATCGGAGCAGCCGCAAAAAAGCGTGGGATGATGGTTGAAGACCGAAGGACTCGGATCGTTCGGTATAACATTTCTACCCACTTTGTAGTTTGTTAGTTTAGCTTTAATGGCAGATCCGGGTTATAGTACACGATAGCGCCAGTTGTAAAAGTTTTTGGTCCGCATTTGGCGTCTGTTAGACGGCCGGGGCGCTACCGTGTACTTACAGTGGTATCAAAGCCTCACCATTAAGCTTTACTAACTTGTGCTAACGTGTTTAAAATATCGATCGAACGGATTTTCCAAAACTACAATTTTCTGTGCAATAGTTTCTGTCGTTTTTTAAAAGGGCCTTAAATTATTTTGAGCATCACAGAAATTCGTGCAGTCTTTTATTTGAACACTGGTGAAATTTGATCAATTGATCTTACTATTCCACCGCGGATCCGCGGCCCAAACCAGGGTTTGGCCGCGGATCCGCCGCGAGAATGTGGGTTCAAGGCTCCAAATTTCTACAGTATGTTCTACACAGTGAATTGTGGTTTCTGGATTATTTCTTTTGGCCCCATATTTTGTTACTGTACACCAGATGTATGTGGGGCCCACTTCGGGAAGTTTTGTCGATCGAAATTTAAATGTGTTAGTTTACAGTACTTACTTTATATCTCCGACCGGGAATGTCATTTGAGCGGTAAACCGCGTCTAATTGCTATAGTTCTTTCAGACGGGTTGGCGAACGTGACATTCGCGTTGATGTTCTGTGTTGTGCTGTGATGTTGCGGATATGTCGTGGTGGATAGCAGGGTGCAATGATAGTGCAGTTTGGATTTATTTGTACGTTTGATATTGTGGGGCGAGCGTCCAACTTGTGGACTGCCGTCACTGCCTGTTGTATAATATTCTTTTGGGGCACGACCGGGTTGAGGTCGATGTACCCGTTGTACATATTTTTCATTTATGTACTAGGTTTATCCCGCGAAGGAGTGCACAGATAGCCGGGTTCTGGAGGGCAACGGGTCCGTATCTCATGGCTTTGAGAGGCAGAGGAGCCTCACTCTAGAATTGGCAGACTATTCGCCGCACTCATAGGGGGTACAGGTTGACCCAAGGAGGGGTGCTCAAGTTACCGGATTCCGTGAAGTGCCGGGTGGTCCATTCATTTTGCTGCAGGGGGCTGCCTCGCTTCAGGTTTTGGCGGGTAACTTGCCGCACCCATAGGGGTCTAGGTTTCATTGCACAGGCTATCCACACGACCAGGGGAACGTCGGTTTTCAGCAGCGGCTCTGTGAAACCCGGGGATCCCAGATTATCTGTATTGTTCTGTGATGCTTATTACTTTTCTGTAATATTGCATATTATCACGCCTGGAGCGATTATTGTATATTGGTATATATACTATTAGATGTTGTATATGTTTTACACCCGCGCTAGTCCAGTCCCCGTTCTGTCGTTAGTTGAGTAACCTAACGGGTGCTGACGGGACCCAGTGACGAATGCGGATGGCATATACGTACATTTTATTTTTCGTTCTTTTCTGGTGTGATTGATTGATGGGACTGCGTTGATTCTTATCAATGCAAGTAAAACAAACCTATATTTGATGTTGTTGGAACAAATTTAAAAAGTGTTATTACAAAGACGTTTCTTTTTTTTTTGCATAGCGATATTCAGTTTAGAATATCCTGCACCTTATTCGACGAGGTAAGGGCTGAGATCCCTTCACCGGGAGTGACCCCTTGGGCAGAAGTTTGCGTCAGGGTAATAACTTTACTATAGTCGATTACAAGTTGCTTTGCATCGAGGTATTCAGTTGGAATATCCTGCACCTCATTCCACGAGGAAAGAGCCGAGATCCCTTCACCGGGAATGACCTCTTTAGCAAAAGGTTTTCATCACTATGTTTTTATAAAAGCTATCAGGTTCCTTCAGCGATATCAAGTTCATTACGTTAAAGGTTTTTCGCCAAAAACCAGCCGTAGCCCTCCGTCATTTCTTATGGATGGTCAGTAGTATTCAAGCTATGTATATTTGGCCCTTAGTCAAAACATAGTGATTGGTAGCTGCTGGGGTGTTCACATGTTGCATAGATAGATGCGTTGGTTTGGGACAGTCGTATTACTATATTTGGCCCTTAGTCAAGAGTATGTACGGGTGGGTTCAAATTGACCTGGATAATGATGGATAGAACTTGACATGTGACTTATGAGATTTTTGGCCCTTAGTCAAGGTCATAAGAGCATGGGGCAAAAATATATATCGGGAGTTTCAAACATACAGAAAACTTGCCAGGCATGCGTATACCTTCTGGAGTGTGATAACTTGAGTGTCTTCCATCAAGTTATCATGCGATGATAGTTGGATCCCTATTCTTACTGATGAGTTAGTTTACTCTTCGGGCGATCCCGACTAATTCTTCTTTCAGGTTTGGAGGAGAATTTGAGATTACAGTGGGAGGTTTTCTGATTAGATAAAATGATAACCATTCTGATCTAGGTTAGAGTGCACGCAGAGTGTTTCTTTTCTCTCTCTCTTTGGCAGCGACCTTTGACCGACCCTAGATTATGACTCAGTGACCAAGTTGACCGAACCTTCTTAAAATACTGGCTTTTGGATTGTCCTAGTTGCATAAGTCATTGCCACTCCTTCTTTTACCCTTTGCATTTCTCAGAACACCCCGTATTACTACGGACATCCACTTCCATTGGATAGATCCATCGTATGGTTATATACGAACTCGAAGGGACTTCTTCGAGGATGGATCCAGGTTCAGGAGAAATAGAATAAGTTATTATTCAGTTGTCTTTTATTATCACCTTCTCTCAGGTTGCAAGGGCTCCTTGGTTTAGGAGGGTACACCTATTACGCTTATTGGATAGTCTTATTCCAAACCATAGGCTGGTGCCGAAAGGTAGGGAATGAAGAAAACCAATTAGCCTAAGTAGGGTGTACAGAAGGTAATAACTGAAGACAAAATAAAGGGATTAGAAAGAGGGCAAAGTAAATGCGACTGTTATCATTCACGACCAAACCGCGTACTTCATCGCCACTCCTATTTCACCTTTAATAGAATAAGGTATTATTCAGTTGTCTTTTATCATCACCTTCTCTCAAGTTGCGAGTACTCCTAGGATTAGGAGAGTAGACCTATTATGCTTACTGGATAGTCTTTTTCCAAACCATAGGCTGGTGCCGAACGGTAGGGAAGGAAGAAAACCATTTAGCCTAACGATGGTGTACAGAAGGTAACGACTAAAGACAAATAAAGGGTTTTGGAGAGATGGCAAAGATATATACGGTTAAAGTCATGAATAGGATTATGGAAGAGGCATTACTAGAAATACCAGGATACCCCTACGAAACATTTTCATGTTTCAATGCATTGTTAAAGGAAAACTGTTTTCCCGATTAGATACTTACTCCAGGGTATGTATTTACCAGGTTTCATTCTCATATCTGTATGGTTTTACAGATGATGAGTGGGAGTAAGTTATTGGGAATTAGGTGATGATCCTCATTATATCGGAATTCGTTGTAATTGGTGATATTTGAGGAAATCGCCTGGGTACAGTTTTCAACCTACGATGCACAGGTTTTGAGTTATTCAACTCAGAGGACTTATACAGAGTATTGTATGTCATCCTTTATCCATCAGGATAAAGGGGTAGGTCTTCGTACTATGTTCTGTTTACTTGTGACTTATCTAGTTTTCAGACAAGTGTTTCGTAGAAATACAATGTCTAAGTTTTGAGAAGTTGTGGGTATAAGAATAAATTAGAGAACCAGGTATCGCAAGTATCGGGATTCTTCAAAGAAATCGAAGATGTAGATTCTTGTGATTGGTATTCAAGTAATGGATTTGAGAAACTTGTTTCTCTTTCGGGTTACTCATAATTGGATGTATTCCTAAGTTGAGTAATACTGATTAGCCTCTCTCTATTAAGTTGATATGCACTGGAGACAGCTGCATGGGTTTGAATCCGGTTCCAGTTAAATTAGTGTCTCTATTTCTATATTGTATATAGAATGGTTCATATCTTAACGATATTAGGATATGGGGAGTTGTCCGGCTTATGCTTAAAACCAGACTCTGGATAACTCAAGGCACGTTTCTGTAATGGCAGTTTGTGGGTTGACCCTGGTTTTGACGAGGGTTGACATTTCTACCATCTGGAAGATCAATAGTGATATTGTTCTTGACTCGCCACAGTTTTAGTAAAATGGATTTTTTCAGAAAACAGTAGTGGGAGTATGGTAGAACTGGAAGTGATTCCAGAACCACAAACGATTACGGAAAATTTAATAGGACCTATATATTCAATCAGGTTTGACATTCCAATAGCCACTCCGCAGACATAGTGGGTAACCTCAGACACCCGAGAGGTACTCTGGTAGCCTCAAGGACGGTGACAGGGAGGTTCTCGTTTACCCAGACTTGACACTACGGTTGTTCCAGGCTATGAGACCCGGCAGGAGGTTATGTATAGCGTCGTTCTAAACTAGCTTTAGAAGTGTACGTATATATTATTCTGCCAGAGGGTTGTCGTAGTCAGTGGGAGCAGCGGAAGCATAGTGGGCAAATAGCTTATGTCTATTTATAGGCTTGAGCAGATATAGCGGAGATAAGATCATCTAATTTTGATGTGAGAGTCATGGGTTTGACTTCATCAGAATAGCGAATGGATCTGTTGAGAAGGTAGTAGGGTGTGATGTCCTGGTATTTGGATAACATACACAGAGTAGGAAGTAAAATTCCTATACTACGATCGGTTGTACTGTGGTCGTCATACAGTTGTTTCTCCACAAAGGATATGGATATAATATCAGACATTCTGGTTTCTAGATCTATGGTTTTAGATCTAGATTTGGGTAGCTTCCCAATGTGGGTACTTTGACAATATTCTAATGGTATTTAGAATAAATGACTCCTGGCATGGTGGTGTACCTGCAGGTGATGGAGTCACCCTCTCTAAAGGCGTCTTAGAGACTAAAGGAGAGAGGGATGTGTATGATTGACAGATCACTTGCTTAGGCAATTGAGTCAATCATGAGATATCAAGTACCACACCAGATGTTGTTTTTGCACAAGATGCGATAAGTTTATATTAATCAAATCCTGGAGAAACATAAGGAAGCAGTTTTAGAACATAAGTGCATGTTCTACGGATTTGATGACAACAGCCTCCTTCGGGAAATGGTTATCATTCCAGGCTTCCAAGGTGATATGGATGACAGAGTGATTGTCAGAGTTATAGTTTTCCCTCTGACGAGGAACAGTATTATGGACAAGTGGTCCAAGAGGATACTGTGGGAGGCATGGTGCTGGATACTGATTAGGTTCAGTTATCGATACAGTCTAAGAAGTTTGAATTTGGAGTTCATTTATAAACTAGGTCCCATCAGATATTCAGACATATTCTAAGACAGGAATTACTCGATTCGGGAGATGGTTTTCTCCGCGAACTTGAGATTAAGAGAGACATAGAAAGAAAAATCGGGGCGGATCCACTCACTAAGGCTATTTCTCGAACACAAGAGTTTTACAAACTAGCTTTGTAAAACTGATTAGTAGAGGAGTTGGATGTTCGGTATCACACGGGCTGTGAGTATGCGACATCGCAATAATTAGCCTTAAGTGCAAGTGGGAGATTGTTGGAGATAGTGCCCTCAAAGTCAATTATTGGATCGCAGGTACGTGATTGCAATGAATGAGGCAGGACCTATACCGATATGCCAGTCTTGCTCGAGATGATAGTATGCTATCTGGTTTGACTTTATCATCGTATACATGCTTTAGTTCACTATTGCATGATGATAGAGCCCATAGGATTCTTGCTTGACTACCAGCAGTATGATGGCGATCATATACGTGGGAGCTGGGGTTTGTAAGCACATCCTTAAAGTGTCCCTAGTCGTGGGAGTTTCGAGACAGGGTATCGATACTCCAGAGTAGACTAGTGTATACAGTCGAGACCCCGACGAGGGGCGGTGGCCGGTCTCACAAGCCACTGGTGTCAGTTGGTTCACCTAAGATGTATACAGGTGCTCATTGGGTTATGAGTACACCGGACAGGACTCGCCGGGAACATGCTAGTTGGTATTATACATATCGTTAGATAGCATTTCCCTGGTGACATGTGTATAGGTTAGTTCATCGACCTGAGGTCGTCATTTGTCTCGTGTGAGTTCCCACTGTGCTTTGATTTCTACCCTACCACGGCTCAAAGAAGTCGTGCAAACAGGTCTTTTTTGGGTACAGTCCCGAGCCACATGGAGGCAAGTGAGCGGATCGGCAGGGGATTCATCTCTCCCGGTATTGGGGGTGAGATCACGCTGTGTCTAGAAGAGCCATTACACTAAGCCCTCGGCCGAGGCAGGAGATTTACTGGTAGGTACTCCAGTAGTATCTCAGGGTGTTCTGGTCTACTCTCTGACACGACTTATACCGCTATTGGGGTCTGACGTTACCAGCCCCCTAGGCAGATATGTGATACTCATAGACGAACGGACCGGACTGTATGTATATTGTCACTGTCAGGCTCAGTAGGGTTTATGGATGAGTTCGCTCATCAGCTTCCCTTCCAATCAATACATAGGCAACCGTTGCGTACAGCTTGTACCTCTGACGTGCTAGAGGTTATACCCAGTGTCAGTGTGTTGATGAGTCATTAGAGTCCCCCACAGACACTTTCCCAAGTTCGGGAGAAACGTTGTAGAGGACGTATGGTTTTATGGCAGGGTTCGGAAAATGCACGTGCGTTTACGCACGTGTCATATTTCGGGCAGATAATACTGGTGGGTTTTGGTTTAAACCGGATCCGAGTATTATACTGTGTAGATATAATATCTTTGTCTCAGTTGCATTTGTATTCGGTCGTAATACAAATGCAGGTATGTTTATACTGTTACGGGGTTATCCTGAAATTCGTTTCAGGATCGCTTTTGGAAGTTACCAGTTTCCAGTTTTCTATCAGCCGTATTTAACATTCGGTTAAATGCGGATTTATCTTTTCTTGAGATGAGTGCGGAAGCTTCTAGAAGGTGACTAGGATGGTGACTAGGCTTGTGAGTCATTAGTGCATTGATTATTGCATTAATGGTTTTGATGACTAAGGGTTATGATTCATTGTTTCATTAAATGTGTTCATACAAGGTGTTATGTGACTCATCCTCTTCATTGATCTTATGGTCACTCTCCCCCCTCCTACACTCACCTCTCCCCTCTTCAAATAGGACGACCCATCTCTTGAAAGAGTATAATGGTTGTTCTTTTGGGAAAAAGATTAGGAATTAGATTCATGGAAATTTCATATGCCCATTTCTCATTTCCCCGATCCAAAAGGCAACTTCATTAACCGTTCGTCCATGGGTTTGGACGTAACAAGACAAAGTGTTCTACTCATTCTCTACATCAATCTTGGTCATCTCTTTTAGCAAACTTGATGATCGAGTTGCCTCGGTTCAGAGGTGGGAGCCCGTTTAAAGATCCGTCGACGTGGTGCCACCTGGACGACGAGACTGGAGATTCAGGAGATCGGAGCAGCCGCAACAAAGCGTGGGATGATGGTTGAAGACCGAAGGACTCGGATCGTTCGGTATAACATTTCTATCCACTTTGTAGTTTGTTAGTTTAGCTTTAATGACAGATCCGGGTTATAGTACGCGATAGCGCTAGTTGTAAAAGTTTTTGTTCCGCATTTGGCGTCTGTTAGACGGCCGGGGCGCTACCGTGTACTTACAGCTTGCGGATCCTTCAGCATTCTTTTGGTTTTCGCTGAAAGAATGACTTCCCATGGAGTTTCTTCCACGAGTGAACATGATGCCCCCTGCACATTCACCTTTTTGGGAGTGTGCTTCTGGGGTGGGTTTACCCTCCAATTATCAGACAGTGCGAATTTTCCCTGTTGATACTGGTCTTCGACCTAGTTTTTGAAGACGTAGCAATCTTCAATTGGACGGCTCACCATTCTGTGATAAGAGCAGTAGTTAGAGTTGTTAACGCCGCCGGGTTCCAGTGGACACCGCGGGTCTGGCAATGTGATGAGTTTATTACGCATTGCCAATTCGAACAGACTTCTCATCTTGTCGTGGGGAAACGAGTAAGCATGTCCTAGTCTTTCCTCCAAGGACGGACGCGGACGCGCGTTGTTTTGGCGAGCAGCTGGTTTTGGGCCACTCGGCTGTTGTTGCATATTAGCAACGAAGGCCGCTTTCTCTTTACCCTTGTTATTTCGAGGGTCCTTATTTGAGGATGAAGGTCTGTGGCCCATCTGGTCCATTTGGGCCAGTTTATCTTGAAAGGTTGTGGGCTTGAAGAACGTCATAAACTGGGACACAGTCGTTTGAGGAACAAGGGTTCCGATGAACATGCCCATAGAAGGAGATTCTTCAATGCGCTATGCACACTTAGACCACAGGTTCCGCCACCGGATAGCGTATTGGACCCATTTTTCTCCCAGCTTTACCTTGACATTGATTAATGCCGTGATCGGAGTGCGTTCGCTCGCGCTGGCAAAATGCTATGTGAAAAGCAGTTCCATTTCTGTGAATGTTTTCATGGAGTCATTTGGGAGCTCTGAGTACCATTCGAAGGCTGTTTATGACAGGCTGCCAATGAACTGGCGAAGCAACAGTTTATCGTCGCCTCCAGTTTTGCCGTACAGGGCTTTGAATTGCACGACGTGCTGGTGAGGGTTGCATGTTCTTTTGTAGACATGGAACTTGGGGATCGTATATCCCGGTAGGTATTTGATTTGATCATACCAGCTTGGATATGGTCGTCCAGTTCTGACAATTTGACCGGCGACTTCATTAGCTTGATGGGCTCTTATTTGTTGAGCAATATAATCATCAAGGACGGCCTTAGAGATCATTTCTTCTTTGGCCGCTGATAAGGCTGGAGGAGGGTTTGATGTTTCCCCCATGTCATCCTCGATGATTATCAGCGGATCTTCGGCCGGGGGTTCTGGCTGGACATCATTCCAACCATGTCTTGGAACAAGAGAGCCATTTACTTTTATATTAGAAGCTTGCTCAGCGGCTTCTTTGTCCTTTCTCTCAAGTATCCTTTGCAGAAACTCTGTATTGGTCTCTTGCTCTTGGCGCTGTTCGACTTCTTTATCCAGACCTTCTTTCTGTCCGGTAAGTGCTGCCATTTTGGTCAGCATTTTCTGGAGCTTTTTCTGTTGCTCCTGAGCTTTTGTCTTCGACCGAGTTTGAGGTCGATGAGTCACCGAAGCATGACTCCCTTCTTGCCCATTGGTCATATAGACCGTATGGACGATTATGCCCCCATACTTGGGGTGTTTAGATCCATCGCCTTTGGAATTTGCCGCGGACGGTAGAGTTTTCTCCAGCATCGTCCTTTAATGAGAGATTGGAGTTGAAAGAGCCATTGTAACATGCACCTGTTTAGGATAAGTCCCCTGTTGTATGACGAAGGATTGGTCTTTTTCTTGTCGAACCTTCGATTTGTTTGGTTGACAAGAGTAGTTTTTGTCAATCACAGAATCTTGGACTTTTCACCAGACCCTATGAATTTGCGAGGAGAGCCGCTGATAAGGCCACTCCGGTTTTGCCTGCACTGTAATTTTTGCAGGTGGGGGAGATTTCTTTAGCACCGTCGTTGGGGAGTTTTTACGCACCCTCCTGAGCGGTTCAAAACTGTTTCCAGTTGGGACAGCAGTGTCGACCTCCACCATAGAACCTAGTGGGGTGAGTCCAGAGGGGGAGTTGCCCTAGCTTCTCTCACTCGGTGCCAGTGGCGACGTCGGGCGTGCCTCACAGAAAGGACCACCTCAGTTTTGGAAGCGGCTTCATCATGCCCCCGGCTTTGCTGAGCGGTTTCAATCGGCGCCAGACTATTGAAGACAGACGTCCTTGATGGAGTTTGAGGAGAGCCTGCCCATCTTTCGAAGACTGATCGTCTGATAGGAGAAGCACCTTTGACGGCTTTGTCTGTAGTAGGCGTAAGGAGGGCTAGCCCATTTGAGTTCTTACTCAGCCTGTTGAAGACTGAGACGCCAGAGTTTGACGACTTGCTGATGGAGGCCATCGTGCTTGCTAGCCGATCAAAGAACGGCTTTCAGGGAGCTTCTTCTTGTGGTGTTGAGGCACCGAAAGTCACAGGTGGGAGCATGGTCCCGAAGAACAGTCCGGTAGTGGCTTGTGTGACCTGCCCCATCTGCATTAAGAAAATAGAGGCCGCGTTGGGCTCATAGGTCACTCCTCTAGTTGGGATGGAGCGAGAGTTGCTGTTGCATGAGATGCAGTTGAGAGCCATTGATTTTCTAGACAGGAACAAGAGACCAAGTTTTAGTACCTCGAATCCAAGGGCAACCATAGCGAACCGCGATTTTGTTCGTGAAACACGACACATGAAGTATGGAGGGGAAAGAGAAAAAGGTCCCACCGGGCATGCCACAATCTGTTTACCGCTGAAGACTGGACTGTGACGTTGGGACGTCTAGCCGGAATTTGGGGGCAGATGCTGTTTGGACATATCCATCCACCTCTCCGAAAATACCAAGTTGATTTATGACACCGTATAGCGGATATTTGGATAGATACGACCGTTGTAGCAGACTTCATCAGATCTGCCCTCATTTGTGAAGGGTTTTTGATTATGGGGACGCTCTTCCCTACATGCGCAAACCCCTGCAATTAATTACGTTACTGCATTGCAATAACCACTTTCTCCTGCTCCAGTGGTTCACTTCGTGTCGTGTTATGTTTGTTTTATTTTGGGTTGCCCGTGGATTGTATACGGAAACTGTTTTATGTTGTCATCCGTAAGGCGCGGATTAGTCCAAATCCGTATATTTTAGATTTGCATTTGGGTTTTGAACTTAGGTTATATGTTCCTTTAGTTCCAAAATATTTTGTTTGGTTTAAGGATCGTTAATCTAGTTTGAGATTAAGATCAGCTTAAACATATGAGCGTTTGGGCTCAATTTATTTTTTAAACTAAGGATACGTTAGTCCTATTTGAGACTAAGATCAACTTAGCAATATTTTTAGGATCATCAAATTTTATTACGATCCAACAACAGAGCATTTAGACTCAGATGCTAGAAATTTTAGAGAGACTTTTAGCCAATTTGGGTTTGGTCTGCTCAGTCTTTTCTTCTTTCCTTTTTTATTCAAAAGTGCTAAGCACTTATTTGGGTTCTGTTCGCTCAACCCTTTTTAATGCAGGAATGCTAAGCACTTGTTTGGAGCTCTGGTGCTCACATGCGTATCATGTGATGCACTCAGTCATGGGCGTTGCTCAATAAGCGCTAAATACTTTAGTCATTTTGACTGAATATGTATAGCGCTAAGCACTTTTATATGGCGTCCACGTGGGGAGCACGTGAGGTGCTGTCTCATTTATTTTGTTTGGCGCCCACGTGTGTTTCACGTGAGGCGCTGAGCGCCGCCCAATCAGTGCTAAGCACTCAGCCGTTTTGGCTCCATATGAAGTGCTAAGCACTTTTATTCAGCGCTCACGTGTCTTTTACGTGAAGTGCTGACTTCCTGTTTTGAGCGCCCACATGAGAAGAACATGGGACGCCGAATCCTTTGTTTGGGGGTGTCCACGTGTGAAGCACGTGAGGCGTTGACTCCTTTGTGAGGCGCTGAGTTTCTTTTCTTTTTTAGAGATTGAATATCTGTTAATGGCATTTTGACTATTAATGATCACCAAGATATTTGTTTCTGGGATCGAATTTTCTTTAAGAACTAAGTTCTTATTCTTTTTTTTTTATAAGGACTAAGTTCTTTTCGTAGGGTTAAACCCTATATTTAGAGGAATTAAATTCCTAGAATATAGATTATTTTTCTTTCTCTTTCTTTTTAACCTAGTTCTTTTCTCCTATATTTTGAGTTTGAAGAACAAAATCTCCCTGATGAGAATTGAATTCTCAACTTGTGGGGAGATTCGCTTTGCAAGTCTCAAATTAGAGGAAAAAATAAGTTCTTATATGAAAGGGTTAAACCCTTATTTCCATTTATATTAGGCAAAGTAGATATTTTGATCTCTTCTTTTTCTTTACCTAGAGTTTGAAAGGGGGGAGATCTTCTTCTTCTTTTGAGAATTAAATTCTCTGTTTTTTTGGAGAAACTTATGGGGTTAATCCTCTATTTTGTCCTCTCTTTTTTCCGAGACTTGAAGTCTCAGGTCCTTTATATAATAGAGCCAAATTGTTAATTAATTTAAGAAAATCTCTCATTTGAAAGATACCAATTGATTTAATTGGTCTCAAAATTTGTTCGGGGGATTTTATCCATCGTTAGATCTTTGATCCAGTGATTTTCTGTTCTGCAGAATATGTTTTCTTGTTTTTAACAAGAATGGGAAAATATTTTCCATAAATACAGAATTTTATTCTGTCAAACGGTGATTTTTAATCACCGTTGGATTTTAATTCAAGAGCTCTCTGTTTTACGAAGAACAATATTTCTTTGTTTCGAAAAATTAGGAAAATATATTTCGAAAAATAGAATTTAATTCTATCATTGGATTTTTGATCCAACCAAGAATATCTTTCTCACTTAGAAAGATTAGGGAGATATTTTCTCCTAATAAAATTTAATTCTATCATTTGATGATTTATCATCACCACTGGATTTTTGATTTAACGGTTCTGTTAAATAAAGAATATACCAATTTTTTTAGAGAAATAATTCTCATGTAGAATTTAATTCTACATGTTTTAGTTTGGGCGCCGGCGCTCACGTTTTATGCACGTGGACACCACTTAAGAATTAAATTCATATTTATGAGAGATGCTCCCGTGCCTTGCGCATTGGCGCTCACGTGAACTTCACGTGTGGCGCCACTATAGGACTTAATCCTACAAGACTGGTGCCGGCGCTGGCGCTCTCGTAGGGAGCACGTGAGGCACTGCCTAATTGGAATCTAACAGAGCTTAGCTCTTTTTACTATGTTTAGTTATTAAGGGAACAGTTATTTGCACCGACAGGTCTTTATCTATTACTTAAAGAGCTTATGGTCACTAACCAGACCTCTAATACACTACCGCTACTCATAACTCCCACCAAAGCTTATTAAATCCCACCCTAGAATTTTCCAAGTTCATAAAACATGACCTATCAAACCTTAAACCAATACATGAGGTTAAGATACTTTAAAACTAATTTAAATATGGAGCTATTATCTTATGGAGCAACTGAAGAAAATTCTAAGATGGCCAAGATTGCTCAAAACTAGAACTTGATCACTCCACAGTGTGTAGGATGAGATGAGGAACAATTTTTATGAAGTGTTTGTGATATTTTGAGTTGATTTTGAATGTGGTTTCAAGATGGTAGTGAGGATGGTGAAGGAGGTAAAGGAAGAGAAGGTGAAGGAAATGAAGGAGGTGAGTTTAAGAAAAAGAAAGGGATGAAATGAAGGATGGTAGCAACCATATCTCTTTCCCTCTCTCATTCTCTTTCATGCCCATACCCATGTGTCCCTTCTTGCCTTCTCTCATCATTTTCCTTTTTCTTTTCTTTTCTTAAAAACACATGAAACCATGCTAAAATCATGAATAAAATGTTAAATGTCATAAAATGTCATGCACACTTAAATACATGGTTAACAAAATAAAACATGGTTTAATGTCTAATTAATGAAATATTAAACAAGTTTAACATTCAATTTGTATGTAAATAATATATATTAATTTGTAAAATGTCCAAATCAAATAAATGCTTTCATAATTAATAATTTATTTTAAATTCCAATTATTTTCCAAAATATATATACCATTCTACTAAAACTTATTTCCATACTTATATAATATTAATAAAATTTATTGTATTATTATTTAAATTCCAAAAATATTATTTTCTATTTTTCTGAAATGTTGCATGATACCTTCTTTTTGAAAACGTTGAGGGGTGGGAGTGAAAGGGAAGAGACTGGAGGAGTAATCCAAAGGATTAGGGAGAACCTGGGATAAATAGTCAAATTAGGAGGCAATAAGGAAAATACCTCGGTTTAGGGGGGGGAGGGGAGGGGGGGGGGGGGTGTTTGAGATTAAAAAAACTCACACCACACCCACACAGGGCATGCTCAAGCACACAACACATACGTATCCAAGGGATCCATGGATATGGCCTGAAAGCGTTAATTTGTGGTCATTTCTTTTCCTGAGGTTCGAACTCTGCACTCTATCCAGAAAGAGAAGCCCCATACCAACCGAGTTGTTGCTCATTGGTACAAATGGTGATTATAAACTACCTTTACTTATATATGTATCAGGCATTATAGATCTAATTATTTTTCCTAAAATGATGTCACGTAGAAAGTGTGAAAAAGATCCGAAAAGTTTTACGCTGTCTATCGGTCTAAATTTAATTTTCTGTCTATTCGATTAGCGGCAGCTGAATCCTTCCCAAACTAAAAAATTATTGACAAAAAATAATTTTTCATAACTATAAAAAATTAGTTTATTATTCTACGACAGATTGAAGAATTTTAAAAGCACTAGTTTGCTGTAAAATGATTGTGCTCTAAACATAAGATAAGACACAACTGGATCAAAACATATCACAGATGTTTAACACCATGCACTTACATCAAAAGCATGGAATTTGTACATTTGTAACAAATTTCACCATATGTTGGTGAGGAATATATGGAGTTTAATTAGGCCAAAATTAGGAAATTAAGCTATAAAAGTTGAAACTTAAAGTAATGATGAGTATGCAATTTAAATATGAGAACTTAAAATATAACCGCATGAAACTTCAACAAATGAATAGAATATCCTGTCTTCGATCTAAAACAAGCTATCATATGATACATGTTTTTCATATTTGAAAATCACCGGTCTTTAACCGATTTATTCAATACTCATAATGCCTTTCTCTGTTAACCACAACACAATGTATAGTGGTTAACATGCTTTTTTAGCAGTTAATAGCATTGTGTATAAGTTTGAAAACGCCAGTTTGACTTGACATGCACATGGAAGCACATGAGAAGACAGAGAAGGACATTATGTGTATTTAAAAATTAGTTAAAATCTTAATAGAAAAGAAAAGGCCAAGGACCTAAAAATATTGAAAAATATGTATCAGAGAAGTTTGCCAACATTATAAACCCGGGAATCTAAGCCTACCGGATTTTGGGTCCAGGGGCCTAGACCTTTTTCCTCAAAATAAAATCCAACAACAAGTGTACTACTGAACTGTAGCAAGGTACTTACTACATGCTTACATATTGTTGTTCGGCTTCCAAATTCAAATAATGATGATTCTGACTTCACATGCCCAATTGCCCATTGATAAAAAAACACAAATTATGTTTTGCATGTGGGCTAACATTATTTATAATATATCTTGACAATTATTTGTTTTTTGCAATTTGCATTTCATAGTTTTATACCATATATCATGATGTTGATATATAAGATAGCAGAAAACATGCATTGCATTTCCACGGCCCATGGAATATACTAAAAAAAAGCCATCATATATCATATTACTGCAGTTGTACTATTTGAAAAGAGCTGGATATATGGAGGCTGAAGCACAAAACCAGCGGAAATTAGGCCTTCTAATCTTGTGTTTTAGCCGCGGGTAAATTGACCGCGGCTAAACCACATGTCTGTTTAGGCCATTTCAGATATGCATTTCAAATTTTACAATCTAGCATGTAGGTGTTGCGGATATGGAGTCCATTTTAGTAGGGTCTAGTTGTTATGTAGATCGGACGACAGCAATTGATGGAAACAGACGGTGGCACGCATGAAAATTAATAAACTTAAGTTGTTGTACCATATTTGATTTTTGTAAGCATTATATAAGATTCTTATCATATATATATATGGAAGAGACTATATAATTTACTCCCGAAGTGTACTAAGTTAGTTTCACCTTATGCAAAAGCAATAAATCATTTTTCGGAAAATCATCACTGTTCATCTTGATTTTCATGTTCTAAAACATGAATGGAAGATGCATGTATTTGTTACAATTTGTTGCTCATTTCTTTTTCCCATCGGGTACTCATATGCTTTGGAACTAGCGAAAGTGTCATGGACGCGCACGAGAAAAGTATCTACTTATACTCTTATACTCTAGCAGTCGAGCTATAAAGAATTGGAAACCATGATTCTATTTATTTTCCGGATACAGAGATAAAAAAAAGATGCTCATAAAACTATCTAAACACTGTCCAAAAATATTTGTCTCTTTCTCAATCTCTCATGTCTGAATGCATTGTATCTGGTGCGTCAGATAATAACTCGTTTTGAAGATCTTCTAGAAATGATTCGCCAACCTTTAAAAAAAAGTTTTGAATAAGAAAGAAAGGACAAACTTAATTAGTTCTCAAGAGCTTTCAAGAGATTAATCAACCTCGAAAAGGAAATGGTACAATTTTGGGACCATAACCATAAAAACTCTGTGCACCAAAGCAAAGGGCTTAGGAATATTCAAATTTTCAATTTCCTGCATCCAAATTTTTTTATTCAATTTGAAAAAAAAAATAGTTTTATGGTAGCGTCGGTCAAAACGAATATTTATCTATATACATTCTAATATTATTTTAAAGTTTGTGTCGATTCAAAACTATGCAGTTTATGCTTAAAATTAAGGTTGATAAAAAAAACTCTAACATGTTGAAACTAAGAGAGTTATGACAATTAGAAATAACTACTCTAACTTTGTTACAAAAATCTAAGAAGAATAGGTCAAAAACTAGGTTTATAAGACATTAATAATTTATTCAAAATGAAGAGATAAATATATACACAAGTAGGAAACGTTTCAAAATATAAATTGGGACCATACTTGGATCTTTTTGAAAGTGGTCCTAGATTTGGACTTAAATGATTAGCCAGATCACCAAAATGAATGTTGGATGGTAGTTAGGGGGGAAATATTTCATCCTTGACAAACCAAGATCCATTGTTTCAATTGTTCTTCAAGGACCACTTGGAAACTAAGACATCACCAAGGGGGGCCCTATCGATTTGGTCTTATCTCTACCTTTTTATTTTTCCTCTCTTTAGAAGCATCGATTTCCAATTGGTAAGATCTAGTGAGTTGTATAAGAAAGTACGTAATAGTGTGTCTACTATTTGAAAGACTAACCAAAGAAAGCAGCACATATTTAGCATCACAACTTCCCTATCCAAAATAAAATGTCGTCGGTTTGATTATGAAAAAGATCACATCTACAAAATAGAAAAAGAATATTACTGTTTGGAAGGACTAGATTATGCGTTGTACGGTTTTGATATCAATGTGGTTATTATCTCATCTAATTAATTAAGATATTTCTCCACCAAGTGAGATCGACTGTGAAAATAAAACGTTTATAAATAATATTCTTAATAGATGATATCACACAATATGATACAGGACACTTAACAACCTATTCTATATGGATTTGGAGGTGCATCCATCTAATATAAAACCAGGACATGGATATGGACATGGCCATATATATAATGTAAATCCTCAGTTCCATTGTACTTCCTGTATTTAAAATTTTAACACCAATAAATTTCTGTTTAAATCCCAAATTAGTTTCCTAAATTTTTTCCTATATTTTAAAAACCTTAACCAAATTCCCAAGCCCAACATACCCTAACCCATTTCCCTCCTCCAAAACCCGACCCTTACCCGCTCCCCTTTATTTCTTTCCCTCTCTTTCTTCTCATCTTTCCTCACCAACCTGACTCTTTCTTCCTCCTCTTTCGCAACGCTCCTCGCTAGACCCGGTCCTCCAACGACGAAGCTAACCCCCAACGTTCCCCTATGATCCCCTCGCAGTCCCCTCTATATCTCCACCTCTCTCTAAACAGTTCTCTCTTCCTCTCTTTAAAACTCTCTCCATATCTCTTGGTTCTCAATCACTCTCCCATTCTCCCTCATTCACCGGAGCACCTCACTGACCACCGACCAACCACCAACCACCAACACCCTCCTCCAAAACCTGCCAGCAACTCCCATGAACGACCAACGACGAGCCTCACCATCTCTACACCAACCGCAACCCCACGAGCCTCCACACCCAAACTCCATCACCACCTCACAGTCGGCGCCACCTCACTGGAGCCTACCGCTGCCAGCCGACGCCATCACCACCGTTGCCCTGCCTTCGACTGAGCTTCCCTCTTCTTCCAACCTCACGAACCCACCGAGCACCCCACTTCAACCATCCCTAGCACACTACCTCGTTCCCCTCACCGCCACTTCCTCTCTGTTGCCGTAGTCAAATTCCTTACCGTCATCGCCTTAGCATCACCGCCGGCCTCCTCCCTAATGTCGCCACTATTAGTGATATATGCCCTAGAGGCTATTATTGTATAGTACCAGATTGTATATTACATTTTGGAACCTTGGGATATGCACAGATATAATAACAGTCTTGCTCAAAATGATAGTACACTATCTGGTTTGATTCTTTCTTAATATGTGTATATGTTTCTTTTAACATATCGTTGATACATATTGATAGAGTCCTTAGGATATTTGCTTGACTACCAGCGTTGTGATGGCAGTCATACTAGTGGGGGCTGGATAGTCTATAAGAACATCCTTAAACTTATCCATAGTCATAGGATTATTGAGACATGGCATCGATACTACAGAGTAGACTAGTGTATACGCTTTTCATTCCAGCAGGAGAGATGACCTGTCCCACAGCTATTGGTATGTCGTACCGGAGATAGTATACAGGTGCTCATTGGGTTATGAGTTATACTGGACGTATTCGATGAGAACTGCTGGTTGGTATTATACCAATCGTCAGGTAGCAGTTCCCGGATGGCATGAGTACAGGTTAGTCCGTTGACTTGACATCACTATTCGTCTCAAGTGTGTTCCCACTGCACTTGGATTACTATCCTACCACGGCTCAAATGAGTCGTGCAAACAGGCAGTAGTTGGGTGCAGCCCCGAAGCACTTGGAGGCAGTAGGGGTTAGAAAGGATTCGTCTTTCCCGGTATTGGGGGTTGATATCGCGCTGTATTCGAAAAGCCATTATACAAAGTCCTTGGCCAGGGCAAGCAGATTTACTGGTAGGTACAACAGTAGTTTCTCAGGGTGTATTGGGCTTTACACTGGCACGACTTATTGCGCTATTAGGGGTCTAACGGTTACCAGCCCCTAGGCCCGATATGTGATACTCTTAAACGAACGGACCATACTGTACGGAGATTGTCATAGATAGGCTCAGTAGGAGTTCGGATGAGTTTGCTCATCGGATTTCTTATCAACAGAAACCTGGGTAGCCGTTACGTACAGCTAGTACCGCTGACGGACTTGTGGTTAAACCCACTGCCACCATAATGTCGAGTCTTTAGAGTCCCATACAGAGGGTTTCCCTGCTTTGGACGAAACGATGTAGAGGTCGTATGGTTTTACGGCAAGGTACCGATCATATATGTGTACTGGCTACACGGATGTTGTTCGGACGGATAATACTAGTGAGCTTTGGTGTAAGCCGGATTCTAGTATTATATTATTGATTATTATTATCTCATTGTATTCGTATTTTTCGGAATATGGATACAGGTATGTATATACGGTGAGGGTATTCTTGTAATTTCACAAGAGATGTTTCTAGAAGGGACACCTCATTATTTGGATTTATCTACTTTGGAAATAGATTAATGAGGTAGAAAATGGAGATATTTATGGCATGGAGTGAAGCATGGCTCATTTGATTTGTTTATTGGTTTGTGTTTCCTATTGAAGTATGGTTGTTATTTTCTATTGGAAATAATCCATGCTTCATGTGAGATGAATATGAGCCATACTACACTTGGCCAAGACTTAGCTCATTTGCTTTCTCTCTCCATTTTTCTCTCCTTCTTCTTCAAGACTTAAAACCTTCACATGAGTTGTGAATCATTAGGTCTTTTGAGATTAGATACTCCAATATACACTCTACTTCTTCTAAGATACCTAGATTAGCGAACTAGGTATCTTAGTTACCTCGGTTTAGAGGTTGGAGCTTGAAGCATAGACTCTCGGGTGGATCATCTTCGACACGAGGAGGCCGACGATCAAGCGCGATACGGATCTTCGAGGAGCTCAAGCTAAAAAGGAGAAGAAGACCCGAAGGACAAGAATCAAGGAGGTATAAACACTATCATAGTAGTTAAAACCTCCAAGTAGTATAACTAGTTAAGGTTTCTGTAAAGATCCTAAAGTTTAGGTCGGTGTTGTAAACTATGAAAATCGTTTTTTATAAATTCCGTCCCCCCACAAGTGCGTGAGATGTGCGACATCGACTTACAGTGGTATCAGAGACTACTAAATCTTAACTAGCTTATTAGCAAATGATTAGAACTTCGATCGACGAAAAATTACCCGAAATCACTTTTCCAAAACATGCTTGCTGTCGTTGTAACACCCGAGTTCATTTATACCAATTCCAGTTTCAGTATTTTACTTATCTATGGTCTATTCCTGATTTAGCGTGTTTGGGTGCGAATAGTACTTCACAGGTCACTGGGCATTCGACCCGACCCGCTTGCTTGAACCTGTGTAACTCTCATTTATAGGTTACTTTGACTTGTTACATGGACTAGTGCATTTCAAAAATTAGTATATACTGGTATTTGTCTTGTATCACATCTTTTGCATATAACAGTTTAAATCATGTAAAATAAATTAAAATATGTGTCATGGCCTGCTAAATACCCCTAAACCTGTTGTAGCGTCCTTGCATCGTGTTCTCGTCCCGTTCAGTGAAACGGATGTGTTTGGATGACTACGCGCACGTACGTGCGTCCGTTCTTGGGGGTATGATTTTTAATTGCAGAATCCTTCATTTCAATTTTTGGAACCTGCCTATATTTTTCTTATTTCAAATTCAAATTCTTGGACCCGACCCGGGCGCAATTCTGAAATATTTTGTTTTCCGCCAAATTCTATTTATTTCAAAATTACGTAAATCTGTTTTAAATATATTTTTTCAGCTTATGAAAATATTAACCAACGGTAGAGTATTTCTTATAAACCCATAAATCCTGTATAACTTTCCCCCCAACAGTTGCATGTCAAATCTTTCCAAATTTTTTCCTTCCACCAATCACCATTTTCCTTTTAACCCCTGGGCCCCATCTCTCCCTTTATTCCAGTGAAATCTTTCTCTAAAGTATTAAAATCCTTGCTAAAATCGTTCCAACTCAATTTCCTTTTCCACGAGCCAATCAGGACCCTCCTCTTTCCATCGCTGGGCCCCACCGATCCTCTCTCTCTCCTTTTCCCCTTTCTCTTTCTCCCTCTGCGACGCAACCATCTCTCTCTCTCTCTTCTCTTTCTCTCTCCTCTCGCGCTTTCTCTCTCTGCTCGCGATCACTGTGCATTACTCGACTCCCGTCACCGCCTCCCACTACGGTCACCTCCCTTCGTTCTTCTTCTTCGTTCTAAAACCCAGCGCCCACGAGATAACCCTAGCTTGCTTCGCCGACGCCGCCTCTGCCACCTCGTCGCCGCCTAAACCCCGACCTCGTCTCCTCTCTTCAACCTCCTCCACTTCTTCTCCTCGACACCAACCCCGGAACCTTAACCCCACCTACACACCCACGATCGCCTTCGCCCTCGAACCCATCACCGAGCAACCATGCTCCCGTCGCCTCCGATCCTCCACCCTCGTCGTCTTCCTCCTCAAACTCACCTTCATCCTCTCCTTCCTTTTTTCCTCCACCGGCACAGCCTATCTGCCTGTCCCCGGAAGCACAGAACCCACTTTGCAACTTCCTCCTCGCCCACGTCGCCGTTTCCGGTACCATCACCGCTGACCAGCCTCGTCGACGTCCCCTTGTCACCTTCTCCAACCGGAGCCAACTCCAGACCAGAACCCCCACACCCCGATCTCTTTCTTTCCTTTACCTTAAACCTTACCCCCCACTGCTTTGGCCGGAACCATCGCCTGAACCTTGCCGTCTATGGCCCGTCATCATCGTCATGTTCCCTGCCTCGCCTCGCCTCCCTTCTAAACCCAGAACACCTAACCCTAGTTCCCTATTCTTCTTCTTCTTCTTTCTTATTTCCTTCTTGATCTTGGTCTTTTCCCCGGTTATCGCCGGAACTCCGATCCCGTCGCCTCCGTGCACTTGTTATTGCAGCTACCCCATCGTCCTCCCTAACCCCAGTGCACCTCGATCCATATAGCAACCCACTTCCTCTCTCTTCTTCTTCTTTTCTTCTTTTCTTTTTCTTTCTTGATCTCGGTTCTTTTCTGGTGGTCGGCCGCCGGAGTCGTGCTGCTGCCGACAATCCGAGCAACCCTGTGGACGTTCCTAACCAGCGTGGTCACTCTCTTGCATTGCCTGGTTTTGTTCCGTATGCGCGAGCGTGCATCGAGACTGTTACCGACTTTGGACGCTGCGTACGCCTTCCTTTTGTGATCCGTTTAGGCAAATGAAACTTGCTACATGCTATTAAATATAATATATATGCTATTTGAATTTTTATATCCCCATTTGGGTACACAGTAAACCTGTAGTTTACATTTAATACCATGAGTTCCATTTAAAGTCTCGTTATATCATTTTAGATTCATAACTCGAACATATCAGGTTGCATCTAGATTCTATTATACATAGTATCCATGTTCATATTTAAATCTTTTAACAGTTATGTGCATAGCCCATAGTACCCCTTTATACCTTATACCTGTCGGACGGCTGTTCGCGTATTTATAACCTGATTTAAAGCCCATCGCATCTTTAGATTATTAAAACACTTTAACCTGATTCTAATATCCATATTGTTATACTGTAGTAAGTAATGTGCAACTATCCCTTAACACAGAATGATAACTGTGCATCGATATCATGTAATATGTACTTATCTGCTTATCAACTTACCTGATCTAGTTTATTACTCTGATAGTACTCATGCTTGTTCATTTATAATCTTGTTTATGTTAGTTTGATTATGACCACCCACATGACATCTTGTACACCCTGACGTGACTTGCTACACATATTACTTGACCTGACATGGTACCGTACACTCTTGACATGACATGACACCTATATACATTACTTGACCTGACCTGATGTACCATGGCTTTACCCGTTACCTGATCTTGTGTCTAATGCCAACAAACTTGACATGTAGTCCTCACGGACCGTTCCTGTTGTCTATCCAGACAAACCTGCTCTTACCTGATCCTGTGTTGGCATTAGTTCTTAATTACTGAATACCTGACTTGACATATAACTTGGGGGTATGGGGAAATCAATGATGAAATCCTGACTTGTAACTCGACAGCTACTCGCTTATACTGATCAGTTTTAGAGGTTAGGCCAGCCTTGGGATGCTGCTGCTGACATCATTCATCTGTACATATTTCCTGTTTTAGTTCTTAGCGGCATGTCTCGGATTCAGCCCGAAAATCTTGACCGTGGTCCCGGGTATGCACGGGATACTATTGAGTTACATCGATGATTCATCCAATTGATTTCAAAGACTTGAGAGTAGATAACCCAATAGAACAATTTAGTTTGCTCACTGCACACTACCATTCACTGCCCTGATTTACATTACTGTTACATCGGCTTTTCATTCATGCTTATATTTGCATTGCCTGTTATCCTGTTTATATTTTATTGCTTGATGACATGACGCGCTGACGTCTGGGTTTTGCATGGCCCAGATTCTTCTACCTTGTTGAAGACTGATCAGGAGTATTGCCGCTGTTAGACGAGCGGTGAAATTCCTGTCGGTATGTAGTTTCACTTCCAGGGTTTTTTTATTGTATCTTTGGCTTCCGCATATTGTTATTTCTTGACTCTTTCACTCTGGCTTATGGACATGTACTAGATAGTTAGTTTACTTTCCTGTTCATGATATCTCTACAGCCGTAATGTGACTGTGGAAGGATGTTTTCTATCCACAGGTAGCATGGTTGGCTATGTCACGTGCCCATCTTAGCGTACTCTGTGAAGCGGGGCGTGACATGGTTCTTTTGGTATCAGAGACATAGGTTAGTCGGGTTGATTCTTTTATAGTTGGGTATTGTACCCAATACACGAATCAGAATACCCGTGTTTAGGAAACATGTCCTGCCACCTAGCCGTTTTACCGTTTTTGAATCAAGTTCTTCCTGATTATATCTTTTACGATGTGCAAACTTCCTTTGCATATCGACTCGAAAACCTGATTCCTTGTTATCTCTAGGACTTTGGCGACTTGGGCGGAGTTATGTAATTGTGCCCATGAACTGCAGCATGGTTACAATGCGGTACTCTATTTAAGTAACTTGGAGTCCTGGTCTTGATTCACTTCCGTATTCCATGATCGTTATATTACCTTGCTTCTCTCGGTTTCATTGCTTACCAGTTATTGTTTCATCGCCAGCTTGAATCATGTTTACCGTGGTTAACCCTCTTCAGTATCTTGACTTCGGATGAAGTCATCTTGATATCTTACTCGTTCTTGTTTTCCTCGCGTTAGGATTATTCAATCCTGGTGCATTTCCTTGTTTGTTGTTGTCTTGGGAATGGGATTTCGCGGCACTTTTCACACTCATATTGATTGTATGGAAGGGAAGGTGTTTCTACAGATTCCCGGACATTCGGAAGTTGTTTGCTGGAGGAAGCAGTTCTGCCGGGCCAGTCAAGTTAGGGCTAGGCCGACAAACAAGGTTCTTTCGTCGATGGCAGTGGATAAGGAAGAAGCGCCGGCTATATTTGAGAGTTTCATGGAAGCGTGAAGACATATCAGGTTTACCGCCGAGGTGAGACGTGGAGTTCGCACTTGAACTTGTTTCTGGTGCAGCGCCAATCTCAAAGGGCATATTACCTGATGGCACCAGTGGAGTTGGAAGAAGTCAAGAAGCAGGTTGCCAAATTGCTGGAGAAGGAGTAGATTCGCAGCAGCACCTCACTTTGGAGAGCTCCAGTTCTTCTAGTAAAGAAGAAAGATGGCACAAGGAGGCTGTGCATCGAATGTCGAGAGTTTAAACCGGGTGACTATTAAGAACAGTACCCGATTCCTCGCATTGGCAACTTATGTGAGCAGCTAGGGGTACGAGGGTATTCTCGAAACTGGATTTGCGATCCGGATATCATCAGGTTCGAGTTAAAACATAAGATATTTGCAAGACAGCGTTCCGAACTCTGTATGGACATTACGAGTATTAGTGATGCCCTTCGGAGTAACAAATACACCGGCAATATTTATGGACTTGATGAACTGAATCTGTTCACTATTCTTAGACCAGTTTTAGTAATGGTCATTAAAGATATTCTGGTCTACTCGAGGAGTATTGAAGAGCATGCAGAACTCTTGAAGATCGCACTGCAGACATCGAGGCAAGGAAGATTGTATGCTAAGATGAACAAGTGTGAGTTTTGGCTTGAAGAAGTAAAGTTTTGGGGCATATCGTATCTGGAGATGGAATCGCCGTTGATTCGAAAGATTACAGCAGTTCGAGATTGGCCGATTCCGAAGAATGTTGCGAAGATAAGGAGCTTCTTGGACTGGTAGGTTATTATAGAAGGTTCGTGGGGAGTTTTTCTCGTTTGGCTGAGCCTCTGACCAAGCTTACGCACTAGGAAGTAACAATTGTGGGGACAAATAAGTGTGCGTCAGCTTTCGAGACGTTGAAACAGAGGTTGTTAACCACTCTTTTTTTAACCGTGCCAGACGATTCCGGAGGATTGGTGATTCACAGCGACGCATCTGGGAAAGGTTTGGGATGTGTTCTGATACAGCATGAGAAGGTTGTAGCTTACGCGTTGAGACAGTTGAAGACCCATGAGAAGAATTACTCAACTCTTGACTTGGAGCTTGCGGCTGTGATTTTCGCTTGAAATTTTGAGACACTACTTATTGGGCGAAAGGGGTCGAAATATTCACTGATCACAAAAGCCTAAAGTACGTGTTCGCTCAGAAGGAGCTAATTGCGAGACAGCGAAGATGGTTGAAGCTGATGGCTGACTACGATCTTGATCTTGAGTACCACCCGGGAAAGTTAAGGTTGTGCCGGAAGCGCTTAGTCGGTTGCCAGAAATTCTGATGTTGATTGCACCAAGGGGACTTATTGAAGACTTTCAGAGATTCGAATTGGAGATCGTGCTACCGCGTTCTTTGGGATAGATGATGCAACTGCAAGTACAGTCATCGTTGATCGGGGATATTGAAGCAGTGAAATCGCAGGACCCAAGATTGCAGAAGTTTCGAGAATAGGTTGAAGTTGGACTTCGAACGTGCTTAGTGATTCATGAAGATGGTTCGTTGTGATATTTGTTTGTGTGTGCCAATGGAGGTATTCGCGAAGAAATTATGAAAGAGGCGCACAGTTGCACGTATCCCGAACATCCAGGAGGCACGAAGATGTACCGAGATATACGACAACGTTTTGGTAGGAAGGCATGAAACAGGAGATTGCCTGTTTGTGGTAAAGTGCTTGGTGTGTCAGCAAGTTAAGGTTGAGCATCGAAGGATTCCTGGTTTATCGCAACCACTTCCGATTCCTCAGTAGGAGTGGGAACGCATAACCATGGATTAGTGAAGGCTTTACCGCGGAGTCCAAAGGGCAATAGTGCAATTGGGTAATTGTTGATCGTTTGACCAAAGCAGCTCACTTCATTCCTTTTCGGGTTGGTCAATCAACAGAGACTTTGGAGGAGCGGTGCATGCAGGAGATTGTAAGATTGCATGGAGTACCGGTAAGCATCGTGTCTGATCGTGACACTCGGTTCTTATCACACTTTTGGCGGAGTTTACAGGAAAGTTTGGGGACTCGATTGAAATTTAGCACAGCTTATCATCCTCAAACTGATGGCCAGTCAGAGAGAACGATCCAAACTCTTGAAGATATGTTGAGAGCGTGCAAGTTGGACTTCAAGGGTTCTTGGGAGGATCATCTACACTTAGTGGAGTATTCTTACAATGACAGTTTCCAGGAGACTATTAGGATGACTCCATTCAAGGCTTTATATGGTCGCATGTGTCGTTCACCTGTTGTTGGGACGGTGTCGGTGAACGAAGAGTGTTGGGACCACATTTGATTGTGCAAACAGTTGAAAAGGTTATTACTATCCGGAATCTTATGAAAGCAGCACAAGACCGACACAAGAGTTGGGCAGTTACATCGAGAAGACCTCTAGAGTTCTCCGTTGGTGATTTAGTATTCTAGGAGATGTCACCGACTAGAGGGGTGATCCGTTGCAGAAGCCGAGGAAAGTTTTGACCTCGATTCATTGGACCTTTTAAGATTTTGGGGCGTTTTGGAGAAGTGGCGCATCGTTTGGTGTTACCGCAATCTTTGGAGAATGTTCACGACGAGTTTCTTGTATCTCAACCCCGTAGATATGCTCGAGAGGAAATACATGTATTGGATCTTTCGGAGATGACTGTACGAGAAGATTTAACCTTTGAGGAGCGACCGAGGTCAATTGTAGATCGAAGAGAAAGGTTCTTAAGAACGAGGTTATAACTGTTGTACTTGTTTTCTTGAAGTAATCGCTCACTTGGAGAATCAACTTGGAAACGAGAAGATGAAGTCCGACAGAAGTTTTCCTATCTATCTTTTTAGTTTCTTGATTGATTATCCTTTCTTGTTCTTGGAATTTCGAGGACGAAATTCTTTTGTAGTTGGATATAATGTAACACCCGAGTTCATTTATACCAATTCCAGTTTCAGTATTTTACTTATCCATGGTCTATTCCTGATTTAGCGTGTTTGTGTGCGAATAGTACTTCACAGGTCAGTGGGCATTCGACCCGACCCGCTTGCTTGAACCTGTGTAACTCTCATTTATAGGTTACTTTGACTTGTTACAGGGACTAGTGCATTTCATAATTTAGTATATACTGGTATTTGTCTTGTATCACATCTTTTGCATATAACAGTTTAAATCATGTAAAATAAATTAAAATATGTGTCATGGCCTGCTCGATACCCCTAACCCTGTTGTAGCGTCCTTGCATCGTGTTCTCGTCCCGTTCAGTGAAACGGATGTGTTTGGATGACTACGCGCACGTACGTGCGTCCGTTCTTGGGGGTATGCTTTTTAATTGCAGAATCCTTCATTTCAATTTTTGGAACCTGCCTATATTTTTCTTATTTCAAATTCAAATTCTTGGACCCGACCCGGGCGCAATTCTGAAATATTTTGTTTTCCGCCAAATTCTATTTATTTCAAAATTACGTAAATCTGTTTTAAATATATTTTTTCAGCTTATGAAAATATTAACCAACGGTAGAATATTTCTTATAAACCCATAAACCCTGTATAACTTTCCCCCCAACAGTTGCATGTCAAATCTTTCCAAATTTTTTCCTTCCACCAATCACCATTTTCCTTTTAACCCCTGGGCCCCATCTCTCCCTTTCTTCCAGTGAAATCTTTCTCTAAAGTATTAAAATCCTTGCTAAAATCGTTCCAACTCAATTTCCTTTTCCACGAGCCAATCAGGACCCTCCTCTTTCCATCGCTGGGCCCCACCGATCCTCTCTCTCTCCTTTTCCCCTTTCTCTTTCTCCCTCTGCGACGCAACCATCTCTCTCTCTCTCTTCTCTTTCTCTCTCCTCTCGCGCTTTCTCTCTCTGCTCGCGATCACTGTGCATTCCTCGACTCCCATCACCGCCTCCCACTACGGTCGCCTCCCTTCGTTCTTCTTCTTCGTTCTAAAACCCAGCGCCCACGAGATAACCCCAGCTTGCCTCGCCGACGCCGCCTCCGCCACTTCGTCTCCGCCTAAACCCCGACCTCGTCTCCTCTCTTCAACCTCCTCCACTTCTTCTCCTCGACACCAACCCCGGAACCTTAACCCCACCTACACACCCACGATCGCCTTCGCCCTCGAACCCATCACCGAGCAACCATGCTCCCGTCGCCTCCGATCCTCTACCCTCGTCGTCTTCCTCCTCAAACTCACCTTCATCCTCTCCGTCCTCTTCTCCTTCGCCGGCACAGCCTATCTTCCTGTCCCCGGCAGCACAGAACCCACGCCTGCAACTTCCTCCTCGCCCACGTCACCGTTTCTGGCACCATCACCGCTGACCAGCCTCGTCGACGTCCCCTTGTCACCTTCTCCAACCCGAGCCAACTCCAGACCAGAACCCCCACACCCCGATCTCTTTCTTTCCTTTACCTTAAACCTTAGCACCCACTGCTTTGGCCGGAACCATCGCCTGAACCTTGCCGTCTATGGCCCGTCATCGTCGTCATGTTCCCTGCCTCGCCTCACCTCCCTTCTAAACCCAGAACACCTAACCCTAGTTCCCTCTTCTTCTTCTTCTTCTTCTTTCTTGATCTTGGTCTTTTCCCCGGTTATCGCCGGAACTCCGATCCCGTCGCCTCCGTGCACTTGTTATCGCAGCTACCCCATCGTCCTCCCTAACCCCAGTGCACCTCGATCCATATAGCAACCCACTTCCTTTCTATTCTTCTTCTTTTCTTCTTCTTTCTTGATCTCGGTTCTTTTCTGGTGGTCGCCCGCTGGAGTCGTGCTGCTGTCGACAATCCGAGCAACCCTGTGGACGTTCCTAACCAGCGTGGTCACTCTCTTGCATTGCCTAGTTCTGTTCCGTACGCGTGAGCGTGCATCGAGACTGTTACCGACTTTGGACGCTGCGTACGCCTTCCTTTTGGGATCCGTTCAGGCAAGTGAAACTTGCTACATGCTATTAAAATTAATATATATGCTATTTGAATTTTTATATCCCCATTTGGGTACACAGTAAACCTGTAGTTTACATTTAATACCATAAGTTCCATTTAAAGTCCCATTATATCATTTTAGATTCATAACTCGAACATATCAGGTTGCATCTAGATTCTATTATACATAGTACCCATGTTCATATTTAAATCTTTTAACAGTTATGTGCATAGCCCATAGTACCCCTTTATACCTTATACCTGTCGGACGGCTGTTCGCGTATTTATAACCTGATTTAAAGCCCATCGCATCTTTAGATTATTAAAACACTTTAACCTGATTCTAATATCCATATTGTTATACTGTAGTAAGTAATGTGCAACTACCCCTTAACACAAAATGATAACTGTGTATCGATATCATGTAATATGTACTTATCTGCTTATCAACTTACCTGATCTAGTTTATTGCTCTGATAGTACTCATGCTTGTTCATTTATAATCTTGTTTATGTTAGTTTGATTATGAGCACCCACATGACATCTTGTACATCCTGACGTGACTTGCTATACATATTACTTGACCTGACATGGTACCGTACACTCTTGACATGACATGACACCTATATACATTACTTGACTTGACCTGATGTACCATGGCTTTACCCGTTACCTGATCTTGTGTCTAATGCCAACAAACTTGACATGTAGTCCTCACGGACCGTTCCTATTGTCTATCCAGACAAACCTGCTCTTACCTGATCCTGTGTTGGCATTAGTTCTTGATTACTGAATACCTGACTTGACATATAACTTGGGGGTATGGGGAAATCAATGATGAAATCCTGACTTGTAACTCGACAGCTACTCGCTTATACTGATCAGTTTTAGAGGCTAGGCCAGCCTTGGGATGATACTGCTGACATCATTCATCTGTACATATTTCCTGTTTTAGTGCCTAGCGGCATGTCTCGGATTCAGCCCGAGAATCTTGACCGTGGTCCCGGGTATGCACGGGATACTATTGAGTTACATCGATGATTCATCCAATTGATTTCAAAGACTTGAGAGTAGATAACCCAATAGAACAATTTAGTTTACTCACTGCACACTACCATTCACTGCCCTGATTTACATTACTGTTACATCGGCTTTTCATTCATGCTTATATTTGCATTTCCTCTTACCCTGTTTATATTTTATTGCTTGCTGACATGACGCGCTGATGTCTGGGTTTTGCATGGCCCAGATTCTTCTACCTTGTTGCAGACTGATCAGGAGTATTGCCGCTGTTAGACGAGCGGTGAAGTTCCTGTCGGTATGTAGTTTCACTTCCAGAGTTTTTTTTATTGTATCTTTGGCTTCCGCATATTGTTATTTCTTGACTCTTTCACTCTGGCTTATGGACATGTACTAGATAGTTAGTTTACTTTCCTATTCATGATATCTCTACAGCCGTAATGTGACCGTGGAAGGATGTTTCCTATCCACAGGTAGCATGGTTGGCTATGTCACGTGCCCATCTTAGCGTACTCTGGAAAGCGGGGTGTGACAGTCATTTTTCAAAATTGTTCGAAAAATTATTTTAGTGACCTTAAAAATACATGCAAGCATTTCTAAAAACAAGAAATTTTTTTGAGATCCTAATCCCTTAACTAGTCCGCAGAACCGCGGCCAAACATGCCATTTGTTCGCGGATCCGCCGCCGAGTTAAGGCCGATTCACTCACAGTTTTTCCTATGGGTCTTGTCTTTGGAATTAATTTTTTTGGCATATTTGGTTTCTGCCCAGATTTGTTTGTGTACTGGTTATGTATGGGGTAGACACGGAAAATGATTATCGATCGAAATTCTAAGTTCTTGACTAATCAGTGATTCTGTATTTGTATATGTATTGCTAAACGTCTGCTAATTGCTATATGTCGATTAGTGGGGGTTGCACATATCTGTATCTTGATGATGGTTTGTGTATATGAAGTATTGGATCATCGTGAATGAATAGCCGGGGGATATGAGAAGAGTGTTATTTTCTTTCATTCATGTAAATTTGTAAATTGATATAATATTCTTTTGTGAGGCACATCCGGGTTGAGGTTGTAGCCACCGTTGTATTATTTCATTTACATTTTCTTACACCTAGGATAGACCCAAGAAGGGGTGCACAAACTACCGGGTTCTTGAAGTGCTGAGTGGCCTACTCATTTCATTGAGGGAGGTTGCTTCACTTCAGGAATTTCGCGGGTAGTTTGCCGCACCCATAGGGGTCTATAGTGGAGTTGGCTATTCATTACGACCGTGGAATCCGTCTTTCGTTCTAAGCTAAAATGAATCACGAAAATTCTAGTATATCCAATATATTCATCTTTGTATCTGTGATCTGGAAGGCCTATTATTGCGTGAGACGAATGGCTATATATAATAGACGTTCCTTATGTTTTGCACCCGCGTTAGTCCAGCCTCCGCTCTGCCGTTAGTTAAGTAACCTAACGGTGCATGACAGGGCCCCATGGCGAATACGGATGGCATAAGCGCACGTTTTATTTTCGTTTCATTCTGCAATGATAGGATTAAATGATGGGACTGTAGGGTGTTTTTCGTCACCCCATTGAGATGGGAATACGCGCGCGCTTGTCAGGCGTACTACAGATTCCCCCTGCCTAGAGTAGGCTGGGGTTTATTGATTGTGGGGATCCGAATCTCCGGCAGCCGCGGACTAAGCTGCCGTTAATTACCCCTCGCATTTGGAGCGAAGGAACCTCCGATTTGACGGGTTAAACTGGTCATGCGAACTCAATATGCAGTGTGTTGGTGTGTGTGTATTTTTTCTTTGTTTTATTCCACTTGTAAAAAGAGATATATAAATATATATATATATATATTTTCTATATATGAAAACGAAAATAAATAAGTAGATAAATATTTGGAGATTTTTTTTTTTTTAAATATATATTTTTTTATTTTAAAATATTATTTATAATTTATTTTTATTTATTTAATATTTTTTTTAAATAAAAAAAGGGACTAAATAAAGAAAAGAAGAGAAGAAAATAATTATGTTTTTATTTTAATTTTTCAAAATATTATTTATAATTTATTTTTATTTATTTAATATTTATTTATTTTTATTTTAAATAAAAAAGGAAGGAAGAAAGAAGAAAAGAGAATTTTATTTTTATTTTATTATATATATATATATATTTTTAAATGGGGTTCACATGCTAACATGTGACCACTCATGTGAGGGGGTCACATGTTAAACATGTGACCCGGCCACATGCTAACATGTGACCCCTCATGTGAGGGGGTCACATGTTAAACATGTGACCCGGCCACATGCTAACATGTGACCCCTCATGTGAGGGGTTTGCATGTGACCACAACAATTTTTTTTTTTTTTGAAACGTGGAGTTCAACTCCAAAATAATTTTATATGGCTAAAAAAATGTAATGTGGAGTTAAACTCCCCAAAAAAAAGGTATTTTTTGTGGAGTTAAACTCCAAAAGAATTTCTGTAGTGGAGTTAAACTCCAAAAGAATTTTATTTATGGAGTTGAACTCCAAAAGATTTTATTTGTGGAGTTGAACTCCAAAGAATTTTACTGTGGAGTTAAACTCCAAAAGAATTTTTGTAGTGGAGTTGAACTCCAAAATAATTTTCCTGATGGTGGAGTTGAACTCCAAAAGAATTTTATTTGTGGAGTTAAACTCCAAAAGATTTTCTCCTTTCTCCTTTGAGAAAAAACCCAAAATGGGTTCTCTTGAAACTCCAAGATCTAGATCTTGGATGATAAAAAAAGAGACCCTTTTTCTTCTCTTGATGGAATTTTTGGAGATGGATTTGTGGTAAAACTTTATTTAGTTTTTAAAAAAAGGAGAGCTAAGCTCTTGATTTATTTTGAAAATAAAAAGAAAGAGGAAGAACTTGAAAAGGAGAGAGTGGAGGAACAAACCCTAGTTTTTGAGGGAATGAAAAAAGTGTTCTTATTATTCATCATCATGTTGCCTTTTATAGGCTTACACATTTACATATAGCCCCTTGGGCTTTTCAAAATGGCTTTTTGCCTATCCCATGGCTTATGTGTCATTTGTTTTTGCACATAAGCCATGAGCTTACAAAAATTTGGCTTTATACCCATTTTGCATACATTCATGCACAAAAATTACATAAAAATTATTTGTTACATGATTTTTGTTGTTGGCATGGAGGAGGCTGGCCGCGGGCTCGACTTGGGCATGGGCCCGCTTGACCTGGGCTTGGGCCCACCTGGCTTGGGGTTGACCTTGACTTTGACTCGGTCAACGGGGGTGTAAATTTTTACCCCAACAAAGTGCCCCCCATCAATAAATGCACACATCATATATGGGTCGTGTGCATGAAATTGATGGATTTTCTTTCACGTGGAGGCGACTTGCTTTGGTTCCCACTTTTTGGGACGCGCTGCCCTTTTTACGACATGGACGGTCGACGCTTGACGCGTCTCCGAGACGGAGTGTCCGTGATAGACGTTTCCCTGACCCGGAATGATTTGGTTCCCGATTTGTGGGGAGCCCGCACTGCCTGTTTTACGACATGGACGGTCGACGCTTAACGCGTCTCCAAGACGGAGTGTCCGTGGTAGACGTTTCCCTGACCCGGAGTGATTTGGTTCCCGATTTGTGGGAAGCCCGCACTGCCCGTTTTACGACATGGACGGTCGACGCTTAACGCGTCTCCGAGACGGAGTGTCCGTGGTAGACGTTTCCCTGGCCCGGAGCGATCTGGTTCCTGCTTTGTAGGAAGCCTGCACTGCCCTTTTTGCGACATGGACGGTCGACGCTCTGATCCGGAGCGATTTGGGTTCCTAATTTGCGGGAGCCTGCACTGCCCTTTTTGCGACATAGACGGTCGACGCTCTGATCCGAAGCGATTTGGTAGACGTGTCCCCGGCACGGAATGTCGCTGTTGGACGTTTCCCTAATGCGGAGTGCCTGTGTTGGACGTTTCCCCGATGCAGAGTGTCGCTTGCTGACGTGTCCCCGACACGGAGTGTCGGGTTGACTTTTCCCCGGCATGGAGTGTCGCTGATCGACTTTTCCCAGGCGCGGAGTGTCGCTGGTAGACGTTTCCCCGAGATGGAGTGCCTGTGGTAGGACGTTTCCCCGAGACAGAGTGCCTGTGGTAGGGCGTTTCCCCGATACGGAGTGCCTGTTGTAGGGCGTATCCCTGAGACGGAGTGCCTGTGGTAGGACGTATCCCCGAGATGAAGTGCCTGTGGTAGGACGTTTCCCCGAGACGGAGTGCCTGTGGTAGGACGTATCCCCGAGACGGAGTGCCTGTTGTAAGACGTATCCCCAAGACGGAGTGCCTGTGGTAGGACGTATCCCCGAGACGGAGTGCCTGTGGTAGGACGTTTCCCCGAGACGGAGTGCCTGTTGTAGGACGTATCCCCGAGACGGAGTGCCTGTTGTAGGACGTATCCCAGAGACGGAGTGCCTGTTGTAGGACGTTTCCCCGAGACGGAGTGCCTGTGGTAGGACGTATCCCCGAGACGGAGTGCCTGTGGTAGGACGTATCCCCGAGACGGAGTGCCTGTGGTAGGACGTATCCCCGAGACGGAGTGCCTGTGGTAGGACGTTTCCCCGAGACGGAGTGCCTGTGGTAGGACGTATCCCCGAGACGGAGTGCCTGTGGTAGGACGTTTCCCCGATGCGGAGTGTCGCCGGTTGACGCAGAGGTCGATGTTGGAATTGGTTGGTTTGATTTGAGTTGACATCAGCATCGCTGTACTGGAATATGGTACCAGGAGCGAATCATCATCTGTCTTTGAGAGGATTTGGGAATTGGGGTTTTTGTTTGGCATCTGCATTGCAGCACTGGAATAATGCCAGGAGCCACTCATCATTTGCCCCGGGAGAATTTGGATTTGGTTTTTTTTCGTTTGGCATCTGCATTGCTGCACTGGAATAATGCTAGGAGCAACTCATCATGTGCCCCGAGAGAATTTGGATTTGGTTTGTTTGGCATCTGCATTGCTGCACTGGAATCATGCCAGGAGCAACTCATCATGTGCCCCGAGAGGATTTGGGAATTGGTGGCTTAGGAGACAGGTTTAGATCCCTATCACCTAAGGCTTTTCAATTTTATGGGCTGTGAGGGTCCCATAAAAGCATTTTCTCCCTACGGGTCATAAGGATCCCGCAGGTGTATTTTCTCCTTAGGAGTCGTGGGGACTCCTAAGTGTGTTGCTCCTTTGTGAGTCGTAGGGATCTCACGCGGGAATTTTCTCCTCACAAAGTCGAGAGGACTTTGCGAGTGCATTTCATTTCTTTTTTTTTACGGGTTTGCGCCCTTTCGGGTTTTCACAAACTCGCCGGCAGTCCTGCTGTTTTTACTCAAGGAGCCCTTTCGGGTTTTCATCCGTGCCCGTTTTGCTTGTGGACATACCGTTCTTCTTTTTTTTCTCTTTTTTTTTGGAGAGATCGGGATTGTTTTACGCCCGTGGATTGTATACGGTTTTGCAGGATGTATGATCCAGACCGTAGGGCCGGAAAAAAAAATTGGGACATTGTTGGCGTCTGCATCGCTGCACTGGAATATGATACCAGGAGCGACTCATCATTCGCCGTTGGGGATTGGGATTTGGAATTTGGTTGGCGTCTGCATCGCTGCACTGGAATATGGTACCAGGAGCGACTCATCATTCGCCACTTGGGGATTGGGGAGCGATTGCTTAGGAGACAGGTTTGGATCCCTATCACCTAAGACTTTTCAATTTTATGGGCCGTGAGGGTCCCATAAAGGTTTTTCTCCCTGCGAGTCGTAAGGACCCCGCAGGTGTATTTTCTCCTTAAGAGTCGTGAGGACTCCTAAGTGTGTTTTTCCTTGGTGAGTCGTAAGGATCTCACGAAGGTTTGTTCTCCT
This sequence comes from Agapanthus africanus, assembly GCA_030015575.1. Taxonomy (NCBI): domain Eukaryota; kingdom Viridiplantae; phylum Streptophyta; class Magnoliopsida; order Asparagales; family Amaryllidaceae; genus Agapanthus; species Agapanthus africanus. The sequence continues at coordinate 551,013,774 of JASDDO010000031.1, forward strand.
CATGCATCGTGAGGACACATGAGTGGGTCTTTCCAATGAAGCATAATTGCAAAGGCGGAGACCAGCCGCGTAACTGGTGGTTGCGGTGGGGCATGGGTATGCTGAGAATTATTTGAGCCCGTGGATTGTATACGGCAGTCAATTTGGGGACTAGCCGTAGGGCCGAAAGAATTTTGGAAAATTGGATTTTTGTTTGGCGTCTGCATTGCTGCACTGGAATAATGCCAGGAGCAACTCATCATCCGCCCTTGTTTTTTTTGTTATTTTTTGTTTTTTTTTGTTTTTGTTTTTGTTTTTACCGCGATTTCTCTATCATTTCAGCTTTTCTTATCGCGAAGGTCGCGATTGCCCTATCATTTCGGCTATTTATTCGCGGTTGCCCCATCATTTCGGCTTTATTTTCATTTTTATTTTTACTCGCTGATTTTTATTGCGAGTTGCCCCATCATTTCGGCTTTTCTTTATTTTTCTTTTATTTACACATTTTTTTTATTTACATTTTTTTTTACATTCCCAGTTTAACGACTTAGAGGTCGATTGTTCCCAGTTTAATGACGTGGTGGTCGACTGTGTTCAGAGAAAGGCAGATGTCTGAGAGAATTAGTTTCACGAAGAACTTCGGTCTCCGTTTGTATGAAATTGGCGGTCGTATCTTGACTGTTTACTAACACGCCTGGGGACAATGATATTTCTCCCGCCTTGTATTATTTCTCGACCCAATCCTTGAAGATGCAACAGTCTTCAATAGTGTGCCCCAGCACTCGGTGGTATGGGCAAAAGTTGGGATGATCAGTCTTGTTCGCTTCACTTAGCCTTTTCGGTTCTGGTAGCCGCAGGCCATTCTTCAGAGCATCTTTAAAAATTTTGTGGATCTTGTCCCTTCGGAATGAGTAGACCTTATTTCTTCTTTCCTCCAAAGTTGGCTCTCGAGACTGGTCAGTTTTTGCTCCGCCCGTTCTCTGCTTATTTGGAGAATTGGTGATGTTAGAACTTCCGCCTTTTCGGTTGTCGTCCCCCCAAGGTTTCGGTCTGTTTGTGAACTGAAGATCCTGAGCGGACTCGTGCTTTGAGCGTTCTAACGTTTGGACCTTTTTAGTCAGCTCTTGGAATGTTTTGAGACCCGCGTTACATAGAAACGGGGCCATCCAGTTGTTGAGATTTCCGACAAGGAGACTGACAGATTGGTCCTGCTCTATCGGCGATTCGCATTTGACGGAGAGATTACGCCATCGGGTTATAAAATCCGTGCTGCTTTCGTCGCTCTTGGGCTTGGTCCTTACGAGCTCGGCAATGGTAATCTTTTCGCTGACGCTCATGAACCTCTGCCGAAACAGAGACTCCATTTGGACAAAAGTTGTGACGGAGCCATCCGGTATGCTCGCGTACCAGTCGAAAGCAACATCGGTCAGGCTATTAACGAACTGGCGGAGGAGAAGCGCATCATTGCCCCCAGTATTCCCGCATGAGGCTTTGAAGTGGGCGATGTGCTGATTCGCATTTCCCGTCCCATCGAATCTTCCGAATTTGGGGATGACATAGCCGCTAGGGAATTCCACCAGATCATACTGAGCAGGATATGGTCTCCCACTACTACTGATATCTTTTTGCGCTTCGGCTTCGGCCACCAATGTTTTGACTTTGCTGGCAACCAAATCCATGATTTGATCTTGAGTTAGCGGCCTACTGTCATCGGTAGCCAAGACATTTCCCGAGATAGGATGCGACTGATTTTCATGTAGTTCGCCCACTTGTGGATTTGAGGGAATAGGCGTCGGCTGCTTTGGGACACCACTTCCCGGTTCACGAGCAGAGCCCTCCACTTGATTGGGCGGCTGAGAGGCAAGTCGGGCCGTGAGTTGCATCACTACATTCGTCAAGTCATCGATTTTGGAGTAGAGTTTGGCAATCTCCTTGTCTTTGTTTCTGAGCTGCTTTCGGAGCTCTTGAAGCAGCTCTTGCTCCGCGGTCCTGGGGCGGAAAGCCGGCTCTTCTCCGCTTTCCGAGCTCGACTCCTCATGGACCGAAGGGTCTTTCTGCCTATCATCCTCATCGAGAGGGTCTTCATCACCCAGCAGAGGTGGCTGTTCTTGGGAAGCGGCCACCACATTCAAGCCAGATTGGATTTGAGATGTAGTGGCTCCGTTCTTGCTCTTGCTGCGCGTGCCCACCATGTAGACAGTGTGGACCTCATATCCAGTCATCTCTTTCTCATTGGCGGGGAGCTTAGAGAAAGCACCCGATCGAGCAGTTGTTGAGGGTACCGTTGGAGCTTGCTCGAAACGCCTTACAGCTTTGTTGGTGTCGATGGCCTTGCCCCCAGCTGGGGCCATGGAGAGTCGTTCGGGAATGGACTTGCGCTTGGGCTGAGGTGCCCTCACGACCACCACATTTGGTCTCCTGCCTTTCGAGACCGGTTTGTCTGCCACCGGGGCCTGAGGAGCTGGGATGGCGCCAAGTGGCATAAACAGTGGCTCCTCCCATTGTCGCCCGAGACTGGCCGGAAGGACCGTCCTGGAGTCTATCTTCATCGTGTAGGAGACAGGAGCTGAGTTCATCATCGAAGACATCGTCGGAAGGTGATTGCTTGAAAATCTGCATGAAAAAGTATTATTTTAGTATAAATATAGACATGTAAATTGATTGAGTTCGCATGAACGTTTAACCCGAAATATGGGAGGAGAGATTGGTCCCACCGGGCGTGCCAGAATCTGTAGGGTGTTTTTCGTCACCCTATTGAGATGGGAATACGCGCGCGCTTGTCAGGCGTACTACAGATTCCCCCTGCCTAGAGTAGGCTGGGGTTTATTGATTGTGGGGATCCGAATCTCCGGCAGCCGCGGACTAAGCTGCCGTTAATTACCCCTCGCATTTGGAGCGAAGGAACCTCCGATTTGACGGGTTAAACTGGTCATGCGAACTCAATATGCAGTGTGTTGGTGTGTGTGTATTTCTTCTTTGTTTTAATCCACTTGTAAAAAGAGATATATAAATATATATATATATATATATATTTTCTATATATGAAAACGAAAATAAATAAGTAGATAAATATTTGGAGATTTTTTTTTATTTTTAAAATATATATTTTTTTATTTTAAAATATTATTTATAATTTATTTTTATTTATTTAATATTTTTTTAAATAAGAAAAGGGATTAAATAAAGAAAAGAAGAGAAGAAAATAATTATGTTTTTATTTTAATTTTTCAAAATATTATTTATAATTTATTTTTATTTATTTAATATTTATTTATTTTTATTTTAAATAAAAAAGGAAGGAAGAAAGAAGAAAAGAGAATTTTATTTTTATTTTATTATATATATATATATATATTTTAAATGGGGGTCACATGCTAACATGTGACCCCTCATGTGAGGGGGTCACATGTTAAACATGTGACCCGGCCACATGCTAACATGTGACCCCTCATGTGAGGGGGTCACATGCTATGCATGCATGTGACCCGGTCTGGTCACATGCTTGGCATGTGACCACAACAATTTTTTTTTTTTTTTTTTTGAAACGTGGAGTTCAACTCCAAAATAATTTTATATGGCTAAAAAAATCTAATGTGGAGTTAAACTCCCCCAAAAAAGGTATTTTTTGTGGAGTTAAACTCCAAAAGAATTTCTGTAGTGGAGTTAAACTCCAAAAGAATTTTATTTGTGGAGTTGAACTCCAAAAGATTTTATTTGTGGAGTTGAACTCCAAAGATTTTTACTGTGGAGTTAAACTCCAAAAGAATTTTTGTAGTGGAGTTGAACTCCAAATAATTTTCCTGATGGTGGAGTTGAACTCCAAAAGAATTTTATTTGTGGAGTTGAACTCCAAAAGAATTTTATTTGTGGAGTTAAACTCCAAAAGATTTTCTCCTTTCTCCTTTGAGAAAAAACCCAAAATGGGTTCTCTTAAAACTCCAAGATCTAGATCTTGGATGATAAAAAAAGAGACCCTTTTTCTTCTCTTGATGGAATTTTTGGAAATGGATTTATGGTAAAACTTTATTTAGTTTTTAAAAAAAGGAGAGCTAAGCTCTTGATTTATTTTGAAAATAAAAAGGAAGAGGAAGAACTTGAAAAAGAGAGAGTGGAGGAACAAACCCTAGTTTTTGAGGGAATGAAAAAGTGTTCTTATTATTCATCATCATGTTGCCTTTTATAGGCTTACACATTTACATATAGCCCCTTGGGCTTTTCAAAATGGCTTTTTGCCTATCCCATGGCTTATGTGTCATTTGTTTTTGCACATAAGCCATGAGCTTACAAAAATTTGGCTTTATACCCATTTTGCATACATTCATGCACAAAAATTACATAAAAATTATTTGTTACATGATTTTTGTTGTTGGCATGGAGGAGGCTGGCCGCGGGCTCGACTTGGGCATGGGCCCGCTTGACCTGGGCTTGGGCCCACCTGGCTTGTGGTTGACCTTGACTTTGACTCGGTCAACAGGGGTGTAAATTTTTATCCCAACAGGGACCACATTAATATTGTTTAATGCAAAGAAAACAATCTAAAGTTGAATCGTTGGAACAATTTCAAAACCACCCGTTTTTTTTTTGAAAAATAACTTTTTAATGCGGAGCCTAAACCACTCATTTTAAAAGCTATCGTGGTTCCTTCGACTATATCAAGTTCATTATGTTCACGGTTTCACCAAAACCAGCCGTAACCCTCCGCCATTTCAGATGGGTATTCAGTAGTATTCAAGCTATGTATTTTGACTTTCGCCAAGGCATAGTGATTGGTAGCTGCTGGGTATTCATCTATAGCATAGATAGATGCGTTAATTTAGGACTGTCGTACAGCTATTTTGGCCTTCGTCATGGGTTTGTACGGATGGGTTCAAATTAACCTGGACAATGACGGGTAGAACTTGACTTGCGTCTTATGATCTGTTGGCCTTCGTCAAGGTCATAAGCGCCTGGGGCAAAAATCCATATCGGGAGTTTCAAAAGAAAAGGAAACTTGCTAGTTTTGCATACCATCTGGAGTGTGATGATTTTGGTAGGATTCCTTCAAGGTTGTCACACGATGATATTTCGATCCCGATTCCACCGTGAGTTTTGTTACTCCTAGGGAGAGTTTTTCACTAAACAATCAATACTATAAACTAAGTACGTGCCTAGAATGGTGTTAGCAGGGCTAAGCCTCCAGAGAAAAAAGGTTATGTAATTAAGGAATGTTCTCCGTCGAAAGACGCGACCGGGACATTGGGACGTCCGGCCTGAACTTTGGAGGCAGATGCTATTTGGTTTTATCTGTCCACCTCTTCGAAGATACCAAGTTGATTTATGGCACCGTGTATCGGAGGTTTGGATAGATGCGGTCGTTATAGCAGACTTTGTCAGATTCCCCCTCGTTTACGAGCGGTTTTTTGATTGTGAGGACGCTCTTCCCTGCAGGCGCAAGCCCCTATAGTTAATTACACTACCGCATCACGGTAACTACTTTCTCCTTCTCCAGATGGTCACTTCGTGTCGTGTGTGTTTGTTTAGTTTTTGGTTGCCCGTGGATTGTATACGGAGACTAATTTATGTTGTCGCCCGTAGGGCGTGGATTAGTCCAAATCCGTATTTCCTTAAATTTGGGTTTGGGTTGGTTTAAGGATCGTTAATATTGTTTTAGATTAAGATCAACTCAAACGTTTGTTGAGGATACGTTAGTCTAATTTTAGACTAAGATCTACTCAACAGGATTTTCTTTAGTTTATAGAGACATCGCGGTCCATTGGGTTTAAGGACATCATAGTCCATAGTTTAAAGACGTCATAGTCTATAGAGTTTAGTTTAGGGACATTGCGGTCCATTGGGTTTAAGGACATCGTAGTCCATGAGTTTAAGGACCTCATAGTCCGTAAGGTTTAGAGACATCGTAGTCTGTATGGTTTAAAGACATCATAGTCTGGTTTAAAGACATCGTAGTCTGTAGTTTAAAGACAACATAGTCTATAGGGTTTAAAGACATCATAGTCTGGGAGGTTTAAAGACATCATAGTCTGTATGGTTTAAAGACATCATAGTCTGGTTTAAAGACATCATAGTCTGTATGGTTTAAAGACATCATAGTCTGTAAGGTTTTGGTTTAACCGTTTGGGGATGCACCAAAATTTATTGGTTATTAGGACCCCCATCTCTCTGAAGACGTTGAAGAATTACAACGACATGTATCAGAGGTATGAAGAGATGTACCCTTGAACCAATATTGATTGGAAGATCTATAGTCAGGTTTGGGACTAAGACCAATTAAAAAGATTGTGAGCACATGGGCTCGGTTAATTTGACTTAGGGACTTGTGGCCAACTTGGGCTCAGCCCACTCAGTTTTGAATAAAATGTTGAACATTTTTTTGGGCTCAGTCTCTTTTTATTCAACAATGCTGAGCATTGATTTGGGTTCTGACACCAATTTTTCTTTTTGTCTTTTATTGAGTGCTGAACACTTTTTATGGCACTGGGGCCTTATTTACAGAGCGCTTTGTAATTTCTTAGCGCCCACGTGAGGAGCACGTGGAGCGCCAGACTCGCAGCGCTATGGTGCTTCTTATAAAATGGCACCCACGCGAGGATCACATGGAGCGCTTGGCGCTGAGCCCCAGACTTGGAGCACTAATGCGCTTATTATAAAATAGCGCCCACGTGAGGAGCACGTAGAGCGCTTGTCGCTGAGCGCCAGATTTGGAGCGCTAAAGCGCTTCTTTGGCAGTTCTGATCAATTTTGTGCTCTGAGAATCAAGTTATCGTTTATAAGAGATTTTGTCTCGTGGATCTAAGAACTAAGTTCTTCTTTTATGAGAAGATGCTATTATCTCTTCTGTTTTTTGTGAAAGACTTTGTGTTGTAGATCTGTGATCTAGAAAAAGAACTAAGTTCTTATGATGTGAGAGTTAACTCTCAAATATGGAGGAGATATTATAATCTCTATTCTTTTTGTTTAGCTTGAAGAAGGTTCATCTTCTTAGAGCTTGCTCTTCTCTTTTTCTTTTCTGAGAACTTGAAAACTTATAGGGAGGTTTCTCTGTGCAAGATTTGAAGTCTTGGGTCCTTTATATAGGGGAGGCTGATTTGTTGAATCAGTTAAAGAAATCTCCCATTGAGAGATCTCTGATTGATTTGGGGATTTTATCCACCGTTGGATCTTTGATCCAAGGACTTCTGTTACAGAAGAGATCTTTCTTGTTTTTAACAAGATTGGGAAAATATTTTCCCATACAAACTTATTCTGTATCTTGGTGATTTTTAATCACCATTGGATCTTTGATCCAACGGTGCTCTGATTTACAGAGCACAATCTTTCTTTTTTGGAAAGATTTGAGAAGTATTTCCTCAAAAGAATTTAATTCTGTAATTTGATGATTTATTCATCTTCGTTGGATCTTTGATCCAAGGGTGGAGAACATTTAGTTCTAGCGCTGGCGCTCTCGTGCTTTGCACGTGGAGCGCTGCCTCAGAGTCTTTGACTCTTAGCGCTGGCGCTCTTAGTGCCAGCGCTCTCATGCTTTGCACATGAGGCGCTTCCTCAGAGTCTTTGACTCTTAGTGTTGGCGCTCTTGGCGCTAGCGCTCTCGTGCTTTACACGTGAGGCGCTGCCTCAGTTCAAATTTTGAATTTTGAACAGATCTTTGCTCTGTTTGGGGGAAACAGATGCCCCCCACCGTTGCGCTCACGTGGCTTACACGTAAGTGCAGCGGTGGCATCCTTTCCACCGTTAGATCAACTTGGAAGTTGAATCGGCTTCCTCTGCCTATAAATAGGGCCTTTGGCCCTTTGAGATGACCTCTGTTCATCTTCTTGTTTTCTTGTTTCTTGAGAATTTAATTCTCCTTCAGAGCTAAGTTCTTTGCCTTCAGAAACTCTTTTTAGGGTCAAAACTCTGCCTAAATTTGGTAAGAATTGAACTTATTAATAGAGCTTTGCACTTCTCAGATCGTAGATCTTAAAAAAAAAAAAATTAAATTTTAGGGTTTTACCCATTAACAGAGCCGTGCTCATCTTTAGATCATAGATCTTCAAGATATAAAAAAAATTTAGGGTGATTTTAACCTTTGAGTTAGAACACTATTCATCTTCCATGAAGAACTCTTAGAGTTTGTTCACAGATCTTGAAGATCTTGGAGTTTTTACTCTGCAAAAAGCCTTGCTTTTTTAAGGTTTTGATGGGTTTACTCCATCATTTTCACAGAGCATAGCTCTTAAAATTTTGGGGGAATTTTTATTCCCTTCATCATTAATTTTGACAGATGTCATTTCTGTTGCAGAGCACTACTCTCGAGGGATTTAACTCCTTGGCTCGATGAGTCTTCTCATTAAATGAGGAGCCTCTTAGAATTCCACCCTTAATGGGTGACTGCCCCCATCAATGATGGCCCGTCACTACTGTTTTTATTTTATACCTCAAGAATCTTGATATTTAATTTCTAGTCTTTCACTGAATTTTCTTTCCAGATACTATGGCTGCTTATCTGTATGATCTTGAAGAGATTATCTCCTATGAGGACATTCGCGTCCAAGGCCGCTGTCAAAACCAGGTGTTTCCCCCAATCAGAGCAAAGCTCTGTTTGAACTTCGAATTTCAAAAAAATGAAGAAACGCTTCAGATGCAGTGCCAAGTGCGCTGCGCCCTAGGCAGCGCACCATGTGTGCGCCAGCGCTAGGCGCGCAGCGCTCTGAGCAGCGCACCACGTGCAAAGCACGGGTGCGCTAGCGCTGGAATTAAAAAAAAAACTCCCCACCGTTAGATCAAAAGATCTAATAGTAATGATAAATCATTAATTGATCAGAATTAAATTCTGTTATGGAAAGATTTTTCAATCTTGTTAAAAGCAAGAAGATTGCCTTCTGTAAAACAGAAGCCCTAAGATCAAAGATCCAATGGTGGGGAAACATCCCCAAATCAATCAGAGAAAGATCTCTTTAACTGATTCAACAAATCAGCTTGCCCTATATAAAGGCCCTGAGACTTCAAGTCATATATAGAGAAATCCTCCCATAAACTTTGAAAAATTAAAAAGATAAAGAGCAAGCTCTTGCAAGAAGATATTCCTTCAAGGTAAAGATGATGGGTGATGAACACAGAGATGAAATCATTTCATAGAAAGAAAAAATTATTTCTTTAAAAAAGATCATAGATCTACAAGACAAAAAAAGCCTTTCACAAAAGAGATCAAAAGATCTCATCATAAAAGAAGAACATAATTTTTCTCACAGATCATGGATCTATAAAGGCAAAGCCTTTCATCAAAATAAGAGATTGAAAATCTCTCCTGCAAAATAATAATTGTTGTTCTTAAATCTTGAGACAAAGTCTCTTTTAAAAGAACATAAATTTGTTCCCTGATCATAAAATTGATCAGATGCGCTTTGCGTTTTTGAAACGCGCCTTGTGCTCTTGAACTGCGCTTCTGCGCTCCCTGGACCGGCGCTCAGCGCCAAATGCGCCACGTGTCAATCACGTATGCGCCAATTGACAACTTGCGCTTTGCGCTTCTGAAATAGCGCACTGCGCTCATGGGCTGGCGCTCAGCGCCAAGCGCACCACGTGTCACTCACGTGTGCGCCACTAAATTGAAAGCGCAATGCGCTCATGGAATAGCGCTCAGCGATCAGAAACTGGCATCATGCGCTCATCATTTAGCGCCTAGCGCTGAGTGCGACACGTGTCCCTTACATGTGCGCTACTTGGCAGTAGCGCACTGCGCTACTTGGCAGTAGCGCACTGCGCTTTTTGATTGGCGCAAAGCGCCTGGCGCGCCACGTGTCGCGCTGACAGAACATAAATTGTTCTTTAATAAGCCCAGAGCTCTGGTGAATGCTCAGCATTCAATAAAGGCTCAACAGTTCAAAATAAAATGCTAAACATTTATTGGACTTATCCCAAGATTGGCCATAAGTCCTCAACCCATATTAATTGAGCCCATCTGCTCATAAATATTTTAACAGATCTTAGTCCCAAATTGGACTACAGACCTTTCAACCAACTCACACCTGTTTTGAGGGTACATCTCTTTACTCTTCTGATATTTGTCGTTGTAATACTTCAACGTCTTCAGAGAGGTGACGGGTCCCGACAACTAAACACTTTACGGATTGTGGGGTCCTTAAGCCCATGGACTATGACGTCCTTAACCTTGATTGTGAGGTCTTTAAACTCACGGACTATGACGTCCTTAACCTTGACTGTGGGGTCTTTAAACTCACGGACTATGATGTCCTTAACCTCGAACTGTGGGGTCCCTTTAAACCCACGGACTATGATGTCCTTAACCTCGGACTGTGGGGTCCCTTTAAACCCACGGACCGAGATGTCCTTAAACTAACAATGGACCATAATGTCCTTAAACTAATCGACCGCAATGTCCATAAACTAAACAATAGAGCCTAATTGCTCTCTTGTTGGATCTAAACGATCTCGTTAAGTTGATCTTAGTCTAAAATGAGGCTAACGTATCCTTAAACCCAACCCCTAATCCCAAATCTAAGAAGATACGGATTTGGACTAATCCACGCCTTACGGGAGACAACACAAATTAGTCTCCGTATACAATCCATGAGCAACCAAAAACAAAACAAATACCCACGACACGAAGTGACCATTTGGAGAAGGAGAAAGTTGTTACCGCGATGCGGTAGCGTAATTAACTGCAGGGGCTTGCGCCTGCAGGGAAGAGCGTCCCCACAATCAAAACCCCCTCAAATGAGGGGGAATCTGACGAAGTTTGCTACATCGGCCGCATCTGTTTAAACCTTCGATACATGGTGCCATAAATCAACTTGACATCTTCGGAGAGGTGGGCGGATAGCACCAATTAGCATCTGCCCCAAAATTCAGGCGAGACGTTTATCGCGTCTCCGTGCTTTCGGCGGGGAACAGATTCTGGCACGCCCGGTGGGACATTTTCCTCTTTCCATTCCACGCTTCGTGTGTCGTGATTCGCGAACGGATCGCGGTTTACAATGGTTGCCTTTGGGTTCAAAGTACTAAGATTTGGCATCTTGCTTGGTGCAGAAAACGAGAGATCAATGGCGTCTACCTGCACAAAATGCTCCAGCTGCAACTGCAACTCCCGTTCCGCCTCATCTGGAGGTATAACTTACGGGCCTCAGGCAGCCTCCCTTTTCACAATGCCGGTAGAGCAGGTAACGCAGGCTACCACCGGGTTGTTCTTCGGGACCATGCTCCCACCAGCGAGGGTTAACGTCCTTCTGCCGTAAGAAGCGCAGAAGAAGTCCGTCTTTGATCGGCTCACTACCACCACAGCCCCTCTCAACGGGTCATCCAATGCCAAGCCGACAGCATCAGTCTTCGATAGGCTGAGCCTGAACTCCAATGGGCCTGTCAAGAAGCCTACGATGCCTGAAGGGGCCATCCCAAAACGGATAGCCATTCCTGCTCTCGAGGTCACTAAAGAAGCTTCTCCCGTCAAAGGATCAGTCTTTACAAGACTGGCCACTCCGGCTCCCGTTCCTGCTCAAAGGTCTGTCTTTGACAGATTGGATACTGCTGCTCAACAGACGTCGGTCTTCAAGAGGCTGGTACCAGCAGCGCCTGACCAGAACAAGGGGAATAACAAAGCCATCCCCATAGCTGAACCAACACCATCTGCGCGACATGCTCGCCGTCGTCACTAGCGCCGAGTAAGGAAGGCTGGGGGAAGCTCTCCGTCTGGATTTACTCCACCAGCTCCAACGGTGGAGATCGATGCTGCTGTTTCAACTGGGAACAGCTTTGAACTGCTTAACAAGATGCGCAGGAACTCTCCTACTGCAGTGTTGAAAAGATCTCCTCCACCCATGGAGAATGCACCGAAGGCGAAGCCAGAGCAGCCACCTCAGCGGCTGTCCTCCAAAATTTATAAAGTCTAGCGACAGGTCCAGGAATCGGTGATTGACCAGGACTACTCTCGCCAACCAAAGAAGCTCAAATCTCAGCAAGAAAAGAACCATCTAGTGGTACCGCAAAAGATGTCATCCGCCTGGGTGCCCGCTGCAACGGCTCCCTCGAAGTCAACTTCTCACAAGAGAAGGAGGCCAGAGAAAGCCCCTGTGTCCGCGACGAACCGCAAGGACGCTGAACCTAAACGCCCCAAGTCTGGGGGCATGGTAGTGCATACAGTTTATATGGCTTCCTGAAAAGAGGAAAGCCGTGCTTCTACGGGTCATCGACCGCTTACTCGATCGATAACGAAAGCTCAGGAACAACAACAGCAGAAGCTTCGGGAGATGTTGACTGCAATGGCCGCACTCACTGGGCCAAAAGAAAATCCAGAGACCTCGGAGCAGCGTTGGGAACAAGAAACTGACACCGAGTTCCTCCGAAAAATGCTCGAGAGGAAAGAAAAAGAGGCTTCGGAACAGGCAGTCAATATAAAACGAATGGCTCTCTTGTTCCAAGACATGGCTGGGATGATGTTACAGCCAGAACCTCCAGCTGAAGACCCCCCGATCATCATTGAAGACGACAGAGGGGAGATATCGAACCCTCCTCCGGCTCTTTCAGCAGCCAAAGAGGAAACCATTTCCAAGGCCGCTCTGGATGACTACATTGCTCAGCAAATACGAGCTCACCAGGCGAATGAAACGGCCGACCAAGTTGTTAAAACTGGGCGACCATATCCAGGCTGGTATGACCAAATAAAGTACCCGTCGGGATATACGATCCCTAAATTTCATGTATACAAAGGGACGGGCAATCTCCACCAGCATGTCGCCCAGTTCAGGGCTCTATGTGGCAACACCGGAAGTGATGATAAATTGCTACTTCGCCAATTCGTCGGCAGCTTGTCGGAAACGGCATTCGAGTGGTACTCTGAACTCTCGAACGACTCTGTCAAGACATTTGCGGAGATGGAGCTGTTATTTACGCAAAGATTCGTAAGCGCTAGCGAGCGCACCCCAATCACAGCATTGATTAACGCTAGGGTAAAGCCAGGCGAGACATGGGTTCAATACGCAATACGATGGAGGAATCTGTGGTCGAAATGCGAACAGCACATCGAAGAAGCGCCGGCGGTGGGCATGTTCGTGGGCACTCTTGATCCGCAGGCGACCATCTCCCAGTTCATGATGTTTTTCAAGCCGGCTACTTTCCAGGCCTTGATTGACAAGCTGGCCCAAATGGACCAGATGGGTCATAGACCATTTTCCTCGAAAGCAGAGCCTCGGAACGAGAAGGGAAAGGGGAAGGCGACCGTCGTCGCCAATGCTCAACAGTAGCCTAGTGGTCTGAGACCAGTTGATCACCAAAATGATAGAACTCGATCTCTTGGAGATAAAATGAGACGCCCTTACTCGTTCCCTCGAGACAAGACGAAGAGGTTATTCGAGCTAGCACTGCGCAACAGGCTCATCACTCTGCCGGAGCCAAGACGCCCAGCGCAACCAGGCAACATTAGCAATCCTAACTATTGCCCTTATCACCGAATGTTGGGCCATCCGATCGAAGATTGTTACATCTTCAAAAGCTGGATAGAAGATCAGTATCAACAGGGAAAATTCGTATTATCCGAGAATTGGAAGGTGAACCCGCCTCAGCTACACGCACTCAAGAAGACGGATACACCGGGGGCATCATGTTCTTTTGTAGAAGAAGCTCCATGGGAGGTCGCCATTTTAGCCAAAACTAAAAGAATGCTGAAAGATCTCCACACATGTCCGGAAATTAGGTGGAAGAATCCACTGGAACCTGAGATCATCGAGGGGATACTGAAGCCGCGCCCAACTCCAAAAATTGGTGGTGATAGCCAAAGCATTCACACCCAGCCGTCAAAGTCTTCAAAGAAGAAGAAGAAGACCAAAAAGCCCGTGAAGCCTGGTAACAAGCGCACGGACCTGAAAAAACAGATTGACGCATTGGAAGAATATAATCAAAAAGAACGGACTCCAGTCACACTCCAAGAATTTCTCAGCCACGTCCTTGAGGATGAAGATGATGACAATGGAGAAGACTCGTCGGATGAATCTGAAGGTTATGTAGCAAGCTTCCATGTGATCTCTCACTCGTCGATAGACGATGAAGAAGCTCCTTACACAAAGAAACTAGGGGCAAATCCTGAACCGAAACTTCTAGGGCCATCAGACGAAACGATTAATGCATTCCTGAACGAAGCTCTTCTTAAAAGCAAAGCTGCTCGAGAGCGTGAAATGGACATATCTGAAAAAGCCAAACGCCGGCGACTAGACGAAAGAGTTAAAACACTCCCACCAGATCAAAGTACATCCGTCGCAAATAAAAACAGGTTCAATACGAGGAAAAGGTTCGCTAAAGCCATATTGATGGGAATGAAGCTGCCACCCTCCGAAGGAAATATTCTTGGTGAAGCGGAAACACATCCTAGCTACTGCTTATATCATCGAAAGATTGCGCACCCCACCGAAGAGTGCAACGCTTTTAAAATATGGTGGCAGGGATATTGATTGGTCTCGAAAATTTGTGTTTGTAGTTTAACCGCAATCAGAACGGTGTCGCGGGTAGCTAGACCGATGTGAGTACGGGTCGTCCTCTGGGAAACGTGGAACCTTTTACTTTTACTTTAGATGTGTTGAGAAAGAGAGGAGGGATAAAGAATTTTATAGAATGGTTTCTAGATCTACGTTAAACAAGAATGTAAAATATAGATCTAGATTATTTTAGAGACTTAGATAATATAATAAGAAGGCTTGTAGGGTTCGTTAGGATTTAGTAGTTATGGACGATTAATTAAAAGTTACCCTTTTTATCCATTAATAGATTTAAAACTAGAACGACGGTGATGCGTGTAGATTAGGGTTTCTGGAGGGAAAATGAATCCCACTCTTAACCCTTATCTCGACACGGAACTCCGTTCATATCTAGCCTTTACCAAAACAATCATTAATCTAATCTCTAATCGCGGTCGGAACTAGCAAAGAATTGCTAGCGCGCCCGATTAGGATGTTAATGATTCTTTGATAAAGTTCCTAAACTTTATAGGACTTAAAAAGGGTTTAGGGATGTTCATCATCCATTAGCCTACCCTAATCCTACGAACCCTAACAAGCGGAGAATTACTCGCGCATGTTGGGAGAAGAAGATGAAAAGAAAGAGAGGGAAAACATAATGTAAAATGCAAAAGAATTAAATAAAACAACTACCTTTATTAATCAACTTGAACAATCTACACTTTGATTCCTTAAAAAATGATTACAAAACTAGTTGCTTCTCGATCTCTTCCAAGGAGGTAGATGAACCGTTGATGATCAGCCTGGATGCGTGAGCGTCTGGGGTTTCGTGATCGCGTCGGCTTGATAACTTTTCCAAGAGGCTCTCGGTGCTCTTTTATAGTGCAAAGCCAGAATCTTTTAGTTGGAAACTTGGTAAAATTCAGCAGAGATTTATGCCAAAAAATATTAGCTCCCAATTCCATATAAGTGCGGCGGATCCGCGGCCCAAGGGGGGTTTGGCCACGGATCCGCGCTTAAAGGCAGAGATCTCTTCATCAAAATTCTTGGGCTTGCTTCTTGTGACATGTGGCAATCTTAGGCACCTTTAGAATTCAGAAATCTTCTCTCGGTTGCTTCCAGACTTGGTCTCCAAGTTTTGCTTCTTAATTTTGGCAAGATTTCTTCAACAACTTGATTTGCTTGATTCTAGCCTTGGAAAATTCTGCACAACTTGGAAATATTCTGCACAACAACTCAAATAAGATTTTAGTAGACTTTGTTCTACTAGGATTAGGTCAATAATATTATTTGCATACATTTTCTTATCAAATACTAATTAAAATATATTAACACATGGAAAATGGTGTTTTTACACACAAACCCTCATATGTATAATATATTATAATAAAGTCCTTTTTTAATATGAGAATGGTAGGAAAAATGTAATACAAATGTGCAGTTTTATCAACTGAACAAATACCCCCAAACTTATCTTTGATCGTCCCGAGCAAACTAGTTTATTCAAGAGGAGAAAAAGAAGGGAGAAAACTAAGCACACTTTCGTAGGCAGACACGATTGCACTGAGCGCGTGCAACAAGCCGTTAAACCTCTAGGTGTCCTTAGTAGGAGGAGTGTTGTCTTCTGAGGGTTTTCAGCGGATTGCACCCACAAAATCCAATAACAAAAGAGAGATGGTGAAATTTACATATAAAGATAAGAACCATAAAAGAAAGGCCTTGAAAAGAAGAGTTTCCGATTATACTAGCTTTTCAGTTGTCATGAGCCCTATCTTAATAGTCATGAAAAAATGTTAGAAATCACGTCATCCCTCAATAAAACATCGTCTTTATTCTTCATTCCTACCTTTCATCCAAACATTGATCATATAACCCCACGTGTGTGAAATTGACATCCCTACACTCGGAGAATTCAATTCAAGCTATCATACTCTTGTCCATCTACCTTAGTACTTTTTAATTTGATGAATATTAAGATTCGCTCACACATTTTCATGCGACCGTTAATACTTCTTGAGGTACTAACCGACCTGTTACTTATGTGCTTGCTGATTAGGTGATAATATTTTCCTCGTCTTGCACCACCTAAGGCTTAGCAGTGACTCCCAGACCAGTTGGCCTTAGGGCACTAGGTGTAGAGGCACCCTCGCTATATTTTTTTATTGCTGCCTTGGCGATAACAAAACCAGTGTTCATTTTTTTTTTCTTTTCACCATTTTTATATTTTCTTCATTTTTTTTTCACTTCCTTCATACTTTGGCTTTTAGACAAGAGCATTTCAAGGTATCCTCTACTATCCCGAGTTTCAAGACGTGTGTAAGTGCATATAGTAGGGTATCAACATTCAAATGTTTGGCTTCCAGAATAGAAACTATTTTTCAGACTTATTTTTATCCTCAGATTAGTGACTTCCTTCATCTTACTAACCCTTGGGACAACAGCTCATAACTACTTATTACTAGTTCGTTTAAGAAAACTTCTAATTTTCTTGGTTTTCTTAAACTATTCCTATCTTTTGGATGTAATTTTTCACTTTCTACTCTTTTGTTATCAATTTTTTTTTTATATTTTTAAAAAGTTGTGCTTATGCAAAATATGATGCAAATTGATGTGTAAATAAGCACAAACCTCCCCTAAACCTGTTTACAGCAGTGTCCTCACTGATGTCATCCGTTAAGCTCAAAAAACCTGTAGGCTTGGGAGGAAATTATTAATGGGGGCAAGAATATATGAAAGTGAAAATCCTCCCCCAAACTTATTTTAGGCTCACAATTTTGTAAAAATCATTTTCTTTCAAGAGCCAAAATATACCACCCCTCCCCCAAACTTGAGTTAAACATTTTTAATCTTTTAAAATCGCATGAGGGGGTCAAGGTTATTGGTCAATGCCAAGCTTTGCAAAGACCGAAGGTCAACACCAACCATTCAAAAATTTTATCGATGAAGCACCAAGGTTGGTGGAAGAACATGTCACCTATTGACGTGAAGAAGTGGGGAGGTGACAAGAGGTGTATTGGAAAAGGATTGCGTCTCAATTTGGAGAGACGACACAGTGATAGTAATGATGGATTACTCGTATTGTCATGATTTTCCAAAAGAGGGGGTGGAGGTCCAATTTCTTCATCTTGGAGTTGATTCATCTCAACACCCGTGTCTTGTAAAAATGCGAGTTCATCAGCGAAAATTTTCTCAAAGCTTTCATCGATACCCCGAAAAATAATGTCATCAGAAAAAATGGGGTGATCGTCAGACTCAATATAAGGTTCCTCATTAGATGTTGACCCGGACAACTCGGTGGAAGAGTAAATGGTTGGGTCAAACAACAACATATGAAAAGAGTCTGTATCATGAGGTTGATCAAATTCGCTGCTGTCGACATCCATTAATTCGACAGAACACACATGAGCATAGGGTTCGTAGGGTTCACTTCCCAACTTGTAAATGTTAAGCTCAATTGACTTCTTCCCAAAGGATAGGGTCATCGAGCTGTTTCTACAATTGATTACTGCGTTGGAAGTGGCCAAAAATGGTCGACCGAGTATCACCGGGATTTGATTGCGTGGGTTTGCTACAGGTTGTGTATCTATAACGATAAAGTCCACAGGGAATATGAATTCCCCGACTTTGATTAACACATCCTCTAACTCACCCCTAGGTTGGGTGATAGATCGATCGGCCATCTGAAGAGTGCAATGCGCTGGCTTTAACTCTCCGATCCCTAATTGCTCATAAACAGAATACGGAAGCAAGTTAACACTAGCACCTAGATCGAGTAGAGCACGATTGATATTTTTACCCCCAATAGAGAGTGAAATTGTAGGACTTCAGGGGTCCTTTCGTTTCTTGGGAAGTTGTTGTGTAAAAGCTGTGCTCACATTACTCGCAAGAAATTTTTTTTTAGGTACTTGAACTTTTCTCTTCCTAGTGCACAAGTCCTTTAGGATTTTCGCATATTACGGAACTTGTTGAATAGCATCTAGGAGATGAATGTTTATGTTAACTTGCTTAAAAATTTCCACAATCTTCTCCATTTGTGGACTTGGTCTGTTGCCCCTTAACCTGTTTGGATAAGGTGCTTGATCAATAAGTTTTGGGTCCAATGTTTGTGGAGAAGACCGTGGGGATGGATTCGATCCCAAAATTGGAGTGGGAATCGACTTAGATAGATTCGGTGAAATGTTCGAGCCTTGGGGAAAACGGAGAATTGGCTCGGATGAAGGTGGGAGACTAGACGAATTAGGGGAAGAAGAAGAAGCTGGGGTATCATTGGTGTCACTATCATCACACTGCTCACCCACTCGGTCATTCAGCACTTTTCCCGATCTCAACGTTGTAACAGCACTCACATTATAACTCTGTGAGTGGCCAGGATTAGGTATGGGTTGAGATGGGAGTTTCCCTTTCTCTCTCGCACTCATTGCGGCGTTTAACTGTGCGATTTGGTTTTCTATTGATTTGATACTCTCACCATGGGAGGAGGAGTTTTTCGTTATGGTATCAATAGAAGACCTCATCTCAGCCGAAATTTGCATGGATTGTTTCATGAACATATCCAAAGTTTGTGCAAGTGAGTTGTCAGTACTGGCCACTTGTGGTGTAGAATTGTTGGCCGGATTTTGGAAATTCTGTGACTGAAATGGGGGCTGATTCTGTGGTTGTGGTTGCTGTGGAGGAGGTCTTTGATAATTGCTTTGTTGGTTTTGATTCCAAGAAAAATTAGGATGATTCCTCCATCCTTGATTGTACGTGGAAGAATAAGTGTCGTTTCTAGGTTGCTGCTGAAAAGCAGCATTAGCTTGAAACGATGCATTCATAGGACATTCTTCCATTAAGTGTGAAGGATCCGAACAACAACCACAGACGGTCTTAGGAAGCGTGACCTGATTTAGGGAGAATGTTGAGAACTTATTTTCAATAGCATCGAGTTTCTTCTGAATCGCTGCCATTTCGGCTTTTACTGCGATAGAAATATCGAGCTGGTGAATACCTCCCTTAGTTGAAGGTGGTCTTACGCTTTCCCACTGCAACGTGTGTTCAGCAAGGTCTTCCAGATATTTCCACGCTTCACCGTCATCTTTAGACATGAAATTGCATTGACACATTGTTTTAAGCATCTGCTTTGTCGCTGGATCAATGCCCTCATAAATAATTCGGCATAAATCCCATCTATTGATTCCGTGATGAGGATATTGGACAAGCAGATCTTTGAAACGTTCAAAGCACTTCCAAAATGGTTCATTGGGAAGCTGGGTGAACTGGTTGATCTCGCTCCTAACACGTGCAGTCTTATGGTTTGGGTAAAACTTCTTAAGAAATTCTATGACGAATTCATCCCAATTAGTGATAGAGTGTGCGGCAGTATTGTAAAGCCATTTTTCTGCCAAGTCGCACAGTGTGAATGGGAGAAGACGTAAGCGCATAGCATCTAAAGTCAATTGTGAAGTACCCATCATTGCGCATACGTTTTCGAATTTGGTGATGAAAACGTACGCGTCTTCCGACTCAAGCCCGTGAAATTTGGGCAGCAGATTGATGTAGTGGGGTTTAATTTCGAAATTATCCCCGTTTGGTGGTGGAAGCGATAGACAAGTGGGAAGAGGACCATGGATAGGATAGCATCTCTCTTGGAGAGAGATGCGCGGTGGATTCTGCGCACCTACGGGCGGTGGCAGCGTGGTGTTATAATCTGATGGAGTACCGTCCATCTCGGTAGTGGTGTATGGTGGGGGAAAAGAAGATGAAGAAGTACTGACTTCGGCGTCGATAGCAGGAACGCGGACAAGACGGGCACTAGGATCCCGTGTCCAGCCGAGCATGCACTAAGCGGGTTTAGTGCAAGTGGAAGCGTGTGTGTGATTTAAAATTGGCTTGTTTTGAAAAAGTGGGACTCAAGACAAATCTCCCTAAAATGCACAAGCAACCCTAGAACTAAGGTCACCTAGGTCCAGTCTCTAGACCGCTCCTAGACTTCCAAAGGACAAGCCGCAGGATCAATCCTCTACCGCCTCCGTACTACCCTTATAGCCAGGTAAGTGTCAGGTAAGTGGGAAGGAACCACGGTAGTGGGCCTAATTAAAAACCACTAGCCTTTGACACACTTGCCTATGCATTACAAAAGTAATGCGGATAAACGATAGATTACCCACGACCTTCCTCTATCCTTAATGAGCGCGACAGTCCTTAGAGTCTGGTCTAGATATTTTTTAAATTAATGAAGGGTTGATCTATATGCTCGGTTTGTGATTTGTGGGGCTTAGGAAGGGTGATGAAATCCCCACCTAATCTTGATTTGGTCTTTGCCCCTTAAAGTCCGTATTAAAATATGCAAAACAAAACCAATCACAAAACTTTTGCAAAAAGATTTTTGAGCGGCGCTATTTTGCAAAGAATCCTGCAAAAAATAGATTTTATTGGATTTGAGAGGAGAGAGAAGGAGTTAAGAAAGATACCAGAGAAGTTCGGAACCCTAGATCTCCTGTTTCCTCAAGTCCGTGACTCCAGATTCCCTCGCAAAATTCATACACAAATCGTTAAATATGCAATTTGCAGTTTTGTTTTAATAATGATATGAATCGTCTAAGAATTCAACACAAATAATAAGAATAAAAAATTACGCACGTATCCCCGGCAACGATGCCATTTGATTGGTCTCGAAAATTTGTGTTTGTAGTTTAACCGCAATTAGAACGGTGTCGCGCGTAGCTAGACCGAGGTGAGTACGGGTCGTCCTCTGGGAAACGTGGAACCTTTTACTTTTACTTTAGATGTGTTGAGAAAGAGAGGAGGGATAAAGAATTTTATAGAATGGTTTCTAGATCTACGTTAAACAAGAATGTAAAATATAGATCTAGATTATTTTAGAGACTTAGATAATATAATAAGAAGGCTTGTAGGGTTCGTTAGGATTTAGTAGTTATGGACGATTAATTAAAAGTTACCCTTTTTATCCATTAATAGATTTAGAACTAGAACGACGGTGATGCGTGTAGATTAGGGTTTCTGGAGGGAAAAGGAATCCCACTCTTAACCCTTATCTCGACACGGAACTCCGTTCATATCTAGCCTTTACCAAAACAATCATTAATCTAATCTCTAATCGCGGTCGGAACTAGCAAAGAATTGCTAGCGCGCCCGATTAGGATGTTAATGGTTCTTTGATAAAGTTCCTAAACTTTATAGGACTTAAAAAGGGTTTAGGGATGTTCATCATCCATTAGCCTACCCTAATCCTACGAACCCTAACAAACGGAGAATTACTCGCGCATGTTGGGAGAAGAAGATGAAAAGAAAGAGAGGGAAAACATAATGTAAAATGCAAAAGAATTAAATAAAACAACTACCTTTATTAATCAACTTGAACAATCTACACTTTGATTCCTTAAAAAATGATTACAAAATTAGTTGCTTCTCGATCTCTTCCAAGGAGGTAGATGAACCGTTGATGATCAGCCTGGATGCGTGAGCGACTGGGGCTTCGTGATCGCGTCGGCTTGATAACTTTTCCAAGAGGCTCTCGGTGCTCTTTTATAGTGCAAAGTCAGAATCTTTTAGTTGGAAACTTGGTAAAATTCAGCAGAGATTTATGCCAAAAAATATTAGCTCCCAATTCCATATAAGTGCGGCGGATCCGGGGCCCAAGGGGGGTTTGGCCGCGGATCCGCGCTTAAAGGCAGAGATCTCTTCATCAAAATTCTTGGGCTTGCTTCTTGTGACAGTGACAATCCTAGGCACCTTTAGAATTCAGAAATCTTCTCTCGGTTGCTTCCAGACTTGGTCTCCAAGTTTTGCTTCTTAATTTTGGCAAGATTTCTTCAACAACTTGATTTGCTTGATTCTAGCCTTGGAAAATTCTGCACAACTTGGAAATATTCTGCACAACAACTCAAATAAGATTTTAGTAGACTTTGTTCTACTAGGATTAGGTCAATAATATTATTTGCATACATTTTCCTACCAAATACTAATTAAAATATATGAACACATGGAAAATGGTGTTTTTACACATAAACCCTCATATGTATAATATATTATAATATAGTCCTTTTTTAATATGAGAATGGTAGGAAAAATGTAATACAAATGTGCAGTTTTATCAACTGAACAGATATGTTGCTCACCGGCAACATTTCAAGAGGATGAAACGCAAAACTCGTCGGGAGCAAAGAAGTACGACCGAGGAGCGTAAAAGAACTACCGGCAACTGTCGCATGGTCAACGCCGGGGGATCGTGAGTTCTCACCTTCGGGAGCGACTCTGACGAAGAAATGACTCTTGACCCTCTCTTTAAAGAGTCCACCTTGGGAAAAGAGGAAGAACCGAAGACCTGTGAAAATATT
Source organism: Agapanthus africanus (assembly GCA_030015575.1). Taxonomy (NCBI): domain Eukaryota; kingdom Viridiplantae; phylum Streptophyta; class Magnoliopsida; order Asparagales; family Amaryllidaceae; genus Agapanthus; species Agapanthus africanus. Next base: position 551,036,524 of record JASDDO010000031.1, read on the forward strand.
CAGCTGTGCAATCGTACGCTGCCCGAAAAGAATCTTAGGCCCTCAAACAGTGGGTCAAATAGAAAAGATAAGGGAAAAGAAAAAGTCCCTGAGGATATCATCCTTGATGACCAAGCCGTCAAAAAGCTGACAGCCAAGGACCCGCCAAAGAAAAGTAAGGTGGACTATAACGTTCTGGCATACTTGAGAAAGCTACCTTCGCAGTTAAGCATTCTCGACGCCCTTCTGTTATCCAAAGAAGCGAGAGATTCACTGATCAAAGTACTACAAGAGCCCGAACAATTCCAATCTTTCCTCGCCGAAGAAAAGATGAAGGACGAGCTGGAAGAAGTGCACACAGCCGATATTACCTTCGGCGATGAAGATCTCCTCCTCGGGACGTGTGAGCATAACCGTCCCCTTTATGTCTCCGGATACTGTCATGACATCAAGATAGGAAAAATCCTGGTTGACAATGGGTCCTCCGTTAACCTCCTCAATATAAGAGTGTTGAAGGAAATCTGCATGAGTGTTCAGCATCTCGCTCGTGATAAAATCACCATCTCCGGGTTTGACTCCCAGTCATCACGAATGCTTGGGTCTGTAATATTGACACTACGCTTTGGGCTGCTTGTCACGGACATTAAGTTTCACGTCATTGACGCCAAGACATGCTACAATGCTTTGCTCGGCCGGCCCTGGTTACACGAGTACAATATCATCCCTTCTACACAACATCAGTGTATGAAGCATTTCAAAGATGGTCTCGAGTACACTGTGAAAGGGGAATTAAACCCATTCTCCGTGAACGAAGTCCGAAAGTACGAAGATGCAAAATACTTCCTGCCAGATTTCAAGGACACAGAAAGATGTCGCAAACCGGAGGATAAGAACAAAGCTATCACCACTATTCTGGTCTTCGGGAGTGATACCGAGGAGGAAGAAGAAATAGTTTATTCAGGTCTGCCCCAGTGCCGTAAGCCGGGACCGTCCGCTCCTATGTTGATCTTCGGCAGTGACTCGGAAGATGAGGTCAATGCCGTATTCTCTGCTCGGCCATCAATACAAGCCTTTGCTAATGAAGATCAAAGTTTGCAAGTTGCCATGGTTCCGCCAAAGCATCATAAAGAGCTAGACGCGCTTGATACCTACAGTGTGGAAGAACTGCAAACATTCTATGTCCCCCCCGGGCAAAAAGGTGAAGAGGCGATCCTATTCTACCGATATGGGGAAACCAAAGTGGAGAAAGAAATCTGGCATGGTGCGGATTCTACACTTGACAGGCTCCAGCCCATCCGTTTGCCCATATATTACACGAACGGACTAAAGGGACTCTTGAGACGCCAAGGTGTACCCCTTAAGCAAACCGCGCGACAAGCACGGTTCTATAACAGGATGTGGAACGTTCCCGGAACTCAACGAAAGTTGCCCAACGGGAGAATAGAAAGAGACCGGGCTTGGGTATGTTCAATCCAAGAAACGGGAGCTACTCCGCGACTGCTACGTCGTACATGAATTTGATAAAGAAAGAGATGCTCTGTGGGAAGATGCTAACCCTGAACCAGAAAGAGCTCCCGCCGTGAAAATGCCCAATCCGTCGTTCGAAGAACAAATGGACAAGCTTATAAGGGAAGCAGGTCAAAAGGTTCGAGACGACCATAATCACGAAATGGCCATCTACGAGAAAGCCAGGACGCAACGCCTCCTTCAACAGGCTGTGGAAAATGAAAATGCTCCTCCTTGTCAACCCGTTGTACAAAAGGCCCGACGCAGAGGCAGAAACAAACCAAAGAACGGGACAGGCGTTCGACAACGACAAAGCGGGTCCAAGAAGCCACGCGATCAGGAATCGAGCAGTCCGGATTCGTCTCTTATAAAAAAGATGGGTCGAGCATATTCTTTTCCCCAAGACAAGACAAGGAAAATATTCTATCTTGTCATAAAATATCAGATGATGACACTCCCAGAGTCCAAGCACCCTAAGAAAGAAGGCGAAGTCTCTCACCCGGACTATTTCTCCTATCACAGAGCAATAGGACATCCTCTCGAAGACTGCTTCATATTTAAAGACAGGGTAGAAGACCAGTATCAGCAAGGCAGGTTCGCTTTGTCCAGCAGCTGGAGGGTAACCCCGTCACAGAAGCATGAACCCAAATCCGCGAGAGTAGAACCAGATCAACATCGGTCTTGGAAGCGATCTCGTACTTGTCATATGATAATGTTGTCAGAAGAAGAGCCCGAGAATATGGATGACCTCCCCCGGTGCTTCGACAACAATGATGACGAGGTAATCTCAGAGTTTCCACCGGCGCTAAAAGAGATGGAAGATGGGATACATACTACTGCAGATAACCTCAAGAAAATTGATTTGGGGACGGCAAGTGACCTGCGGCCGACGTTCGTCAGTGAGCTGTTGTCTGAAGAAAGGGTGGCTACGCTAAAGGACGTGCTCATGCAGCATAAAGATTGCTTCGCATGGAACTATTCTGAGATGCCAGGATTAGATCCAGAGATTGCTGTGCACAAATTGACGATATCTCCGGACGTCAAACCGATCAAACAAGGGCCGAGAAGAATGCGGCTCGAGCTTGAGATGAGCATCAACGCCGAGGTCAAGAAGCTAATCGACTCCGGCTTCATCCAAGAGGTTCAACATCCTGACTGGATCGCCAACATCGTCCCAGTGATGAAGAAGAATGGGACGGTGAGCATATGTGTGGACTTTCGGGATCTCAATAAAGCCTGCCCGAAGGACGACTTCCCAGTACCGGTCACCGAGCTGATGATAGACAATACGTCCACTCATGAAGTTTTCTCCTTCATGGACGGCTCGTCAGGATACAATCAGATAAAGATGCATCCCAAGGACCAGAAGCACACCGCTTTCCGGACCCCTTTGGGCATATTCTGCTACAAGGTGATGCCCTTCGGTCTAAAGAACGCCGGCGCCACCTATCAGAAGGCTATAACAAAGATTTTCGACGACCTCATACATGAAATTGTCGAATGCTATATCGACGACCTCGTAGTTAAAAGAAAATCATACGAAGAACATTTAGAGCATCTGAAGATCGTGTTTCAGCGCCTTCGGCAATACAACTTGAAGATGAACCCTCTCAAATACGCGTTCGGAGTTTCCTCGGGAAAATTCCTAGGATTCATCGTCCGACACCGAGGCATCGAGATAGATCCGTCAAAGATCAAGGCGATTATGGAAATGCCTCCGCCAAGGACTCTCAAGCAATCGTGCGGTCTCTCCAAGGGAAGCTCGCGTATATCCGGCGATTTATAGCAAATCTCTCAGGCAAGTGTCGTCCTTACAGTCACCTGATGAAGAAGGGAACCCCTTTCGTCTGGGATCGCAAATGCCAAAGCGCACTGGACGAAATCAAGCAATATCTGCAGAATCCGCCAGTGCTGGCCGCTCCCGTTAAAGGAAAACCTCTCGTCCTGTATACGACAGCCCTCGAAGGTTCTTTAGGCGTGCTATGGGCATAAGAGAACGACCAAGGGAAAGAAAGAGCTCTCTACTACTTGAGTCGAGTTCTACTGTGGGCAGAAAGCAACTACCCCACATCGAAAAACACTGTCTGGCGTTGATCTTCGCAATAACGAAGCTCAGACACTATGCGTTGGCACATGAGGTCCATCTCATATCAAAAGTGGATCCCCTCAAATATTTGATGTCAAAGGCCATATTAACAGGATGACTCGCTAAATGGGCCCTACTCTTGATGGAGTTCTTGATAACTTATCGACCCTTCAAGGCAGTGAAAGGCCAGGCCATCGCCGACTTCCTCGCTGATCATCCGATACCCGCCGATTCTCCTTTGAACTGCGAATTGCCGGACGAACACGTGTTTGACACGATCGACGAAGAGAGAAGAGATAATGATACCCGCTGGGAACTTTACTTCGATGGAGCATCTTCCATGAAAAAGCGCAAACAAAGCACCCCCATAATCAAATCAGGGGTAGGCCTCATCTTCATGACTCCATAAGGAGGGATAATGCGCTTTGCCTTCTCCTTAACAGAGCCGAGGAAGAACAATGAAGCCGAGTATGAAGCTTTGATAGAAGGTCTCGAGATCGCTATCGACATGGAAATTGAAAACCTCCTCATATACGGAGACTCCTAACTGGTCATTGGTCAAGTAAACGGCGACTATCAAACGTGCAAACCGGAGATGGTAAAGTACGGTGAGAGAGTACAACAGTTGCTGACTCAAATTCCTTCCTACACCTTGGAAAGCATACCGCGTGCGGAAAATAGCAAAGCGGATGCATTAGCCAAGCACGCTAAAGAACTGGCTGATGAAAACCTCGATGACGTGAGTATCGTTGTGCAAAGCCGTCGGGTTCTTGCACCGGCAGAAATATCTCCAGAGTCGTCCGAAGAAAAGGAGGCGACCAAGCAAATGACTCTGCAAATAAAAGACCAGGAAAAGGTTACGGATTGGAGAGAAGTCTTTATAGACTACTTCAAATCCCGTCGAACACCTGAAGAGGCGTCCTCAAGACATCGGCTTATGAAACGAGCTCTGTCTTTTGCTTTCGTCAAGGATACTCTGTATAAGAGATCATTTGATTCTCTGTGGTTGAGATGCCTGGGACCGAACGAGGCAAAGAGAGTCGTCCAAGAAACTCACGACGGACTCTGCGGTTCTCACCAAGCCGGGCTGAAGATGAAGCTGAAGATCAAACAGATGGGTTATTATTGGCCCACGATGATCCAAGACTGCCTCGAATACGCGAAGCAGTGCCATGCGTGCCAGATTCACGAAGACTTTATCCATCAGCATCCAAATCCACTACATCCAACAGTGGCTAGCTGGCGGTTCGAAATGTGGGGGACTGGCATAATCGGCCCCATCGAACCAGCATCGGCCAGAGGACATCGATTCATTTTGGCGACACCTGATTACTTCTCTAAATGGGCAGAACCAATACCGCTGAGGGAAGTGAAGACGGTGAATATCCTCCATTTCTTCAAGACACACGTCATTTATCGGTTCGGTACTCCGTAGCGGATTATCTCCGATAACGGGCCAGCCTATAGAAGCCACAAGATCAGCCGCTTCGCACAACAGCATAACATAGACTGGAGATACTCTTCGGTCTATAATCCCCGAGCTAACGGTCTAGCTGAGGCTTTCAACAAGACCTTGACAAAGATCGTGAAAAAGACGGTGTCTCGAAATAAGGACTGGCATGAGAGACCGCATGAAGCTCTCTGGGCGTATCGAACTACGTTCAAAACGGCCACGAACACAACGCCGTATGCATTGGTATTCGGTACAGAAGCGGTGCTCCCCGTCGAGATAGAGTTACCCTCTCTACGAGTGGGAGTTCATTACGAGCTAACGGACGAAGAGAATGCTCACCTTCGGCTTGAGGAGCTCGATGCCCTTGATGAAACCCGGCTCATAGTGCAACAAAATCTGGAAGCTTATAAAGCAAAGATGACACGTTCATATGAGAGATTGACTAGGCCGAGAACATTCCGCCAAGGCGAACTAGTGCTAGCGGTCAAAAGACCTATGATCCCCAATCGCGCCAAGCGGGGAAAATTCAAGCCGAATTATGAAGGCCCGTATATCATAAACAAAGTCTACCAGGGTGGAGCTTACCTACTCATGGACATGCATGGTGAAAGAACTTTCAGGCCAATAAACGGTCGCTTCCTGAAAAAGTAATACGCCTGACGAGTCACGGCCTAGGTCAATGATAGATGACGACGACTATGTCCGCTCGCTATCTTCCTAAGCCCAAACTCTATAAGTAGTAGCCGTCTAACGGACCGAAACGTCCTTAAACTAACAACGGACCGAAACGTCCTTAAACTAACGACGGACCGAAATGTCCTTAAACTAACGATGGACCACAATGTCCTAAAACTAGCTGTTGACCGAGACGTCGATAAACTACTGTAGACTGTAGCATCCCAAGGCTGACACAAAAAAGAGAGAAAAGAATAAAAAAAGAAGAAGAAAGGAAAAGAAAACGGTATGTCCATAAGCGAAATGGGCACGGATGAAAACCCGAGAGGGCTCCGTGAGTAAAAACAGCAGGGCTACCGGCGAGTTTTGTGAAAACCCAAAAGGGTGCAATCTCGTTAAGAGACACTTGCAAGGTCCTCTCGACCTTGTGAGAAGAAACCAACTGCGTGAGATCCTTACGACTCACAAGGGAGCAACACACTTAGGGATCCCCACGACCCCTAAGGAGAAATTACACTTACGAGATCCTCACGACTCGTAAGGAGAACCCTCTTATGAGACCCTCACGGCTCATAAGATTCGAAAGTCTTAAGCTACAGGGATCTGAACCTGTTCTTAAGCGGCCACCACAACCTCCAATGCTGTCCTACAAGCGGCTCAATGCCGACCCTTGTATATAATCTACGGGCGCGAATAAACATTTCCCTAACAAAGTCCCATCCGTGACTAGGGATATGTTTGCACAATGAACAGCCCTTGCAAGTCCTCTCGACTTAAAAGGAGAAAATACTCATGTAAGATCCTTACGACTTACGAGAAGCCATACACTTAGGAGTCCTCACGATCCTTAAGGAGAAAACGCACCTACGAGATCCTCACGACTCGTAGGGAGAAATACCTTTATGAGACCCTTACGGCTCATGAAGTCGAAAGCCTTAGTCGACAGGATCCTAACCCTGTTCGCTAAGCCACCTTTGTTCGACATCGACAGAGGCAAATGATGATTCGTTCCTGGCAATATTCCAGTTGTAGCGGTGCTGATACCGAAATCGGTGTCTAACTCCAATCTTGCAGTAAAGAAGCTAGCGAGCCACACATGCATACGAAATAGCCGAAATGATGGGGCAACTTGCAACAAAATCAGCAAGTAAAAATATATGCATGCAAAATAGTCAAAATGATTGGGCAACTCGCAATAAAAAGCAGCGAGTAAAAATAAAATAAATATCCGAAAAGATTGGGCGCCGCAAAAAATAGACGAAATGATTGGGCAATCGCGACCTTCGCGATATAAAAGCTGAAATGATAGAGCATCGCGGAAAGAAATAAAGAAAAATGAAATTTATGCCCTACAGGTGATATTACATCAATCCCTGTATACAATCCAGGGGTACAAACAAAGAAGGAATCACACCTTCCCTTCCCAGGCTCCATCAGAAAACGAAGCCAAATCTCGACGGTTCAGGGATAGCCTAGAGATCATCAACAACGTTCCTCCCCATTCCAGCAGGATTCAGACGCTGCAATCAACCCTGGAGCTACGGCAAAATCCCTACTCCAATTCTCGATGGTTCCCAGACAACCTGGAGACCACTTCGATATTCGTCTCATTACAACAGACGCTACGTCATCTACATGACCCCGCCATGGAAATACGTCAGCAAATGACCTCGTCACGGAAACACGTCATCCACATGACCCCATCGCGGAAACACGTCATCCACATGACCCCGTCGCGGAAACACGTCATCCAAATGACCCCGTCACGGAAACACGTCATCCAAATGACCCCGTCGCGGAAATACGTCATCCACGTGATCCCGTCGCGGAAATACGTCATCCAAATGACCCCGTCGCGGAAATACGTCAGCAAGTGACCCCGTATCGGAAATGCGTCAGCAAATGACCCCGTCTCGGAAATACGTCATCCACATGACCCCGTCGCGGAAATACGTCATCCACATGACCGCGTCTCGGAAATACGTCATCCACATGACCCCGTCGCGGAAATACGTCATCCAAATAACCCCGTCGCGGAAATACGTCATCCAAATGATCCCGTCGCGGAAACACGTCATCGACATGACCCCGTCGCGGAAACACGTCATCCACATGACCCCGTCGCGGAAACAAGTCATCCACATGACCCCGTCGCGGAAATATGTCATCCATATGACCCCGTCTCGGAAATACATCATCAACATGACCCCGTCGCGGAAACACGTCATCCAAATGACCCCGTCGCGGAAATACGTCAGCAAGTGATCCCGTCGCGGAAATACGTCATCCACATGACCCCGTCGCGGAAATGCGTCATCCACATGACCCCGTCTCGGAAATACATCATCCACATGACCCCGTCATAGAAACACGTCATCCACATGACCCCGTCGTGGAAATACGTCATCCAAATGACCTCGTCGCGGAAATACGTCATCCATATGACCCCGTCGCGGAAATACGTCATCCACATGACCCCGTCTCAGAAATACGTCATCCACATGACTCCGTCACGGAAATACGTCATCCATATGACCCCGTCGCGGAAATACGTCATCCAAATGACCCCGTCGCGGAAATACATCATCGACGTGATCCCGTCACGGAAACACATCATCTACATGACCCCGCCTTGGAAATACGTCATCCAACGACCCTGCGGAACACGGCCAAAGTTAACCTCGACCCTGTGGAAAATGCCCGGAGCAACTTCTGACGCCGTGAAATGCGGATAACATCAATCTCATTAAACACTTACGGGTCCTTTCGACCGGTAAGGAAGAAAACTCTCTTGTAAGATCCTTACGACTTATAAGGAGAAAACGCGCGTAGGAATCCTCACGATTCCTAAGGAGAAAATGCACCTACGAGATCATCTCGACTTGTAGGGAGAAAAGTCTTTATGAGACCCTTACGGCTCATGAAGTTGAAAAGTCTTAGGCAGCAGATCTAAACCTGCTTTGTAAGCCATCACTACCTCTCGAAGAATTCAAAACGAAATGCTCACTCTATCATCTGCAGGCTATGCTTACTAAAGTGACATGCTGATAACAAAAGAAAGAAGAAAGCAAAGAGATGACACAAGACATTGCGAAAGAAATGTATCTTTTATTCATGAATTCAATTGGGTACAAAATACATCATATGAAATAATAAAAAATGGATACATTTTGTTCAAAATTACAAATGGTACAAAAAACATTTATTGAGAGGGAAGCGCTTTCAATAGCCCGATCAGCCGCTCGCGCACTTCCCTCAGCCCCTTTTCTTGATCAGCTGCCGCGGCCAACTCTGCTTCGACTCGGGCTCGTTGCTGCAAGTAAGACGAAAGTCGCTCATCAAAGACCAGCCGAGCTGCATCACGACTCTGTGCATCCTGCTCGATGAGGTCGAGCTTCTGCCTCAGCGTTAGCCCATCGGAAATACATCGTAGAAGGCTCTCAAAGATGGTTTTCAACTGCACAACATTGGCGTCAACCTGAGCATGTAGTCGGGTGATTAGTCGAAAATATTGTATATTTTAACCGGCAATTTCCTCATCATTTGCATTCATATAAGAGTGTTCGGCATTCATATTCTACATATTAGGAAATCTATCACAGATTATCAGATTACATGTATTAGACCTTAAAACCGGCATTTCTAGGGAAATTGACTGCATTGCATGGCATCGCAATATTTTTATATGTTGAAACCCGTGTTTTGAAGTCTGTGCAGGAAACTAGAAGCGTGCTCGAATCAACGCTGCTCAAAAGATACGCCAACTCACTAACTTCAGATCTGGTATCAATACAAAGTAGCAATCACAATTCAGCATATCAGAAGAAGCCCCAAACTCCAGCACAAGTCTACACCAGAAGACCCAAAGGCCAAGCCCATCAAAGAGCCGCGGATCCGCGGCAGGGGCTTGCTAATGCCGCAGATCCGTGGTGGAACCAAGGATTCAGCAACTCAATTTTGGTCCACAATTCTTCATTCAGGGCCCACTGATCAGAAATGCATCTCAGTTTCCAGAAGACTCCAGGGGTTTCTGCCAGATCAGCAAACTAGGGTTTCCAAGCCTAATTAAACCTAGCTTAAACCCTAAGCTAGCTCCTAACAAACTACCTTCTAGAAGACTCAACAAACTTTTAGAGGGAACCACCATTTCAAACCTAAACCTAGGGTTTGGGAAGTCTATAAATAGAAGCCTAGACCTAGGGGGAGAATGTGGAGATAGATAGAATCAAACCATTTGTGATTCATTTTAGTTCATTTTAGCCATTCTCTTTCTTCTTCTTCCTCCACAAGTCTAGTGAGAGGGCTTGTGGGAAACCCTAACCCTAATTCCAATTAAAATCAAGATCCCGAGTACCCATTAAGCAAGAAGCCCTACAACCTTTAGGAGCGGAGCCGATCTTCAACGGAGCAAGCGATCCGAGCCGATCCACGACTCACGAAGCCGAGCGACGCCCGATCAACAATCTAGATTCTTCCTCTTGTAGTTCTTGAAGCGAATGTAATCAAAATTGTTGAGATAAATAAAGGTGATATTCTTTTATCTTGTTTTCTTTAAATTCTGCATCATGATATCTTTACAATTCGTAAATATTTTCTGTGTGGTGATGTGTGAATAAAACTCCGCTCGTCGAGGAGTCGAGACGGTCAATAGAATGATGATGTAACATAGTCTTAAAACGATTCTTGATTCCTACAAGTTTTGTAAACCCTAGCAAGTTCAAGAACCGACAACCCATTTCGTTACGATGCTTTCTTGAATGATATCGCTCGAAATTGGGGAGTTACGATCGTTTCTTGAAATTGCTAGAGGCTAGAATGTGAATGATATCGACAACAGAACAAGGGATAAGATGAAACCCTAGTTTCACGAGAAAACCCTAACTCTCGTCGATCATCATCGATCTAGTATCAATCCTTCGAAGGACAAGAACACGAAATCTTTAGATTACATCACGTCTATCGATCCGATCGATTCCTACGAGCCTCTTTTAGATTCTTGACTGTTGATTGGAAATATCATCGATACACCGATTCTTGATTGTTTATCATTTTCTTGATTCTTGAATAGAATAATGACACTTGAAAATCAAAATCCTTGAATCATGTTTTCGTTTATTTTAGCTTAACTTTTCAATTCAAGCATATCATAATACAAACGAATCGCACAATCCCTGTGGACAATCCGCATTCACTAACAATCTACATCCGACACCGTAGTTGATTGCGGTCAAAAATAAATCTTTGATTGTGATTTCTTTACAATTTCATACTACACATCAAGAATTCTGATCAATCAAATGGCGCCGTTACCGGGGATCGCGCGCTAATTCGTTGTATATCAAAGTTTGAATTGAAAGAATTATTCCATTGTTATTTTGAGATCAAAATTCGTGCAAACCCTAAACAATTTGTTGTGTTTTATTGCAAGGAAATCTGAAGCTTGCTGGGAATTGAGAAATTTTTTTGGAAAATACCAGAGAGCTGAGGGAGTCTACAGAGACTCTCTGAAGAATTTTGGTGCAGCGTTCCTACAATTAGACCGCGGAAGGGCGGCAAGAGCCAGGATTTGCGGCGGAACCGCGGCAATCTTGGGGGTTCTCTGCAAAATTTTTGCCTCAGGTGACTTCTGTACTTCTCCTCTCTCCTCTTTGTAGCTCCAACTAATACTTTTCTGCAGGATTCTTTGCAAATAATCGCAGCTCGCAAATTACAAAAGTAAATTTGTGCGTGATTTTGTTTCTTGGTTGTTTGCATTATAAATACGGATATTAAGGGGCACGGCCAAATCCAAATTAGGTGGGGATTTCATTACCCTTCCTAGGCCCCGAAAACCACCAAACTTGCATCCGCATTGACCCACATTAACTAAAAGAAATCTAGAGATGACTCTAAGGACTGTCGCGCTCAATTAGGACAGAAGAAGGCCGTGGGTAATTCATTGCTTATCCGCGTTTTCCTGTGGTGCCTAAGGCGAGTGTGTCTAAGGCTAGTGGTTATTAATTAGGCCCACTACTTACGTAGTGGAGTACCTTCCCACTTACCTGGCACTTATCCGGCCACAGGGGGACAAAGCGGCAGTGGAGGATTCTATCCCGCGACTTGTCTTTTGGCAGATAGGAGCGGTCTAGAGCCGGACCTAGGTGACCACTAGATTCTAGGGTTTGTGTGCTGCATTTGTTGTGTCGCATCATTTTTTCAAAAATCCGTCCCTTTTTCAAAAGCAAACACCGCATTCATTTGCCCCTAATTATAAGCCAACGCTGCCACTTGTACTAACCCTTTTTAGTACAAGATAGGCTGGACACGGGATTCTAGTGCCCGTTTAGTCCACGTACCTTTTATCGACTCCGAAGTCGATAATTCTCCATTTACCTTTCCTTTACCTACTACCACACCCACACCGATGGATCTAAATCCATCAAATTTCTTTAACCCTAATCTACCGCCGTCCGTTGGTGAGCAGAATCCACCCCGCATCTCTCTCCAGGAGAGATGCTACCCTATTCGAGGTCCTCTTTCGACCTGCTTATCCACACCACCAGCCAATGGGGATAACTTTGAAATTAAGCCCCAGTATATCAATCTTTTACCCAAATTCCACGGACTCGAGACTGAGGACGCTTACGTTTTCATTACCAAATTTGAAGACGTATGCGCAATGATGGGTACGTCACAACTTTCAGTGGATGCGATGCGTCTACGACTTTTTCCATTTACCTTGTGCGATATAGCCGAGAAGTGGCTATATAACACTACCACACACTCTATTACGAATTGGGAAGAATTCGTCGCTGCATTCCTTAAGAAATTTTACCCAATACAAAAGACAGCTCGAATCCGTAGCGAACTGAATCAATTTGCCCAGCTCCCTGCTGAACCATTCTCTAAATGCTTTGAACGTTTCAAGGATCTATTGGTTCAATGTCCTCATCACGGCATCCCGAGATGGGAGCTTTGCCGAATCATATATGAGGGCAGTAACCCTAACACTAAACAGAGTCTTGAAAACATGTGTCAAGGTACCTTCATGACCAAGGATGATGGGGAAGCTTGGCGATATTTAGAAGAGTTCGCTGAAAAGTCTTTACAGTGGGAAAGTCCATCATTTAGGAGTGGCAACAACCAATCGGATGTTTCCATAGGAGTTAGAGCTGACATTTCAGCTATACAAAAGAAACTCGAGACTATGGAAAAATTTTTTTTAGCTGCCTCCCTTAATCAAATGTCACTTTCCAAAACTGTATGTGGCTGCTGTTCTGATCCGTCTCACTTGACGGAAGAATGTCCGTTTCAAGGTCGTGAGCATACCAATGCCACATTTCAAAGACCGAGAAACGATCCTTTTTCTTCCACATATAATCAGGGTTGGAGGAATCACCCTAATTTTGCTTGGAACCAATCACAATCACAAAACACGGTTCCAAACCAAAACAATTTCCAAATGGTCCCTCCACCACAACAGCAGCCACTACTTCAATTAAGTCAGCACCCCTTTCAAGCACATAATTTTCAAAATCAGGTCAACACACCTGCACTGTCTAGTCCTTTACAGTTGACCGGAATTGATGAATCCTCTTCTTTTGCACAATACAGGAATTTGATCTTAACAAATATCATGCAAGTTTCGGCTGAAATGAAGTCTTCTGTCGATAAAATTGAGAAAAACTCTGCGTCCCAAAACGAGAGTATTAAATCGATGGAAGAAGAAATTGCACGATTAAAAGCCGAAATGAGTGCAAGAGAGAAAGGGAAACTTCCAGCTCAATCCTTACCCAATCCTGGTTATTCACATCATGTGAATGCAATCACCACGTTGAGATCTGGAAGAGTGCTTGACAATCATGTTGGGGAAGAAGTTGATGATACTGAAAATCATATCAACACCCCGGCTGAGACCTTTCCATACACACACACATCTAATTCTGACCCAGTTCTTCTACCCCTCCACCTTCTTCCGAGCCTATTCTTCGTTTCCCAAAAGGCTCGCCATTACAGCCCATCTCTTTTACCCCTTCACGGACGATTCCCACTTCTATTCTGGGATCGGTTCCACACACACTTCCTTCTCCTATTATGGACCCAGCGCTTATTGCTAAAGCACCTTATCCTAATCGGTTAAGGGCTAACACACCAAGTCCACATATGGAGAAGATCACTGAGATGTTTAAACAGGTTAACATCAATATCCCTCTTCTAGATGCTATCCAACAAGTCCGTGCATACGCGAAAGTTCTTAAAGACTTTTGCACTAGAAAGAGGAAGAAACAAATGCCCAAGAAGATATTCATGGCAAAGACAGTAGACATAGCTTTCCCCCAGCAATTACCGAGGAAACGTAAGGATCCTGGATATCCTACGATTTCCATCTATATTGGGGAGAAACACATTAACCGTGCTCTACTAGATCATGGGGCAAGTGTTAACCTGCTTCCTTTCTCAGTTTATGAGCAATTAGGGATCGGAGAGTTGAAACCATCTCCATGCACTCTCCAGATGGCTGACCGATCAATCACCAGACCTAGGGGTGAACTAGAGGATGTGTTGATAAAAATCGGGGAATTTATATTCCCTGTGGATTTTATTGTAATTGATACACAGCCTGTAGCGAACTCACGGAATCAAATTCCGGTGATTTTAGGTCGCCCCTTTTTGGCCACTTCCAATGCTATCATTAATTGTCGTAACGGTTCTATGACCCTATCCTTCGGGAAGAGGACAATTGAGATGAACATTTACAAGTTAGGAAGTGTACCCTTCGAACCTACTGCTCAGGTCTGTTCTGTCGACTTAATGGATGTCGACAGCAGCGAATTTAATGATCCTCCTGATACTGATCTTGACTCTTTTCATACGTTATTGTTTGACCCAACTATGTATCATACACATACGGACTATTCCACCAAGACGTCCGGGTCAACAATTAACACTGATTATGAAATGCCTTTAGAGTCTGAAGATCACCCCGCACTTTGTGATGACATTATTCTTAGGGGTATAGATGAAACTTTTGAGGAGATCTTCGCTGATGAACTCGCATTTCTGAATAACACGGGTGTTGAGATGAATCATCTACCAATCAAGGAAATTGAACATCCACCCCTTCTTCTGACTTGTAAAAAGAATGCGAGTTATCCATCACATTCACTGCATCGTCTCTCCAAAATGAGACGCACACACACTCTCTTCCACCCCTTACCCTTTCCCCACTTCTTTTTCCACCAACCAGAGCACTGCATTGACAAAATTTTTGAATGGTTGGTGTTGACATTCGGTCTTTGCAAAGCTTGGCATCGACCAATGATTCTCGACCCCCTCATGTGATTTTCAAAGCTTAACATTGCATAACTCAAGTTTTTCTGGCTCTTGGAAAGAAAATTTTTACAAAAATTTTAAGCCAAGAATAAGTTTGGGGGAGGGTCTTCACTTATATATTTTTCCCCAACTAATAAATTCCTCTCAAGCTTACAGGTTTTTCAAGATTTAGCTGATGGCAACAGTGAGGACACTGCTGAAAACAAGTTTGGGGGAGGTTTGTGCTTAGTTTTGCATCATGTGCATATCATTTGCATAAGCACAAAACATTTCTTTAAAAACCCATAAAAATTTTGTGTAAATATTTTTTGTAAATAGTTTTTCAAAACCCATAAAAACCTATAAAAATTTAAAAAATTTAAAAACTCATAAAAATTTTAAAAAAAAAATTTCAAAATTTCAAAATATTTAATATTTATGATAATAAAAGCTTAGATAGTGAAAAATTACATCCATGAGATTAGAAAAATTTAAGAAAACCAAGAAAATTAGAAGTTTTCTTATACGAACTAGTAATAAGTAGTTATGAGCCGTTGTCCCAAGGGTTAGTAAGATGAAGGAAGTCACTAATCTGAGGATAAAAATAAGTCTGAAAAATAGTTTCTATTCTGGAAAGCCAAGCATTTTGAACGTTGATACCCTGCTATTCGCACTTACACACGTCTTAAAGCCCGGGATAGTAGAGGATACCTTGAAATTCTCTTGTCTTAAAGCCGATGTATAAAGGGGAAAAAATGAAGAAAGTGGTGAGAAAAATGGACACTGGTTTTGTTATCACCAAGGGCAATAATAAAAAAAATATATAGCAAGGGTGCCTTTTTCACCTAGTGCCCTAAGGCCAACTGGTCTGGGAGTCACTGCTATGCCTAAGGTGGTGCAAGACGAGGAAAATACACCAAGTAAGCAAGCACAGGAGTAATCGGTCGGTTAGTACCTCAAGAAGTATTAACGGTCGCATGAAAGTGTGTGAGCAATTTCGTTTAAATATTCATTAATTAAAAAGTACTGAGGCTGATGGGCAAAGAGTATGATAGCTTGAATTGAATTCTCCGGGTGTAGGGATGTCTTTACACACACGCAGGGTGATATGATCGATGTTTTGGAAGAAAGATAGGAATGAAAAATAAGACGATGTTCTATTGAGGGAGGACGTGATTTCTGACATTTTTTCATGACCATTAAGATAGGGCTCATGACAACCGAAAAGCTAGCTTAGTTGGAAACCCTAATTTTCAAAGCTTTTCTTTTACAATTCTTTTCTTTAAATATAATATTCATGATCTTCCTTTTATTATTGGATTTTGTGGGTGCAATCCGATGAAAACCCTCAGGAGACAACACTCCTCCTACTAGGGACACCTAGAGGTTTAAAGGCTTGTTGCACATGCTCAGTGCAATCGTGTTGCCTACGAAAGTGTGCTAGTTAGTTTTTCTCTTTCTTTATTTTCTCCTTCTCTTTTTAATAAAACATTCGCTCGAGATGATCGAAATTAAGTTTGGGGGTATTTGATTAGTCGAAAATATTGTAAATTTTAACCGGCAATTTCCTCATCATTTGCATTCATATAAGAGTGTTCGGCATTCATATTCTACATATTAGCAAATCTATCACAGATTATCAGATTACATGTATTAGACCTTAAAACCGGCATTTCTAGGGAAATTGACTGCATTGCATGGCATCGCAATATTTCTATATGTCGAAACCCGTGTTTTGAAGTCTGTGCAGGAAACTAGAAGCGTGCTCGAATCAACGCTGCTCAAAAGATACGCCAACTCACTAACTTCAGATCTGGTATCAATACAAAGTAGCAATCACAATTCAGCATATCAGAAGAAGCCCCAAACTCCAGCACAAGTCCACACCAGAAGACCCAAAGGCCAAGCCCATCAAAGAGCCGCGGATCCGCGGCAGGGGCTTGCTAATGCCGCGGATCCGCGGTGGAACCAAGGATTCAGCAACTCAATTTTGGTCCACAATTCTTCATTCAGGGCCCACTGCTCAGAAATGCATCTCAGTTTCCAGAAGACTCCAGGGGTTTCTGCCAGATCAGCAAACTAGGGTTTCCAAGCCTAATTAAACCTAGCTTAAACCCTAAGCTAGCTCCTAACAAACTACCTTCTAGAAAACTCAACAAACTTTTGGAGGGAACCACCATTTCAAACCTAAACCTAGGGTTTGGGAAGTCTATAAATAGAAGCCCAGACCTAGGGTAAGAATGTGGAGATAGATAGAATCAAACCATTTGTGATTCATTTTAGTTCATTTTAGCCATTCTCTTTCTTCTTCTTCCTCCACAAGTCTAGTGAGAGGGCTTGTGGGAAACCCTAACCCTAATTCCAATTAAAATCAAGATCCCGAGTACCCATTAAGCAAGAAGCCCTACAACCTTTAGGAGCGGAGCCGATCTTCAACGGAGCAAGCGATCCGAGCCGATCCACGACTCACGAAGCCGAGCGACGCCCGATCAACAATCTAGATTCTTCCTCTTGTAGTTCTTGAAGCGAATGTAATCAAAATTGTTGAGATAAATAAAGGTTATATTCTTTTATCTTGTTTTCTTTAAATTCTGCATCATGATATCTTTACAATTCGTAAATATTTTCTGTGTGGTGATGTGTGAATAAAACTCCGCTCGTCGAGGAGTCGAGACGGTCAATAGAATGATGATGTAACATAGTCTTAAAACGATTCTTGATTCCTACAAGTTTTGTAAACCCTAGCAAGTTCAAGAACCGACAACCCATTTCGTTACGATGCTTTCTTGAATGATATCGCTCGAAATTGGGGAGTTACGATCGTTTCTTGAAATTGCTAGAGGCTAGAATGTGAATGATATCGACAACAGAACAAGGGATAAGATGAAACCCTAGTTTCATGAGAAAACCCTAACTCTCGTCGATCATCATCGATCTAGTATCAATCTTTCGAAGGACAAGAACACGAAATCTTTAGATTACATCACGTCTATCGATCCGATCGATTCCTACGAGCCTCTTTTAGATTCTTGACTGTTGATTGGAAATATCATCGATACACTGATTCTTGATTGTTTATCATTTTCTTGATTCTTGAATAGAATAGTGACACTTGAAAATCAAAATCCTTGAATCATGTTTTCGTTTATTTTAGCTTAACTTTTCAATTCAAGCATATCATAGTACAAACGAATCGCACAATCCCTGTGGACGATCCGCATTCACTAACAATCTACATCCGACACCGTAGTTGATTGCGGTCAAAAATAAATCTTTGATTGTGATTTCTTTACAATTTCATACTACACATCAAGAATTCTGATCAATCAAATGGCGCCGTTGCCGGGGATCGCGCGCTAATTCGTTGTATATCAAAGTTTGAATTGAAAGAATTATTCCATTGTTATTTTGAGATCAAAATTCGTGCAAACCCTAAACAATTTGTTGTGTTTCATTGCAAGGAAATCTGGAGCTTGCTGGGAATTGAGAAAATTTTTTGGAAAATACCAGAGAGCTGAGGGAGTCTACAGAGACTCTGTGAAGAATTTTGGTGCAGCGTTCCTACAATTAGACCGCGGAAGGGCGGCAAGAGCCAGGATTTGCGGCGGAACCGCGGCAATCTTGGGGGTTCTCTGCAAAATTTTTGCCTCAGGTGACTTCTGTACTTCTCCTCTCTCCTCTTTTTAGCTCCAACTAATACTTTTCTGCAGGATTCTTTGCAAATAATCGCAGCTCGCAAATTACAAAAGTAAATTTGTGCGTGATTTTGTTTCTTGGTTGTTTGCATAATAAATACGGATATTAAGGGGCACGGCCAAATCCAAATTAGGTGGGGATTTCATTACCCTTCCTCGGCCCCGAAAACCACCAAACTTGCATCCGCATTGACCCACATTAACTAAAAGAAATCTAGAGATGACTCTAAGGACTGTCGCGCTCAATTAGGACAGAAGAAGGCCGTGGGTAATTCATTGCTTATCCGCGTTTTCCTGTGGTGCCTAAGGCGAGTGTGTCTAAGGCTAGTGGTTATTAATTAGGCCCACTACTTACGTAGTGGAGTACCTTCCCACTTACCTGGCACTTATCCGGCCACAGGGGGACAAAGCAGCAGTGGAGGATTCTATCCCGCGACTTGTCTTTTGGCAGTTAGGAGCGGTCTAGAGCCGGACCTAGGTGACCACTAGATTCTAGTGTTTGTGTGCTGCATTTGTTTTGTCGCATTATTTTTTCAAAAATCCGTCCCTTTTTCAAAAGCAAACACCGCATTCATTTGCCCCTAATTATAAGCCAACGCTGCCACTTGTACTAACCCTTTTTAGTACAAGATAGGCTGGACACGGGATTCTAGTGCCCGTTTAGTCCGCGTACCTTTTATCGACTCCGAAGTCGATAATTCTCCATTTACCTTTCCTTTACCTACTACCACACCCACACCGATGGATCTAAATCCATCAAATTTCTTTAACCCTAATCTGCCGCCGTCCGTTGGTGAGCAGAATCCACCCCGCATCTCTCTCCAGGAGAGATGCTACCCTATTCGAGGTCCTCTTTCGACCTGCTTATCCACACCACCAGCCAATGGGGATAACTTTGAAATTAAGCCCCAGTATATCAATCTTTTACCCAAATTCCACGGACTCGAGACCGAGGACGCTTACGTTTTCATTACCAAATTTGAAAACGTATGCATAACATGCGCAGACAAGTCTCAATTTTCCTGTAGTGACTAACCTAAGACTCAACGACGCCCTCACTATGAAAGTTCACGAGCGTCGCCAGCATAGGATTAACCTCCGCGGCAAAATCCGCAGTGAATGTGGGTGTCTCCACGTCAAGCTCCTCGATGTAGTCGCTCAACATGCGCAGACTATTCGTGGAGCCTTTCGAGGATGCACGTCGAGAAAAGGGGCCTGCGGGCATTAAGACTCGAGATTCGAACGGAGCTGAAGTTGATATCACCGCTGCAAAACAAATCACAGTCAAATGATGGTTCAAGAAGTAGAAGAGGTTCATGAACAATGGAGTTTACTATACCGACTGCAGCAGGTAGCAAGGCCGGGAGTACCAGTGGCGCAACTATTCTTTCGTCTCCTCCTTCGATCTGTAGTACTGCAATCAAAACAAAGAATAATTCGAAATGATTTGACTGACAGTAAAAGAAGAGACATTAGCTGAAGCCTGTATTCACCAGCGCCACTAGATGAGGCGATCTCTGACTGGAAAGAGAAGTGTGGGTGTAAAACCTCATACAGGTGATCAAAAAGGACTCCTGCAAGGACGCAGTAATGCAATATCAATACATAAAGTATACTGCCTACAATGAAACTGATGGGTCATAAATCTGCACCTTCCAGCATTTGAGAGGGTACGAGAGAAGGCAAATGGGCGGTCACCGTCAAAGCGGTAACTGGTAGCGCTTCCTCGGGTAGCACAACCTCAATACCCACCGCAGCTGCACTCGAAACAAAAGCACTGTCAGAAAAGTTCGAAAAGGGATTGCAGAATAAAATGGAAAGCAATAACCTGGAATCTACCTGGTGAGTCGCCGGTCGAGACCGCGACAAGGGCATCACTGGAGGCAGCAAATGCTACACCCTCCTCCATTGGAATGGTCTTGCCGCCCGTAGCCTCATCCCCCAATTCCATAAGAATCGTCGTGACACTCGCAGCGCCCGGCAACGGCAAGGAGCCGCATGGGGAAAGAGCGACGATTGGGGGCAGTGCCCGACTCTTGAGAAAGAGTGGCTACCTCAGGCTCGGCAATGGTAGCCATCTCACCTACCGCTACCTCGGGCTCGACGATCGTGGATGTCTCACCTGCCGCTACCTCAGGCTCGGTGGTTGTCGCCACGACACCCACTACCTCTTCGGCAAGACTCGGCCCTGCAAGATAGGATATATGAGAACCTGAAAGTTAAAACTTTGACAGAACAACCCAATGTCACGTTACCTTGAGTCGATTTTCCGATTGCTTCTCGAGCGGCACGTGCTTCCTGTCTGTAGAAGGTGGACAAGGCAGCCGGAGCATCCTCTGAAGGAGTAGGGGCAGGGGTAGCGATGCTCGAACCTGCACCCGCGGCCAAGGCAGCACTGCGCTCCCTTGCCGCGCGCATTCTACGCTTCTTTTCTGCTCGGGCCGTGAGAGCGGATCTTCTAGAAGCCTCCATCAATAGGACGTCATCGTCCGCGCCAAGGGTTACCTCTGGAACCGTTATGGCATCCGTCATCGGTCGTTTGAGTAAGGCCTCTTTCAGCAGTCCTGAGGAGGCCGGGACTTCGATACCTGGACCGGGAAGCATCTCCGCATCACCTTGCGGGATTGGCATTGTAGTCCCTGCGATAGGATAAAGAGGGGGTCATATTGTCCATAAGAAAGGAGAATGAAGATGCAATGAGTCGAGATATACCAACTCCCAATGAAGCGCGAATCCTCTCCTCCTCCTCGAAAGTCTTGAGGGAAGCCGCTAGAGCCTCTTCAGTGGAAAAGCATGTTAAAGAAGGAAAAGTGTCAGTCAAAACATGATAATAAAAATATAATGCAATGACGAAAGTTACGGCTTATATTTACTTGATTGCGCGAGGATGGCCATTCCCGCTTTGTGGCTTGCTGATCGCATAGAAGCTGCAATGGCAGCCTCGAGATCAGTATCGTCCAGCGCTATGAAGAGACCTTCGTTGGTCCCATATTCGCTCAGGCCCTCGCTATAAGGAGCATGAGGCTCCTGGCCGAGTACAACGTCTACAGAGAGGATCGACTTCTTCTTCCTCTTCTGCGAGCGAGCTCCAGTCGCAGCTAGCACAAGCTTACGCTTGGTGGGCACTTTAGGACGACGGGTCCCGATATCTGAACCCATGCCGGACTCGGGGCAAGCTACACTCGCCGTCTCCAAAGGAGCACGGGGTATCGGTAGCTCGGGCCTGTCACGTGGGACTTCGATCATGACATCTTCTCTTAAGGGAGGACGGACAATGGCCCGTCGCTTCAAAAGGACGTTTCGATCACCAGCAGGGGGTGCACCCTTGCGATCGAGCAGCAATTGCTTCTCCTCCTTGATGACGGCGCCCATTGAATGCTGATACCACGCCGCATACACATTAAGGGCCTTCGGGACACAGCTTGGTTCGCTGATATAGAAGTTCGAGCCCGTGTTCAAGCGCATAAAATGATGTAGTGCGTTTCGCATTCCCTCTTCGGTGTCAGCAGGTTCTAGCAGGAAAGCCTCCAGCGGGACTCCCTCATTGTAGCTCAGCTGGTGGGAAAAACGGTATGGATTGTATCTCATAGATAACGCCGCATCATTTTTCCTAAACACTAGAAAGCCCGGTCTGATGGAATATAAATGAAGGATCTCCCGAGCTTTCAAAACAGAGGTTCCATCCTTGAAAATGTCCCGCAATGGCTGCACCGCGGTTGCGGACTCTTTGCCGATGGTTAGAATCTTGTCAGTAAAAGTCATGCCGTCTCCAACCATGCGAGGGCAAAGGAGCAAACCTCTAGCTTCCCGCGGTGACGGGTTTACAATAGATGCGCCGACTAATCGCATAATCCGGGTGAAGCCGCACCTGTCATAGAATGAAGGCCTTTTATGGATACCAAAAATGCCAAGCGTATGTAGCTCAAGCCACGACATGAAGTAATGCATCGAGAAGTTCACATGCCGCACTCCGGGTTCAATAGTATCTGCCGCTTGACCGAGGCCGTAGTACAAATGAGCTAAACCGGTGACCCCGACAGCCACTTTCACCCCAATAATCATTCGGTGAGCCGGATAGAAGACATGAGGCCTCATACGGCGAGGGTGCATCGGGAGTGCAAACCAGCTCAGCCATAACCCAAGAAACCCCAGAAAGAATGTTTCCTCATCAATCTCAGGGATTGCGACCTCCGCGAAAGAAGTAACTAGAGTGTTGGGAAGGAAGAAACTCTTCTGATCTGCCTCCGCCGTTAGCAGGTTATTTAAACCTAAGCCAAAAGGGTCGTCAAGCGTGGCGAATTTAGCAGCCTCCTTCGAGAGGACCTCCGGATGAAGGAAAAGAGCGATGAAATCCTCGAAATTAACCCCGCGGCTCCCAGATTCGAGGAAAAGGCCCTCATAAATGTTTAGCACTTTGATCAGACTAGGAAATTGGTGTTGAACGGCGTTCTCCGGGGTAAGGCCTGTCATCACTGGCTTAGCACCAAAAATGTATTCATCCGTAGGAAGCAGTTCCTCTGAGGACCAAAAATGCTCCCCCATGACCGGTAAGCCAGAAACTTCTGCAAATTCCTCTGAGGAGATTGATACTTCTCGGTCCAGCGAAAGGAAGGTGTGGGTAGGAATATTCCACTGCTCCAGATTGGCCTTAACCCACCAGGCGGGAAGCGTAGGAGACTGGAAGAGAGAAGCAAAAATGGTGGGATACAACCCAAGCCTCAACAACTGCGACTTCTTCGCTGACAGAATGTAGCGGGCCCATTGCAGATAGCCAGCTGGATGATGAGGAATTAGCCCAATCATATATGGTTGTCCCCACGGTCGCGCCTCGCCTTGGCAAATACGTCGCCCCAGGGTGTCTAAAGCCATTGGAGGCTGAACGGGTATCGAAGCCATAGCAGGCTGAAGAAGACCTTCAGAAGTCCAATTAACCATCTCCACGGCATAGTTCGGTCGGCGTAATAGATCGCCATGATGGGCTCTGAGGGTACAGCGCACGAAAAGCTCTGCCGACCCTTAATAATGTGGTTGTACCATTTCCCCCAGAGGTGAAGATTCTTATGTTCCGGGTCATGATCTTTGATCAGTGCTAAGACTTCCCGGTCCATAGGCGCTCCAGGGAATCCTCCCTCTGAACGGACAAACGGAAAAGAAATGTCGAAAGATATGTCGCCTGTGCGAAAAGGGACAAAAGTCAACTGGCAGTGCTATAATTTAATTTAAATTCTGACACTTGGTACTTTAGAATTTGTACCACACTGCAATGCAGTGGAAATGGGACCAAAGGGGGGCCCAAAAAATCTAGATGGCAATTCATCAATTAATAAAACAGCCTCATCATTTGATGAGACTGTTAATCAAGTGAGGAAATCCTCAAAAGAAATTCTCATTAAATGAGAGATCTCTTGGTCAGAGGAGTAAATCTTCCTTTGAGAGCAATGCTCTGTGACAGAGTGACACTTGTCAAACTATGATCATGAGGGAATAAAAATTCCTCAAGAGCCTTGCTCTGGAAAAAAATGATGGAATAATCAATTAGAAAGAAAAAAATTTTTGAAATCGATTTTTATGAATTAAAAATTCTGGGATCTTCAAGATCCATGAACAAACTCTTAAAAGTTCTTCATAAGAGATTAAAAAATCTACATGTTATCAAAAGAGCAATGCTATGTTCATGGGCTAAGAAACCCTAAGAAAAGATCTCTTTAGATCTATGGGTTCAGGAGAGCAAAGCTCTTTTAATGAAACCCTAAAATGGTTTTTTTTAGATCAAAGATCTATGAAGAGTAAGGCTCTGTTAAAAGGCCCTGGATTATCTAAAAAAAAAATTACCTAAAATTTTGGCAGAGTTTTGACTCTTGAAATTTCTTAAAATGAAGAGTTATGCTCTGTGGGAGAATAAAATTCTCAGAAAACAAGAAGAAGATGAACATAATCATCTAAAGGACCAAATGTCCTATTTATACGCATTGAAACGCCACTTCAACTTCTGAGTTGATCTAAGGGCGCAGATGCTGCCACCGCTACACTCACATGTGGGCCACGTGAGCGCAACAGTGGGGGGGCATTTGTTTCCCCCAATCAGAGCAAAGCTCTGTTTGAAATTCGAATTTCAAAAAATTGAAGCAACGCTTTAGATGCCTCGCCAAGTGCGCTGCGCCGTAGGCAGCGCACCATGTGTGCGCTAGCGCTAGGCGCACTGCGCATCACGTGTCAAACACGGGTGCGCTAGCGCAGGGCGTGCTGCGCTCTGAGCAGCGTACCACGTGTCAAACACAGGTGCGCTAGCGCAAAGTGCGCTGCGCTCTGAGCAGCGCACCACGTGCAAAGCATGGGTGCGCTAGCGCTGGAATTAAAAAAAAAACTCCCCACCGTTAAATCAAAAGATCTAATAGTAATAATAAATCATTAATTAATCAGAATTAAATTCTTGTATGGAAAGATTTTTCAATCTTTTTAAAAGCAAGAAGATTGCCTTCTGTAAAAGAGAAGCCCTAGGATCAAAGATTCAATGGTGGGGAAACATCCCCAAATCAATCAGAGAAAGATCTCTTTAACTGATTCAACAAATCAGCTTGCCCTATATAAAGGCCCTAAGACTTCAAGTCATATATAGAGAAACCCCCCATAAACTTTGAAAAATTAAAAAGATAAATAGCAATCTCTTGCAAGGAGATATTCCTTCAAGGTAAAGATGATGGGTGATGAACACAGAGATGAAATCATCTTATAGAAAGAAAAATTTATTTCTTTAAAAAAGATCATAGATTTACAAGACAAAAAAAGTCTTTCACAAAAGAGATCAAAAGATCTCATCATAAAAGAAGAACATAATTCTTCTCACAGATCATGGATCTATAAAGGCAAAGCCTTTCATCAAAATAAGAGATTGAAAATCTCTCCTGCAAAATAAGAATTGTTGTTCTTAAATCTCGAGACAAAGTCTCTTTTAAAAGAACATAAATTTGTTCCCTGATCATAAAATTGATCAGATGCGCTTTGCGCTTTTGAAATGCGCCTTGCGCTCTTGAACTGCGCTTCTGCGCTCCCTGGACCGGCGCTCAACGCCAAATGCGCCACGTGTCAATCACGTATGCACCAATTGACAACTTGCGTTGCACTTCTGAAATAGCGCACTGCGCTCATGGGCTGGCGCTCAGCGCCAAGCGCACCACGTGTCACTCACGTGTGCGCCACTAAATTGAAAGCGCAATGCGCTCATGGAATAGCGCTCAGCACTCAAAAACTGGCATCATGCGCTCATCATTTAGCACCTAGCGCTGAGTGCGACACGTGTCCCTTACATGTGCGCTACTTGGCAGTAGCGCACTGCGCTACTTGGCAGTAGCGCACTGCGCTTTTTGATTGGCGTAAAGTGCCTGGCGCGCCACGTGTTGCGCTGACAGAACATAAATTGTTCTTTAATAAGCCCAGAGCTCTGGTGAATGCTCAGTATTCAATAAAGGCTCTACATCCCAAAACAAAATGTTAAACATTTATTGGACTTAGCCCAAGATTGGCTATAAGTCCTCAACCCATATTAATTGAGCACATCTGCTCATAAATATTTTAACAGATCTTAGTCCCAAATTGGACTACAGACCTTTCAACCAACTCACACCGGTTCGAGGGTACATCTTTTTACTCCTATGATATTTTTCGTTGTAATCCTTCAACGTCTTCAGAGAGGTGACGGGTCCCGACAACCAAACACTCTACAGACTGTGGGGTCCTTAAGCCCATGGACTATGATGTCCTTAACCTTGACTGTGAGGTCTTTAAACTCACGGACTATGACTTCCTTAACCTTGACTGTGGGGTCTTTAAACTTACGGACTATGATGTCCTTAACCTTGACTGTGGGGTCTTTAAACCCACAGACTATGATGTCCTTAACCTCGTACTGTGGGGTCCTTTTAAACCCACGGACTATGATGTTCTTAACCTCGGACTGTGGGGACCCTTTAAACCCACGGACCGAGATGTCCTTAAACTAACAATGGACCGTAATGTCCTTAAACTAGTCGACCGCAATATCCCTAAACTAAACAATAGAGCCCAATTGCTCTCTTGTTGAATCTAAACGATCCCGTTAAGTTGATCTTAGTCTAAAATGAGGCTAACGTATCCTTAAACCCAACCCCCAAACCCAAATCTAAGAAGATACGGATTTGGACTAATCCACGCCCTATGGGCGACAACACAAATTAGTCTTCGTATACAATCCACGGGCAACCAAGAAAAAAAAAACACCCACGACACGAAGTG
The DNA here is from genome assembly GCA_030015575.1 of Agapanthus africanus. Lineage (NCBI taxonomy): Eukaryota > Viridiplantae > Streptophyta > Magnoliopsida > Asparagales > Amaryllidaceae > Agapanthus > Agapanthus africanus. The sequence continues at coordinate 551,063,477 of JASDDO010000031.1, forward strand.
ACCATCTGGAGAAGGAGAAAGTCGTTACCGCGATGCGGTAGCGTAATTAACTGCAGGGGCTTGCGCCTGCAGAGAAGAGCGTCCCCACAATCAAAAACCCTTCAAATGAGGGGGAATCTGACGAAGTCTGCTACATCGGACGCATCTGTTTAAACCTTCGATACATGGTGCTATAAATCAACTTGGCATCTTCGGAGAGGTGGACGGATATCACCAATTAGCATCTGCCCCGAAATTCAGGCGAGACATTTATCGCGTCTCCGTGCTTTCGGCGGGGAACACTAGGAGTTCACGAATGCCCAATGCGCTGAGATCATGAGTCGCTTTAATGAATACAATGGCTGACTACTTCCTCATCGTTCCGCTCTTTTGAAGATCATCCTGAGAGCGATTTGGAAAGCACTTCCTGGATTTTATGAAGCCATGCCGCTTAAGGCACTGGATGATGCCGAAGACAAGGTGCACTCAGTATATCTGATGGGCTTGATCTCGAAGAGGCGGAGAGATAACCTTGTTGATATCTTGCATCAAACTTTCCAACAGACAACGATAATCTCCGCCTATCAGAGGACGGACGGCATTAGCGAGGATCCTGACGCTTGCATTTGCGAGAGGATGCACACGAAAATGGTCAGAGAGGCCAGAAGCATTTTAGATGGCCTTACTTCTGAATTTCTCAATCCATGTCCCGGATTTAATGTTTTACCATTGTAAACATTTTAATGATGTTTTTGTTTTACTGTTTTCATCAATGTAAGAATTTTCTGAGGTATGAATGGCAAATTTTTCCTTTCTAGCATTAAGCCTTTTCGCACATACATGAGTGGGTACGCTTCGAACGCTTAATTGGATGCGAATCAAATGTTCTCTTTACTGCCTTGCATAGTATGTGGTTGATGTCCACGGGTTATGCCTTTTTGTTTTGACTTGGCGCAAAGTAGTCTACATACTCTTGAATAACATCTCCATTTCAGTGGCATGTAACTTTGGCAAGAGTGGCCTGTAGATGGTATATAATAGTCCATCTTGACCTCCTTGCAGGGTAGCGATGGCTTAGGAAACACGTTCAGGTCTGTTTCCTAAGACTTTTCAACTTTATGAGCCATGAGCGTCTCATAAAGATTTTTCTCCCTACGAGTCGAGAGGATCTTATAGGTGTAATTACTCCTTAGGAATCGTGAGGATTCCTAAGTGCGTTTTCTCTTGAGAATCGTAAGGATCTCACAAGAGAGTTTTCTCCCTTACAAGTCGAGAGGACTCATAAGTGGTCAGTGAGCTGACTTGTTCCCGAGACTCAAGTCATTTGTTGACTTGTTTCCGAGACGGAATCATTGGATGACGTGTTTCCGAAACGGGGGTCATTTGCTGACGTATTTCCGTGACGGGGTCGTTTGCTGACGTATTTCCGAGACGGGGTCATTGGATGACGTATTTCCGAGACGGGGTCATTTGCTGACATATTTCCGAGACGGGGTCATTTTCTGACGTATTTCCGAGACGGAGGTCGTTTGCTGACGTATTTCCGCGACGGGGTCATTTGATGACGTATTTCCGAGACGGGGTCATTGGATGACGTATTTCCGAGATGGGGGTCGTTTGCTGACGTATTTCCGCGACGGGGTCATTTGATGCCGTATTTCCGCGACGGGGTCATTTGCTGACGTATTTCCGCGACGGGATCATTTGATGACGTATTTCCGCGACGGGGGTCATTTGCTGACGTATTTCCGTGACGGGGGTCGTTTGATTTGTTTCCGCGACGGGGTCATTTGATGTTGTATTTCCGCGACGGGGTCTTTTGATGACGTACTTCCGCGATGGGGGTCGTTTGCTGGCGTACTTCCGTGACGGGGGTCGTTTGCTGACGTTCTTCCCAGACGGGGTCATTGGCTGACGTGTTTCCGCGACGGGGTCATTAGCTGACGTGTTTCTGCGACAGGGTCATTTGCTGACGTGTTTCCGAGACGGGGTCATTGGATGACGTATTTCCGTGACGGGGTCATTTGCTAATGTGTTTCCGAGACGGAGGTCGTTTGCTGACGTGTTTCCGCGACGGGGTCATTTGCTGACGTGTTTTCGAGACGGGGTCATTTGATGATGTATTTCCGCGACTGGGTCATTTGCTGACGTATTTCCGAGACGGGGTCATTTGCTGATGTGTTTCCGCGACGGGGGTCGTTTGCTGACGTGTTTCCGCGACGGGGGTCGTTTGCTGACGTGTTTCCGCGACGGGGTCATTTGGTGACGTATTTCCGCGACGGGGGTCATTTGCTGACGTATTTCCGTGATGGGGTTATTTGATGACGTGTTTCTGAGATGGGGTCATTGGATGACGTGCTCTGCTTTCTGCGGTGTCTGGGTTGACTTGCTTCGTTTGCTACGGTGTCAGGGTTGACTTTGTCCGCTTGCTGCGGTGTTAGGGTTGACTTTAGGTTGTTTGTGAACCGTAAAGTCTTGGAACTAAGGACTTTACTGTGGCCCCGATTGGTGGTGACACGTCCGTATCCTGTTGGAATGAGGAGAAACGTCGTTGGTGATCTCTAGGCGGTAGATGTGGCCGTCGAGATTTGGAACTAGGGGCTTTGCCATGGCTCCGCTTGGTGGTGTCGGCGTCCGTGCCCTGCTGGCATGAGGAGGAACGCCGTTGTTGGTCTTCTGGGACGCAGATGTTGCTGTCAAGATCTGACTTTCCCTTTGACAGAGTTTGTTGGGACATGTGGTTCCTTTTTCATTTATGTCCATGGATTGTATCCAGGGGTCAGTATGGACTTACCCGCAAGGCATAAGTCTCATTTTATATATATATATATTTTGTTTTCTTTCCGCGATGCTCTATCATTTCAGCTTTTTATATCGCGAAGTTCACGATTGCCCAATCATTTCGGCTATTTTTCGCGGTGCCCAATCATTTCGGCCATTTTTCGTTTTAACTCGCTGTTTTTTATTGCGAGTTGCCCAATCATTTCGGCTGTTTTTGTTTGCATATATCTTACTCTCTGATTTTGTTGCAAGTTGCCCTATTATTTCGGCTATTTTATATTTGTGGCTCGCTGACTTTTGCTGCGAGTATGGCATTTGGGATCTGGTGCCGATCCTAGCATCAGCATCGCTGCGACTGGAATATTTCCAGGAGCGAATCATCATTTGCCCTTGTTGGTTCGAACAAAGGTGGCTTAGCAAGCAGGGTTAAGATCCTGTCGACTAAGGCTTTTGACTTCATGAGCCGTAAGGGTCTCATAAAGGAATTTCTCCCTACGAGTCGTTAGGATCCTGTAGGTGCGTTTTCTCCTTAGGAGTCGTGAGGATTCTTAAGTGTGTGTCCTCTTATAAGTCGTAAGGATCTTATAAAAGTGTTTTCTCCTTATAAGTCGAAAGGACTTACAAGTGTTGTTCAGCATACAAGGAAATTTCACAGCATTGGTGGAACTTGGTAGGGGAGACGTTTATTTGCGCCCGTGGATTGTATACAAGGGTCAGTATTGAACCTCTTGTAGGGCAAACTAGGGAATGTGATAGCTTAGGAACAGGTTCAGATCCTTGTAGCTTAAGACTTTTGAATCTTATGAGCCGTGAGGGTCTCATAATAGGGTTCTCCTTATGAGTCGTGAGGATCTCGTAAGTGTAATTTCTCCTTAGGAATCATGGGGAGCCCTAAGTGTGCTGCTCCCTTGTGAGTCGTAAGGATCTCACGTAGGTATTTTCTCCTTACAGGGTCGAGAGGACCTTGCAAGTGTGCATGAATTTTTTTCGAGTCTGCGTCCTTTCGGGTTTTCATAAACTAGCCGGTAGCCCTGCCGTTTTTACTCACGGAGCCCTTTCGGGTTTTCATCCGTGCCCATCTTGCTTATGGAAGTACCGTTTTTTTGCGTCAGCCTTAGGATGCTGCGGTTTGCAGTAGCTTAAAGACGTTTCGGTCCGTAGTTAGTTTTAGTACATTGCGGTCCATTGTTAGTTTTAGGACATCTCGGTCCGTAGTCTTCCGTGTCTAGGACGGGGTATCGTTGGATACTATTTTTAGAGTCTTGATTCAAGACGATAGCGAGTGTGTAGGGTGTTTTTCGTCACCCCATTGAGATGGGAATACGCGCGCGCTTGTCAGGCGTACTACAGATTCCCCCTGCCTAGGGTAGGCCGGGGTTTAATGATTGTGGGGATCCTAATCTCCGGCAGCCGCGAACTAAGCTGCCGTTAATTACCCCTCGCCTTTGGGGTGAGGGAACCTCCGATTAACGGGTTAAAATGGTCATGCGAACTCAATGTGCAGTGTACGTGTGTTGTGTTTTAAAAGGGGGGTTTGGATATATCGGGAACCGCGCAGAGTTTTTACGGGGGTCCCGCTACCCAGATAGCGGGCTGGGGGTCCAGGGGGCTAGCAGCCCCCTTGCGGGGTGCGGGGCAGCGCCCCGTTAAATTTTTTTTTTCTAACAGGGACAGTGTCGTGGAGTATGTGTATGTGTACATTTGTATACATATGTATATATAAAAAAAAAGGGAAAAAGACATCCAAAGGATGCGTGGGGCCAGCGCCTGGGCGCTTGAGCGCAAGCGCGCCACGTGTCGGCACGTGGGTGCTTTGCGCTTAAGCGCTGGAGCGCAACGTGCCACGTGTCGGCACGTGGGCGGTTTGCGCTCAGACGCTGAGCGCTAGGGCGCAAGCGCGCCACGTGTCGGCACGTGGGCGACTTGCGCTCGAGCGCTTGCGCTTGGGCGCAAGAGCGCCACGTGTCGGCACGAGGGCGACTTGCGCTCCAGCGCTTGCGCTGGAGCGCAAGAGCGCCACGCGTCGGCACGGGGGCGACTTGCGCTGGAGCGCTTGCGCTGGAGCGCAAGAGCGCCACGCGTCGGCACCGGGACGACTTGCGCTCGAGCGCTTGCGCTGGAGCGCAAGAGCGCCACGTGTCGGCACGGGGGCAATGTTCATATCAGATTTTTGCATTTTCATACCGCCCAATTTTATCACATTGCATATCGGTAGGTACTCTTGAGCCGTGTTTGCTAGTCAATTGCAGGATACAGGTTCTCGGCTCTAAACGGTGAAATCCATGGAAAAACACGACAAAATCCGGGTTCCTGCCATTCACAGATAAAACACGGATCTCCGCTCTTGCCACACACCAGTTTAGGAGACAAAATGACAAATCAATTGTCATCTTCATGCACAAAGCACAATGGCAACACCAAGTCCAAGAAATCTACGCGGAGCTCAAGAAAATCATGACAAAAGATCCATGTCCAAATCACCTTTTGATCCACTAGAATTCTGGAAGAAATGTGGAAAGATTATCAAAAAATAGATGTACCAGACAAAAGGGCACATAGAACCAGGGAAGCACAAGAAATACGATGAACCAATTCCCCTAAAGTGCCGCGGTTCCGCGGCAACAGCAGGCTTAGGAAGCGGAACCGCGGCCGTACAGTGGAGACAGAGGATGGGATTTTAGGGTTATTTTGGTCTTTTTATATTGAGGCAGGATTTTGCCCTAGATTTTCAGTTCACTTCCTATAAATAGCCCAGATCCTTGTGAAGCCAAGGGTGCATAATCTTGTATTTTTTCTAGGCTTTAGAATACTTGTTCTTCTTCCTCTTCTCATCTCTTCTCCATTGAAAAACTTGTAGTGAGCTTTTGTGAGTGAAGAATGATAAATAAAGAAGTTCCTTTTGCTATTATATTTTGTCTTGTTCTTTAATTACTTGTAATTTTTATTTGTTAACTTAGTTGTTGTTATTTCTTGTTCTTTATTTTCTCTTTTCCTTTATCCTTAAACAACCATGATGCTTACGCTTGATCCTTGCCAAGGTGAGGTCGCAAATAGCTAGTTGTTATCTTCTAATCTCTTTCTTTCTATCTTCCTCTTTTGTTTTGTTTTCTTTTCATTATGATGTGTGAGTAGTTTCATACTTGTTAGGGTAGGATAAGGGAAGTTTGAGAGAAGGAAATCTCTCTCACTCTTTCCTTGCCCAACATCTTGAATCGACTCTCGTTAATTGAACCACAATCCGCTCCTTACGGCACCCTATCCTACATGATAGCGGTGATTCCGTAGTGAGACCGGTTGTGGTTGAATTAACCGGAGGTTATGGCTAAGAGCCAAGAACGGACGGACAAGCACCAAAAGGAAGAACTTATGCGTTGGAAAGCCTAGCTTATACTCGCAAGTTCCTTCCTAGTCGTGCTAATCCCCGTTGTTGCCGATTATCGTAACACCGATATTAAGAGGGGCAACGAAAGAGGTGAGCGACTCCTAACTCAAACTAACCTAATCCTAACCCTAACAAGCTCTCTTTACATATCATTTTAACACTTAATTAATCACAACAAAATCTGGAAAACTGGACTTAACTCGTTAAAGTACATAGAAAAAGATTCCCATCTCCCTGCGGACGACCCGTACTCAACCGGCTAGCTACAAGCGAAACCGTCTTGATTGCGGTAATTAACTAAACTTAAACACGCAGAATCTCTAACAAACAAATGGCGCCGTTGCCGGGGAGACGGTAGTTTATTTCTTTGTGTAATTTCGGGTTAACTTATGAATAAAAATATAACCGAAAAACAAAACAAAAAAATATACTTTGTAAAAAATCATCTTGTTATTTTTGATTAGTTTTTGTGCAAGTGTGCAGGATAATACGGAGTTCAAGTTCAGTGCCAAAGACGTGGGAAGATAGACCCATATTTCACGGCTACACCGCGACGGATCAAAACGAAACAAACGGTCTACTGTCAAAATCTGGAGCAGGTACAGTGAGCAAATAAAAATTCAGAAAATCCAAACAAGCAGAGGACACCCACAGGAGCTCACACCAGAAAAACGGAGCCCCAACTCCACCACTACGCCGCGGAACCGCGGCATTGGCGTGCTTAGGCCGCGGAACCGCGGCGGTTTGGTGGAATCAGCCGCCCAAATTTCCCTGTAAGTCTCTCTAACTCCTCCCCACTCCTCTGGACTCCAATAAACTGTGTTTTCTGCAGAATTCTTTGCGCAAACTCTTCTCCCCCTTCCAATAAACTGTTCTTGTGCAGGATTCTTTGCGCCGCGCTAAAATAAAAATTGTTTGCAGTTGATTTGTTATCGCTTTGCATTCATTAATACGGACTTAAGGGGCTTGAAACCAATTCAGATTGGGTGGGGATTTCATCACCCTTCCCAGGACCCCAAAAATCACAAAAAGCATATGCATTGACCATTGTTAAATTAAAAAATACTAGACTCAGCCCTAAGGACTTCGCGCTCAATAGGACAGAGGACTAGTTACAGGCATCGGCCGTTTATCCTATCTGACTTTTGCGGTGCCTAGGCAAGTGGTTATTTAATTAAGGAACTTCGCGAAAGCGTTGGATAACCTCCCACTTACCTGGCACTTATCTGGCCGCATTAGACGGAGAAGAGGCGGTTTGAGATCCTATTTCTAGCCCTCTGGAACAGTTAGGAGCAGGTCTAGTTGACCTAGGTGACCCTAGATCTAGGTGAGATTGTGCATATCTTATTTGTGATTGCTTAAAGCCGTAAGTCCGTACATATTTCTGTAAAGCTCTTTCTAAAAAAAAAAAAAAAAAGGAAAAATCAAAAACTTTTATAAAAACTTGCCCTTTGTCACCAAATCCATTTTTCACCCACCACCCATCGTTTTTCTCCATTGACATTTTCTTACCCTCACCTTCTCCGCTTTGACTATACTAAACTCGTTTAGTGTATGTCCGCTTGGACTCGGGATACTAGCGCCCGCCTAGTCCGTATTACGTTAGTCGCTACCGACTACGCGATCGACTCAGACGTCGAAACTCCGTCCACTCCTCTTTCACCCCTTCCTTTGCCGGCCAACTCCGAGATTGACCGAAATTCTGTTCATACATCTTCACCTTCACCTTCACCTTCACCTTCACCTTCACCAACCTCTTCTTCCGCGATATCAGGATTTAATCCAAACATCTCTTTGACTACCCCTGGATTGGCTCCACCTCCTACGGAGACCAATGACCCACCACCACCGCCTGTTGTAGCGCCGCAGCGAATCGCGCTCCAGGATCGTTTCTATCCCACCCGTTCTGCACTTCCCACTTGCCTTTCTCTTCCACCGGCCAATGGGAATAACTTTGAAATTAAGCCCCACTTCATCAACATGCTTCCACGATTTCATGGGCTTGAATCTGAAGATGCCTATATCTTCATCAATAAATTTCAAAACATCTGTGCCATGATGAAAACCACCCAGCTGTCGGACGATGCTATACGTCTACGGGTCATTCCGTTCACTTTATGCGATCTTGCTGAAAAATGGCTGTATAGCACCGCTTCCCACTCAATAACCAGCTGGGACGAATTTGTTAAAGCGTTTCTAAAAAAATTCTATCCGAATCATAAGACCGCAAGGATCCGCAATGAAATCAACCAATTCTCTCAGCTTCCTTCTGAACCCTTCTGGAAGTCCTTTGACCGGTACAAAGACCTTCTTGTTCAGTGTCCTCACCACGGTATAGAGAAATGGCAACTTTGCCAAACCTTATACGAGGGCCTGAACCCAGCAACGAAGCAGTTGTTGGAAACCATCTGTCAGGGCCACTTCCTATCGAAATCTGACGAGGAAGCGTGGCAGTTCTTTGACGACCTTGCGGAGCAAACGCTACAATGGGAGAGCACCAGACCGACTTCTTCTTCTTCTACCTCCACTTCTACCGGTCAGTCTAGGGTAGGAATTCACCAACTTGATTTCTCTATTGCGATGAAAGCTGAAATGGCTGCAATAACGAGAAAGCTTGAAGCAATAGAGAGAAAATTCTCTTCTCCTGCTCCTACCCCTGTTCTCCCCCTTCGTACCATTTGCGCTTGTTGTTCCGATCCTTCTCACTTGACCGAAGAGTGTCCTTATAATCCACCATCGCAAGGACAGGATCAGGTTAACGCTGCATTTCAGCAAAGACCGAGGAATGATCCATACTCTTTCACTTACAATCCCGGTTGGAGGAACCACCCCAATTTTTTCTGGAATCAGAATCAGAATCAATTCCAAGGCAACAATTTCCAAAGGGCCCCTCCGCCGCAACAACAAGCGCAACAACAAACTCAACAGCAGTTTCAGCAGCCCTTCCAACCCCAGCCTTTCCAAAATCAGACGAACAACTTTGCACCCAACAATTCTTTTCCACCAAACAACTTTGTTCCGTCAAATAACGATAAGGTTTCCTCGCTCGAACGAAGTCTGGAGGCGTTCGTTAAACAATCGACTCAGTCTACCGCCAACATCCAGTCTTCCATTCAGTCCTTAGTGCAACACACTGCCGCTCACGGGCAAAGCATCAAAACCATCGAGGCCCAGATTGCACAGCTGAATGCGGACTTAAGCGAGCGAGAGAAAGGGAAGCTCCCGTCCCAACCACTCCCAAATCCCGGTCACCCATATAATGTACATGTTGCTCTTGAACAACAGAACCATAATGTGAGTGCCGTGACCACATTGAGATCGGGAAGGATGCTGCAAAACAACATTGGCACACGGATCAACGATGACACCCCGGCCGCTTCTTCTTCTTCTACTTCTTCTTCTTCTCCTGCTTCTTCTTCTTCTCCTGCTTCTTCGTCTTCTGAGCCTATTCTCCGTTCTTCACAAGGCTCTCCTTCCTCTTCTTCTGCTCTGAACGGACCCACTTCTCACTCCACGAAAACACCTGTTCTGGGATCCGTTCCAAATCCACAATCTCCTCCTCCAATATTAGACTCAACCAATTTTAAAAATGTTCCATTTCCAAACCGGTTGAGGTCTAATAAACAAAATCCTTAGATGGAGAAGATTCTGGAGTTATTTAAGCAGGTTAACATTAACATTCCTCTTTTAGATGCTGTCCAACAAGTCCCGTCCTACGCGAAAATCTTAAAGGACTTGTGCACGAAAAAGAGGAAGTCTCAGGTACCTAAGAAAGTTTTCTTGGCTAGTGCTGTGAGTGATGCCCTTACCCAATCTTTACCACAAAAACGGAAGGACCCTGGCTGTCCTACGATTTCTATTACTATTGGGGATAAGAACATCAACCGCGCACTATTAGATCTTGGTGCCAGTGTTAACCTGCTTCCGTACTCAGTATACAAGCAATTAGGCGTCGGAGAGCTGAAACCCACGCACTGCACTCTCCAAATGGCCGACCGATCGATCACCCATCCTAGGGGTGAGCTAGAGGATGTGTTAATAAAAGTCGGGGACTTCATATTCCCCATTGACTTCATTGTATTAGACACACAGCCTGTAGCTAACCCCCGGAATCAAATTCCGGTGATACTCGGTCGCCTATTTCTTGCAACCTCAAATGCTGTGATCAATTGTCGCAATGGTTCGATGAACCTCTCTTTTGGAAACATGACGATTGAACTCAACATTTTTAGGTTGGGAATCAGCCCGCCGAACCTAATGCTCATATACTGGACGTCTGCTCGATCCAGGAGATCACTCTTGAAGAGTGTGAATTCGAGGAGTTTCTGTTCGAACACGATAATCTTGACGCCACTAGTGCGTTCCTCCTCGAACCTGCTGCTGTTTCTGCGCCCGACAACGACTACGAGTGTTTTACGTTCTCGAACGATCTTAACCGCGCACAACCCGAGTTTGAATCTTTCGAATTTTCGGATGAGTTACCTGAACCATCCAACTCGGTCGCCTACACTCGTTTTGAACCTTTGCTGGAGTCCTTTGAGTTCGAGACCTCTGCACCAATCTTGCCTTCCATCGTTTCACCTCCAACGCTCGAACTCAAGCCTTTGCCGTCTCACCTTAAGTATGCTTACTTAGGTGAGAATGAGACCCTCCCTGTCATCATTTCGGCTTCTCTAGCTCCAGAGCAAGAGACAGCCCTTCTTGCGGTCTTGCATAACAACAGGCAAGCTTTTGGCTGGTCCATGGCGGACATCAAGGGGATTAGTCCCCTGATCGTTGAGCATCACATTCATCTGATGGATGATGCCAAACCAGCCCGGGATCCATAAAGACGTCTCAATCCAGTCATGAAAGAGGCTGTGAAGAAGGAGATCGTAAAATGTCTAGATAGTGGTATCATTTACCCTATCTCTGATAGCCAGTGGGTTAGCCCCATCCACGTTGTCCCCAAGAAATCAGGTATAATGGTCATCACTAACGAGGCGAACGAGTTAATCCCTACTCGCACCCAAACTGGGTGGCGAGTGTGCATTGATTACAGAAAACTCAACGCCGCAACGCGGAAAGACCACTTTCCGCTACCTTTAATTGACCAAATGCTTGAACGATTGGCCGGACACGAGTACTACTGCTTTCTTGATGGCTACTCTGGCTATAATCAAATTCCCATCGCCGAAAAAGAGCAGGACAAGACCACATTCACTTGTCCTTTCGGCACGTTCGCATATCGTCGCATGCCCTTTGGGGTTATGCAATGCGCCCGCTACCTTCCAGCGGTGTATGATGGGAATCTTCTCAGACATGGTGGAAAAATTTCTGGAGATTTTCATGGATGATTTCTCCATCTTCGGCGATTCCTTCAACGAGTGTTTGCTGCATCTTGATGCTGTCCTTACCCGATGTAAGGACAAGAATCTCACTTTGAATTGGGAGAAGTGCCACTTCATGGTGCGCGAAGGTATTGTCTTAGGACATATCATCTCGCAAAATGGCATAGAGGTTGACAAAGCAAAGATTGAGGTCATTTCCAATCTACCTCCTCCCCGATGCGTCAGAGATATCCGAGCCTTCCTTGGCCATGCCGGTTTCTATAGACGGTTTATCAAGGACTTTAGCAAGATTGCTAGGCCCTTGACTCTTTTGCTGGCCAAGGACACGCCATTCGACTTCAACTCGCGCTGTGTGACTGCATTCGAGTCACTAAAACGCTCACTCACTTCTGCTCCCGTTCTTTCTTCACCTGACTGGACGCACCCATTTGAGATTATGTGCGATGCATCCGACTTTGCCATTGGTGCTGTCCTTGGACAACACATCAACAAGATGCCGCACGTAATCTATTATGCGAGCCGAACCCTGAACGACGCACAACTCAATTATACAACAACTGAGAAGGAATTCTTAGCTGTTGTATTTGCTTTAGAAAAGTTCAGGCCCTACCTCATCGACTCTCCAGTCATTGTCTACACAGACCATTCTGCTCTGCGCCATCTTTTTGCGAAGAAAGATGCAAAATCTCGGCTAATACGTTGGATCCTCTTGCTTCAAGAGTTTGACCTTGTCATTAAGGACAAACAAGGATGTGAAAACGTAGTTGCCGACCATCTCTCACGACTTCCTTCTTCGCCTTCGCTTCCAATTCCGATCAACGACGTTTTCCCGGATGAACAGCTCTTGACAGTATCTTGCGAACCCTGGTTCGCAGATATTGTGAACTATTTGGTCACGGGATTACTACCGACTGAATGGTCAAGTCAGGACAGACTTCGCTTCTTATCCCAAGTAAAACACTTTTACTGGGACGAACCCTATTTGTTCAAGTACTGTCCCGACCAGATTATTCGTCGGTGTGTCCCTGATGAGGAATTCAAGAGTGTGCTGTCATTTTGCTACGATCAAGCATGTGGCGGGCATTTTGGCCCCAGAAAGATAGCTAAGAAGATCTTGCAATGTGGTTTCTACTGGCCACAACTCTTCAAAGACGCTCATGACTATTGCAAGACTTGCTCCCGGTGCCAACACATGGGCCGGATATCCCGGAGGAACGAGATGCCGCTCCAATTGATCTTGGTTGTGGAGATTTTCGATGTTTGGGGGATAGATTTCATGGGGCCGTTTCCCAGCTCTTTTGGGAACTTGTACATCCTTCTCGCTGTTGATTACGTCTCTAAATGGGTCGAGGCTATGCCCAGCCGGACTAACGATAACAAGGTTGTCGTTAGGTTTCTTAAAGAAAACATTTTCTCCCGTTTTGGGCACCCCCGAGTGATCATTAGCGACAATGGAAGTCATTTCTGCAACAAGACTTTCGAGGCCTTGATGCGGAAATACTCCATTAATCATAAGCTATCCACGCCCTACCACCCCCAAACCTGCGGGCAGGCCGAAGTTTCAAATCGGCAAATCAAGCAGATACTGGAGAAGACGGTTTCCAAGAACCGTAAGGATTGGTCGCTGAAACTCACTGATGCCCTTTGGGCGTTTCGAACCGCTTATAAGGCCGACCTTGGCATGTCTCCCTATCGTCTTGTCTACGGAAAAGCCTGCCACCTACCTGTCGAAATAGAGCATCGCGCATTTTGGGCGATAAAAGAGTTGAATCTGTCTCTCGAAGATGCGGGCAGCCATCGGAAGCTGCAGTTAATCGAATTGAGCGAGCTTAGGGATGAGGCTTACGATAACGCGGTTGTCGTTAAGAATCGAACTAAGGTGTTTCACGATAAACACCTTTTGCGTAAAACCTTCGTACCTGGTCAGCAGGTACTGCTTTACGACACCAGACTTCACTTCCATCCAGGAAAGCTCAGATCTCGCTGGAAAGGGCCGTATTTTGTGCGGAATGTGTATCCGCATGGCGCTGTGGATTTGGAAAATCCGAAGGACGGTTCATTTTTCAAAGTGAATGGACATCGACTCAAACCGTACCTTAGCGCCGAACCAACAGAGGAGCTCCTGTTCTTACAGGAGCCGGTTTACCCTGCCTGATCTTCCTCTGCCTACCTCCAAACTTCGGTTATCCAGCCAAGAACAGTGGACACTGTTCCAAATAAGTTTGGGGGCATGTATAAACCATTTTGTATATATTTGTGTATATTCTTTTTCTTTTTCTTTCCTTTAAAAACAAAAACAAAATTGGTGTATCGCTAACCGACAATTTTGACCCTTCAAATGATCTCTTCATGCAATGACAGTGAGGACACTGTCCAGTTTAACTTTGGGGGTACGCTCGGTACGCATTTCTTACCTTCGCATTCATATGTATATTTTGCATCTGCATATTAAAATCCATAAAATCCATAAAAATCTGAAAATTTTCTAAAAACATAAAAACTTTTACTGTCAAGTTAGCTAGTGGGAGGACTCTGATTCAACATTTCGACGGTTTTGTTTGATAAAATAAGAATAACTAAATCTTATGTTTAGATTTTGAAAACCTGAAAGATAACTCTCCTTTGAAGTTAACTATAGCTGATATACGTCTTTACATCACACTCCACGTGTCGTGAGTTTTTGGAAATTAGATGACAAGTCTTTTATGTCGAAAAACTTTTAAACAGATAAATGATTTTCTGAGGATCAAATAGGTTTGTTCTGAAATAAGTAATATCAAGAATAGTTTATGAAGTGAGCGAATATGAAGGAATGTTATTGATGCCGTAATTGGAACTAAGTCTGAAAAATAACCCATCTGGAACTTGATTGGAATGATTACACACCAAACCCACTAAACACGTCTTTTATCCAAAAAAATAACTGAACTGCCGATTATATCTCCGTTCGTATTAAATCATCTGATTTTCACGCCAAACTGTCTTTTGTTTTTGGACCTAGGTAACTTGAGTAATTAAGTCCGCTGGGGTGTTTCTACACCTAATGCCCTAAAACCAACTGGTTTGGGTCCATTGGCCCAAAGCTCGCTAAGAAGCCTAGAAAGTCCAGATTAAAACAAAATCAAGCAAGTGTTCTCTCCGAGTTAAAATTCCTAACGGTTCTTTGTGTGAGAATAATCTTGATAAAAGACAGGCTTTTATAAAAAATTTAGCGGAGATATGAAGGTTTTACTCTATGATAAAGACTATTGCACGTTCACAGAGTTGTGTATGAAATGAAAACAAGAAAAAGGTGGAGTGAAGAATAAGACCTAGTTTCCTGTTAAGGAAGATAGAAATTCTAAAGTTGAAACCTTACTGGAAAACGAAACTTGAAAAATGCTTAACTCTTTATAAAACTTATGTGATCCTTTTAAAATTGTTATCTGGGCTTTATTGTGTGACATGATGACGTAAATCAATCCTTCTGGAAACTTAACGACACTATTTGCACTGCACGTAAAGACATATAAAATCTGTAGTTAAATAAAAAGCGAGGTGTGAAAAATAAAGGTTCGATAGTCTAGACTTAGGATAATAGAATTGTTATTTTCTGAAACAAAACTTTAGGGTTTGAATCTTAGTTATTTTACAAAACTAAGTTGACCGGATTTTGTGGGTAGTATCCGCTGAAAACCCTCAGGAGACAACACTCCTCCTACTAGGGACACCTAGAGGTTTAACGGCTTGTTGCACATGCTCAGTGCAATCGCGTTCCCTGCGAAAGTGAGGTTAGGAAATTTTTTGTGAATAAATTGGCTTTGCTCGGGACGAGCAAATGATAAGTTTGGGGGTATTTGTTCATATCAGATTTTTGCATTTTCATACCGCCCAATTTTTATCACATTGCATATCGGTAGGTACTCTTGAGCCGTGTTTGCTAGTCAATTGCAGGATACAGGTTCTCGGCTCTAAACGGTGAAATCCATGGAAAAACACGACAAAATCCGGGTTCCTGCCATTCACAGATAAAACACGGATCTCCGCTCTTGCCACACACCAGTTTAGGAGACAAAATGACAAATCAATTGTCACCTTCATGCACAAAGCACAATGGCAACACCAAGTCCAAGAAATCTATGCGGAGCTCAAGAAAATCATGACAAAAGATCCATGTCCAAATCACCTTTTGATCCACTAGAATTCTGGAAGAAATGTGGAAAGATTATCAGAAAATAGATGTACCAGACAAAAGGGCACACAGAACCAGGGAAGCACAAGAAATACGATGAACCAATTCCCCTAAAGTGCCGCGGTTCCGCGGCAACAGCAGGTTTAGGCCGCGGAACCGCGGCCGTACAGTGGAGACAGAGGATGAGATTTTAGGGTTATTTTGGTCTTTTTATATTGAGGCAGGATTTTGCCCTAGATTTTCAGTTCACTGCCTATAAATAGCCCAGATCCTTGTGAAGCCAAGGGTGCATAATCTTGTATTTTTTCTAGGCTTTAGAATACTTGTTCTTCTTCCTCTTCTCATCTCTTCTCCATTGAAAAACTTGTAGTTAGCTTTTGTGAGTGAAGAATGATGAATAAAGAAATTCCTTTTGCTATTATATCTTGTCTTGTTCTTTAATTACTTGTAATTTTTATTTGTTAACTTAGTTGTTGTTATTTCTTGTTTTTTATTTTCTCTTTTCCTTTATCCTTAAACAACCATGATGCTTACGCTTGATCCTTGCCAAGGTGAGGTCGCAAATAGCTAGTTGTTATCTTCTAATCTCTTTCTTTCTATCTTCCTCTTTTGTTTTGTTTTCTTTTCATTATGATGTGTGAGTAGTTTCATACTTGTTAGGGTAGGATAAGGGAAGTTTGAGAGAAGGAAATCTCTCTCACTCTTTCCTTGCCCAACATCTTAAATCGACTCCCGTTAATTGAACCACAATCCGCTCCTTACGGCACCCTATCCTACATGATAGCGGTGATTCCGTAGTGAGACCGGTTGTGGTTGAATTAACCGGAGGTTATGGCTAAGAGCCAAGAACGGACGGACAAGCACCAAAAGGAAGAACTTATGCGTTGGAAAGCCTAGCTTATACTCGCAAGTTCCTTCCTAGTCGTGCTAATCCCCGTTGTTGCCGATTATCGTAACACCGATATTAAGAGGGGCAACGAAAGAGGTGAGCGACTCCTAACTCAAACTAACCTAATCCTAACCCTAACAAGCTCTCTTTACATATCATTTTAACACTTAATTAATCACAACAAAATCTGGAAAACTGGACTTAACTCGTTAAAGCACATAGAAAAAGATTCCCATCTCCCTGCGGACGACCCGTACTCAACCGGCTAGCTACAAGCGAAACCGTCTTGATTGCGGTAATTAACTAAACTTAAACACGCAGAATCTCTAACAATCAGGCGACTTGCGCTCGAGCGCTTGCGCTGGAGCGCAAGCACGCCACGTGTCGGCACGCGGGCGACTTGCGCTCGAGCGCTTGCGCTGGAGCGCAAGCGCGCCACGTGTCGGTACGCGGGCGCTGTGCGCTTGAGCGCTGTGCGCTTGAGCGCAAGCGCACCACGTGTCGGCACGCGGGCGCTCTGCGCTTCAGCGCCGGCGAGAAAAAGAGGCTTTTAGCCTGAAAAGATTTCTCAGAAGAGAAATCAGAGAGGAGTTGGACTCCTGAGTGTGTTTTTTTTCTTCTTTTTTTTGGGGGGGGGGGGTTAGTGAAAGATGTTCTTCTTCCTCCTGCTCTGTTAGCTGGATCTTGAAGATCAAGAGCTGTGGGATTTTTTAAAAATCTCTTCTTTTTGAGATCTAATGGAAGATCTGAGTTCCCCTTAATGGGTTTTGTGGTGGAAAACTATTTAGTTTTGAAAAAGGAAGAGTAAAACTCTTGATTTAATTCAAAAGAAAGAAGAAGGTTTTGGAACCTTGAAGGAGAAGAAAAGATCTCAGATCTGGAAAATTTTTAGAGAGAGAAAAATTTGTTGAGATATTTCATTATCTTTGCCTTTATAGGCTATACACTTTACACATAGCCCCTTGGGCTTCACAAAATGGCATTTTGCCTATCCCATGGCTCATGTGCCATTCCTTTTTGCACATAAGCCATGGGCTTTACAAAAATTTGGCTTTATGCCTATTTTTCTTACATTTATCCATAAAATAAAATAAAAGAAATGCAACAAAATTATTTATTACAAAATTTTTATCTTGGCATGGGGGGAGGCCGGCCGCTTCATATTCTGGCTTGACCCGGGCATGGGCCCACTTGTCTTGGGGTTGACTTTGATTTTGACTTGGTCAACCGGGGTGTAAATTTTTACCCCAACAAATTGCCCCCCATCAATAAATGCACACGACCCATATATGTGGGTCGTGTGCATGAAATTGATGGATCTTCTTTTACTTGGAGGCGACCTGATTTGGTTCCCGCTTTTTGGGAAGCTGGCACTGCCCTTTTTACGACATGGACGGTCGTTGCTTGACATGACTCCGAGATGGAGTGTCCGTGATAGACGTTTCCCTGGCCCGGAGTGATCCGGTTCCCGCTTTGTAGGAATTCTGCGCTGCCCTTTTTACGACATGGACGGTCAATGCTGCCCTTTTTGCGACTTGGACGGTCGATGCTGCCCTTTTTGTGACTTGGACGGTCGATGCTGCCATTTTAGCGACGTGGACGGTCGATACTGCTCTTTTTACGACTTGGACGGTCGGTACTGCCCTTTTAGCGACGTGGATGGTCGGTACTGCCCTTTTAGCGACGTGGATGGTCGGTTCTGCCCTTTTTGCGACTTGGACGGTCGGTACTGCCCTTTTAGCGACGTAGACGGTCGGTTCTGCCCTTTTTACGACTTGGACGGTCGATGCTGCCCTTTTAGCGACGTGGACTGTCGGTGCTTCCCTTTTTGCGACTTGGACGATCGACGCTGCCATTTTAGCGACTTGGACGGTCGGTTCTGCCCTTTTTGCGACATGGACGGTCGGTGCTTGATTTGACTTGCTCTGCTTCTTGCAGTGTCAGGGGTAGACTTGACTTGCTCCGCTTCTTGCGGTGTCGAGATTGGATTCTGACTCGCTCCGCTTTCTGCGGTGTCGGAGTGGAAGTTGACTTGTTGATTTTGATTTGGGTTGACATCAGCATCGCTATTCTGGAATATGGTACCAGGAGCGAATCATCATCTATCATTGAGAGGATTTTGGGATTTTGGTTTTTGTTTGGCATCTGCATTGCTGCACTGGAATAATGCCAGGAGCAACTCATCATTTGCCCCGAGAGGATTTGGGAATTGATGGCTTAGGAGGCAGGTTTAAATCCCTATCACCTAAGGATTTTCAATTTTATGGGCCGTAAGGGTCCCATAAAAGCATTTTCTCCCTACGAGTCGAAAGGATCTCGTAGGTGTGTTTTCTCCTTAAGAGTCGTGGGGACTCCTAAATGTGTTGCTCCTTGGTGAGTCGTAAGGATCTCACGTGGGAATTTTCTCCTCACAAAGTCGAGAGGACTTTACGAGTGCATTTCATTTCTTTTTCTTTTTTTACGAGTTTGCGCCCTTTCGGGTTTTCACAAACTCGCCGGCAGTCCCGCTGTTTTTACTCACGGAGCCCTTTCGGATTTTCATCCGTGCCCATTTTGCTTGTGGACATACCGTTATTTTTATATATTTTTTTTCTTCTTTTTCTCCCCCTTTTTTTTTGGAGAGATCGGGATTGTTTTACGCCCGTGGATTGTATACGGTTTTGCAGGATGTATGATCCAGACCGTAGGGCCGGAAAAATTTCAGGGCTTTGTTGGCGTCTGCATCGCTGCACTGGACTGTGGTACCAGGAGCGACTCATCATTCGCCGTTGGGGTATGGGATTTAGAATTTGGTTGGCGTCTGCATCGCTATACTGGAATATGGTACCAGGAGCGACTCATCATTTGCCATTTTGGGGTTGGGGAGCGATGGCTTAGGAGACAGGTCTAGATCCCTGTCACCAAGACTTTTCAATTTTATGGGCCGTGAGGGTCCCATAAAAGCATTTTCTCCCTACGAGTCGTAAGGATCCCGCAGGTGTATCTTCTCTTTAGGAGTCGTGAGGACTCCTAAGTGTGTTTTTCCCTTGTGAGTCGTAAGGATCCCACAAAGGTTTGTTCTCCTCATGTATCGTGAGGACACATGAGTGGGTCTTCTCAATGGAGCATAATTCCAAAGGCGGAGACCAGCCGCGTAATTGGTGATTACGGTGGGGCATGAGGGTGATGAGAATTATTTGAGCCCGTGGATTGTATACGGTAGTCAATTTGGGGACTAACCGTAGGGCCGGGAGAATTTTGAGAAATTGGATTTTGGTTGGCGTCTGCATCGCTGCACTGGAATATGTTACCAGGAGCGACTCATCATTCGCCGTTTGGGGACTTGGAATTTGGATCTTGTTTGGCATCAGCATTGCTGCACTGGAATAATGCCAGGAGCAACTCATCATTTGCCTCGGGAGGACTTGGAATTTGGGTTTTTGGTCGGCATCAGCACCGCTAACACTGAAGCGAGATGCCAGGAGCGACTCATCATTTGCCATTGCCCGTTGGGGAACGATGGCTTAGGAGACAGGTTTGGGTCCCTATCGCCTAAGGCTTTTCAATTTTATTGGCCATGAGGGTCCCATAAAAGCATTTTCTCCCTACGAGTCGTGAGGATCCCGCGGGTGTATTTTCTTCTTAGGAATCGTGAGGATTCCTAAGTGTGTTGCTCCTTTGTGAGTCGTAAGGATCTCACGCAGGGGGTTTCTCCTCACAAGGTCGAGAGGACTTTGCGAGTGTATTTCATCTCTTTTCACGAGTTTGCGCCCTTTCGGGTTTTCACAGACTCGCCGGTAGTCCTGCTGTTTTTACTCACGGAGCCCTTTCGGGTTTTCATCCGTGCCCATTTTGCTTGTGGACATACCGTTTATTTTTTTATTTCTTATATTTTTTTCTTTCTTTTTTTGCCGCTGGTGGGACTTTAAAAGTAGTCTCACCGGCAGGATTTGGGAGAGATAGGGGTCATTTATGCCCGTGGATTGTATACGGTTTTGCAGGATGTATGATCCAGACCGTAGGGCTGATGTGCTCAATTCGCCTGCGACTTGGAGCATTCATGTGTATTATTTCTTGAGATATCGGCCATTGATGGGTGGCATGGGCCTTTCTCCCTCGGCACTTATTAGTTGGTAGGATCCTCCGTCGAACACTTTCTCGATGACGTATGGTCCTTCCCAGTTCGGCTCGAATTTTCCCTTGGCATGTCGATTGGGGATGATCGGTCTTTTGAGGACCAACACCAATTCACATTTCTTGAAAGCGCGGAGACGGGTTATCTTGTCATAGGCCCGTGACATTTGGGCTCGGTATAGCTCCAGATTTTGCTGCACCGCGAGCCTCTTTTCTTCGAGGGCATCGAGTTCTTCAAGTCGAAGGAGCACGTTTTCTTCCTCCGTCAACTCATGTTGGACGGCCATTCTTAAGCTTGGAACTTCAACTTCGAGGGGGAGGACCGCCTCCACTCCGAAGAGCAATGAGTATGGAGTGGACTGAGTTGGAGTACGGTGCGTGGTACGATATGCCCACAATGCCTCGTGAAGCTTGAGATTCCAGTCTCTCTTGTTGGCTGAAGCATTTTTCCTCAGGACCTTGCATAGAGTCTTATTGAAGGCTTCGGCTAGCCCATTAGCTCTTGGATTATAAATGGAGGAATATCTCCAGTCTATCTTGTGCTGAGTAGCGAACCTTGAGACATTGAATCTCTTGAAAGAAGGCCCGTTGTCAGAAATAATTCTTCTCGGTGTACCGAAGCGGTATAGAATATTATGCTGGAAGAATGTCAGAATATCTTTTGTCTTGACTTCTTTTAGCGGGACAGATTCAGCCCATCTGGAGTAGTCTGTCGCGGCCAGTATGAACCGGTGGCCTTTGGATGACGGAGGATCAATTAGGCCGACAATGTCGGTGCCCCAGACTTCGAAGGGCCACGACGCCACCGTAGGATGCAACGGATTAGGATGCTTGTGAATGAAATCACCATGGATTTGACAGATCTGACATTTCTTTGCATGTTCTCCGCAATCCCGTATCATGGTGGGCCAGTAATACCCAAGCCGTTTGATTTGAAGTCGCATCTTGGGGCCAGATTGGTGAGCACCGCAAACGCCAGAGTGAACATCTTTCATGACCTTTTGGGCTTCGGCCAATGACAGACACCTGAGCCAGAGTTGGTCATATGACCTGCGGTATAACGTGTCATTTACAAACTGCTGCGCCACGGCAGCGCCCCGGCCGTCTATCCGAGGCCAAATTGCGGAATCAAAATTTTTCCTTACTTGGAAACCGGCGCTACCGCGGACAAAGAAAACCCGGATCGTTAACCATTAACCTATACTAGCTAACAAGAGATGGGAAGAGAAGTATACCGAGTGATCCGAGTCCTCCGGTCTTCTCGTCATCGTCCTGATCTCCCGTGGAAAGTCTTGCCTCCACATCGTCGCCTCCTCGCCGGAAAGGGCACCACATCGCCTGCGTCTTTTACGGGCTCCCGCCTCAATACCGAGGCAACTCGGGCATGAAGCCGGCAACTCGACATGCTCAAGATATGCTGTAGAATGTGTAGTGTAGAGGCTATGTCTCATTTGGGGTTTGTTTCCTTTGAAGATGATGGAGGAATCAAGGTTAGAAAAATGGTGCTTGCATTTTTCTAGCATGAAAAAGATATCAAGAATGAAACTCTCAAGATGAAGCTCTCATCTTCTTTTTCTTTCTCTCAACCATGAAAAACTTATCTTCTTCAAATAAATGGTGGAGGAAAGAATGTATATCAAACAAGAGGGAGGTGAGTGTAGGAGAGCATGAAGGGTGACCATATCCTAAACCTCATCATCACAACCTCACATCAACTCTAATCCTTTCTCATCAACTTTCAACTCACTTCAAATCATAATAAAGCATGAAAAGATGAAGGAAAAGAATGGCATCTAAAGATGCTATCATGATAAATACATATGCAAGAAAATCCTCCACAAAGTGTAATTTGCAAAACTGCAAATTACCCCCTCCATCGGAAAAGTCCGGCCGGGAAAGAACAAAGGAAAAACCGGCCGGAACGGAATGCAAACCGGCAACTCCAGAAAACTGGTCCCGTAATAAATTACAGGAAAACCCCGATACTGTGCATACACACCCGCATCTGTATTCCGTCCGGATACAAATGCAATGAGACAAAATCTACACTGTACTAAACTAGGACCGGCTTAAACCAAAGCCGGCTAGTAATATCCGTCCGATCCTGATCCGTGCAATACCGAACGTATCTGATCGGACCCTGCCATATCTCCATACGGCCTCTACAGCGTTTCGCCCGAAAGCCTGAGTAACTGAAAGTGTGGTGGACTCTAAAGACTCGTCAATACTATGGCTGTGGATTTAACCACTAGCACGTCAGAGGTATTAGCCAATACGTGACGGGCCACCAGCTATTGACCAAAAGGGACGTCGATGAGCGAACTCATCCTGACACCCTACTGAGCCTGTCAGTGACAATATCCGTACAGTCCGGTCCGTTCGTCTATGAGCATCGCATGTCGGGCCTAGGGGGTTGGTAAAAGTCAGACCCCAAAAAGCGGTACAAGTCGTGTCGGAGTGTAGCCCAGAACGCCCTGAGATACTACTGGAATACCTACCAGTAAATCTCCTGCCTCGGCCGAGGGCTTTGTGTAATGGCTCTCCTAGACACAGCGCGGCCTCACCCCCAATACCGGGAGAGACGAACCCCTGCAGATCCGCTCACTGCCTCCATGTGGCTCGGGACTGTACCCAACTAAAACCTGTTTGCACGACTCCTTTGAGCCATGGTAGGGTAGTAATCAAAGCACAGTGGGAACTCACACGAGACAAATGACGATCTCAGGTCGATGAACTAACCTGTACACATGTCACCAGGGAACTGCTATCTGACGTCAGGTATAAGACCAACTAGCATGTTCCCGGCGAGTCCTGTCCGGTGTACTCATAACCCAATGAGCACCTGTATACATATTAGGTGAACCAACAGACACCAGTGGCTTGTGAGACCGGCCACCGCCCCTCGTCGGGGTCTCGACTGTATACACTAGTCTACTCTGGAGTATCGATGCCCTGTCTCGCAACTCCTACGACTAGGGACCTTTTAAGGATGTGCTTATAGACTACCAGCTCCCACGTATATGATCGCCCTCATACTGCCGGTAGTCAAGCAAGAATCCTAGGGGCTCTATCAACGTGCAATAGCGACCTGTCATGTCACCTAAAGCAATACACGATGATAAAGGTAAACCAGATAGCATACTATCATCTCGAGTAAGACTGTCCTACCGGGATAGGTCCTCCCTCAATCATTGCAATCACGTGCCTGTGATCCAATAATTGACTCTGAGGGCACTATCTCCAACACAAACACGTATCGGAGAGCTCTTTTCTTCAGCTGAATCCTCGCAGATTTTTCTTCGGGCAACTTGTCGTATCGAAGGTACTCTATGAAGGGTTCTCTCCAATCGGGCTCGTCTTGGATGATCGAAGCTTCTTCGGCGGGACTGCTCTTCTGTTCCGCTCTTTGCTCTCCTCGTAGAGAGACCGGGGGTAGAATTTGTCGGCTCCTGACTGTGATCAGAATTTCGTCCATGTCAGGATCAGCCAGCTCTTTGGCTAGGCGAGCGAGTATGTCGGCTTTTCCGTTCAACGCTCTAGGGACTCTCGTTAGTTCAATATGAGTGAACCGTTTCATGAGTTCCACCACTCGGCCTCTGTACCGAGCTAATTCGGGTTTTTATATCTTATAATCACCGCTTACTTGGTTGACGGAGAGCTGGGAGTCACCGTAAACCCGTAGCCGACGGATTTCCATTTCTATGGCGAGCTCCAAACCAGCTATCAGAGCTTCATACTCAGCTTCATTGTTTGTCCGAGGCTCGGTGAGAGCAAAAGAACGCCGTAGGGTTCCCATTGATGGTGTGATGAACACCAATCCTATCCCTGCTTTTATTTCCGGGACGCTTGATTTACTGGAGGTCCTTATTGACGAGGCTCCATCGAAGTAGAGTTCCCAACATGGCTCATCTTCCTCGAGGTGTAGCACTTGTTCATCGGGTAACTCACAATTTAGCGGTGACCCTTCTGGTATGGGATGAGCAGCGAGAAAGTCTGCAAGAGCTTGCCCTTTTACTGCTTTCTGAGGAGTGTAAACTATGTCAAACTCAAGTAGCATAACAGCCCATCTTGCCATCCTGCCGGCTAGGCTTGCTTTGGTCATCAAGTGTTTGAGCGGGTCGACCTTGGAGATCAGCATAACTCGATGAGCGAGCAAATAGTGCCTCAGCTTCTTCACAGCAAATATTAGAGCCAGGCATTGCTTTTCGATTGGGGAGTAGTTGTGTTCCGCCCCGACTAGAGTTCGACTGAGGTAGTAGAGGGCATTTTCTTTTCCTTCCTCATTATTCTGGGCAAGGAGCGCACCGAGTGACTCGTCCAGCGCGGCAGTGTAGAGAATCAGCGGTTTATTTGGAATGGGAGCGGCCAGCACTGGAGGGTGCAACAAGTATTGTTTGATGCTTTCGAACGCTGCTTGACATTCGGCATCCCAGATAAAAAGAGCTCCTTTCTTCATGAGCTTTGAGAAGGGCCTACATCTCCCTGATAAATTTGAGATAAACCTCCGTATATAAGCAAGCTTGCCTTGAAAAGATCTTAGCTGCGTCAGACTCTTCAGAGGGGGCATCTCCATGATGGCCTTTATCTTTGATGGGTCAACTTTGATCCCTCGATGTCGGACTATGAAGCCCAGGAATCTTCCCGATGACACGCCAAAAGCGCACTTCAGAGGATTCATCTTCAGATCGTATTCCTTCAGTCTGGTGAGAACGGTCCTGAGATCTTGGATATGATCGGCCTTGGTTTCAGTCTTGACGACCAGATCATCAACATAGCATTCGACGACTTTATGGATTAGGTCATCAAAGATATTAGTCATCGTCCTTTGATATGTAGCACCTGCGTTCTTCAGTCCGAATGGCATTACCTTGTAGCAATATATTCCGATCGGGGTTCGAAATGCTGTGTGCTTCTCATCCTCAGGCGACATCTTGATCTGATTATATCCAGACGAGCCGTCCATAAAGGTGAACAGTTCGTAATTTGAGGTGTCATCGACCATCATTTCCATGACCGGTAGCGGAAAGTCGTCTTTAGGAAATGCCTTGTTGAGGTCCCTGAAATCGACACAAACTCGGATCTGCTCATTTTTCTTCTTCACTGGGACTATGCATGCGATCCAGTCTGCATATTTCTCTTCCCTGATAAAGCCGGCCTCGATGAGTTTCTTGGTTTCCTCGATGACCTTTTCTTCCAACTCCCTTCTCATTCTTCGAGGAGCTTGTTTGACTGGCTTAGCATCAGGAGATATAGCCAGCTTATGCACGGCTACCTCAGGGGAAAGGCCAGGCATTTCTTTGTACGTCCACGCGAAGCAGTCGACGAACTCACGCAGCAGGGCAATTATCTGCTCTTTCATTTCCTCCGACAAGAGTGAGCTGATGTAGGTCGGCCTTGGATTATCGGGCGTTCCTAAGTCAATCTCGGTTAGCTCATCAAAGGTTGCTTGTCCGTCATCTTCGAGCTCTTGAGGAGCTTCTTCTGGCTCGGCTATCTCGTCATCATCATTTGATCTTTCGCTGGCCTCACCAACATGGATCATGTAGCACGCTTTGGAATCAGGTTGAATGTAGCCTATGCCCCGTCTATCTGGAATTCGTCCATCGATGAGTGCTCGGACCTGGGGCGGATACCATAGCCCTTCGTAAAACTTTGCTTCGGACTCCGTTTGATATAACCGGCATCCGCACTTCTTAAAGTATTCCCGCATCTCGGGCGCATAGTATCTGGGATTAAGGACGGCTCTTATGCCTCTCTCATAGGGAAGGCACGCGACAGAAAGGTCGTCCGGGTGCACAATGGGGTTTGACCTGTAAAACAGGATGCCCTTCTGTCCATTTTTCCTCCCGGGCACGTAGAAAGTTTTCAGCTGGTCCACGGTAGAGACTGACAATGCGTCGAGCTCTTTGCACGTCCATTCCGGCACCCTTGTGATGGCCAGGGACCTTTCTGCGACTTCGAATGTCTCTCGTAGTTTCGCTTGCTGCATGGGGGGCCAATCTGCACAGCTGTTGCACGGCAGGTCCTCTTCTTCTGACTCTTCAGTGTCACTGCCAAGATGTGGGCGGACTTTGCTGCTAGATGGGCCTTTAGTAACAGATTCGTCCGTATCGCTGCCGAAATGAGGGCGAGTTTTACGGAAGGACGGGCTTCCAGCGTCGGACTCATCAGTGTCGCTGCCGAAATGCGGGCGTACTTGGGTATTTTTGCTTTTGAAAGTGACAGCCGGCGCAGATTTGCTTTTGAGTCTTGGGGCCGGTCTATCCTCAGTCAGTTGTGGCTTAGCATTTTGGTGGTTCATAAAGTACCGAGAATCTTCATATCGGACTTCATGCACACCGAACGGCTCGATGTCTCCGTCAATACGTCTTTCTTCGCCATTTTTAGTATACTTCATGCATTGATGGAGAGTTGACGGAATGATGCCATAATCGTGGAGCCACGGCCGTCCCAAGAGAATCTTATAAGATGTGTCGGCATCGATCACGTATATCTTAGCTTCAGTTTGCAGATCCCCAAATTTGATTGGCAAAGCTATAGATTCCAGAACTTGCTGGCAATTTTGGTTGAAGCCTTGAATGACAATCCTTTCCCTTGACAGGTGTCGGACGTCCATTGACAAACTCTTCAGAGTTCGCATGTTCATGATGTTCACTGAGGACCCCGGATCAATCAATATGCGATTAATTCGATCTCCGTCGCTGTACCCGGTCACGTAAAGCGGCCGATTATGCTCAGCCGTTCCCAGTAGCAAGTCTTCATCCTTAAATGTGACTGCGGCGGCATACAAAGCATGTTGGGCTTCTTTCATATTAATTTCCGCAAAGTGAGCCTGATACCGCTCGGGGTTTTGTAGAGCGTGAATGAGAACATCTCTAAGCTCCTTAGATAGGACCAAGGCGTCGTAGATGCTCAGGAGAGATGGAAACTTCCGGAGATGTGCCAAGACATTATAGTCCACCGAGGAAGGACTTATGTTTTCATTGGCCGGTTCTCTGCCATCTTCTTCATTAGCGACTTGTTTTTCCTTCCCTTTTGGGGCGTTGCCCTGATTTTGCGGTAGAGCCATGCCGCTTCTGAGCTGGATTTGATAGGCCTTTGTGGTGAGCTCCTCGTCCTCTTCCGGAAAATAGAGATCATCCTCGGAGTCACTGCCAAGATGGATGGCGTAGCAGGTCATTACTGGGGTCTCTTCATTGGAGTCTTCTTCTAACTCCTCCAGAATTTCAGCCGCTTGTACAGGGAAGAACTCCTTCAATTGAATCAATGTTCTTTCCTTTTGTTCATATTCTTCGAGGGAATCGATATATTTTTGAATGGTCGATCTCCCTGCAGACTCTTTTCACGCCGAGCTGCACTTTTCTTCTTCTTGAGCTTCTTGGATTTTGAGCCTGATGGAGCCGCATTGGCAGCTCGACTGGTAGGCTTCTTCTGCCCTTCCCATTCCGTCCTGGGTTCTTTCTGAAGTAGCTTTATCATCTTCTTTGTCTTATTAGATATGTGCATACTCCACGGAGGCCACGATGAGTCTGTTTCCTTTTTCAGGGCAGCAGGTTCAGCTGTCTGCTCCCAGAAGGCTTCAACTTCTGTCTGTATAAAGTTGGCGGTTGCAACTTGATTGTTCACCAACACGCTTTTGGACAGCTCGATCTCTCCAGCCTTGTACTGCTTCTCGACCCAGTCTTTGAAGATATAGCAATCCTCGATCGCATGGCTCACTACTCGGTGGTACGGGCAATACAGAGGATTGTCGGTCATCTTTGCTTCTTGGGGTCTTTTCGACTCCGGCAATTGTAGGCCGTTGTTCAAGGCATCTTTAAATATCTTGCGGACCTTGTCCCTTCTGAAAGAGTAAACCTTGTTCTTTTTCTCCTCTAGGGAAGGCCCATCTCCTCCCAGCAATGGCTTTCGAGACCGGTTGGTTTTGGATTCGCCCGTCCTTCGCTTTTCTTCATTGTCGGAGGCATTGAAGACATTGGTACCGCTGGAACTCCCGCTTCTACGGTTGTCGTCCCGCTTGCTTTTCCAGGTTTTGTCTCTCTGAGAGTCCGGCGGGGACTCTTGTTTCGAGCGTTCCAGCATTTGGACTTTCTTGGTTTGCTCCTGAAATGTCTTGAGGCCCGCCGTACACAAGAATGGGACCATCCAATTGCTGAGGTTCCCAATGAGAAGGCTGACGGACTGGTCCTGCTCCAGCGGCGGTTCGCACTTGACTGTGAGATTACGCCATCGGGCAATAAAGTCGGTGTTGCTTTCATTCTTCCCCGGCTTGGTCCTCACAAGGTCGGCAATGAAGATTTTATCACTGACACTCATGAACCTTTGCCGAAACAGGGACTCCATTTGGGCAAAGGTAATGACGGACCCGTCCGGTATACTCGCATTCCAGTCGAAGGCGACGCCGGTCAGGCTGTTGACAAACTGACGAAAAAGGAGCGCGTCATTTCCCCCTGTATTTCCGCATGATGCTTTGAAGTGGGCGACGTGCTGGTTTGCATTCCCCGTTCCATCAAATCTTCCGAACTTAGGAATGACGTAACCGCTTAGGAACTCAATCAGATCGTACTGCGCGGGATATGGCCGCCCACTACTGCCGATTTCTTTCTGAGCTTCAGCTTCGGCCACCAATGTTTTAACCTTGCTGGTGACCAAATCCATTATCCGATCCTGTGTTAGCGGGATAGTGCTATCTGGGGCCAAGGTGTCCCCAGAAGCGGAATGCGGCCGGCTTTCATGCGGCTCGACCAGTCTTGGTCCCAAAGGAACAGGCATTGGCTGCCTCAGATTGTCATCACCCGGCTGATTAGTAGCGGTTTGTGTCTGATTGGGAGGCGCTCGAGCAATTTTAGCAGTAAGCTGCATCACCACGTTCGTTAAGTCGTCAATCTTCGAATAGAGCTTGGCCATCTCTTTATCTTTGCTCCTGAGCTGTTTTCGAAGCTCTTGAAGCAGCTCTTGCTCCGCAGTCCTGGGGCGGAAAGTCGGCTCTTCCTCGCTGTCCGAGCTTGACTCTGCATGGATTGAGGGGTCTTTATGCCTATCATCCTCATCGAGAGGGTTTTCTTCATCCAGCGGGGACGGCTGTTCTTGGGCGGCGGCAACCACATTCAGGCTAGATTGGGCTTGGGATGTGGTGGCCCCGTCCTTGCTTTTGCTGCGAAGGTTGTCGATAGGGCGCCCGCCCGCCATATAGACCGTATGGATGATATATCCGGCCGTCTTTCTATCATCGGCGGCTGATTTCACGGATCGCTGTCTTGACCCCCTTGCTTCGGTAGCTGGTAGTCGATTGAAGGCGGCTGGCCTAACTAAGTTTATGAATGGTGCTGGCGCTTCTTTTCTGGGTTTGCCCCGCTGCTTTCGTGCGGCACAGAGTGCTTGATAGACTCTTGAGGAGACAGTGTCATACTTTTTCTGTTGGGGCGGGGACACGTCTCTTTGTGGCACTGTTCGGACCGCTGTCTTCTTGATTCTGGCGGTCATGGCGTTTTTCTGAACCCACTTCAGAGGCTCGAAGGAATTGCTGATTCTTACGTTCGACTCAGCCGTCGTCGCGGGGAAACCCTGCACTTGGAACTTCACACGACTCCATTTGGCCGAAGCCTTGGCCCTCTTGTTGGCTCGATACCTGAGCCGCTTCTGCCTTAACTTTTCCGTTCTAAGCACCTGGCAGACTTCGGCTCTTTGGGAAGACGCCGCAGACCGGTTGATTGAGGACCTTGGAGATACGCTCGATTGTGCATTTATTGGAGTTATCGCCTAAGCTCGTCCGTAACATTTGATGTTGCCCTTTGTACCGAAGTTCTTGCCCCCCGCTGGAGCACCAGAGAATCGTTCAGATAGCGTCTTGAGTTTCGGTTGTGGTGCCTTGGCGATCACGACATTCGGCCTCTTTCCCCTTGAGACCGGCTTGGCCACCTGTTCCGCCGGGATCTCCGCCAGATGAGCGCTTCCGGCAGGGTAGATGATGATGGAGCTGAACTGGCGGGGCGGTTCCTCCCACTGTCGACTGAGGCTTGCGGGGAGAACCACACGAGCGTTGATCTTGACCACGTACGGAATCGGGGACACGTCGGAAGCTGAATTCATCTGGGGAGACATTGTCGTCGAAAGTTGATTGCTGCATGGAAAAAAGAACATCATTTCAGTATAGGCAATCGATATGTATATTGATTGGGTTCGCATGAACGTTTAACCCGAAATATGGGAGGAGAGATATGTCCCACCGGGCGTGCCAGAATCTGTAGGGTGTTTTTCGTCACCCCATTGAGATGGGAATACGCGCGCGCTTGTCAGGCGTACTACAGATTCCCCCTGCCTAGGGTAGGCGGGGGTTTAATGATTGTGGGGATCCTAATCTCCGGCAGCCGCGAACTAAGCTGCCGTTAATTACCCCTCGCCTTTGGGACGAGGGAACCTCCGATTAACGGGTTAAAATGGTCATGCGAACTCAATGTGCAGTGTACGTGTGTTGTGTTTTGAAAGGGGGGTTTGGATATATCGGGAGCCGCGCAGAGTTTTTACGGGGGTCCCGCTACCCGGATAGCGGGCTGGGGGTCAAGGGGGCTAGCAGCCCCCTTGCGGGGTGCGGGGCAGCGCCCCGTTAAATTTTTTTTTTTTAACAGGGACAGTGTCGTGGAGTATGTGTATGTGTACATTTGTATACATATGTATATATAAAAAAAAATTGAAAAAGACATCCAAAGGATGCGTGGGGCCAGCGCCTGGGCGCTTGAGTGCAACGCGCCACGTGTCGGCACGTGGGCGGTTTGCGCTCAGACGCGGAGCGCTGGGGCGCAAGCGCGCCACGTGTCGGCACGGGGGCGACTTGCGCTCGAGCGCTTGCGCTGGAGCGCAAGCGCGCCACGTGTCGGCACGCGGGCGACTTGCGCTGGAGCGCAAGCGCGCTACGTGTCGGCACGCGGGCGCTGTGCGCTTGAGCGCTGTGCGCTTGAGTGCAAGCGCACCACGTGTCGGCACGCGGGCGCTCTGCGCTTGAGCGCCGGCGAGAAAAAGAGGCTTTTAGCCTGAAAAGATTTCTCAGAAGAGAAATCAGAGAGGAGTTGGACTCCTGAGTGTGTTTTTCTTCTTCTTTTTTTGGGGGGGGGGGGTTTAGTGAAAGATGTTCTTCTTCTTCCTCCTCTGTTAGCTGGATCTTGAAGATCAAGAGCTGTGGGATTTTTTAAAAATCTCTTCTTTTTGAGATCTAATGGAAGATCTGAGTTCCCCTTAATGGGTTTTGTAGTGGAAAACTATTTAGTTTTGAAAAAGGAAGAGTAAAACTCTTGATTTAATTCAAAAGAAAGAAGAAGGTTTTGGAACCTTGAAGGAGAAGAAAAGATCTCAGATCTGGAAAATTTTTAGAGAGAGAAAAAGTTGTTGAGATATTTCATTATTTTTGCCTTTATAGGCTATACACTTTACACATAGCCCCTTGGGCTTCACAAAATGGCATTTTGCCTATCCCATGGCTCATGTGCCATTCCTTTTTGCACATAAGCCATGGGCTTTACAAAAATTTGGATTTATGCCTATTTTTCTTACATTTATCCATAAAATAAAATAAAAGAAATGCAACAAAATTATTTATTACAAAATTTTTATCTTGGCATGGGGGGAGGCCGGCCGCTTCATATTCTGGCTCGACCCGGGCATGGGCCCACTGGATCTGGGCTTGGGCCCACTTGTCTTGGGGTTGACTTTGATTTTGACTTGGTCAACCGGGGTGTAATTTTTTACCCCAACAGAGTGGACATAGGCGTCGTCATCTATCATTAACCTGGTTCATGACTCATCAGGCATAGTATTTTTTCAGGAATCGGCCATTTATTGGCCGAAAGGGTCTTTCGCCATGTATATCCATGAGCAAGTAAGCCCCACCTTGGTAGACTTTGTCTATGATATACATGCCCTCATAATTCGGATCGAATTTCCCCCATTTGGCACTATTGGGGATCATAGGTCTCTTGACCACTAGCACGAGTTCGCCTTCGCGAAATGTTCTCGGCCTAGTCAATCTCTTGTATGGGCGCGTCATCTTTGCTTTTAATCCTCCATGTTTTGCTGTGCCATGAGCCGAGTTTCATCGAGGGCGTCGAGCTCCTCAAGCCGAAGATGAGCGTTCTCTTCGTCTGTTAGCTCGTAATGAACTGCCACTCGTAGAGAGGGTAGCTCTATCTCCAAGGGGAGTACCACTTCAGCGCCAAATACCAATGCATACGGCATTGTGTTTGTGGCCGTTTTGAACGTGGTCCGATACGCCCAGAGAGCTTCATGCAGTCTCTCGTGCCAGTCCTTCTTATTTTTGGACACCGTCTTCTTTATGATCTTCGTCAAGGTCTTGTTGAAAGTCTCAGCTAGACCGTTAGCTCGGGGATTATAGATCGAAGAGTATCTCCAGTCTATATTATGCTGCTGTGCAAAGCGGCTGATTTTGTGACTTTTGTAGTCCGGCCCGTTATCGGATATAATCCGTCGCGGAGTGCCGAACCGATAGATGACATGTGTCTTAAAGGAATGGAGAATATCCTCCGTCTTCACTTCTCTTAGCGGTACTGCTTCTGCCCACTTATAGAAGTAATCGGTTATCGCTAATATGAACCGATGTCCTCTGGATGATGCTGGTTCAATGGGCCCAATTATGTCGGTTCTCCACATTTCGAATGGCCAGCTAGCCACCGTTGGGTGTAGCGGATTTGTATGCTGGTGGATGAAGTCCCCGTGAATCTGGCACGAGTGGCACTGCTTCGCGTATTCGAGGCAGTCTTGGATCATCGTGGGCCAATAGTAGCCCATCCTCTTGATCTTCAGCTTCATCTTTGGCCCGGCTTGATGAGAGCCATAAAGTCCGTCGTGAGTTTCTTGGACGACTCTCCTTCCTTCTCCAGGTCCCAGGCATCTCAGCCACAGAGAGTCGAACGATCTCCTATATAGAGTATCATTGACGAAGGCGAAGGACAGAGCCCATCTCATGAGCTGATGTCTTGAGGATGCATCTTCAGGTGTTCGACGGGATTTGAAGTAGTCTATAAAGACTTCTCTCCAATCCTTAGCTTTTTCTTGGTCATCTATTTGTAGGGTTGTTTCCTTGGTCGCTTCCTTTTCTTCAGACGACTCCGGAGATATTTCTGCTGGCGTAAGAACCCGACGGCTTTGTACAACGATCCTTACGTCATCGAGATTTTTGTCAGCCAGTTTTCTAGCGAGCTTGGCTAACGCATCCCCCTTCCTATTTTCTGCACGCGGTATACTTTCCAGGACGTAAGAAGGGATTTGAGTCAGCAATTGTTGCACCCTCTCGCCGTACTTTACCAACTCTGGTTTGCACGTTTGATAGTCGCCGTTTACTTGACTAACGACCAGCTGGGAGTCTCCGTATATAAGGAGGTTTTCGATCCCCATGTTGACAGCAATCTCAAGACCTGCTATCAAAGCCTCATATTCTTCTTCATTGTTTGTCCTCGGCATTGTTAGGGAGAAGGCAAAGCGCATTATCCCTCCTTGCGGAGTCACGAAGATAAGGCCTACCCCCGATTTGATTATAGGGGTGTTGTGTTGTCGCTTCTTCATGGAAGATGCTCCATCGAAATAGAGTTCCCATCGGGTATTACTCCCTCCTCTCTCCCCGTTGATCATGTCAAACGCGTGCTCGTCTGGCAATTCGTAATTTAGGGGTGAACTGGCAGGTATCGGATGCTTAGCGAGGAAGTCGGCGATGGCCTGGCCCTTCACTGCCTTGAGCGGTCGATAAACTATCGAGAATTCCATCAAGAATAAGGCCCATTTAGCGAGTCATTCTGTTAGTATGGCTCTTTACATCAAATACTTGAGAGGATCCACCTTTGATATGAGATGGATCTCATGCGCCAAAGCATAGTGTCCGAGCTTCGTTATCACGAAGATTAACGCTAGGCAGTGTTTTTCGATGGGGGAGTAGTTGTTTTCTTCCCCCATGAGAACTCGACTCAAATAATAGAGGGCTCTCTCTTTCCCTTGATCATTCTCTTGTGCCCATAGCGTGCCTAAAGAACCTTCAAGGGCTGTTGTGTACAGGATGAGGGGCTTTCCCTTGACCGACGCGGTCAGTACCGGCGGATTCTGCAGGTATTGCTTGATTTCGTCAAGTGCACATTGGCATTTACGAAAGGGGTCCCCTACTTCATTAAATGGCCGTAGGGCGGCATTTGCCGGAGAGATTGGCTATGAACCGCCGGATATACGCGAGCTTTCCTTGGAGAGACTGTGGTTGCTTGAGAGTTCTTGGCGGAGGCATTTCCATGATCGCCTTGATCTTTGACGGGTCTATTTCGATGCCCCGGTGTCGGATGATGAACCCAAGGAATTTGCCCGAGGAAACTCCGAACGTGTATTTGAGAGGGTTCATCTTCAGATTGTATTTCCGAACGCGCTGGAACACTATTTTCAGATGCTCCAAGTGGTCCTCATGCGATTTACTTTTCACCATGAGGTCGTCGATATAGCATTCAATGATTTCATGTATGAGGTCATCGAAAATCTTTGTCATGGCCCTTTGATAGGTAGCGCCAGCGTTCTTCGACCGAAAGGCATCACTTTGTTGCAAAATATGCCTAGAGGAGTCCGGAAAGCGGTATGCTTCTGGTCTTCGGGATGCATCTTTATTTGATTTTACCCTGATGACCCGTCCATGAAGGAGAACACTTCATGAGTAGACGTGTTATCTATCATCAACTCGGTAACCAGAACGGGAAAGTCATCCTTCAGACATGCCTTGTTGAGGTCCTGAAAGTCTACGCAGATGCGCACCGTCCTATTTTGCTTCATCACTGGGACAATGTTGGCGATCCAGTCGAGGTATTGAACTTCTTGGACGAAGCCGGAGTCGATTAGCTTCTTAACTTCGGCGTTGATACTCATTTCAAGTTCGAGCCGCATCCTTCTTGGTGCTTGTTTGACTGGCTTGACATCCGATGATATCGCCAATTTATGCACAGCTATTTCTGGATCTAGCCCCGGCATCTCGGAATAGTTCCATACGAAGCAGTCTTTATACTGCATGAGCACGTCTTTTAGCGTGGCTACCTGTTCTTTAGACAGCAGCTCGCTGATGAACGTAGGCCGCGGGTCATTTGCCGTCCCCAAGTCGATTTTCCTTAGGTTATCCGCAGTAATATGTATTCCATCTTACAACTCTTTTGGCGCTGGTGGAAGTTCTGAGATCAACTCATCTTCATCTTCATTTTCGAAGCACCAAGAGAGGTCATTCATGTTCTCGGACACTCCTTCTTCGGACAGCGTTATCACGTGACAAGTACGAGATTATTTCCAGGACCAATGTTGATCTGGTTCTACTCTCGCCATATACGTTGCTCTTGGCTCGTGTTCTTATGGTGGGGTTATCCTCCAACTTGTAGGGTTCCTAGGCACTCTTGTGAAGGTTCATAAAGCATCAAACATGCCCGAATAAATTTTTAGATGTGCCGAACAACCCAAAGACGGGATCTTTGCTAGATTATTAGGGTTTAGCATGCAAGATAACATCTTTAAAGCTAAGTGTGAGGGATTACAACCTTTTTAGCCCGCTCCTTCGCTTCACAAGCTCCGAGTAGAAGTCCCTTCACCACGATCCACGATCTCCCGGACTCAAGAGAGGCTCCACGACTCGAACGATCCATGCTAGCTTGAAGTGTTCCGCTTCTCCGATGATCTACGTCGAAGTTGCTATAACCCAAGCTTTCTCACTCTAAAGAGATGAACACCCTAATCTAATGGGTTAGATTAGATGAGGATGATGGAGTAGTATTTATGTTATCTTTTTAATTCACTTTCTCACAAGAAATCATCACAAAAAGAATTACTAGTGAGCTCTCTCTCAAAAACTAAAAAGAGAAGAAGATGAAGAATGAAAAGAATAAATCCTTTTGTGATGAATAGTAGTAAAGAATATATGATTGATTATTAAACCATGGTCAAAGATGAGAGGCTAAAACTTTGTAGAGAATAAACTAGAGTTAGGGTTTGGTTAGGTTAAGGATAAGTATCAACCATAATATCTTAACCAAGACAAAATAGAATCCTTCTAGAATGAACAAGAAGGAGCTAACCCTAATCAAACCCTAATCCCTTTTTTTATCATCCTTAAATATGTTTCATAATAAATCATATCATGTCACAATAATATATATCACATATATATTATATATTTGCAACAAAAGAAAATAATACAATTAACATATATCGCATATATATCAATGTATTAATCCGGTGAGAAAATGAAATAATAAAGCGAGCCAATATTAGATAATGTAATACAATATATCATATACAGTAAAACCTCCGTATAGGAATACTCTATATAGGAATAACCTCCCTATAGTGATAAAAAGTCCCGGTCCCGACTCGGGACCAGTTATAAATAAGAATAACCTCCACAGTGTGATATTCCATACTTTTTCCAAGTCCCGCCTGTACTAATTTACCTCTATATAGTAATAAATTGGCATTAAATTTTAAATAATTTTTTATATATATAAAAAATACATAAAATTACTTGGCTATTACAATTGAACTTAAGATGACATAAATTACTTAACTACACAATTGAACTTAAGATGACATAAAGTACTTATTCAAAGTTGTTTGGGACAATGACTTAATTTTTTGAGTTACTACCATATCCTTTAACTTGCGAGTTCGTAGTAACTCGTCACCACAATCACCTTCTTGTTGAATCCAAAACATTTCTAACTTATCCAACATGTTTGAAGCTTCTCGACATGACACCTTTTCTATTTCCACACTATCGTCTTCCGGATTATCACCTTGCGCTTCTTGCCTTATTGCCGCCATGATTTCTTCTTCAGTTAAGGCATACACTACTTGTTGCTCATTTGGATGATTGAGAAAAACATCCATATCCATTTGATTATTATAGTGAAGTTCTTTAATTTGATTTGTCAAATCTGAAACTATTTCTCGATCCTCCTCATCCAATTCTTTTGTAACTTCTTGGTCATCGGCACCATCGGTTCTAATTTTGCAATGCTTAAAGCAATTTTTGATTGTCTGTGGCTTCACATCTATTGACCATGAAGCAACTGCATTTACAATTCCATCTAATAGAGATACCTTTGATGGTTCTAAAACACGATCTTCAATTCGTTTCAAGAGTAAACGATTAAATCGACGACGATAATAACCTTTAAAATTCCTAATGATGCCTGCATCACAAGGCTGAATTTTGGAAGTGCTGTTTGGTGGTAAGAACAAAACAGTTGTGTGGCTAAGAGGTGGCAGATTATCATTTTTTCCATGTGCTGTACAATTGTCCAAAATAAGCAAAACATTTCTGTTCAATCGGCTATCAAACCACTTTAGCCATTCCACGAAGAGTAAAGACGTCATCCATGCATTTGAATTTGCTCGATAAGTACAATTAAAATTATCACGGTTGACATTTTTGAAGCATCTGGGATTAAGAAACTTACCAATCATCCAAAGAGGAAGCTTGTCAGAGCCATCACCATTGCAACAAATAACAATTGTAATTCTTTCTTTATTTTGCTTACGTCCTTCTAACTGTTTCGTTGCAAGAGAGTTATCTGCTTGCATTCGATAAAATAGACCGGTTTCATCCATGTTGTAAATGTCCTTCCATTCCCATTTGTCAAGTTCTTCTCTTATTGCCGGCAAACTTGCTTCAATTTTCTCCAT
This sequence comes from Agapanthus africanus, assembly GCA_030015575.1. NCBI lineage: Eukaryota > Viridiplantae > Streptophyta > Magnoliopsida > Asparagales > Amaryllidaceae > Agapanthus > Agapanthus africanus. The sequence goes on from JASDDO010000031.1 coordinate 551,101,813, forward strand.
ATCAACAGAGCCACTCTCCCCGAAACGACGAAAGGATCGGATTGCATGTCGCTGCTTGAACTTATCCAACCACCCATTTGAAAATTCAAAAGGAGCAGCTTCTGGATACAATCCCTTTAAGAATATGATTCCTTTTTCTTTTAATAAATCACCAGAAATATTTACAAACTCTTGATTGCACAAAAACCATTCGTAAAGTGCAGACTCCATTAGAGGATACTTTACTTGTTTTTGACGTTTTGCATTCGGGTTCGAAAGCACTTCTCCTTCATGGTCGGTTGAATTTTTCATTATCTTAGATATTGCTGACTGTGACAACTTAAGTTGATGGGTATTTTCTAACCATATCGCAAGATCTTTTTGCTTCCAATCGGGGTTGTCTTGTTTCATTTTTCGCAACTCATGACGTATACTTTCACTAATTTGAGTTCGTTTGATTTTAGGTGCCATGTTTGGATTGAAGAAGAAAATTATGATATGAAATAATAGTTAAATTCATGATAAAACTAGCTTATATTTATATGAATGTATTGATGAAATGCACATCCATAAATTTTAATTTTCCAAGATGCATATGGCTGAATTTTGAAGGTCTAAGAATTTTGACTTGTTAATAAGTTTGAAGGTCTATATGAATTTTGAAGGTCTAAGAATTTTGACTTGTTAATAAGTTTGAAGGTCTATATGAATTTTGAAGGTCTAAGAATTTTGACTACTATTTTTTCAAAAAAAAATCTAATTTTTATATATAAAACTCTACTTAAGAATAACCCCCCTATAGTAATATTTTTCCCCGGTCCCAAGGATATTACTGTATAGAGGTTTTACTGTATATCATTATACATTAAATCATCGAATCAACACTTGATCCAACGATCCGGCTATATCGAATATAACCGACTAATATATCATGTACCGATTCATCGAATCAACACTTGATCCGATGTCCCGATTCATATCTAAATATCATGAGAATATAATACGGTATCTCATATCGCATTATCCTCGGTCCTGCACATATCACATATGTGCCTCTACTCCGTTTTGCCTGAGCCAAGAAACCTCTGTGTAGGACTCTAAAGAATCGTCAATACGCCGGTAGCAGGTGATGATCATATCAAACACCCACAAGCTGCAAGCGGTCAGCTAAATGTAACAGCCACCCAGGAATTGAGCGATCAGAAGATCAACAAGCTAGCCTGTCCGTTCTCCTGTGAATCCAATCAGTAACACTCCCGTACAGTCCGGTCTGTTCGTCTGATATGTCGCATATCAAGTCTAGGGGTGGTATACGTCAGACCCCAGTAACCGATAAGTCGTGTCGATGTGAGGCTTATAACAGGTCGAGAAACTACTGGTAACACTTACCAGTATATCTCTATCTCAGCCCTGGCCAGGGACTTCCAGTTATAACCAATCGAACACAGCACAACATCAACTCCCTATACCGGGAGAGACGAATCCCCTCCTATCGCTCATTGCCTCCATGTGATTCGGGACTGTACCCAAAAGCCACCGTTTTGCATGCCCTCTTGGACGTGGTAAGGTAGAAATCAAAGCACAGTGGGAATCATACAAGACTCTATGACGATCTCAGGTCTACAGACTACCCTGTACCAGTGTCACCAGAGAACTGCCATCTGACGTGTGGTATATCACCATCCGGGAGTTCTCGACGAGTCCATCCAGTGTACCCAGTCTCCACTAAGCACCCGTACACCATCTCTGATGTCAAACACCGATGGATATGGGATCATCCATCGCCCATCATATGGGTCAAGATGCGTATACGCTAGTCTACTCTGGTGTATCGATGCCCTGTCTCGATATACCCTCGATTAGGAACAGTTATAGGATGTACTCATCGACTACTATGGCCCCACTAGTATGATCTCATCATAGTCCCAGTAGTCGAGTACAGATCTTAAGGGCTTTATCAACATGTGAGAGTAAGACAGTAAACCAATACAAGTCAACATGTTAAGATAAAGTGAAACCAAATAGCATACTATCATGACGAGCAAGAAAGTCCTCTCTGTATATATCCAAGCATCCATCATAATATACATCATATGTACAACAATGGCCTCTAGGGCATATACATAACTAACAATCTCCCACTTGCACTAAGGCCAGCTGCTGTAGTATCTCATACCTAGCATCCCGAATAATCTCTCAAACTGTATCTGGGAAATGGCCTTCGTGAGTGGATCCGCAGTGTTGTCCTTCGTATCTACTCTCCTGACCTCAATCTCCCGGCGATCAACTATCTCCCTGATCAGGTGATACCGCCTCAGAATATGTCTGGACTTCTGATGAGACCTGGGTTCCTTGGCCAAAGCCACAGCTCCATTGTTATCTCAATACAGAGGTATTGGATGCTCAATGGATGGAACCACACCAAGTTCACTAATGAACTTCTTCATCCAGACAGCCTCTTTGGCAGCATCGTTGGCAGCGATGTATTCAGCCTCCATCGTCGAGTCTGCAACGGTATCCTGTTTGGAACTCTTCCAACATACCGCCCCTCCATTGAGGGTAAAGACAAATCCCGAGTGCGACTTAGAGTCGTCCTTATCACTTTGGAAGCTGGAATCGGTAAAGGACTCCACCCGGAGTTCTCCGTTACCATACACCAAGAACATGTCTCTAGTCCTTCGCAAGTACTTGAGAATGTTCTTTACACCTGTCCACTGACTCTCTCCAGGATCTGCTTGATACCGACTCACTACACTTAGTGAGTATGCTACATCGGGTCTGGTACATAGCATCGCATACATGATAGAGCCTACTGCCGAAGCATATGGTATCCCTTGCATGCGAGCTCTCTCCAAATCAGTCTTGGGAGACATCTCTTTGGAGAGAGTGAGTCCAGAGATCATGGGTTGGTTCCCACGCTTGGATTCTTCCATACTAAACCTCTTTAGTATGGTGTCAATGTACCTGGATTGGGACAATCCCAGTATCCTTTTAGATCTATCTTTATAGATCCTAATCCCCAATATGCAAGAGGCATCACCTAGATCTTTCATTGAGAATCTTTTTGATAAGAAGAGCTTGACTGATTGCAACATAGGAATATCATTTCCTATCAAGAGTATGTCATCCACGTACAATACGAGGAAGACAACCTTACTCTCTGCTACCTTCTTATAGATACAAGGTTCATCTATATTTTTGATGAAGTCAAACTCTTTGACTACAACATCAAAACAGATGTTCCAACCCCGCGATGCTTGCTTTAACCCATAAATGGATTTAAGCAGCTTGCACACCTTTCCGCTGCTTCCACTATCTACGAAGCCCTCTGGCTGAGTCATGTACACGCACTCTTCTAAATCACCATTTAGAAAGGCGGTCTTAACATCCATTTGCCAGATTTCGTAGTCATGGTATGCAGCAATGGCAAGTAAGATCCGGATGGACTTAAGCATAGCCACTGAAGAAAAGGTTTCGTCATAATCCACACCTGGTCGTTGACGAAAACCCTTTGCTACAAGTCTAGCTTTGAAAGTCTCAACTTTTCCATCTACACCAAATTTCCTTTTAAAAATCCACTTGCTCCCAATGGGTTTTACCCCTTCAGGAGCATTTTCTAAAGTCCATACTTTATTGGTGTACATGGATTCCATCTCAGATCGCATTGCATCCAGCCATTTCACAGAGTCACCACTTGTGATGGCCTGCCCGAAACTAGTCGGGTCATCATCTTCTATGATGCAATCCTCGCTTCCACCATCAATGAGAAAACCGTAGTAACTCTCAGGTGGACGAGAAACCCTACTAGATCGGCGGAGAGGCTGGGGTTCGTCGGGTACTACCGAATTCTCTGGTTCCACTAAATCTTCAGTTACAGTTTGTGTTGCTGGAACTTCTTCCAGTTCTACCTCAGAGCCACTAATCTCTTTTTCAAGAAATTCCTTTTCTAAAAAGGTGGCATGTTGAGCAATAAACACATTTTGTTGTTCACTGTGGTAGAAAAAATATCCATTTGAATGTTTAGGATATCCCACAAACTTACATAGAACTGACCGTGCCTCGAGTTTGTCTGGATTTTGCCTTTTGACATAGGCCAGACAACCCCATATCTTTACTCGTTTAAGACATGGTCTCTTCCCACTCCATATCTCATATGGTGTGGTAGGTATAGATTTAGTTGGAACTTGATTCAATAGGTATGCTGCTGTCTCAAGCGCATTCCCCAGAAGGAAATAGGTAACTCAGCTGTACTCATCATAGAGCACACCATATCTAATAGGGTGCGATTTCTCCGCTCCGATACACCGTTGTGCTGTGGTGTATAAGGAGGAGTAAGCTGAGAGAGAATCCCATTCTCTTTTAGATAATCTAGGAACTCATTGCTTAAGTATTCTCCTCCTCGATCAGATCGAAGGATCTTAATACTTTTGCCCATTTGTTTTTCTACTTCTTGCTTATATTCTTTGAATTTCTTAAAAGCTTCAGACTTGTGTTTCATCAGGAACACATGTCTGAATCTAGAGAGATCGTCAGTGAATGTAATGAAGTAGGAAGAACCGTTCCTGGCATGCGTAGACATGGGACCGCATACATCACTATGTACCAGTCCTAAAAGTTCAGTAACTCTTTTTCCGTGTCCACTAAACGGAGCTTTGGTCATTTTTCCTTTGAGACATGAATGGCAAGTATCATAAGATGATAATTCGAACGGATTCAAATAACCATCCTTATATAACTTAGCCAGTTGTATCGCATTGATATGACTAAGTCTACAATGCCACAAGAAGGATTCGTTCATTTCTGAACTTTTCCTCTTGTGTGTGTTTTGTACATTGAGGACTGTATTCTGATTTAGAATGAATATGCCATTATGTAACGAGCCTGATGCAATCAACTTTTGATCTAGGAATATGTTCATAACATTATCCTTTACTACAAAATTATATCCTTCTTTACTTAATAAAGAGACTGATATAATTTTGCACATCATGTTCGGTATATAATAACACTCATTTAGAATCAGTGTATTACGACTTGGCAATACAAGGTGATATTCGCCAACTGCTTTGGTTGCAATGCTTGCACCGTTCCCTACTTGAACGGAATGATCACCTTTTCCCAGTTCTCTACCTTTACGTAGCCCATGTAACAATTTACATATGTGGGATCCTGATCCGGTATCTAATACCCAGGACGTAGGGTGAACTGAGAAACAGTTCTCAATAACTAACACACCTGAAGAAGATGCATCAACATGCATGTTCTTTTGGGCGGCGTGAGAATCCAGATATTCTCCTATCCCCTGTTCAGTCTTATAACTCTTATAAGAAAGAACGGGTCCAACGTTCCCCTGCTCAGTATAATAAGCGGGTTCAGTCAATACATCCATATTATTATCTTGATTATGGCCTGACATGGTCGCTACCTGGAGAGAGAGAGAGAAGAAAACACTTTAGTGTATGCTCTTGCAAGATTAGATTGGTTATTTATCTTATCTAATCAGGATGTCTCCCATTGTTTTTATCAAATCTTACTTCAAACCCTAAAAGGTAAGATTAGCCGGGATTAATTACACCCTACAATTTCGTCAATCTTTCAGCCAGATCAGTGTCGGTACTTGAGGGAGGTTTCCCGTGCTTTCGCACGGACCTAATTAAAGTAAACCTCGTTTTCCCAGAGGCGTAACCCCGTTAACACTTTTCTAGACACCTACTTGATCGACTAATTGTCCTGTGTAAAACTCTCCCAGGAATAAAACTTACTCGCAGTGGGTATCGGGATCCAACTATCTCATAGGAGGTATGCAATCTCATTGAAAATTTCAACACTTGAAATTCCCGATAATATTTTGCTCCTGGTATGCCATGACCTTGACAGAGGTCAACAAACCATAGTGCACTAGTCAAGTTCAACCCGTCATTTCTTGATTGAATCAAACCCACTCGCACGACCCTTGACAGAGGTCAACAAGGTCGTACGACTACCCTAATCCAATCACATCACATGCTTTACAGATAATTACTAGTTAGCTACCACACACTACGCCTTGACAGAGGTCAACAAATGCAGCACGAATACTAAACAGTCTTTATCTGAAATGACGGAGGGCTACGACAGGTTTTTCTGAAAACCTATTGCGTAATGAACTTGATATCGTCGTAGAATCAAGTGAAATTTTGAAATGGAGTGTTTTTTAGGCTTTCATTAGTTTTGCTAAAGAGGTCACTCCCGGTGAAGGGATCTCGGCTCTTTCCTCATCGAATAAGGTGCAGGACATATCATATATATCACTGTGCAAAGCAAAACTCTAAAAGCAATCAAAAGACAAACCGAGTTTTGTAGCATCTGCCAGTTTCGCTAAAGAGGTCACTCCCGGTGAAGGGATCTCGGCTCTTTCCTCATCGAATAAGGTGCAGGGTATATCATATATACCTCTATGCAAAGCAAAACTGTAGCTACCCTTTTATAAAGTTTTGATTCTACAACATCTTTTAGGTTTCTTTTCTTTTTATTAATCTCATTAATAAAAAATCCCATCAGCTTATGTTTCCTAAGCATCACAGATAAATACGACGTACACTTATGCCATCCGCATTCGCCTCGATGTCCCCTCGTGCACCGTTAGGTTAGGTAACTAACGACAGAGCAGGGCAGGGCTAGTGCGGGTGTAAAACATAAGTAACGTCTATATAATATATCATATATACTATATACTGTATCCATCACAACATATCAAATGATCACATCACAGATATCGCAACAGAAACATAGATATAATGTGGGATATACTAGGACGTCCGTATTTAGTATTTAGCCAATAATAGAAAATACGGATTCCACAGTCGCGATGAATAGCCAAGCCCACACCCTGGACCCCTACGAGAGCGGCAAGCGACCCTACCAATTCTGGAGTTTAGGAGACCCGGTCTCGACTCCTCGAGATGGCCTCCCACTGAACCCCAGAACTCGGTCACCTGTGCTCCCCTCCTTGGGTCCATCCTAATGCGGAAAAGTAAATAATATACAACACTGGTGGCATCAACCTCAACCCGGAAGTGCCCCAAATAAAAGAATATTACATTACATTTGAATTTTACATGAATGAAAATATAAAACTCTCATCTCACATAAAACCCCCGGCTATTCAATCGCGACAATCCTACACATCATATCTCAGCAACGCATAATATCTCATATCATCAACGTAAGTAAGTATGCATAAGCCGATCGTCGTCGAGGTATAGCAACGAAAACTGGCAATACAACTACATACTACACTTACGATCACAGAAAAGAAAGTGTAAAACTACAATATTTGGAATCCACAATCACTTTAGACAACGTAAATCCGAAATATCACATACTTCGCATTTCATACCTAACTCTATGAATTCCACATATTGTATCAAATTCCAGATAAATAGACAGTATTAAACTATTCGAACAGATAATCAAATACCCAAAATTTCCTAAATTGCTCAACACTTGAGTGGAGTTCAAATAATCCGGAATGTGTCGCAGTAGTAGCGGTCCAGCCGTAGAAGGGTCAAGCCAACGCCTCACATGTGGCACGCCGTACTGCCCCAAACCCGAAAGTTCAAAAGGCAGTTCAAGACGGTCACATAATCGAGTTAAGGTTTGTTGTCTTCTAGAGGGTCCACCACAAAACTTGCACGCATTTGCGAAAGATTTAAACTCGAGAAAAGATTCAACACTTGAAAATTTTTCGTGTCGGGAAAAATTGAGTTAATGATATCCGTTCGAACATTTTAACAGATTCTAAATATCCGAAAATAAATAACGAATTTAAATATTCCGATCGAATCTACGATTACAAAATAAACCCCAGAATACTCAACACTTGAGTCAGAATAAAAATACCCATAAAATATAAATCACAGAAATATGAATTACTGTGCAAACTAAAGTACCAATCTCCCCTGTACGGCCGCGGATCCGCGGCCCAAGCAAGGTACGGCCGCGGTTCCGCGGCGGTTTGGAAGTGTTGGGTGCTCGTTTTTCACCACAATTCTTATATTTTCCTGCTGAATTTTTTAGGTATTTTTAATTCGAAAAAAATCGCATTTTTGAAAAATATCCAGAGAAGGGTTTTGTTTTGTCGGTTCGGGTTCGATCGGAGTTTTAACTTCTTAAACACGTCGCCTAATGCTCTAGCTAGGCTCTGATACCACTGTAGGGTTCCTAGGCACTCTTGTGAAGGTTCATAAAGTATCAAACATACCCGAATAAAATTTTAGATGTGCCGAACAACCCAAAGACGGGATCTTTGCTAGATTATTAGGGTTTAGCATGTAAGATAACATCTTTAAAGCTAAGTGTGAGGGATTAGAACCTTTGTAGTCCGCTCCTTCGCTTCACAAGCTCCGAGTAGAAGTCCCTTCGCCGCGATCCACGATCTCCCGGACTCAAGAGAGGCTCCACGACTCAAACGATCCATGCTAGCTTGAAGTGTTCCGCTTCTCCGATGATCTACGTCGAAGTTGCTATAACCCAAGCTTTCTCACTCTAAAGAGATGAACACCCTAATCTAATGGGCTAGATTAGATGAGGATGATGGAGTAGTATTTATGTTATCTTTTTAATTCACTTTCTCACAAGAAATCATCACAAAAAGAATTACTAGTGAGCTCTCTCTCAAAAACTAAAAAGAGAAGAAGATGAAGAATGAAAAGAATAAATCCTTTTGTGATGAATAGTAGTAAAGAATATATGATTGATTATTAAACCATGGTCAAGGATGAGAGGCTAAAACTTTGTGGAGAAAAAACTAGAGTTAGGGTTTGGTTAGGTTAAGGATAAGTATCAACCATAATATCTTAACCAAGACAAAATAGAATCCTTCTAGAATGAACAAGAAGGAGCTAACCCTAATCAAACCCTAATCCCTTTTTTTATCATCCTTAAACATGTTTCATAATAAATCATATTATGTCACAATAATATATATCACATATATATTATATATTTGCAACAAAAGAAAATAATACAATTAACATATATCGCATATATATCAATGTATTAATCCGGTGAGAAAATGAAATAATAAAGCAAGCCAATATTAGATAATGTAATACAATATATCATATATATCATTATACATTAAATCATCGAATCAACACTTGATCCAACGATCCGGCTATATCGAATATAACCGACTAATATATCATGTACCGATTCATCGAATCAACTCTTGATCCGATGTCCCGATTCATATCTAAATATAACGAGAATATAATACGGTATCTCATATCGCATTATCCTCGGTCCTGCACATATCACATATGTTCCTCTACTCCGTTTTGCCTGAGCCAAGAAACCTCTGTGTAGGACTCTAAAGAATCGTTAATACGCCGGTAGCAGGTGATGATCATATCAAACACCCACAAGCTGCAAGCGGTCAGCTAAACGTAACAGCCACCCAGGTATTGGGCGATCAGAAGATCAACAAGCTAGCCTGTCCGTTCTCCTGTGAATCCAATCAGTAACACTCCCGTACAGTCCGGTCTGTTCGTCTGATATGTCGCATATCAAGTCTAGGGGTGGTATACGTCAGACCCCAGTAACCGATAAGTCGTGTCGATGTGAGGCTCATAACAGGTCGAGAAACTACTGGTAACACTTACCAGTATATCTCTATATCAGCGCTGGCCAGGGATTTCCAGTTATAGCCAATCGAACACAGCACAACATCAACTCCCTATACCGAGAGAGACGAATCCCTTCCTATCGCTCATTGCCTCCATGTGATTCGGGACTGTACCTAAAAGCCACTGTTTTGCACGCCCTCTTGGACGTGGTAAGGTGGAAATCAAAGCACAGTGGGAATCACACAAGACTCTATGACGATCTCGGGTCTACAGACTACCCTGTACCAGTGTCACCAGAGAACTGCCATCTGACGTGTGGTATATCACCATCTGGGAGTTCTCGGCGAGTCCGTCCAGTGAACCCAGTCTCCACTGAGCACCCGTACACCATCTCTGATGTCAAACACCGATGGATATTTGATCATCCATCGCCCATCATATGGGTCAAGATGCGTATACGCTAGTCTACTCTGGTGTATCGATGCCCTGTCTCGATATACCCTCGACTAGGAACAGTTATAGGATGTACTCATCGAATACTATGGCCCCACTAGTATGATATCATCATAGTCCCAGTAGTCGAGTACAGATCCTAAGGGCTTTATCAACATGTGAGAGTAAGACAGTAAACCAATACAAGTCAACATGTTAAGATAAAGTAAAACCAAATAGCATACTATCATGACGAGCAAGAAAGTCCTCTCTGTATATATCCAAGCATCCATCATAATATACATCATATGTACAACAATGGCCTCTAGGGCATATACATAACTAACACAACTGTCGGATAGAGCGAACCTGCCGAGTTGATACTGGTCTTCAACCCAGTCTTTGAAGGTGAAACAGTCTTCAAGAGGATGTCCTATCGCTCGGTGATAGGAGCAGTAGTCTGGGTGATGAACCTCACTTGCTTGATCGGGGTGCCGAGACTCCGGGAGTGTCATCATTTGATGTTTCATGACAAGGTCAAAGATTCTCCTTGTCTTGTCTCGAGGGAAAGAATATGCTCGACCCATCTTTTTCGTTAGAGACAGATTCCGGCTGACCTTTTCTTGATCGCGTGGCCTTTTGGATCCGTTTTGCCGCCGTCGAACGTTTTTTCCGTTCTTTGACTTATTTTTGTCTCTGCGTCGGGCCTTTTTCTTGTCTTGGGAATGCATGGCGGGCTGACGGTGAAGGGCATTGTCGTCCTCCGTAGCCTGCTGACGGAGGCGTTACGTCTTGGCTTTCTCATAAATGTCCATTTCGCGACTGTAGTTGTTCCGAACCTTTTGACTCGCTTCCCGTATTAGATTGTCCATCCGTTCTTCAAACGACGGACTCGGCGTTTTTATGGCAGGACGACGTTCTGGCTCAGCGTCAGCGTCTTTTAAAAGAGCATCCGTTTCTTCATCAAGGTCCTTTATGATATGGCAGCCATGGAACTGCTCTCGTTTCTTGGACTGGACATATCCAAGCCCGATCATTTTCATTTTTCCGTTGGGCAATTTTCGCTGCATTCCAGGGACGTTCCAAATCCTGTTGTAGAACTGAGCTTATCGAGGAGTTTGTTTGAATGGTACGCCTTGGCATCTTAATAACCTTTTCAATCACTCGGTGTAATACCTGGGCAGACGAATGGGTTGGAGCATGTCCAGCATAGGATCGGCACCATGCCAGACTTCTCTTTCGACTTTAGTCTCCGTGGATCGATAGAATAGGATTTCCTTTTCACCTCTTCGCCTGGGAGGGACGTAGAATGCATGCAGCTCTTGCACACTATATGTCTCCAGCGCATCAAGCTCTCTGTAGTGCTACTGCGGAGCCATCGTGATTTGTAAACTTGGGTCCGCTCCAATGAGGGTCTGTATTGATGGCCGGACTGAGAACACCGCGTTAACTTCGTCTTCAGAGTCACTGCTGAAGACCAGAATAGGGGTGGAAAGTCTCGGCCTGTTGCATTGGGGCGGTCCTGAATAGACTATCTTCTCTTCTTCTTCGGTATCGCTCCCGAAGACCGGAATAGTGGTGATAGCTTTTTGCTCATTCTCCGGTTTATGGAATCTTTCCGTTTCATCAAAGTCCGGTAGGAAATACTTTGCATCTTCGTACTTTCGGACTTCGTTTACGGAGAATGGGTTTAGTTCTCTCATCACGGTGTACTCGAGACCATCTTTGAAATACTTCATACACTGATGTTGTGTAGAAGGGATGATGTTGTACTCGTGTAACCATGGCCTGCCGAGCAAAGCGTTGTCGCAAGTCTTAGCGTCAATGACATGAAATTTGATGTCAGTGAGGAGAAGCTCGAAGCGTAACGTGAGAATTACAGACCCGGGTATCCGCGATGATTGGGAGTCGAATCCGGAGATATTGATTTTATCCCAAGCGAGGTGCTAAATGCTTATGCAGATTTCTTTTAGTACCCTCACATTTAGGAGGTTGACAGAGGACCCGTTGTCAACTAAGATCTTTCCTATCTTGATGTCATGGCAGTACCCGATGACATACAGGGGGGTTGTGCTCGCACGTTCCGAGGAGGAGATCTTTGTCGCCGAAAGTGATGTCGGCCGTGTGGACTTCTTCCAGTTCGTCCTTCATCTTTTCTTCAGCAAGGAAGGCTTGAAACTGGTCGGGCTCTTGTAACGCCTTGATCAGGGAATCTCGCGCTTCTTTAGATAGGAGAAGGGCATCCAATATGCTTAATTGTGAAGGTATCTTCCTCAAATGCGCTAGGACATTGTAATCCACATTGCTTTTCTTAAGCGGGTCCTTGGCTGCAATCTCTTCGACGACTCAATCATCGAGGGCGATATCCTCAAGGTCTTTTTCCTTCCCCTTATCTTTTTTGTTCGACCCCTTGTTCGTAGGTCCAAGATTCTTTTCGGGCAACGTATGATTACGCAGCTGAATGTTCTCGCAGGTCTTCATATCTTTTGTGTCGGAGGTGGATTCCTTGAAGAGAGGGCCAAGGGCTTTTCTTCGTCAGAGTCGCTTCCAAAGGTGAGAACTTGCGATCCCTTGGTATCAACCATGTGACAGTGGCCGACAGTTCTTTTGCGCTCATCTGTCGCGCTTCTCTGTTCCCGACGATCCTTGCGCTTCAATCTCTTGACGTGTTGTCGGTGAGCAACATATCCCTGCCACCAGTTTTTAAAATCCATGCACTCTTCGGTAGGGTGCGTGATCCTCCGATGGTATAAGCAGTATTTCGGATGTGCGTCCGCTTCGTCAAGGTGTATACCGCTAGGAGTAGTTTCTCTGAGAGATGGCAGCTTCATTCCCATTAACAGAGCTTTGGCGAACTTCTTCCTTGTCTTAAGCTTGCTTTTGCTGGCGGCACGAGTGCTTCGATCCGGTTGGGGTACTCCATGGCTTCTTAATACCGGAGCTTCTTCAACTTGACGCCGACGCTTGGCCCTTTCGTATATGTCCGTTTCATGCTCTCGGCCAGCTTTGTTTTCTGAAGAGCTTCGCTCAGCAGCCTGTCAATCAATTCGTATGATGGCTCCAGGGATTTTGATTTCGGTTCTGGATCTGCCCCCAGTTTCTCTGCAACAGGAGCTTCTTTGTCATTTATTGACGAGTGAGAGATCATGTGGCAGCTCGCCACATAATCCTCGGGCCCTTCTGAAGAATCGTCTCCTTCTTCAGCGTCATCGTCTTCATTCTCAAGAACATGCTTAAAGAATTCGTCCAATGTGATTGGGGTCCGTGCCCTCTTGTTATATTCTTCCAGTGCATCGATATATTTTTGCAGACCTGTACGGCTATCGTCGGGTTAGACGGGCTTCTTGGCCTTCTTCTTTTTCTTTAAAGACTTCGGAGGCTTGGCCTGAATGTTTTGTTCACCCTCACCAACTTTCAGCGTTGGGCGCGGCTTCAGCATCCCCTCAATAATCTCGGGCTCCAGCGGGCTCTTCCACCTAATCGCCGGACATATTTGAAGATCCTTCATCATTCTTTTTGTCTTAGCTGAAAGGGCCACCTCCTACGGGGCTTCCTCTATAAGGGAGCATGATGCCCCCGGCGTGTCCACCTTTTTAGGACCGTGAGGTTGTGGCGGGTTCACCTTCCAGTTTTCGGACAACACGAACTTGCCCTATTGGTACTGATCTTCGATCCAACTTTTGAATATGTAACAATCTTCGATTGGGTGACCCAATATTCGGTGGTAAGGGAAGTAATTAGGATTGTTAACGTTGCCTGGTTGCGTTGGGCATCTTGGCTCCTGCAGAGTGATGAGCCTGTTGCGCAGCGCTAGCTCAAATAACCTCTTCGTCTTATCCTGAGGGAACGAGTAAGGGCATCTCATCTTTTCCCCAAGGGATCTTTGTTTATTTTCTTGGTGAGCAACCGGCTTCAGGCCACTCGGTTGCTATTGAGCGTTGGCGACGAAGGTCGCTTTCCCTTTACCTCTTTCGTTTGGAAGCTCCATTTTCGACGAGGACGGCTTATGGCCCATCTGGTCCATTTGGGCGATCTTGTAAATCAAGGCCTGGAAGATGGTCGGCTTGAAGAACATCATAAATTGAGATATGGTTTCCTGAGGGTCGAGAGTCCCCACAAACATGCCCACGGTAGGAGCTTCCTCAATGCGTTGTTCGCACTTTGACCATAGGTTCCGCCACCAAATGGCGTATTGAACCAAGGTTTCTCCCGGCTTCACTCTAGCGTTAATTAGTGCGGAGATCGGGGTGCGCTCGCTAGTGCTCGCAAATCTTTGTGTAAACAGTAGCTCCATTTCTGCAAATGTCTTGACAGAGTCATTCGGGAGTTTGGAGTACCATTCGAATGCTGTCTCCGACAAGCTTCCAATAAACTGGCGAAGCAGCAGATTGTCATCATCCCCAGTATCACCGCACAGAGCCCTAAATTGAGCAACGTGCTGGTTTGGATTACCTGTCCGCTTATACACATGGAATTTAGGGATCGTATATCCTGGTGGGTACTTTATTTGATCGTACCAACCCGGATAGGGTCATCCAGTCTTGACGATTTGGCCGGCCGCTTCGCTCGCCTGATGAGCTCGTATCTGTTGAGCTATATAGTCATCAAAGGCGTCTTTGGAGATGGTCTCTTCCTTGGCTGCTGATAGAGCAGGAAGAGGGTTTGATGCCTCCCCTCTGTCGTCTTCGATGATTATTCGGGGATCTTCGGCTGGAGGGTCCGGCTGGATCATCATCCTCACCATATCTTGGAACATGAGCGCTATTTGTTTTATGTTGGCCGCTTGTTCCGGACCTCTTTGTCTTTTTTCTCGTGTATTCTTCGGAGGAACTCGGCGTCGGTTTCCTGTTCCTGGCGGTGCTCTGACAATATCTCTAGGCTTTCTTTCGGCCCAGTGAGCGCGGCCATCTTTGTCAGCATCTTCTGGAGCTTTTGTTGTTGTTGCTCCTAAGCCTTTGTCACAGATCGGGTGAGTGGTCGATGACCCGTGGAGATACGGCTATCCTCTTTCCCGGAAGCCATGTAGATGGTGTTCACTACCATACCCCCAGACTTGGGGCGTTTGGATTTAGTGCCCTTGAGATTTGTCGCAGACGCAGGGATCTTCTCCGGCCTTCTTCTTTCATGAGCGGTCGAAGTAGAGGGGTTTGTTGCAATGGGCACCCATGTAGACGACACCTTTTTTGGTACGATGGGATGGTCCTTCTCTTGCCGAACCTTCATTTTCTTCGGTCGGCGGGAGTAGTCTTGATCAATCACAGAGACTTAGACCCTTCGCCATACCCTATGGATTTTGGAGGATGACCGCTGAGGAGGCTGCTCCGGCTTCGCCTTAATAACATTTTCAGCGGATGGAGGAGACCTTTTCAATACGGCAGTTGGAGAATTCTTACGCACCCTCCTGAGCGGCTCAAAGCTGTTCCCAATTGGAACAGCTGCGTCGATTTCCACCATCGGAGCTGGTGGAGTCAATCCAGAAGGGGAACTGCCCCCAGCTTTCCTCACTCGGCGCCAGTGGCGACGTCGAGCATGTCTTGCAGACGGTACTAGCTCAATTACGGGGGTGGCTTCATCATGCCCCCTGCTTTGGTGAAGGGTTTCTATTGGTGCCAACCTATCGAAGACTGACGTCCAACATGTCGAAAAATGACTTTTGGGTAGGGGAAGCATTTTTAACGACCCTGCATGCAGTAGGAGTTGGAACGACCAGTCTTGCGAAGACCGATCCCTTTACAAGAGAATCCCCTTTGACGACTTCGTCCGGCGGAGTTGGAATGGCTATCCACTTCGGGATAACTCCTTCAGGTATTGCAGGCTTCTTTACGGGCCCACTGGAGCTTAGGCTCAGCCTGTCAAAGGCTGATGCGGTAGACTTGGAACTGGACGGCCCGTTGAAAAGTGTCGTGGTAGTTGTAAGCCGATCGAAGACCGACTTCTTCGGAGCTTCCTGTGATGGCATTGGGACGCTGAGGCTTGCTAGTGGGATCATGGTCCCAAAGAACAGTCCAGTGGTGGCCTGTGTCACTTGTTCCACCGGCATTGCAAAAATGGAGGCCGCTTGGGGCCCATAGGTCACTCCTCCGGCGAGGACGGAGCGGGAGTTATTATTGCAGTTGGTGCAGTTGGAAGCCATTGACGCCATTTTCTCTTCTGCACGGAGCAAGACACCAAATCTTAGTACCTCGAATCCAGGGGCAACCATATTAAACCGCGATTTGTTCGTGAACACGACACACGAAGTGTGGAGTGGAAAGATGAAAAGGTCCCACCGGGCATGCCAGAATCTGTTCTCCGCCGAAAGACGTGACCGGGATGTTGGGACGTCAGGCCTGAACTTTGGGGGCAGATGCTATTTGGTTTTATCTGTCCACCTCTCCGAAGATGCCAAGTTGATTTATGGCACCGTGTATCGGAGGTTTGGACAGATGCGGCCGTTGTAGCAGACTTCATCAGGTTCCCCCTCATTTACGAGGTTTTTTTTATTGTGTGGACGCTCTTCCCTGTAGGCGCAAGCCCCTGCAGTTAATTACGCTACCGCATCGCGGTAACCACATTCTCCTTCTCCAGATGGTCACTTCGTGTCGTTATTTTTTTGTTTTTAGTAGCCCGTGGATTCTATACGGAGACTAATTTATGTTGTCGCCCATAGGGCGTGGATTAGTCCAAATCCGTATTTTCTTAGATTTTGGTTTGGGTTGGTTTAAGGATCGTTAATCTTGTTTTAGATTAAGATCAACTCAAATGTTTGTTGAGGATACGTTGGTCTAATTTTAGACTAAGATCTACTCAACAGGATTTTCTTTAGTTTATAAGGATATCGCGGTCCATTGGGTTTAAGGACATCATAGTCCATGAGTTTAAGGACCTCATAGTCCATAGTTTAAAGACGTCATAGTCTATAGAGTTTAGTTTAGGCACATTGCGGTCCATTGGGTTTAAGGACATCGTAGTCCATGAGTTTAAGGATCTCATAGTACGTAAGGTTTAGAGACATCGTAGTCTGTATGGTTTAAAGACATCATAGTCTGGTTTAAAGACATCGTAGTCTGTAGTTTAAAGACATCATAGTCTATAGGGTTTAAAGACATCATAGTCTGGGAGGTTTAAAGAAATCATAGTCTGTATAGTTTAAAGACATCATAGTCTGTATGGTTTAAAGACATCATAGTCTGTAACATTTTGGTTTAACCGTTTGGGGATGCACCAAAAGTTATTTGTTATTAGGACCCCCACCTCTCTGAAGACGTTGAAGAATTACAACGACATGTATCAGAGGTATGAAGAGATGTACCCTTGAACCATTATTGGTTGGGAGATCTATAGTCAGGTTTGGGACTAAGACCAATTAAAATGATTGTGATCACACGGGCTCAGTTAATCTGACTTAGGGACTTGTGGCCAACTTTGGCTCAGCCCACTCAGTTTTGAATAAAATGTTGAACAGTTGTTTGGGCTCAGTCCCTTTTTATTCAACAATGCTGAGCATTGATTTGGGTTCTGACACCCCTTTTTCTTTTTGTCTTTTATTGAGTGTTGAACACTTTTTATGGTGCTGGGGCCTTATTTACAGAGCGCTTTGTAATTCCTTAGCGCCCACATGAGGAGCACGTGGAGCGCTTGGCGCTGAGCGCCAGACTGGGAGCGCTACGACACTTCTTATAAAATAGCACCCACGTGAGGAGGACGTGGAGCGCTTGGCGCTGAGCACCAGACTTGGAGCACTAATGTGCTTATTAAAAAATAGCGCCCACGTGAGGAGCACGTGGAGCGCTTGGCGCTGAGCACCAGACTTGGAGCGCTAAAGCGCTTCTTTAGCAGTTCTGATCAATTCTGTGCTCTGAGAATCAAGTTCTCATTTATAAGAGACTTTGTCTCGTGGATCAAAGAACTAAGTTCTTCTTTTATGAGGATATGCTATGATCTCTT
This sequence comes from Agapanthus africanus, assembly GCA_030015575.1. Taxonomy (NCBI): domain Eukaryota; kingdom Viridiplantae; phylum Streptophyta; class Magnoliopsida; order Asparagales; family Amaryllidaceae; genus Agapanthus; species Agapanthus africanus. Next base: position 551,119,758 of record JASDDO010000031.1, read on the forward strand.
CTGTTTTTTGTGAAAGACTTTGTCTTGTAGATCTGTGATCTAGAAAAAAAACTAAGTTCTTATAATGTGAGAGTTAACTCTCAAATATGGAGGAGATGTTATAATCTCTCTTATTTTTTTTACCTTGAAGAAGATTATTCTTCTTAGAGCTTTCTCTTCACTTTTTATTTTCTGAGAACTTGAAAACTTATAGGGAGGTTTCTCTGTGCAAGACTTGAAGTCTTGGGTTCTTTATATAGGGGGGCTGATTTGTTGAATTAGTTAAAGAAATCTCTCATTGAGAGATCTCTGATTGATTTGGGGATTTTATCCACCGTTGGATTTTTGATTCAAGGACTTCTGTTTACAGAAGAGATCTTTCTTATTTTTAACAAGATTGGGAAAATATTTTCCCATACAGAACTTATTCTGTATCTTGGTGATTTTTAATCACCATTGGATCTTTGATCCAACGGTGTTCTGATTTACAGAGCACAATCTTTTTTTTTGGAAAGATTTGAGGAGTATTTCCTCAACAGAATTTAATTCTGTAATTTGATGATTTATTCATCTTCATTTGATCTTTGATCCAAGGGTGGAGAACATTTGGTTCTAGCGCTGGCGCTCTCGTGCTTTGCACGTGGGGCGCTGCCTCAGAGTCTTTGACTCTTAGCGCTGGCGCTCTTGGCGTAAGCGCTCTCGTGCTTTGCACGTGAGGCGTTGCCTCAGAGTCTTTGACTCTTAGCGCTGGCGCTCTTGACGCTAGCGCTCTTGACGCTAGCGCTCTCGTGCTTTGCACATGAGGCGTTGCCTCAGAGTCTTTGACTCTTAGCGCTGGCGCTCTTGGCGTGAGCGCTCTCATGTTTTACACATGAGGCGCTGCCTCAGTTCAAATTTTGAATTTTGAACAGAGCTTTGCTCTGTTTGGGGGAAACAAGGAACTTTGCGAAAGCGTTGGAAAACATCCCTCGATATACCGATACTAGCCTGACCAAAAGGTTAAGCAAGAATTGTAGGGTGAGATTAATCCTGACTAATTCTTCTTTTATGATTTGAAGGAGAATTCGAGAAACAGTAGGAGCTATCCTATTTAGATAAAATGATAACCAATCTAAACTTGTAAGAGTATCATGCTGAGTGTTTTCTCTCTCTCTCCTAATGGCAGCGACAAGAATAACCGGGCTTAAGTTATTGCTAGATAAAAACAAATTGACCGGGCCAAACTATAAAGATTGGCTAAGGAATGTCCATACGGCCATTACCTATGACAAGCTGGGCTGCCTCCTTACTATCGAAGCCCACGTCGTCCCAGGTCCAGATTCTACCGTCGTGGATGTTGAGATCCGTAAGACATGTAAAATAGACTGTGTGAGAGCCAAGTGCCTCATGCTGGCCTCAATGGATAATGAACACCAGAGACGGCACGGGAAGATGGACTTAGCTTCCATCTTCCTCCATACCAAAGATTTATATAGAGTGCAATCTCGTATCGCAAGATACGAGACCTTGAAAAATTTATTTCAAGCGATATTGGCTGTCGGGTCATTTGTAGGGGACCACGCCCTTTAAGATGATTAGCTATATTGAAGAGCTCGCAGACCTTGGGACCAAGTTGGAGAATGAGTTGTATACAGAATTGATTCTATAGTCTCTCTCCTCTTCCTACGTCCAGTTTATCTTGAATTTCAATATTCAAGGGAAGAAAGTTACACTTCCAGAACTCCTCAACGTGTTGAGAAGTGCAGAGGGCACCCTACAGAAAACCAGGGATACACCCGCTCTGCTTATTAGGGAATCTTTCTCTTCTAGATCTAAGATGAAAGCCAAGGAAAAGAAGAAGAAGGCCCCCACCAAGCCCAAAAGGCGGTGTCAGTAAGATAGAGGAAAAGGGCAGGGCAAAAGTTTCGGGGCCGACAGTAGGGAAGGAGGAATGTTTCTATTGTTACAGGAAATGCTATTAGAAAAAAGACTGTAGGGCTTTGAGAGTCAGTAATCAGGATTCGAAGCACGTTGTGGCTTCGCCTTCGCGTGTGTTTATGATTGAAAACCGTCTGTCAATCAACTCTACTTTCTGGGTATTGGAAGTCAGATCCGGATTTCATATCTGTAATTCAATGCAGGCGTTGAGAAACCGTAAAGTTATCAAGGCAGGTGATATAACTCTTAGGGTTGCTAACGGAACGAGCGTGGATACTGTATCCGTAGGGGAATATCACATAGGATTGACAAGTGGAAACACTTTGGTTTTGCATAACTATTTATGTGTACCTAGTTTGACATGTAATATCATCTCTGTATCTTTACTATCTAAAGAAGGTTATAATTTTACATTTGTAAGAGATATCATCCACATCCACCTTAATCATGGTTTGATTGGGTCAGGTACACTAGACAATGGTATATACGTATTAAATCAATACCAAGTTTTCAATTTCCAAAACACACTTAAAAGAAAGTCTCCAGAATTAATCAAGCTTTCTTATGGCATTGTAGACTGGGTCACATCAATGAAACATGGTTGACGAAGTTACATAAAGAGGGATATTTGGATCCATTTGGATATCTGTCTTATGCAACCTGTCAATCATGTCTCAGAGGAAAGATGAGAAAGACTCCGTTCACTGGACACGGGGTAAGAGCCAGCAAGCTCTTGGGACTCATACACAGCGACGTGTGTGGTACAATGTCTAAACATGTAAGAAGTGGTTATTCCTACTTCATTACTTTTACAGATGATTTCTTAAGTTATGGACATGTATTCTTGATGAAACATAAATCTGAGGCCTTTGAGAAATTCCAGGAATACAAGAATGAAGTGGAAAAAAACAGGAAAAAGTATCAAGACACTTAGATATGATCGAAGTGTTGAATACTTAAGTGCCGAGTTCTTGGATTACTTAAAAGAGAATGGAATTCTCTTTCAGCTTACTCTTCCATACACACCTCAACACAACGGTGTATCGGAAAGATGGAACCGCACCTTATTGGATATGGTACGTTCCATGATGAATAACGCTGAGTTACCGCAATTCTTCTGGGGTTATGCACTGGAATCTGCTGCATATCTTTTGAACAAGATTCCTAGGGTATTGGATATGTATGCCCTAGAGGACATTATTGTATATGTATACATGTGGATGCTTGGACATATGTATGTACAGGACAATCTTGCTCGATATGATAGTATGCTATTTGGTTTGTCTTTATCTTAACATGTACGTATGTTTTACTTGTTATTACATATCATTTGTACATGTTGATAAAACCCGTAGGATCATTGCTTGACTACCGGCATTGTGATGGCGATCATACTTATGAGAGCTGGGTAGTCGACAAGCACATCCTTAAAATGTCCCTAGTCGTGTGAGTATCGAGATTGGGTATCGATATTCCGGAGTAGACTAGTGTATAGGTTTTTAGACCTCGACGAGGGGTGATGGTTGGTCCCACAACCATTGGTCTTTCACACCTAAGATCATATACATGTTCTCACTAGGGGTGAGTACACTGGACGGACTCGCCGAGAAATTATAGATGGTACTATACCTATCGTCAGATAGCAGTTCTCAGGTGGCATGAGTACAAGTTAGTCTTCAGACCTGAGATCATCATTTGTCTCATGTGAGTTCCCATTATACTTTGATTACTACCCTACCACGGCTCTACTGAGTCGTGCAAACAAGTTTTAGTTGGGTACAGTCCCGAGCCATATGGAGGCAGTGAGCGATTGTTGGGGATTCGTCTCCCCCAGTATAGGGAGTCCATATCGCACTGTGTTCGATTTGCCAGCACCATAAGACCTTGAACAAGGCAGTTGGGATTTACTGATAGGTAAATTAGTAGTTTTCCGGATTTGTCCTGAGCCATATCAGCACGAATTATCGGGTTATTAGGGTATGACATTTACCACCCCCTAGACCCGGTATGCGATACTCTCAGACGAAGAGACCAGATTGTACGGAGATTGTCACAGATAGGCTCAGTAGGGATCCAGATTAGTTTGCTCGTCGGCCTTCCTTTTTGACAGGTACCCGGGTAGCCGTTACGTACAGCTAGTGCCGCTGGCGTGCTTGTGGTTATGCATTTATCCAGTAACTCACTGCCGACGTAGTGTCGAGCCTTTAGAGTCCTACACAGAGGGTTTTCCTGGTTCAAGAGAAATGATATAGTAGTCGTATTGGATACGTGCAGGGTTCCGATCGAATGATTGTACTAGTTACCTGGACTTTCGATCGGACAGTTGATAATACTAGACGGCTCGGGATTGAGCCGGATTATTAAATCAGGTATTGATTTAATAATTTACGTATATGTATTTCGATATGTATATTCTAGTATTATATTCTTTGTGTTATTCTATCTCTTTGGGTATTCATATTTTGATACGAATACAGGTATGTATATATAGTAGAGTGTAATCCGTATTTATACGAAAAACATTCTAGAAGGTGGACACCTCATTTTAGATTTATCCATTTATCTTTAAATGGAAAATGAGGTGTAAAGGTAGTGAGGGGAGTATGGTGAGAACCATGCTTCAATAGTGTTGACAAATGAATATTCAATTCATTTGTGCAAACTATTCAAACATGGTTGGGTTTTTATATTGAAAAAATAGTTTTACAAAACTATGGTTGAGTTTTTCTCTCTTATATGATTTTTCATTCTCACCATTTGGTTTCACTCTCCTCACTAGTTTTCTTGAGCTCCCCCTCCTTCTTCTTCAAGCTTCTCTCTACAATCTCATGTGTTAAGAATCAAGAGAGGAGGTGAGATAGATGCACACTTAGAACCATTCACCACAACCTAGACACTTTAGATTAGCAATCTAAAATCTCCAGTTGCTCCACTAGACTCTTAGTGTAGAGCTAGAGCCATGGACTACATCCCTCGGATGGATCATTTTCGATGGAGGAAGACCGGTGATCAAGCTCGATCCAGGAGATCTCAAGAAGCAAGGAAAGACGATCAAGCTCGATCCAGGAGATCTCAAGGAGCAAGGAAAGGCGATCAAACGTGTTCAAGGAGATCTCTAGGAGCAAGAGAAGAAGATAGAACACCGAAGGACACAGATCCTTTGGTAAGACACTTCTATCATAGTAATTAGATATCTTCTCTTTATTAGCTAGTGTAGCTTCATGGTAGATTCTAGGACGGGTTTTTCTAGCGCCAGTTTTTAAACCCCCTAAAAATTTTGTTCCGCAACGACCATGGTAGATGGTCAGGACGCTATGAAATCCCAACATGGTATCAGAGCCACCCCATAAACACTTACTTGCTAGTTTGCAAAAGTTCAAATTATCGATCGACAAAATTTTCCAAATCACAACTCCATATGTCATGTCCGCTTCCGATTTTAAAACTTGATCAAAAAATTATTCAGAGTACCTTAAAAATACGTGCAGACAATTTTAGAAGGCCTGAAGAAATTTGGGCACATAAGCCTTACATACGTCCGCGGAACCGCCGCATAACATGCTTGTTGGCGGTGGTTCTGCGGTCGAAATGGGGCCGTTGTGCTCCAAATTTCTTCTCGCACTCTATTATATGTAAATGTAATTTTTGGGATGTATGATTTTGGTCTAGATTTGTTTGAGTACTGGTTTGCACTTGGAGCCAATACGGAAAAGTTTTTAGTTGATCGAAATTTTGAATACGTGTTTATCAGTACATGTGTTAGTATCTGCGACCGTGAATATCATTGAGCGGTATAACCCGAATATTTCTACATGTTCAATTAGACAGGTTTGCGAACATGATATTCGCGTTGATGTTATGCGATTATGCTGATATTGGGGATGGATTATCGTGGTGGATAGCCTATAGTGTAATGGTAGTAGTACAGTTCAGATTCATTAGTATATTCATTATTGTGGGGACGAGCGTCCGACTTGCAGATAGCCGTTTCTGCCAGATTGTATATTCTTTATTGGGGCACGACCAGGTTGAGGTCGATGTCACCATTGTACAAATATTTTTCCTTTCTGTACTAGAATTACTCCGTGGTGGAGTGCTCGAATAGAGGATTCTAGAGGGCAACGGGACCTTATCTCATGGCGTTGAGACGGAGGGGGCCTTACTCTAGAATTGACAGGCTATTCGCTGCATTCGTAGGGGGTATAGGATGACCTACGAAGGGGCGCTCAAGTTACCGGATCCTGTGAAGTGCTGGGTGGCCCATTCACTTTGTTGATTGGGGTTGCCTCACTTCTGGGATTGGCGGGTAACTTGCCGCGCTCGTAGGGGTTTAGGTTTATCATTGGACGAGCTATCCACATGACCGAGGATGTCGGGTCTCATTTGCGGCTCAAATGAAACCCGAGGCTCCAAGATTATCCGCCATTCTGTGTTGCTTAATGATGTTCTGTGACGTTGCTTATATCATGTTTGGGACGAATGCTATATATATATATTTATATATACTAGTAGATGCTGTATATATTTTGCACCCGTGCTAGTCTAGCCCCGGCTCTGCCGTTAGTTAAGTAACCTAATGGTGCATGACGGGGCCTCGTGGTGAATGCGGATGGCATATACGTACATTGTATTTTCGTTCTTTTCTAGTGTGATAGAGATTAATTGATGGGACCGCATTAATTTTGATTAATGCAAGAAAAGAAACCTAAAAGATATTGTTGGAATAAATTTCTATAAACTATAGTCATATTCTTTCACTTTGCATAGTGTTATTCAGTTGGGAATATCCAGCACCTCATTCAAAGAGGCGAGAGCCTAGATCTCTTCGTAGGGAGTGATCTCTTGAGCAAAAGTTTATACTGTAGATTACTCGGTTTTCTTCAAAACGACAAGTTTTCAAAAGCGGAGCCTAAACCACTCTTTTTCAAAACTGGTCGGTTCCTTCAACGATATCAAGTTCATTACGTGAAAGGTTTTTCACCAAAAACCAGCTATAGCCCTCCGTCATTTCAGATTAGTATTGCTTAGTATTTTTTTGCAACGTATGTCGTGCTCAACCGAGGCGTAGTGTTCGGTAGCCATGTAGTACTTTTCTGTAGCATTAGATGTGATTGGTTAGGACAGTCGTATGGTCATTTTGGCTCAGTCAAGGACTCGTACAGGTGGGTTTAATGCAATCAAGATAATGACGGGTTGAACTTGACTAGGACCCTTTGATATGTTGGCTCAGTCAAGGTCACTTGGGTCGTAGGTGCAAAAACCACATCGGGAGTTTCAGATATACAGGAAACTTGCTAGTGCTGCATACCTTCTTGAGTGTGGTGACTAGAGTGGCTTCCATCTAGTTTATCACGCAATGATAGTTGGATCCCGATCCCATTGATGAGTAGGATTATTCTTGGGAGATATTTTTCACTTCACAATTACTGACTGCGGAAACGAGATTTATTTTAATTAGGTCTGTGCGAGAGCACGGAGAACCTCCCTCGGAGTACCAACACCGACCTGACTGAATGGTTAGCGAACTTGTAAAGTGTTAATGATCCCGTCTAATTCTCCTTTTAAGGTTTGAAGGAGAATTTGAGAAAACAGTGGGAGCCATCCTGATTAGATAAATTAATAACCAATCTAATCTTGCAAGAGTGCACGCTGAGTGTTTCTTTTCTCTCTTTCCAGGTAGCAACCAATTCATACCTTAATCAAGATAATAAAATGTATCGCTTGACCGATTCGAATTCTTATTTAGGGCTGGGAAACGTCGGTTCGGCTCTAACTTATGATAACAGTCATAAGAATGACCAAAGGAAAGAGGATTGCATGAATTCCTTGATGACCCCAACGAAGAAGAAGCATACTATTGCGTTTTCTTTAGGTGTTCTTGTTATTGAGAACTGTTTTTCGGTCAGTCCTACGTCCTGGGTACTAGATACCGGATCAGGATCTCATATCTGTTAGTTGTATGTATGCCCTAGAGGCTATTATTGTACATATGATATATATTATATTGAATACTGGGACATATATTGGGAGGACTTTCTTGCTCGACATGATAGTATGCTATCTGGTTACTCTTTATCTTAACATGTACACTTATTGTCTTTCTGTTACATGTTGATAAAGCCCTTAGGATATGTACTTGACTACCAGGATTATGATGCAGATCATACTAGTTGGGCCAGGGTAGTCCGTAAGTAGATCCTTCAATTGTTCCTAGTCATGGGAGTATCGAGAAGGGGCATCGATATTTCAAAGTAGACTAACATATACGTTTCTTGACCCATATGATGGGCGATGGATGATCCCACATCCATTGGTGTTTGACATCAAAGATTGTATACGGGTGCTCAGTGGACACTAGGTACACTGAACATGACTCGTCGAGAACTCCTAGATGGTATTACACCTCATGTCAGATAGTAGTTCTCTGATGACACTGGTATAGGTTAATCCGTCGACCCGAGATCGTCATAGAGTCTTGTGTGTCTCCCACTGTGTTTTGATTTCCACCCTACCACGGCTCTATTGAGTCGTGCAAACAGGTGGTTTTTGGGTACAGTCCCGAGTCACATGGGGGCAATGAGCGATAGGAGGGGATTTCGTCTCTCCTGGTATTGGGGTTGATGTTGCGCTGTGCTCGATTGGCCATAACAGGAAATCTCTGGCCAGAGTTGCTGAGATTTACTGGTAAGTGTTACCAGTAGTTTCTTGAGCTGTTATGGGCCTCACATCGGTATGACTTATCAGGCTATTGGGCTCTGACGTATACCACCCCCAGGATGGATATACGACATATCAGAAGAACAGACCGGACTGTACGGTAGTGTTACTTATTGGATTCACAGGAGTATGAGCAAGCCTGCTTGTTGATCTTCTGAACGCTCAATACCGGGGAGCCGTTATGTACAGCTAGTGTCGCTGATGGTTTGTGGGTATGTGATATGATCACTGCCTACTGCTAGCGTATTGATGAGTCTTTAGAGTCCTACACAGAGGTTTCCTGGCTCAGGCGAAATGAAGTAGGAGCACATATGTGATATGTGCGAGACCGAGATTAATACGCATATGTGATACCGTATTATAACCTCGCGATATGTGATATCGGTCAGTTATATGTGATATAACCATGTTATCGAATTAAGTGTTGATTCGATAAGTTGATACAAATGATATTGGTCGGTTATATGTGATATAGCCGGATTATTAAATCAAGTGTTGATTTAATAATTTAATGTATAATTATATATTTGATATATTAACTTACATTAACTAATATTAGCTCACTTAAGCATTTCTTTTTCTCACATTTACACATTTAATATATATGTGATATATATTATTGTGTCATGCTAGTTGATACATGCAAAATGAGTGTATAAGACTCACACCATGCTTAAGATAATAATGGGTTTTTATTTATTTAAGTTATTCAAAATTAGGTGGAAATTAGTCATGGTTGATGCTTAGTGGAAGCTTGTAGAACCCATTGACTTAGTCCACTAATTTTGTTTTATATTAGATATTTATTAACCCAACCATTATCTTTAGCCATGGTTAAATCTCTACATGAGTTAGTATGAGATATTATCTCACCCATGGTTGCTATTCTCACTCATGATTCACTCATTTTTTGTCCACTTCATCTTCTTCTTCATCTTAAGAAACCTCTCTAGGTTTTCTTGAGGTGAAGAAACCATGTGAGAAAAATTAATCTAAAGTGAGCAAAATACCTATTTCATCAAGCTACACAAGACTAGCCATTTAGTATAGGTTGTTTGCTACACTAATTTCTAATTAGTGAAGAGATAGCTTGTGCTAGAGTCTCCTCGATATAGATCATCTTCGGCCTCGAAGACTACAAGCATGCTCGTTCATTTCGCCTTGTGGAGCCTAACTTGAGTCCGGGAGATTACTACTTGGAGAGAAGGGACTACTACACGGAGCTATTGAAGTGAATGACCGGTCTACAAAGGTTGTATTTCTTATTCCTTTAGTGTAAAGTTGTTTACATGCCATGTTATCTAGTTAGATCCTAGGTTAGGTTATTTGGTACGTTAGAATTTTTAAAATACGGCATGTTTGATACCTTGTGAAACCTTGTGGTTGTGTTAAAGAACCCTACAATATCTGTAATTTATTGCAATGACTAAGAGAAAGTAGGATGGTTGGACCTGGTGATATGTCCCTCAGATTAGGGAACGAAGCACAAGTTGATGCTGTTGCCGTCGGTGAATATTACTTAGCATCGCTAAATGGCAATACTATGATTTTGAACAATTGCTACTATGTACCTTCTATGCTTTGCAATATCATATCAGTTTCTTTACTTGATAAAGATGTATATAGTTTTGTTCTAGATAGAAATATCATGAACATTTACCTTGATAAGGTATTGGTTGCAGAAGGTACACTGTGTAATGGTATCTATGTTCTAAATTAAAACCCAGTTTTCAATATACAAAACACACGGAAGAGAAAGAGTTCAGAAGCTCATACTTGTAGCATTATAGACTTGGTCATATCGGAGAGAAAAGACTAAGTAAATTGCATAAAGATGGATATTTGAATACGTTTGAATTTTCATCTTATGAAAGTTGTCAGTCTTGTCTCAACGGAAAGATGACCAAATCTCCGTTCACCGGACACGGAGAAAGAACTACAGAGCTCTTGGGACTCATACACAGTGATGTATGTGGTCCGATATCTATACATGCAAGGGGTGGGTTTTCGTACTTCATCACATTCACTGTCAATCTCTTTAGGTTTGGATATGTGTATCTTTTGAAACACAAATCTGAAACTTTTGAGAAATTCAAAGAATACAAAAACGAAGTAGAGAACCAGACTGGCAAAAGCATCAAGATCCTCCGGTCTGATAGAGGAGGGGAGTATTTAAGCATGGAATTCCTATAATACCTAATAGAGAATGGAATTCTCTCTCAGCTTACTCCTCCGTATACACCACAGCACAATGGTGTATCGGAGCGGAGAAATCGTACCCTTTTAGATATGGTTCGCTTCATGATGAGCAGTGCTGAGTTGCCTCTTTCATTTTGGGGGCATGCGCTTCTGACAGCGGCATACCTATTAAATGATGTTCCATCCAAGTCTGTGCCTAAGAACGGAGTGGAAAAAGACCATATCTTAAACGTATTAAGATATGGGGTTGTCCGGCCTATGTTAAAGTACAAAATCCGAACAAACTTCAGGCACGTTCAGTTTTATTTAAGTTTGTGGGATATCCAAAATATTCGATTGGATATTTGTTCTAGCATACCGAGGAACAGAAGATGTTTGTTGCTTGCCATGCCACTTTTTTAGAATGGAAATTTCTTGCAAAAGAATTTAGTGGGAGCACGGTAGAACCAGAAGAAATTCTTGAACCACAAACTCAAACTGAAGAATTGGTGGAACTTCAAGATTTAATAACCCCGGACGAGCCTCAACCACTCCGCAGATCTAGTAGGATTTCTCATCTTCCCGAGAGATACTACGGTTTTCTCATAGACAAGGATCGAGAGGATTACATCTTAGAAGAAGATTATCCTACTAGTTTCAAGCAGGCCATTATCAGTAGGGAATCTGATAAATGGCAGGATGCTATGCGATCCGAAATGGAGTCCATGTACACCAATAAAGTGTGGACTTTGGATATTGCTCCAACTGGGGTAAAACCTGTTGGATGCAAATGGATCTACAAAAGGAAGTTTGGTGTAGATGGACAGGTGGAAACCTATAAGGCTAGACTTGTTGCAAAAGGTTTTTTATAAAGACCAGGTGTGGACTATGAAGAAATCTTTTCTCCAGTGGCTATGCTCAAATCCATTTGACTCCTACTTGCCATTGATGCCTTCCATGACTATGAAATCTGACAGATGGACGTAAAAACGACTTTTCTAAACGGAAGTTTGGAAGAGTGCATTTATATGGATCAGCCAGAAGGTTTTGTAGACAGTGGGAGCAGCGGGAAGGTATGCAAATTGTTTAAATCCATTTATAGATTAAAGCAGGTATCGTGGAGCTGGAATATCTATTTTGATGAAACAGTCAAGGAATTTGACTTCATCAAAAATGAGGATGAGCCTTGTATATATAAGAAAATTGTAGGACGAACTGTCGTATTCCTAGTCTTGTACGTGGACGACATTCTTTTGATAGGAAATGATATTCCTATGGTACAATCGGTCAGGCTATTCTTGTCATAAAGGTTCTCCATAAAAGTCCTGGGTGATGCCTCGTACGTTCTGCGGATTAAGATCTACAGATATAGATCCAAAAGATTATTGGGACTATCACGGACCAGGTACATAGAGACCGTACTAAAGAGATTTAGTATGGAAGATGTCACGCCCCACTTCCCAAAATACGGAATACGAGGGTGACAAGGCCAGCCATGCTCCTACGATCAAGGAAAGATCCTGTCGTAGTCACATTTCGGCTTCTAGCATTATATGGTAATCAATAAAATGCAATACGGGTAAAGAGAATGCAGTCACTAAAACTATCAGGTATAAAGGAATCTGAGCTCAATGGAAGTAAGCAAAAAGGCAACTAACCAGGAATATCAATGCAGAAATAAAACTGGTTCACTAGTCTGGATCTTCACGGTCTCCTCGAGGTCAGGAGAATCCACCTCTATCACTGAGCATGCATACTCAGGTCGTCAGAGCGACATAATAGCAATATTATAATAATGACATGAAACAGGCAAATAAGGTAATAACAGTTGAAGTAAAATGCAGATAATCACTATGTCACTAAATGATGCAAAGTATGATCTGTGTCCCTATAAGTCTATAAGTCATGTTTGAAATCGAGTTGTGGAAAGGAGGATCATGTTTAACGGGAGTCTCGTACATACCCGAGACAACGGACCACACGTCCGGGACATAACCCTGTCAGCCGGATCGCTAGATCCTACCTAATATATATAAGAGTCGCTGTTCGAATGATCATCCTCTAAATCACGGTCCTCGCTATATACGATGCTCTTTCCACTTCGATTTCCCCTTTTCCCCTAGGTTTACACTATTGATGATTATGATTTAGTCGTGTACAAGTATGCACCAATAACACGGTTTTGCCACTGTTCACTGTATTAATCACTGTCACGAATCATTCATTTTTCCATTGGCGTACTTGACACTCCTAAACCAATACCATTCACGCATGATAATACAATATCCACTGAATAATAACGCACACTATCACTATGTATATGGCAATCGGGTAATATATGTGCGTTTATGCAGTTAACAAGTCATGTGTAATATGAACTATTATGCACCTTATGAGCTTATAAAAATTGCAGTAATTCATATGTTCAGAATTCAGTAAAATGATACAAATACGGTAATAAGTACACTCTGTCGGAAGTTCATCAAAATTTGTTTCAGTGCAATCGGATTTCGGGTTTGCAAGTTACAGCCGTTTCATTTTAAGTGTTCCGTGCAGGAAATTCAGTTTCTGAACTGAACGTCCGTTTCGCGACATAATTTTCACCCAGTTTGGATCAGAATTTAGCGACGCTACAGTTGAATGAAATTTAGGGTTTTCAATAGGGTTTCCAACACACCATACGAATTCTCAATCGCGTCTCTACGCCAGAACTTATGTACTGTTCAATCATAGGGTGTCATTTCTGTTTCTGTTTGGGACTGCTATACGTCCTGTTCTTTTAAATTGCAGTTTAAATAGTAAACGACGATAAAAAGGGGTGAAATCACTTGCGTTATTTAGCTAACAGTTTCATATTCAATAAAATATAGGGTTACGCAATACAAAAGTTCATGAAGCAAAGGGGTAAGCACTACGGGATAGAAATCAACAGCTGTAGCTGCTCTGGACTGCAGTCCAGAGCCGCTCTCCGAATCAGTTCTCGTCATAATTTCAGTACAGAAACAATGTAAAACTTTTATGGGTTCCAGGTCGTCGAGTCCGTTCGATTTGAGCCCTCGAACGCATCATTCCAATGTGTACACAATTAATTATGATTTTAACAAGTTTCAGACGCGGGAAATATTTAGTTTTAACGGGTGTAATTGGGGGTGATCGTTCAAGCCAGTAACGTTTATATTTTCCAGTCAAATTTCACTAAAATGTTCATTGCCACACGGGACAACATATATAATCAAGTTCAGTCAGTTTAATGTAAGGTTTTCGTTCGGGTTTTGCATCAAACACTTATATCTTATAAGTTTCACGAAGTATAAACACGGAATTAATGGTATTTTGGATTGTAACGGAAATAATCTTGCATGTAGCAAGTAGGGTACTTGCCTGGAGACGCTTTGGCGATGCACGGCAGCGGCAACGACACGAACGCGCGACGAACGGCACGGTTTGGGTTCACGGCCTCGGCTCGCGTTTCGGGTTCGTCGTTGGAGTTGCCCGGGGATGGCTCGCAATCACTGGAAGCGGAGTGGGGGTTCTGTGGATCTCCTGTGAGCGCTCTGGGGTCGGCGATGGTCGCTCCGGCGATGGGCACAGTGGGGGTCCGAGGTTGCAGTGAGGGAAAAGATGGTGGTTTTGGAGTGTGAGGGAGTGAAGTAGGAGGGACTCGGGTTTGGGTGTGATGGTGATGTTGCTGAGGATGCAGAGGAGTCGACGAGGTGGCCGGAGGCGCGATGGGAGCTCATCGGCGTGAGGGTGCAGGGAAGGCTTAAGCTCGGCGATTTGGAGATGGTGGGGAGAGGGAGCTCGGTTGGTGGAGGAGGACTGTGCAGGCGAGGGGGTGATGAGGAGAGAGATGTGAGGGAGGAACAGTGGTGGTCGTAGTCGTCGTCGGCGGGGTCAGCGGGGTGAGGGATGATGGCAGTGGGTTTTCTGTAGATAGAGAGAAGAGGAGGACGAGAGAACGAGAGTGATGAGGGAAGGAGTTGGTGAGAGACGAGGAGGGTTTGAGGAGCTCGAGGGGCGCGCGGTCATGGGGATGTGGGCGACGACGCGGGCATTGGCGACGTGGGTGCGCGATGTGGGAAGCTCAGGGAAAAACGAGCGGGAATTTTTTTGTGAAAACGAGTGGGGAAGAAGGTTAGAACGGGTCGGGTCGGGTTAGGTGAGTGTGGGTAAGGGTGTTGGGTTAGGGATTGGGCCGGGGATTTGTTATTTGATTTTTTTAAAATTATTTTCTTGGGCTGGGCTGAGGAGTGTTGGGCTGAGGAATTATTTAATTTATTTTGTTTTTGTGTTGGGCTGAAGAAAAAAGGAATTTAAATATATGCTTATTGAAAGTTGGTTTGGGGTTGATTTTAATTGTCATGGTTTAGGAAAATTAAGTACCAAAAACTTAGGCAACCAATTTTGCACAAAATTACGAGGAAAAGGAAAACATCGGGGAACCAGGAAAATAGAAAAATTTTATAGATGGGGACGGGGATTTACATCATACCCCATTTACAAAAATTTCGTCCTCGAAATTTAACAAGGATACAAAGAAACAAAAATGCTAAACAAAGAGATGTGGAAAACGTGCACGGATATCTTCCTCCCGCTCCCAGGTAGATTCTTCTGGGGAACGACCGCCCCAAGACACCCGGACTAACGGAATGACCTTGTTCTTCAGTACTTTCTCTCTGCGGTCGAGGATGGTAGTGGGCTGCTCCTCGTAGGATAGGTCGGTACCCAAAGTTAACTCCGAATAGTCCAGAACATGGCTCTCATCTTGAACATAACGCTGCAATTGAGACACGTGGAAGGTATTTTGCACACCAGTTAGCGATGGAGGCAAGTCAAGTCGGGAGGACACCTCTCCTACTCGCTCTAGCACCTCAAAAGGTCCGATGAAGCGGGGACTGAGCTTTCCCCGACCTCCAAACCTGATAACTCCAAGGGTAGGGGAAATCTTCAGGAACACGTGATCTCCGACTTCAAATTCTAGCGCTCTCCTGCTGGCATCTGCCCAACTCTTCTGTCGATCCTGAGCCGTCTTAACGCGCTGCCTGATCATTTGGACCTTGTCGACCGTCTGAACCATGAGCTCGGGACCCAGTAACCTTCGTTCTCCCACATCATCCCAACAAACTGGGGATCGACACTTCCGCCCGTAAAGTGCTTCGAAAGGAGCCATCTGGATGCTAGCCTGGTAACTGTTGTTATAAGAAAACTCGACTAGATGCAGATGATCTCCCCAAGAACCCTGAAAATACAACATGCAGGCTCTCAACATATCCTCGAGCGTCTGAATCGTACGCTCGGATTGTCCATCCGTCTGCGGGTGATAAGCTGTGCTGAACTTAAGGCGGGTACCCAAACTCTCATGTAAGCTCCTCCAAAAGTGCGAAACAAAACTGGTGTCTCGATCTGACACAATGCTGACTGGAACACCGTGAAGTCGTACTATCTCCTGCATGTATCTCTCTGCCAATGACTCTGTCGACTGTCCCACTCGGAAAGGTAAGAAGTGTGCAGCCTTCGTGAGGCGGTTGACGATAACCCAAATGGCGTTGTTGCCTCTAGGGCTCCGTGGTAAGGCCGTCACGAAACCCATAGTAATGTGCTCCCACTTCTATTCTGGTATCGGAAGTGGTTGTAACAATCCTGTTGTCCTCTAATGTTCCGCCTTCACCTGTTGGCATACCAAGTATCTGGATACGAACCGCGCAATTTCTTGCTTCATCCCGTTCCACCAAAATTGCTGCTTTAGATCCTGATACATCTTCGTACCTCTCGGATGCACAGAATAAGCTGAGCTATGCGCCTCAGCCAGTACCTCTTCTCGAACATCCCCCTCGGATACGTAGAGTCTGCTACCGAATCTCAGCGAACCGTCTTCCTGTATGATTAAGTCCGTCCTCATCCCGGCTTCTACTTGCGCTCTGAACTTTTGCAATCAAGGATCGTCCGCTTGTGCAGCCTTGATGCGAGATTCAAGGGAAGACTGCACCTGTAGTTGCCAAAATTGACTGAGTGCGCTCGGTGTAACGACCTCAAGCTCGAGTCTCTGAAAGTCCTCAATGATGCTCCTCTGACTGGTCAACATCATAACTGCTGGCTTGCGACTGAGAGCATCTGGTATAACATTTACTTTCCCTGGGTGATACTGAAGGTCCAAGTCATAATCCGCTATCAGTTCTAGCCATCGGCGTTGCCTTATGTTTAGTTCTTTCTGAGTGAAGACGTACCTCAGACTTTTATAATCCGTGTACGCTTCCACTTTCTCGCCCAATAGATAGTGCCTCCAAATCTTCAACGCAAAAACCACTGCAGCTAACTCCAAGTCATGCGTAGGATAGTTCTTCTCATGATTTCTCAGCTGTCGAGAGGCGTAAGCAACCACCCGACCGTGCTGCATCAGAACACAGCCTAATCCCAAACCATCGGAATCATTATGTATCACCAAACCACCGGAATCATCTGGTACTGTAAGAATAGGCGTCGTGGTTAACTTCTGCTTCAGTGTGTCAAATGCCCGAGTGCACTCTTATGTCCACGCAAACGGTACATCCTTCCGTGTCAACCTCGTCAACGGTTCAGCGATTCTTGAAAAGTCTTGGACGAACCGCCGATAATATCCTGCCAGTCCCAGAAAGCTTCTGATCTCGGCCACTGACTTCGGTGTTGGCCAATCTCTGACAGATTCTATCTTTGCCGGGTCCACTGAGATGCCTCCGCCCGAAACAATGTGTCCCAAGAACTGAACCTTATCGAGCCAGAATTCACACTTGCTCAATTTCACGTACAGCCTATCTTCCCGAAGAATTTGTAGAACCGTGCGCAAATGCTCAACATGCCCCTCCCGGGTCTTCGAGTAGACAAGTATGTCTTCAATAAATACAACGACAAACGTGTCCAAGTACTTTGCAAACACCCTGTTCATCAAGTCCATGAATATTGCTGGAGCATTGGTAACACCGAACGGCATCATAAGGAACTCATGGTGTCCGTATCGGGACCTGAAAGCCGTCTTGCATACATCCTCGGCTGCTACTCTGATCTGATGATAGACAGAACAGAGATCCAACTTCGAAAATACCTTGGCCCCACTTAGCTTATCGAATAAGTCGTCGATGCGCGGGATTGGGTACTTGTTCTTTATTGTGACTTTGTTCAGCTCCCGATAGTCTATACACATCCGCAGCGATCCATCCTTCTTCTTCACTAACAGAACTGGTGCACCCCACGGTGAAACGCTTGGCCGAATAAATCTCTTCTCCAAGAGTCCTTCAATCTGCTTCTTCAATTCTGCGAACTCAACCGGTGCCATTCTGTACGGGGCCTTGGAAACTGGTGTTGTACCTGGAGTCAAATCGATCGAGAATTACAAGACGCGTGGAGGTGGTAGACCTAGTAAATCTTCAGGAAACACGTCCAGAAAATCCCGAACAATCTCCGGGGCTGGGCTCTCATCAATCTCCATAGCTGTCAGCTCCTTTGGCTTGGCTCTATACTTGGTTGGCTCCAAAGATTCACTCCCGCCTTCGAAAATAAACTCAGGATGATTGGGAATGCGGAAGATCACATTCCTTGCTCGGCAATCAATAACTGCATGGAAGGTACTCATCCAATCCATCCCGAGAATTGCGTCATAGCTGCCTGCTCTGAGTCCCCTTCTGGATCCTCTTCCATATGGTCTTCCTCAGGGTCTTCCTCTTCAGGATCTTCATCGGGTTCCTCCTCTACCGCATTTCCCTGTGGATTCTCTCCTATTGGGTCCTCTTCATCGATAGGGTCATTAATCATATTGATCTCTGGAGCTACGACATCGATTCCCTCGTCCTCGTATTCGCCGTCGTTGAATATGACCTGTGGACCAAATCACCTCGTCATCTGAACTCGCTAACATACAGTCGAAAGAAACGCAGGACCGAGTGTCCTCCTCAAGAAGCGGTGCTGCCCCATGGTTGGCTATGGCCAGAAAAGTAAGGGTCATGATCAAATAGTGGAATACGAAGGAAAATAACGATTAATGATGCGGACACGAGGGAAAGATAAGGTAGATAAGATTCAAAACATGAGCTTGAGTGGTGATGCACAGGTAGTATATGGAAGTGAAAGTAAGGAAACCAAGTATGATTCAAGGGATCCCTAAATTGAACAGCAATTTTATTCTAAACCCGGCGCTCAGATACCAACAAAACCATGTCACGCCCCGCTTCCCAAAATACGGAATACGAGGGTGACAAGGCCAGCCATGCTCCTACGATCAAGGAAAGATCCTTTCGTAGTCACATTTTGGCTTCTAGCATTATATGGTAATCAGTAAAATGCAATACGGGTAAAGAGAATGCAGTCACTAAAACTATCAGGTATAAAGGAATCTGAGCTCAATTGAAGTAAGCAAAAAGGCAACTAACCAGGAATATCAATGCATAAATGTAACTGGTTCACTGGTCTGGATCTTAACGGTCTCCTCGAGGTCAAGCGAATCCACCTCTATCACTGAGCATGCATACTCAGATCGTTAGAGCGACATAATAGCAATATTATAATAATGACATGAAACAGGCAAATAAGGTAATAACAGTGGAAGTAAAATGCAGATAATCACTATGTCACTAAATGATTCAAAGTATGATCTATGTCCTTATCAGTCTCTAAGTCATGTTTGAAATCGAGTTGTGGAAAGGAGGATCATGTTTAATGGGAGTCTCGTACATACCCGAGAACACGGCCCACACGCCCGGGACATAACCCTGTCAGCTGGATCGCTAGATCCTACCTAATATATATAAGAGTCGTTGTTCGAATGATCATCTTCTAAATCACGGTCCTCGCTAAATACGATGCTCTTTCCACTTCGATTTCCCTTTTTTTCCAGGTTTACACTATTGATGATTATGATTTAGTCGTGTACAAGTATGCACCAATAACACGGTTTTGTCACTGTTCACTGTATTAATCACTGTCACGAATCATTCTTTTTTCCATTGGCGTACTTGACACTCCTAAACCAATACCATTCATGCACGATAATGCAATGTCCACTGAATAATAATGCGCACTGTCACTATGTATATGGCAATCGGGTAATATATGTGCGTTTATGCAATTAACAAGTCATGTGTAATATGAACTATTATGCACCTTATGAGCTTATAAAAATTGCAGTAATTCATATGTTCAGAATTCAGTGAAATGATATAAATACGGTAACAATTACACTCTGTCGGAAGTTCAGCAAAATTTGTTTCAGTGCAATCGGATTTCGGGTTTGCAAGTTACAGCCATTTCATTTTAAGTGTTCGCTGCAGGAAATTCAGTTTCTGAACTGAACGTCCGTTTCGCGACACAATTTTCACCCTGTTGGTATCAGAATTTAGCAATGCTACAGTTGAATGAAATTTAGGGTTTTCAATATGGTTTCCAACGCACTAGACGGATTCTCAATCGCATCTCTATGTCAGAACTTATGTACTGTTCAATCATAGGGTGTCATTTCTGTTTCTGTTTGGAACTGCTATACGTCCTGTTCTTTTAAATTGCAGTTTAAATAGTAAACAACGATAAAAAGGGATGAAATCACTTGCGTTATTTAGATAACAGTTTCATCTTCAATAAAGTATAGGGTTCCGCAATACACAAGTTCAGTCAGCAAAGGGGTAAGCACTACGGGATAGAAATCAACAGCCGGAGCTGCTCTGGACTGCAGTCCAGAGCCGCTCTCCGAATCAGTTCTCGTCATAATTTCAGTACAGAAACAATATAAAACTTTTATGGGTTCTAGGTCGTCGAGTTGGATTCGATTTGAGCCCTCGAACGCATCATTTCAATGTGTACATAATTAATTATGATTTTAACAAGTTTCAGACGCGGGAAATATTTAGTTTTAACGGGTGTAATTGGGGGTGATCGTTCGAGCCAGTAACGTTTATATTTTCCAGTCAAATTTCACCACAATGTTCATTTCCACACGGGCCAGCATATATAATCAAGTTCTGTCAGTTTAATGTAAAGTTTTCGTTTGTGTTTTGCATCAAACACTTATATCTTATAAGTTTCACGAAGTATAAACACGGAATTAATGGTATTTTGGATTGTAACGGAAATAATCTAGCATGTAGCAAGTAGGGTACTTGCCTGGAGACGCTTTGGCGATGCACGACAGCGGCAACGGCACGAACGCGCGACGAACGGCACGGTTTGGGTTCACGGCCTCGGCTCGCGTTTCGGGTTCGTCGTTGGAGGTGCCCGGGGATGACTCGCGATCACTGGAAGCGGAGTGGGGGTTCTGTGGATCTCCTGTGAGCGCTCTGGGGTCGGCGATGGTCGCTCCGGCGATGGGCACAGCGGGGGTCCGAGGTTCCAGTGAGGGAAAAGATGGTGGTTTTGGAGTGAAGGAGTGAAGTAGGAGGGGCTCGGGTTTGGGTGTGATGGTGATGTTGCTGAGGATGCAGAGGAGTCAATGAGGTGGCTGGCGGCGCGATGGAGCTCGTCTGCGTAAGGGTGCAGGGGAGGATTGAGCTCGGCGATTTGGAGATGGTGGGGAGAGGGAGCTCGGTTGGTGGAGGAGGACTGTGCAAGCGAGGGGATGAAGAGGAGAGAGATGTGAGGGAGGAACATTGGTGGTCGTAGTCGTCAGCGGCGGCGGCAGGGTGAGGGATGATGGAAGTGGGTTTTCTGTAGATAGAGAGAAGAGGAGGACGAGAGAACGAGAGTGATGAGGGAGGGAGTTGGAGAGAGACGAGGAGGGTTTGAGGAGCTCGAGGGGCGCGCGGTCGTGGGGACGTGGGCGACGACGCGGGCATTGGCGACGTGGGTGCGCGACGTGGGAAGCTCAGGGAAAAACGAGCGGGAATTTTTTTTGTGAAAACGAGTGGGGAAGAAGGTTAGAACGGGTCGGGTCGGGTTAGGTGAGTGCGGGTAAGGGTGTTGGGTTAGGGATTGGGCCGGGGATTTGTTATTTGATTTTTTTGAAATTATTTTCTTAGGCTGGGCTGAGGAGTGTTGGGGTGAGGAATTATTTAATTTATTTTGTTTTTGTGTTGGGCTGAAGAAAAAAGGAATTTAAATATATGCTTATTGAAAGTTGGTTTGGGCTTGATTTTAATTGTCATGGTTTAGGAAAATTAAGTACCAAAAACTTAGGCAACCAATTTTACACAAAATTACGAGGAAAAGGAAAACATCGGGGAACCAGGAAAATAGAAACATTTTATAGATGGGGACGGGGATTTACAGAAGATTCTAAGTGCAGTAACATACCCGCATTGGACGGAATCACCCTCTCAAAAGAGATGTCTCCCAAGATTGATGAGGAGAGGGATCGCTGAGCACTATACATATGATTTGGCGGTAGGATTTATAATTTATGCGATGCTATGTACCAGACAGATATAGCTTACACGCTTAGGGTGGTGAGCCGGTATCAGTCTAACACAGGAGAGAACCACTAGATAGTAGTGAAGAACATTCTTAAGTACCTGAGATGGAGTAATGAACTATTCCTGGTATTCAGTAATGGGGACCTCCAGGTGGAGTCCTTTACTGACTCAAGCTTCCAGAGTGATAAGGATGACAGTAAGTCTGTCTCGAGTTTTGTATTTACCCTCAACGAAGGGGCGGTCTGTTGGAAGAGTTCCAAACAGGACACCGTCGCAGACTCGACGATGGATGCTGAATACATTGCTGCCAACGATGCCACAAATGAAGCGGTCTGGATTAAGAAGTTCATTACTGAATTTCAGGTAGTTCCATTCATTGTTAACCCAATGCCGTTGTATTGCGACAGCAATGGAGCTATGACTTTAGCAAAGGAACCACGGTCCTATCAGAAATCCAGACATATCTTGAGGCGGTATCACCTGATCAGAGAGATCATTGATCGCCAGGAGATCGAGGTGCGGAGAGTGGACACAAAAGACAATATGGAGGATCCATTCACCAAGGCCCTTCCTCAAGCACAGTTCGAGAGACTATTTGAGATGTTGGTTATGCGATATGCCAACAACTGGCCCTAGTGCAGATATTAGGTACTCGGTACGCCAATATATGGGCTTAATGCAAGTGGGAGATTGTTGGATATGTATGCCTAGAGGCCATTATTGTATATGTATACATGTGGATGCTTGGACATATGTATGTACAAGACAATCTTGTTCGATATGATAGTATGCTATTTGGTATATCTTTATCTTAACATGTGTGTATGTTTTACTTGTTATTATTGTAACGATCCTATTATTACTATACCTTCGTGTTTTCTTTCTTTAGTAAAATATTGTATTTATTTATTCATAGAATTTTTCCGTAAATTTTGTTTTCTATTAAATATATTATTTTATTATTCTATCTAATTTCCCAAACCCATTTCTTTAAACTAAATCTTAACCTATTTCAAATTAAACGCAATAGCTAACCCAGCCCATAACCCAAATCCAATCTTATTTTCATTTTCTTTCATAAAACTATGAGCCCAAAAGCCCACTTTCTTTTCAAGCAATAACATATATTTAATTCTAATTAAATATGTACATGAACAACCTTGTAGCACATTGGTTAAGTCCTTGTATTGTTATTCCATAAGTCACATGTTCAAATCCCTATTCTTGTAAGACCTTTCCCAAAATAATTAGAATGGTTATGAGCCATACACTCCTTTTTCTTTTCATCATCACACCTTTCTATCATTTCACATATCTCTCTTCATCTAGATTTCTTGAAGAAGAACATGAATGAAATTCTCAAGAAAGTCTCGATAGAAACGCGAGCCTGTCGGCGTATAGACAAGCCCGGTGACAATACCGACTTGTGTAGGTAAGTCTCTTCTCCCTTTCCCTCCCTCATCTTCTTCTCATTATCTTTATCTTGTCATATTGCCATGAAAAAACTTCCCTTATCATATCATAGTCCCTAAATAATTAATTAAATGGATACATATATAAATAATGAACACACACAAACATACATACATATATAGTTTGTAAAGTCTTTTTCATTACTATCAATCCATATGTTAAGATTTCATAGTGACCAATTAGGATTGCATCATTTGTTGCTATATTTTAAACTACTTTGTTTAAATTTTGTAAAAAAAAATGAAGTTACAAATAAATACCATGGTTTTCTCATTTCTCACATATGACATATCAATACCTTTACATTTAAAATAATTTTTAGAAATTAATTTTTACTTCTGTAAATTTCAGGAAATTTACATATAATAGAATATATTTTTCTGTACACGCTGTAAAATTTTTAGATCAAACCGCATAACGGTTTAGGAATTACATCGTTTTTATTCACTGTTCGTAAAAACAGAAAACTGCATTTATCGGTCAACTTCTAAGATACATAACTTTGTCTTAAGGTATCCAAATTGAGCAAACTCTGGTGTTTTTGATATCTACATCGAAAGATATAGATTTTCTTAATTTAAAGGTTTTACTGAAAACCTACGTAAAATATAGAAAACCGCGTTACAATATTTAGTGACGAAACTGGACAGAATCTGTCCTGATTCGCACACTATTTTTAAATAGGACATAACTCGAACTCTCGATGTCCGTTTGTGAAAAACTATAGATGTGTAGATGCACAATTGATAGAACTATAATTTTTTGTATACTATATTACTTATAAATGCATGAAACAACCCGATATAGGCTTTTCAATACAACATATAGTTGTTGTCCAGAAATCTGAATTTCTGTTTTGAATGCTGATATTAAAATGATCATATGTAGAGCTTCAGAAGTCCAAATCGTGCGAATCTTGGTGTTTTGGATAAGTACATCGGAATACCTACAATTTTTGAACATTCTTCGTAACCTGAAACCAAAAAAAATTAACTCAAAATATGTTTTAAAAATATATGACGGTGCTGAACAGATTCTGATCTGTTTTGCGCGACGATACGAAAATATGTATATCTCCCAAACCGGTAGTCATATTTAGGCGAGATTGAAACTCTCATGTGTATAACACTTAAGTCTATGTTTTCATTTATATTCCGAATTCAAATAACTTGATTAACTAGTCGTACATATCACATATTTACAACATTATTTTTGGACGTTTCTTGTATACTTATCTCATATCATGTTCTATGTTTGCTTATCTATTTTTATCTATATGACTTATGATTAAACCATTATATGTTGGAATTGACTTGATCTTGACACGACTCAATCATGAATACCTGAACCCAATAGGTGCACTTGACTCGACTTGACCCGAACCATGAATGCGTAATGACTTGACATGAACACTTGACATGAATACATGAACAATTGACTTGAATACTTGAACTCGACTGGATACTTAAATTGCACTCTCTTATGTATTCATGGATTTGGACAAGACTTGTAATTTTAATCATAGACTTATATACACGGGGTGTTAGTTTGAGTATGAATCCAACGGAATCTCATGAGTCCCATTAATACAAATAATGTTGCTGTGGTACCGGGCCGAAACGGTACAAATCATGTTGCTGTGGTGCCGGGCTGAAACGGTATAAATCACGAATTCACGAATTAGGGCCCGTGTTTCCAAGCCCCTGGATGACAGCCTCTTAGGTTTGGAATACTTCAATAACAATTGAAATCCCGCTATTTTGGGCCCGTGATTCCTTACCCCTGGACGATAGTCTTGGGTTCGAGAATACTCTTGAGATTGATTGACATTCACACTTGAACTCACGTTAGTTACTTTTACCCTTTTAGATACCTTTTAGGACATTTACATTCACTTCATGTTCACTATACCTACACTCCACGGCCATGCTATACGTGTTTGCTTTGCTCATATTATATTGCCATGCTTACATAGTTGTCATTAACATTACCATGTTATACTTGTTCATGTTTTATTTCCATTCATACTATATCACATGTCACATTGCATATTCATTTATATACATTCACATCTCATCTTTCTTGGGGACTTACTGAGCGTTAGTTCGCTGACGGGCATTCCACCCATCTTTCTTTCTTTCTTGGAATGTTCGTTAGGTGGTATTGAGACAAAGGGGATAGAAGTGGTCGAAAAGGAGTACAACCAGTTCGCATCACAAAAAGACGTATAGTTTCATTCAGTTTTTCATTTCATTTCAGCTTATTTATGTATTCCTCCTTGTTAAGGCTTATCATGTGAAATATCTTGTATTCAGATATTTTGTCTACTATGAATCATGAATGTAATAAATTACAGCTGGATTTCATTCTTTTGTTTATTCTTGTTAGTTTATATTGCTTATAGACGCTTAGCGTATTTATTTCGAGAAATGACTTTCTCGGAATAAATACGTCGCGCGCTTCCCACGTCACCGTTTCCATCTACTGGGAAGCGAGGCGTGACAGGTTTTTTTGGCAGCCCATGCAGGTCAGTTCTGCATGAACATCATAAGCAATATAATACAAGAATTATGAAATCCAATTATTACATTCGACTTTTCTTTTGAATCTACCCCATTCCTTAAATCTATCTTGAACTCCACCTTCGGTTTCTTTAAAGTCCATCTCTCGACTTTTGAATCCTTAACTCTTATTCACCATTTCTATTTGTATCCCGTTGGCCTATTAGCTCAATTGGTTAGAGTATCGATCGACGGAGCTCGAAGACGAAATCATCATAATCATGTTTGCTTACTCTGTTGCAACATCCTTCTTGAGTAATTTCAAGGACGAAATTATTTTAAGGAGGGTAGAATGTAACGACCCTAATATTACTATACCTTCATGTTTTCTTTCTTTAGTAAAATATTGTATTTATTTATTCATAGTATTTTTCCGTAAATTTTGTTTTCTATTAAATATATTATTTTATTATTCTATCTATTTTTCCCAAACTCATTTCTTTAAACTAAATCTTAACCTATTTCAAATTAAACGCAATAGCTAACCCAGCCCATAACCCAAATCCAATCTCATTTTCATTTTCTTTTATAAAACTATTAGCCCAAAAACCCACTTTCTTTTCAAGCAACAACATATATTTAATTCTAATTAAATATGTGCATGAACAATCTTGTAGCACATTGGTTAAGTCCTTGTATTGTTATCCATAAGTTACATGTTCAAATCCTTATTCTTTCAATTATTTTTTTTAATCAATTTTTATTCTTCTCATAACTTACAAATGAGACCTTTCATTTTTTCTTCTTTTTAACTCCCAAAATAATTAGAATGGTTACGAGCCATAATTTATTAAAATTATTGTGGCCATAAACCTTTTTTATATCTCACTCATTTTTCTTTTCATCATCACACCTTTCTATCATTTCACATATCTCTCTTCATCTATATTCCTCGAAGAAGAACATGAATAAATTCTCAAGAAAGTCTCGCTAGAAACGCGAGCCTGTCGGCATATAGAAAAGCCCGGTGACAATACCGGCTTGTGTAGGTAAGTCTCTTCTCTCTATCCCTCCCTCCATCTCCTTCTCAATATCTTTATCTTGTCATATTGCCATGAAAATATTTCCCTTATCATATCATAGTCTCTAAATAATTAATTAAATGGATACATATATAAATAATGAACACACACAAACATACACACATATATACTTTGTAAGTCTTTTTCATTACTCTCAATCCATATGTTAAGATTTCATAGTGACCAATTAGGATTGCATCATTTGTTGTTGTATTTTATACTACTTTATTTAAATTTTGTTAAAAAAATGAAGTGACGAATAAATACCATGGTTTTCTAATTTCTCATATATGACATATTAATACCTTTACTTTTAAAATAATTTCTAGAAATTAATTTTTACTTCTGTAAATTTCAGGAAATTTACATATAATAGAATATATTTTTATGTACATGCTGTAAAATCTTTAGATCGAACCGCATAACGGTTTAGGAATTACATCGTTTTTATTCACTGTTCGTAAAAACAGAAAACTGCATTCATCGGTCAATTTCTAAGACACATAACTTGGTCTTTCGTTATCCAAATTGAGCAAACTCTAGTGTTTTTGATATCTACATCAAAATATCTAGATTTTCTTAATTTAAAGTTTTTACTGAAAAGCTACGTAAAATATAGAAAACCGCGTTACAATATTTAGTGACGAAACTGGACAGAATCTGCCCTGTTTCGCACACTGTTTTTAAATAGGACATAACTCGAACTCTCGATGTCCGTTTGTAACAAACTTTAAATGTGTAAATGCAAAATTTATAGAACTATAATTTTCTGTATACTCGATTATTTATTAATGCATGAAACAACCCGATATAGGCTTTGCAATACAACATATAGTTGCTGTCCAGAAATCTGAATTTCTATTTTGAATGCTGATATTAAAATGATCATATGTAGAGTTTCAGAAATCCAAATCGCGCGAATCTTGGTGTTTTGGATAAGTATATCGGAATACCTAAATTTTTTGAATAATCTTCGTAACCTTAAACCTGATGAAAATTAACTCAAAATGCGTTTTAAAAATATGTGACGGTGCGGAACAGATTCTGATCTGTTTTGCACGACGATACAAAAACATGTATATCTCCCAAACCGGTAGTCATATTTAGGCGAGAATGAAACTCACATGTGTATAACACTTAAGGCTATGTTTTCATTTATATTCTGAATTCAAATAACTTTATTAACTAGTCGTACATATCACATATATACAACATTGTTTTTGGACGTTTCTTGTATACTTATCTCATATCATGTTCTATGATTGCTTATCTATTTTTATCTATATGACTTGTGATTAAACCATTATATGCTGGAATTGACTTGATCTTGACATGACTCAATCATGAATACCTGAACCCAATAGGTGCACTTGACTCGACTTGACCCGAACCATGAATACGTAATGACTTAACATGAACACTTGACATGAATACATGAACAATTGACTTGAATACTTGAACTCGACACGATACTTGAATTGCACTCTCTTATGTATTCATGGATTTGGGCAAGACTTGTAATTTTAATCACAGACTTATATACACGAGGTGTTAGTTTGAGTATGAATCTAACGGAATCTCATGAGTCCCATTAATACAAATAATGTTGCTGTGGTACCGGGCCGAAACGGTACAAATCATGTTACTGTGGTACCGGGCTGAAACGGTACAAATCATGAATTCACGAATGAGGGCCCGTGTTTCCAAGCCCCTGGATGGCAGCCTCTTGGGTTTGGAATACTTCAATAACAATTGAAATCCCGCTATTTTGGGCCCGTGATTCC
Source organism: Agapanthus africanus (assembly GCA_030015575.1). Lineage (NCBI taxonomy): Eukaryota > Viridiplantae > Streptophyta > Magnoliopsida > Asparagales > Amaryllidaceae > Agapanthus > Agapanthus africanus. The sequence continues at coordinate 551,148,752 of JASDDO010000031.1, forward strand.
TTACCCCTGGACGATAGCCTTGGGTTCAAGAATACTCTTGAGATTGGTTGACATTCACACTTGAACTCAAGTTAGTTACTTTTACCCTTTTAGAGACCTTTTAGGACATTTACATTCACTTCATGTTCACTATACCTACACTCCACGGCTATGCTATACGTGTTTGCTTTGCTCATATTATATTGCCATGCTTACATAGTTGTCATTAACATTACCATGTTATACTTGTTCATGTTTTATTTCCATTCATACTATATCACATGTCACATTGCATATTCATTTATATACATTCACATCTCATCTTTCTTGGGGACTTACCAAGCGTTAGTTCGCTGACGGGCATTCCACCCATCTTTCTTTCTTTCTTGGAATGTTCGTTAGGTGGTATTGAGACAAAGGGGATAGAAGTGGTCGAAAAGGAGTACAACCAGTTCGCATCACAAACAGACGTATAGTTTCATTCATTTTTTCATTTCTTTTCAGCATATTTATGTATGCCTCCTTGTTAAGGCTTATCATGTGAAATATCTTGTATTCAGATATTTTGTCTACTATGAATCATGAATATAATAAATCACAGTTGGATTTCATTCTTTTGTTTATTCTTGTTAGTTTATGTTGCTTATAGACGTTTAGCGTATTTATTTCGAGAAATGACCTTCTCGGAATTAATACGTCGCGGGCTTGCCACGTCACTGTTTCCATCTACTGGGAAACGGGGCATGACAATTATATATCATTTATACATGTTGATAAAGCCCATAGGATTATTGCTTGACTACCGGCGTTGTGATGGCGATCATACTTGTGGGAGCTGGGTAGTCGACAAGTATATCCTTAAAATGTTCCTAGTCATGTGAGTATCGAGACTGGGCATCGATATTCCGGAGTAGACTAGTGTATACGTTTCTAGACCCCGACAAGGGGCGATGGTTGGTCCCATAGCCATTGGTCTTCGCACCTAAGATCGTTTACAGGTGCTCACTAGGGGTGAGTACACTGGACGGACTCGCCGAGAACTTCTAGATGGTACTATACCTATCGTCAGATAGCAGTTCTCAGATGGCATGAGTACAGGTTAGTTTTCAGACCTGAGATCGTCATTTGTCTCGTATGAGTTCCTACTGTACTTTGATTACTACTCTACCACGGCTCTACTGAGTCGTGCAAATTGGTTTTAGTTGGGTACAGTCCCGAGCCACATGGAGGCAGTGAGCAATAGTTGGGGATTCGTCTCTCTCGGTATAGGGAGTCGATATCACACTGTGTTCGATTGCGTAGCACCATAAAACCTTGGCCAAGGCAGTTGGGATTTACTGATAGGTAGATCAGGAGTTTCCCGGATTGGTCCTGAGCCATATCAGCATGAATTATCGGGTTATTAGGGTCTGACGTTTATCACCCCTAGACCCGGTATGCGATACTATCAGATGAAGAGACCGGACTATACGGAGATTATCACAGATAGTCTCAGTAGGGATCCAGATGAGTTTGCTCGTCGGCCTTCCTTTTCGACAGGTACCCGGGTAGCCGTTACGTACAACTAGTGCCGCTGACGTACTTATGGTTATGGATTTATCTAGTAACTCATTGCCGCTGTACTGTCGAGTCTTTAGAGTCCCACACAGAGGGTTTTCCTGGTTCAGGTGAAATGATGCAGTTGCCGTATTGGATACGTGCAGGGTTCCGATCGAATGATTGTACTAGTTACCCAGACTTTCGATCGGACGATTGATAAAACTAGCCGGCTCGGGATTGAGCCGGATTATTAAATCAGGTATTGATTTAATAATTTACGTATATGTATTTCGATATGTATATTCTAGTATTATGTTCTTTGTGTTATTCTATCTCTTTGGGTATTCGTATTTTGATACGAATACATGTATGTATATACAGTAGAGTGTAATCCGTATTTATACGAAAAACATTCTAGAAGGTAGACACCTTATTTTAGATTTATCCATTTATCTTTAAATGGAAAATGAGGTGTAAAGGTAGTGAGGGTAGTATGGTAAGAATCATGCTTCAATAGTGTTGACAAATGAATATTCAATTCATTTGTGCAAACTATTCAAGCATGGTTGGGTTTTTATATTGGAAAATTTGTTTTACAAAACTATGGTTGAGTTTTTCTCTCTCATATGATTTTCATTCTCACCATTTGGTTTCACTCTCCTCACTAGCTTTCTTGAGCTCCTCCTCCTCTTCTTCAACCTTCTCTCTACAATCTCATGTGTTGAGAATTAAGAGAGGTGGTGAGATAGATATACACTTAGAACCATTAACTACATCCTAAACACTTTAGATTAGCAATCTAAAGTCTCTAGTTGCTCCACTAGACTCTTAGTGTGGAGGTAGAGCCATGAACTACATCTCTTAGGTGGATCATCTTCGACGGAGGAAGACCGACGATCAAGCTCGATCCAGGAGATCTCAAGGATTAAGGAAAGACGATCAAGCTTGATCCCGGAGATTTCAAGGAGTAAGGAAAGGCGATCGAACATTTTCAAGGAGATCTCTAACACAAGGGAAGAAGATAGAAGACTGAAGGATACGAATCCTTTGGTAAGACACTTCTATCATAGTAGTTAGATATCTTCTCTTTGTTAGCTAGTTTTGGTTTATGGTAGATTCTAGGACGGGTTTTTCTAGCGCCAGTTTTTAAACCCCTAAAAAAATTTATTCCGCAACGGCCACGGTAGATGGTCAGGGCGCTAGGAAATCCCAACAGTGGGGAAGAAATCCTATCTTAAGTATATAAAGATACGGGAATGTCCAACTTTTGTAAAAAAGCAGCATGCAGACAAGCTCAAGACACGCTCAATACTATGTAAGTTTGTGGGATACCTGATTGATCGTTCTTCCTGTGTATTTGGAAAAGTTTTAATCACAACCAAAGAAATTTATACCGCAATCAATTAACGGTGTCGATGTAGCGCGTTAATGATTATGGATCGTCCACTTAGATGTGTGTTTTGGTCGATCTTATTTTAGATGAGTTGAAATGAAAATATAAAAGAAAATGTAAGAAAGTTGATTCAAGATTTGTATGATTTGATTTAAAAAAACATCAAGAAAATAGAGATCTAGAATCAAGAATCAAGAAATGTCCCAATCACTTTGATTTATCAAGATAATGAAGAATAGCTTGTAGGATTCGATTGAGTTAATAGTTAATAATGAATCTAATAATTCCTAATCTTATCTATTGATAATTTGTAGCTAGATTGATGATGATGAATGAAGATTAGGGATCTATTGAAGAAACTAGGGTTTCTCCTTCTATCCCTTGTCTTTTCAATCATGATCATTCAGATCTAGCCTCTAGCAAAGAAAATCATTAATCATTTGATCCCTAATTTGCAACGAAATTCACAAGAATGTGATCTCGATCCAAATTAGGTCATTGATGATTCTTTTTCCTAGAGTTCACAAACCCCATAAGACTTAAAATTAGTATTAAGATTTGATCATCATTAGATCTATCAATTCTCTCGATTTCACTCACACATCATGAAAATTAATGAATCAAGAATCAAGAAGTTTCATAACGTAAGAATGTAAATAAAGCAAGAATTACAATTATCACCTTTATTCAATCGACGACTTATTACACATTCCCTCAATTCGAGGTTACAAGATGATGCTCTCGATCGTTCCTTTTGAAGAGGTAACTAGATCCGTCGAATTTCGCTCCGCTCGATCTCCGTGAGTCGCAGATCGTCGTGGATCTCTTGCTCGGATGAAGATTGGCTTCGTGGATAAAGGATCGATGGTTGCTTGCTTGATTTGCTTCTCAAAATGATCTTGATTTGGCTTTTGATTTGAATTTGGGCTAGTGTTTTGGTATCAAGTTGTGTCACTCAACTTGAATTTGAATTTTGGCTCCAAATGTGTAACTAACTCACCCTAATTAATTGTGTAACCTCAAAGCCCTAGATTTAGATCTCATTTTATAACCTCCTCATTTGAATCTTCCCTCCAAAGCTAGGTTGTTAGAGGCAAGAATGAGTTTGTTAGAGGGAATATTCTAGAATGAGGTTGTTAGATGGAATATTCTAGAATGAGGTTATTATAAGGAGGCTTCTAGAAGAAGGTTGTTACAAGGAGGCTTTTAGAAGAAGGTTGTTACAAGGAATAATCTAGAGTGAGTTTGTTATGCAGAGCCTTCTGGAAGAAGCCACGTGTTAAATTAAACATCCTGAGGAAACGAGGTTGTTACTTAGAAGCTTCTGGAGAGAATTTGGGTTGATGACGTGTCAAGTAGACCGCGGATCCGCGGCGGATCGGCCCACTCGGCCGCGGATCCGCGGCCGAGTGGTGGAGTAGCTGCATGAAAATCTCTATGCTGATTTGTGATGGCTTAATGGCACTTTCTTGATATCTGGAATATTTTTATGTAAGTGTACGGTAGCGCCCCGGCCGTCAATCTGACGCCAAATGCGGAACAAAAACTTTTATAACTGGCGCTATCACATATTATAGCCCGGATCTGCCATTAACGCTAAACTAACAAACTACAAAGAGGGTAGAAAGGTTATAACGAACGATCCGAGTCCTTCGTTCTTTAACCATCATCCCACGCTCCTGTTGCGGCTGCTCCGATCTCGTCGATCTCCGATCTTCTCGTCCAGGTGGCACCACGTCATCGGATCTTTAAACGGGCTCCCGCCTCTGACTCGAGGCAACTCGGTCATCAAGTTTGCTAAAAGAGATGACCAAGATTGAGGTAGAGAATGAGTAAAACACTTTGTCTCGTTACGTCCAAAGCCATGGACGAACGGTTAATGAAGTTGCCATTTGAGTCGGGTGATGGAATGAAATGAGCTATGAAATTTCCATACACCGAAAACTATCATCTTTTTCAAACAACAACCATTTATTTTTTCTACCAAGTGAGTGAAGTGGAGGGGAGGGGCCGGCCATATAGAGGTGGGGAGGGGGGTGAGTGCAGGAGCAAGGGGGGTGACCACAAGAAAAGCTTATCAAGAAGAAATATCTTAAGCTTTACAAAATGCATTAATGAAAACAATGACTCATAACCTTAGTCATCCTTTCATTAAATGCAACCAATGAAACAATAACACCACTCTAACCTAGTCACCTTTTATAGAAACTTCTAGAACCATCCACACTCATCAAGAAAAGATAAATCCGTATTTAACCGAATGTTAAATACGGGTGATAGAAAACTGGAAACTGGCAACTTCCAAAAGCAATCCCGAAACGAATTTCAGGATAACCCCGTAACTGTATAAATATACCCGCATTTGTATTACGACCGAATACAAATGCAACTGAGACAAAGATATTATATCTACTCTGTATAATACATGGATCCGGCTTAAACCAAAGCGCACCAGTATTATCTGCCCGAAATATGACACGTGCGTAAACGCACGTGCATTTTCCGAACCCTGCCATAAAACCATACGGCCTCTACAACGTTTCGCCCGAACTTGGGAAACTATCTGTGGGGGACTCTAATGACTCGTCAGTACCCCGGTAGTGGGTTTAACCACAAGCCGTCAGCGGCACTAGCTGTGCGTAACGGCTGCCCATGTACTGACCTCAAGGGAGGCCGATGAGCGAACTCATCCGGAAACCCTACTGAGCCTAACAGTGACAATGTATATACAGTCCGGTCCGTTCGTCTATGAGTATCGCATATCCGGCCTAGGGGGCTAGTAACGTCAGACCCCCAATAGCGGTATAAGTCATGTCGGAGACAAGCCCTGAACACCCTGAGAAACTACCGGAGTACCTACCAGTAATTCTCACCTGCCTTGGCCAAGGACTTGGTGTAATGGCTTTCCTAGACACAGCGCGATCTCCACCCCCAATACCGGGAGAGACGAATCCCCTGTCGATCCGCTCACGTGCCTCCATGTGGCTCGGGACTGTACCCAAAAACTACCTGTTTGCACGACTCCTTTGAGCCGTGGTAGGGTAGAAATCAAAGCACAGTGGGAACTCACACGAGACAAATGACGACCTCAGGTCGATGAACTAACCTGTACACATGTCACCGGGGAACTGCTATCTGACGATATGTATAATACCAACTAGCAGGTTCCCGGCGAGTCCTGTCCGGTGTACTCATAACCCAATGAGCACCTGTATACATCTTAGGTGATCCAACTGACACCAGTGGCTTGTGAGACCGGCTACCTCCCCTCGTCGGGGTCTCGACTGTATACACTAGTCTACTCCGGAGTACCGATGCCCTGTCTCGAAAACATCCACGACTAGGGACCACAATTATGGATGTGCTTATGGACTACCCAACTCTCACGTATATGATCGCCCTCATACTGTTGGTAGTCAAACAAGATCCTAAGGGCTCTATCAACGTGTAACATGTAATCAGTCACCTGAACATGTACACGACTGATAAAGGCAAACCAGATAGCATATTATCATCTCGAGTAAGACTGTCCTACCGGCATAGGTCATCCTCAATCATTGCAATCACGTACCTGCGATCCAATAATTGACTTTGAGGGCACTATATCCAACATTTTATACTTTCTTGTTTACTGCCAGATTATAAGTATTGGACTTGGTGTATTTTATCAGCACTTTTAGCAGTTCCGGCTCTTTTATCTGGAGAATTTCCTGCACACAATCTCGAGACAAGTGTTGATACACAAAAGATCATGCGTGTAATAATAAACACTCAATTTCCCTCAAAATGCCGGTTATAATGTATAACACATGTTATTTGATATTTTGCAGACGAAATGCTAATATGTGCTATAATTATACCAAACACCTTTAGACGATTACAAATAGCAAGGAAATTGATGTGTTAAAAATGCAATATTTTCGACTGATCAATACCCAAAGAGCTCCACGGGGTATCTTTTTTATTATGCAGAGGAACAAAAGGTCTTTAATTCTCGGTATGCCACTTTTTGGAAACTCAATTTCTTGAAAAAGAGATAAGTGGGAGCACAATAGAACTGGAAGAAATTCCAGAACCATAAGCTATTACTGAAAGTACGGTGGAACGAGAAGTTTCAAAGGAACCGGACATCCCTGTGCCACTCCGCAGGACTAGTAGGCAGTCTTATCCGCTTGAGAGATACTACGGTTTTCTCATAGACGGGTATAGAGAGGATTGCATCATCGACGATGATGAGCCAACTAGTTTCCAACAAGCCATTAAGAGCAGAAACTCGGTAAAATGGCTGGATGCAATGCATACCGAAATGGAATCCATGTACACCAACAAAATATGGACTTTGGACATTGCACCACAAGGGGTAAAACCCGTAGGCTGCAAATAGATATTCAGAAAGAAGATTGGTGTAGATAGACAGGTTGAAACCTATAAGGCTAGTCTTGTTGCAAAAGATTTTTGTCAAAGACCTGGTTTGGACTATGATGAAACCTTTTCTCTAGTGGCTATGCTTAAATTCATTCGAACCCTTCTTTCCATTGCCGCCTTCCAAGATTATGAAATTTGGCAGATGGACGTAAAGACCGCTTTTCTGATTAAAAATTTGCAAGAGTGTATTTATATAGATAAGCCGGAGGGTTTCATAGAGAGTGGGAGGAGCGGAAAAGTGTGCAAGTTTCTTAAATCCATTTATGGATTAAAGAAGGTATCGCGGAGTTGGAACATCTGTTTTGATGAGATGGTCAAGGAATTCGAATTTATCAAAAATCCAGATGAACCATGATTTATAGTAAGATTGTAGCGAGAACTGTGGTATTCATCGTCTTGTACGTGGATGATATTCTCCTGATAGGAAATGACATTCCTATGCTATAAACAGTCAAAGAATTCTTGTCACATAGGTTCTCCATGAAAGACCTGGGTGATGCCTCCTACATTCTGGGGATCCAGATCTATCGTGATAGATCTAAGAGGATGTTGGGACTTTCACAGTTCAGGTACATCGACATCATACTGAAAAGATTTAGTATGGAAGATTCCAAGAGCGATAATCTACTGGCTTGTCACAGGATCACCCTCTCCAAAGAGATGTCTTCTAAGGCTGGGTTGGAAAAGGACCGCATGCGTATTATACCCTATACTTCTTTGGTAGGCTCTATAATGTATGTGATATTGTGTACCAGACCAAATGTTGCTTATACACTGAGCGTGGTAAGCAGGTATTAGTCAAACCCTGGGGTGAAACACTGGATAGCAGTTAAGAACATTCTCAAGTACCTAAGAAGGACTAAGGTGATGTTCTTGGTGTACGGCAGTAAAGACCTCCAGATCGAGACCTTTTCCAACTCCAGCTTCCAAAGTGATAAGGCTGACTCTAAGTCCATGTCGGGTTATGTCTTTACCCTCACTGGAGGGGCGGTCTTTTGGAAGAGCTCCAAGCAGGACACCGTTGCTGACTCGACGATGGAAGCGGAGTATATCGCTGCATGTGATGCCGTGAAAGAAGTAGTCTGGATGAGGAAGTTCATAACAGAACATCAGGTGGTTCCATCCATTATCGATACAATACCTTTGTATTGTGATAACAACGCGGCTATAGATTTAGTGAAGGAACCAAGGTCCCATCAGAAGTCCAGAAATATTTGAGGTGGTATCACCTAATCAGGGAGATCGAGGTGCTGAGAGTAGACACAGAGAACAACACTGCAGATCCACTCACAAAGGCTATCCCTCAGAGGCAGTTCGAGGGCTAATCGAGATGATAGATCTGTGATATGCCAATACATGGCCTTAGTGCAAGTAGGAGATTGTTAGTGATATATGCCCTAGAGGCCATTATTGTATAGTACTGGATTGTATATTACATTTTGGAACTTTGGGATATACATAGATATAATAACAATCTTGCTCAAAATGATAGTATACTATCTGGTTTGATTCTATCTTAATATGTGTATATGTTTCTTTTAGCATATCGCTGAAACATATTGATAGAGCCCTTAAGATCTTTGCTTGACTACCAGCGTTGTGATGGCAGTCACACTAGTAGGGGCTGGGTAGTCTATAAGCACATCTTTAAACTTGTCCGTAGTCGTAGGATTATCGAGACATGACATCGATACTCCAGAGTAGACTAGTGTATACGCTTCTCATCCCAGCAGGGGAGATGGCCTGTCCCACATCCATTAGTATTCCGTACCGGAGATAGTATACAGGTGCTCATTGGGTTATGAATTACACTGGAAGGACTCTATTGGAATTGCCAGTTGATATTATACCTATCGTCAAGTAGCAGTTTCCGGATGGCATGAGTACATGTTAGTCCGTTGACTTGACATCACTATTCATCTCAAGTGTGTCCCCACTGCACTTAGATTACTACCCTACCATGGCTCAAATGAGTCATGCAAACAGGCAGTAGTTGGGTGCAGTCATGAAGCATTTGGAGGCAGTAGGGGTTAGAAAGGATTCGTCTCTCCCGGTATTGGGGGTTGATATCGCGCTGTGTTCGAAAAGCCATTACACAAAGTCCCTGGCCAGGGCAAGAGAGATTTACTGGTAGGTACACCAGTAGTTTCTCAGGGTGTATTGGGCTCTACACCGGCACGATTTATTATGTTATTAGGGGTCTGACGGTTACCACCCGTAGGCCCGATATGCGATACTCTTAGACGAACAGACCAGACTATACGGAGATTGTCACAGATAGACTCAGTAGGAGTTCAGATAAGTTTGCTCATCAGCCTTCTTATCGACAGCTACCAGGGTAGCCGTTACGTACAGGTAGTACCGCCAACGGACTTGTGGTTAAGCCCACTTCCACCGTACTGTCGAGTCTTTAGAGTTCAACACAGAGGGTTTCCCTGCTTCGGGCGTAACGATGTAGAGGCCGTATGGTTTTACGGCAGGGTACCGATTATATACGTGTACTAGCTAGACATATGTTGTTCGGACAGATAATACTAGTGTGCTTTGGTTTAAACCTGATTCTAGTATTATATTATTGGATTGTTATTATCTCATTGTATTCGTATTTTTCGGAATACGAATATGAGTATGTATATACGGAGATGGTATTCTTGTAATTTCATAAGAGATGTTTCTAGAAGGGGACACCTCATTATTTGGATTTATCTATTTTGGAAATAGATTAATGAGGTGGAAAATGGAAATATTTGTGGCATGGAGTGAAGCATGGCTCATTTGAATTTTTTTATTGGTTTGTGTTTACTATTGAAGCATGGTTGTTATTTTCTTTTGGAAAATAATCCATGCTTCATGTGAGATGAGTATGAGCCATAGTGCACTTGGCCAAGACTTAACTCATTTGCTCTTTTGCTTTCTCTCTCCATTTTTCTCTCCTTCTTCTTCAAGACCTAAAACCTTCATATGAGTTGTGAATCATTAGGTCCTTTGAGATTAGATACTCCAATATACACTCTACATCTTCTAAGCTATCTAGATTAGCGAACTAGGTACCTTAGTTATCTCGGTTTAGAGGTTGGAGCTTGAAGCATAGACTTTCGGGTGGATCATCTTCCACAGGAGAAGGCCGACGATTAAGCGCGATCCAGATCATCGAGGAGCTCAAGATAAGGAGGAGGAGAAGACCTGAAGGACATGAATTAAGGAGGTATAAACACTATCATAGTAGTATAATCTCCAAGTAATATAGCTAGTTAAGGTTTCTGTAAAGATCCTAGAGTTTAGGTCGGTGTTGCAAAGTATGAAAATCGTTTTTTATAAATTTCGCCTCCCCACAAGTGCGTAGGGTGTGCGACATCGACTTACAGCCGCCACCGTCGCTCTCAACCTCTCCAACGTCGTCGTGATCTCCATCAAGAACCAAGCTCGCCGTGTGTAGTTGCTGCTACCGGGATCGCCGCCGCTGCCGTGATCGTGCCGTGCTTGTGCCATTCATCATCGCGATTGTCGCCCGGCAAGTGAAAACCTTCACTTGTTTATCATGCTACTATAAACATTAGCCAAAGAAATTTAAAATAACTAGATATATATATAGATATAATTAAATCATAAACTATTATTGATTTTGTGTAGCGAACCATAGTGTCATCTTATTGATTGGAGCCTGACTAGGGCTTATTACTGCATTGGTATCACATAGAAGGTATATGGTTAATATCTAAATTCGTTTGGCTAAAAGAAACGTGTGTTTCGATCGATAACCGAATATTTACCCAAGGTGTTCGATAAGAATCTTAAGCCAGAATCTAATTAAAATCGGCGAAACCTGTGATCATAAACCCGTTTACTGTTCATAGATGTACTGCAGAAATTTGGTTGCAAATTAATATCGTTTCACCCATAATATGTTGCCCCCGATAACCATTGCAAAATTAGAATTTTCCCGAACATGCTAGACCATTAAATTCATAATAAATTGTATAAAAATTGGATCATAACGTCTTTAGGCTCGCTGTAAATATAACTGTATAACCTATAAACCTACAGTGTCTTTTATTGAATATCGTTAACGTCTTTTAGATAGTGGAAACTGAAGGGATTCGTGTCTCTGGACTGTAGTCCTAAACCGAAATCCCTACGAATACCTAAAATCAAACACCTGCAACTCACTGCTATATAGATACGTAGGAAATCGAGTTAGCTTTTTTACGTGACTGGTTCCATTTAATTACGTCGTTGTTGGCTATTTTTAACATAATTTATTTTATCAATGTATACGGCTGATTTCTGTATTATTTCGTGTTGATACTTGAACTTAATCGCCTGTACATCCATACATAAAACTGAAAATATGTGGAGTCCTATATCATCGCGTAGATAATTTAGTTAGCTAACTTATCATTCTATTATCATTCAGTTTTCCTGTCGTTTGATAATTTAATTATATTTTAGTTTGTCGGCGCGTCTGGCAGCTTTCTGCAGTGACAGTTTATATATCTTGACACTAAACAAAACATATCTCCTAGCACACAGAGGCTATCATTGATTCGCTTGATACGTTGGAAACCTAACAGATAGAACTAGGTTTTATTCAACTAGATCAACATATGAATCTGATGATGCTCGATATCGGTGATCTCCCAGATCGTGACACGTGGCAGATGACGTGTCCCGAAGCTTGCAAGAAAGGACCTACAGTGGCTGACCAGTCCACTCCTATGCCCGTCCTACAAACAACCGCTGGCTCGTCTCCAAGCCCCCTCCACAAGTGGTATCCTTGGCCCTCTCAGCCCGTCAGCTGGGCTATAGCAGAACCAAGATACCTCGGCCACCCGCTCGTCCCCGAGCCTCCCGCCGAGCTCATCTTCCTCAGTCCCATCGACCGACCAACGGCGCCGACCGCAGGCGCATTCACCTCACCTACATGAATCTCGCCATGCACGAGATATCCGCCAGCAACGTCCCGCGTTCCACGCCATCATGATCCCCCATTAACGAGCATGTCTCGCCATTAATACAGGATCCCGCCTATCATGCGGGCGTGACGTCGGGAGCGTAACAGCCGGCGTGATTCTCGCACCTGCCTGCCTGCTGCCACCACTATATAAACCCCTCCTTCAGACGGTTCAAGTAATTCATTTTCTCCTCACTAGGCCGTTACTCTGCTCAAATATCCGGTCTAACTTGATCGTCGGAGGGTCCTCGGTGGTGCAACCAACCCCGGACTTCCTTGCAGGTAGCTCAGCCCCAACCACCTTAAACCCATTGAGATCCACACGCTTCAGGAGTCATCCTACAACCTAATCTCAGCTGTCCATCGTCCCCAACAGCAGATCTACGGAAGGTAACATCTTGACGTGATTCGACATCCGTCAGCTGGCGCCGTCTGTGGGAAAAATCTTGACTCCACTGAACAAAGTTCATCTTCCGATCTCCATTCAATGGCGAGCGATCACCGCGACGATCCAAGCACTAGCCGCCACCTCCCTCACAATAGAGGTGCGGATGAATCTCCTCCCCCGAACTCCATCAACGCCCTAGCCGCCTGGATAGATCGACCCGCATCCGTCGTGGATGTGCTCGTCCGTTTCCAAACGGCAGTGCCAGCTCCCCAGGTCGCCTCTCCCCCACCTCGGGACCGGGACCCCTATAGAGGGAGAGAAGACTCTGCTCACGTCAGCACGGCCGACCACCACCTCGCCGCCTCCTATGACCGCAGATCTCCTGGGACAACACATTCTATGACCCGCTGGGCGCCCCATAGTTCAACACCGAGGTCTGTCGCCAGAGCGCTTTGACCTGAGCCCCTTCGCGCCCCCGTCCCTCCCGAGAAGATGTCAGTCAGCTTGCCTGCTCCTTGGCATGACCGACACCCCCTCTCTCGACGGGGTCGCACGGACGGGACTCATCACGGCAGCTCGAAGACTACCTCGCCAGGGGACCTAAGGAACCTCATCGAGAGGAACCGTGGTCGTGGCCAGACACAGGTCTCCAACAACAGAGGCCAAAGATCAGAATGTGCCGAATCGTTGGGATACAACGGCCGACTCGACGCCCTCGAAAAAAAGATCGAGGGTATGCATCGGGAAAGTCATCACTCGAGCGACGGGGCTAAGTACGCCGCCGACTCGCTCACCAAGCTCTTCACCGAGGAGCTGCTCGTCGTCCATGTCTCCTCCCAAAACTAGCCCCCAAAGGTCTCTCTCTTCGACGGTAAGTCTGACCCGAAGGACCATTTGGAAACATTCACCGCAGGAATGAGCTTCCAAGACAACTCCGACGCCGCCCAATGCCGAGCTTTTCCGGCCATGCCCATCCGCTCCGGTCGAGCCTGGTTCCGAGGACTTGCGCCACGCTCGATCTCAACCTTCGACGAGCCGGCCACCCAATTCCTCGGCCACTTCGTCAGAAATAGACGGCAGAAACGGACCGTTGAACATCTCTTCACAATCAAGAGCGGGGACAAAGAAACGTTCAAAGGGTACGTCACCTGATTGATACGAATTCTCGGTGTGTAGGTAGAAAATGTATAGAAATCACAACCAAAAATATTTTGACCGCAATCAATAACGGTGTCGGATATAGCGCGTTAGCGAGTGCGGATCGTCCATAGGGAAAGTGAGATCCGTTCGAATTTGAATTAGATGAATTGAAAATTAAAGAAAAGAAAAGAAAGGACAATTCAATTCAAGATTTAAAAGTGAATTCAAGAATCATCTAGATCTAAATCTAATTAACAAGAAAACATTAAAATCAAGAATGAAGAATTGATGATTTCCAATCCAATAATCAAGAATCGAAGTGAGGCTCGTAAGAATCGATCGAATCTATAGATGTGATGAAATCTATTGATTACTTATTCTTATCCATCGATGAAATTGATACTAGATCGATGATGATCAACGAGAATTAGGGATTTCTTGCGAAAACTAATGTTTCATCATCTATCCCTTGTCCTTTCGTTGATTTCATTCACATTCTAGCCTCTAGTAAATTCAAGAATCGATCGTGGATCCCTAATTTCGAGCGAACACAATCAAGAAAGTATCGCATCGAAACTAGGTCGTAGATTCTTCAATTTGCTAGGGTTTACAAACTCGTCGGACTTAAGAATTGTACAAGAATCTAATCATCATCATCTATTGATCGTCTCGACTCCTTCACGAGCGGAGTTTTACTCAAACATCACAACACGAAACACAATTACAAATTGAGATCGAATCATGATGCAAGAATTTTAAAGAAAGCAAGATAAAAAAATTTCACCTTTATTTATCAACAATTTCGTTACAATTCTCTCAAGATCTACAAGAGAAAAGAACTCGATCGTCGATTTCGGCTTCGCTCGTCTCCTTGAGTCGCGGATCTCCTTGGATCACTTGCTCCGATGAAGTCCGGCGTCGCTTTCTAAAGGATCGAAGGCTTCATGCTTGATTTGGTACTCGAAATTCTTGATTTTGAATTGGGGATTAGGGTTACAAGTCGTGTCACTCAACTTGTATTGGGGATGGATGTAATGAACAACCGAACAACCTTAGAAGTGAAGCCTTAGGGTCCCTTTTATAGCCTTAAGAATGGTTAGCTTCCTTTGTAAGCTTGGATTAGGTTAGCTTCCCTTGTAAGCTTGGTAGTTAGGATGAAGGTTCTAGAGTTAGTTAGTTAGGGTTAGCTTCCTTCATAAGCTTAGAGGTTAAGGAGAAGCTTCTAGGCTTAGGTTGTTATTTGGCTTGCTTTGGAAGCTTGAACATGATTAGCTTGATTAAGGAGCTTGCTGATATGGCAGAAGACTCTGGAGAATTCTGGAAATTGTCATAGCTTGCTGAGATGTAGGCATTGAGTGAAGAATAATGGTGCAGATCTTTTCTGATGAAGTGGCAATACGGCCGCGGATCCGCCGCACAAGCCTGCTCTTGCCGCGGATCCGCGGCCCAATAAGAGCTTTAATGCTTAAATTTTCCAGAGGGGATTTCTTATGACTTCTTGATGTATTTCTGATATGTGGAATCTTATAATTCCCTCCAGTTCATTGCCAGATCTCAAGTCTTGGAGTTGGCGTATTTTTATCAGCACTTTTTCACAGATTTTGCTTTTCTTCTGGAATTTCCTGCACAGATTCTCGAAACAAGTGTTGCGCTATACAAAGATGATGCGATGCCATGATAAACACTCAATTTCCCCCGAAATGTCAGTTTTAAGGTATAACACAAGTAATTCGGTATTTTACGGGTGTTTTGCTAATATGTGCTATACTTAACCTGAATACCTTTAGATGAATGCAAATGATAAGGAAATTGACGTGTTAAAAATACATTATTTTCTACTGATCAAATTCCCCCAAACTTATTTTCGGTCGTCTCGAGCGAACTGTTTTATTAAAAAGAGAAGAAGAAAATAAAGAAAAAGAAAATCTAACTAGCACACTTTCGTAGGCAACACGATTGTACTGAGCACGTGCAACAAGCAATTAAACCTCTAGGTGTCCCTAGTAGGAGGAGTGTTGTCTCCTGAGGGTTTTCAGCGGATTGCACCCATAAAATCCAATAATAAAAGGAAGATCGTGAAAGTTACATATAAAGATAAGAATTGTAAAAGAAAGACTTTGAAAAGTAGAGTTTCCAACTATACTAGCTTTTCGGTTGTCATGAGCCCTATCTTAATAGTCATGAAAAGATGTTAGAAATCACATCATCCCTCAATAAAACATCGTCTTTATTCTTCATTCCTATCTTTCTTCCAAACATCGATCATATAACCCTACGTGTGTGTGAAGAACATCCCTACACCCGGAGAATTCAATTCAAGCTATCATACTCTTGTCCATCTAGCTCAGTACTTTTTAATATGAATATTTAGATGAATTTGCTCACACACTTTCATGCGACCGTTAATACTTCTTGAGGTACTAACCGACCGATTACTCATGTGCTTGCTTATACGGTGTATTTTCCTCATCTTGCACCACCTAAGGCTTAGCAGTGACTCCCAGACCAGTTGGTCTAAGGCACTAGGTGAAGAGGCACCCTCACCAAGAGACAACCGGGCTCGCCCTTGTTCGATTATTCCTGGCTGGTAGTTCCCGCCAGGGATCAAAGCCCTCGCCAAGAGGCACCGGGTAGTAACCCTGCTCTGCCCATCCTTAAGGGTCAAAGCCCTCGCCAAGAGGCACCGGGCAGCAACCCTGCTCGGTCAATCCTTAGCAGGCCTCTTACGGCCCCTCCCACGCTAAGGATCGAAGCCCTCACCAAGAGGCAACCGGGCTCGCCCTTGCTCGGTTATCCCTGGCTGGTAGTTCCATACCACATGACGTCAGGGATCAAAGCCCTCGCCAAGAGGCACAGGGCAGTAACCCTTCTCGGCCCATCCTTAAGGGTCAAAGCCCTCGCCAAGAGGCACCGGGTAGCAACCCTGCTCGGTCAATCCTTAGCAGACCTCTTATGTCCCCTCCCGTGCTAAGGATCGAAGCCCTCACCAAGAGGCAACCGGGCTCGCCCTTGCTCGATTATCCCTGGCTGGTAGTTCCCTACCCTACGACGCCAGGGATCAAAGCCCTCGCCAAGAGGCAACTGAGCAGTTTCACTACTCGGTCAATCCTTAGCAGGCCTCTTATGGCCCCTCCCGCGCTAAGCATCGAAGCCCTCACCAAGAGGCAACCGGGCTCGCCCTTGCTCGGTTATCCCTGGCTGGTAGTTCCCTACCCTACGACGCCAAGGATCAAAGCCTCGCCAAGAGGCACCGGGAAGTAACCCTGCTCGGCCTATCCTTAAGGATCAAAGCCCTCGCCAAGAGGCACCGGGCAGCAACCCTGCTCGGCCTGTCCTTAGCAGGCCCCCTATGACCCCTCCGACGCTAAGGATCAAAGCCCTCATCAAGAGGCAATCGGGCAGCAACCCTGTTCGATTATCCCTGGCTGGTAGCTCCCTACTAGCGACGCCAAGGATCAAAGCCCTCGCTAAGAGGCACCGGGAAGTAACCCTTCTCGGCCCGTCCTTAAGGATCATAGCCCTCGCCAAGAGACACCGGGCAGCAACGCTGCCCGGCCCGTCCTTAGCAGGCCTCTTACGGCCCCTCCCATGCTAAGGATCGAAGCCCTCACCAAGAGGCAATCGGGCCCGCCCTTGCTAGGTTATCCTTGGCTGGTACCTCTCTACCAGCGACGCCAGGGATCAAAGCCCTCGCTAAGAAGCAACTGAGCAGCTTCACTGCTCAGTCAATCCTTAGCAAGCCTCTTACGGCCCTTCCCGCGCTAAGGATCGAAGCCCTCACCAAGAGTCAACCGGGCTTACCCTTGCTCGGTTATCGCTGGCTGGTAGCTCCCTACCCGCGACGCCTGGGATCAAAGCCCTCGCCAAGAGGCAACTGAGCAGCTTCACTGCTCGGTCAATCCTTAGCAGGCCTTTTACGACCCCTCTCGCGTTAAGGATCGAAGCCCTCACCAAGAGGCAACCGGGCTCGCCCTTGCTCGGTGTTAGTTATATGTATACCCTAGATGCCATTACTGTACATACGATGTATATTGTAATGGATGCTTGGACATATATAGGGAGGACTTTCTTCCTCGACATGATAGTATGCTATCTGGTTGTACTTTATCTTAACATGTACTCTGATTGTCTCTATGTTACATGTTGATAAAGCCCTTAGGATATGTACTCGACTACTGGGACTATGATGAGATCATACTAGTGGGGCCACGGTAGTCGACGAGTACATCCTATAACTGTTCCTAGTTGAGGGTGTATCGAGACAGGGCATCGCTACACCAGAGTAGACTAGCGTATACGCATCTTGACCCATATGATGGGCGATGGATGATCCCATATCCATCGGTGTTTGACATCATGGATGGTGTACGGGTGCTCAGTAGAGACTGGGTACACTGGACGGACTCGCCGAGAACTCCCAGATGGTATTATACCTCACGTCAGATGGCAGTTCTCCGGTGACACTGGTACAGAGTAGTCTGTTGACCCAAGATCGTCATAGAGTCTTGTGTGATTCCCACTGTGCTTTGATTTCCATCATACCACGTCCAAGAGGGCATGCAAAAAGGTGGCTTTTGGGTACAGTCCCGAATCACATGGAGGCAATGAGCGATAGGAGGGGATTCGTCTCTCCCGGTATAGGGAGTTGATGTTGCGCTGTGTTCGATTGGCTATAACCGGAAATCCCTGGCCAGGGTTGCTGAGATTTACTGGTAAGTGTTATCAGTAGGTTCTCGAACTGTTATAAACCTCATATCGACACGACTTATCAAGCTACTGGGGTCTGACGTTTACCACCCCTAGGCGAGATATGCGACATATCAGATGACGAGACCGGACTGTACGGGAGTGTTAATGATTGGATTCATAGGAGAATGTACATGCTTGCTTGTTAATCTTCTGAGCGCTCAATACCTGGGTGGCTGTTACGCTTAGCTGACCGCTTGCAGCTTGTGGGTGTTTGATATGATCATCACCTACTGCCGGCGTATTGACGATTCTTTAGAATCCTACACAGAGGTTTCTTGACTCAGGAAAAACGGAGTAGGAGCACATATGTGATATGTGCGGGACCGAGGATAATGCGGTATGTGATACCGTATTGGATTCTCGCGATATGAGATATCGGCCGGGTATATGTGATATAGCCGGGTCATCGTATTAGTCGGTTATATGCGATATAGCCGGATTGTCGGATCAAGTGTTGATTCGATAATTTAATGTATAATAATATATATGATATATTAAATTACATTAACTAATATTAGCTCACTAAAAGATTCATTTTCTCATGGGATAATACATTGATATATATGCGATATATGTTAATTGTATTATTTTCTATTGTTACAAAATATATTGTATATGTGATATATAATATTGTAACATGTTAGGGTTACAAATTTAACAATGGTTTAGGGTTTAAACTTGGTTAGGGTTTGGATTAGGGTTGGCTTTTGCATGAAGCTTCCATGAAGCTTCATGAAGCTTTGACTTTGTGTTTTGCTTGATATTTTGTGAAGATATTATGTTAACCCAATCCAAACCATTAACTCTAGTTAATTCTCTACAAGGGTTAACTCCTTCATACTTAACCCTTGGTTAGATTTGTAACCACTACAATAATTCATTGTTCATCACAAAATGATTCTATCATCTTCTTCCTTGAGTTCCTTCTTGAAAAAAGCTTTCTAGCTTTTTGCTAAGTGATGAAAGTGAGTGAGAATATGAAAACAAATGAGAGCAAAAATCCTACTTCATTATCCTCATCTACCCTTGCCCTTTAGATGAGAGTGTTCACTTCATTTAGTGAGTGTTAGCTTGTGTTAATGAAACTTCAAGGTAGATCATCTTTGTTATCGAAGATCGGAAGCAAGCATGCATCTTTCTCTTCGTGGAGCCTCTCGAGAGTCCGGGACACGATGATCGCAGCGAAGGGACCTCAACATGGAGCTTAAGAAGTGAAGGACCGGATCTACAAAGGTTGTAATCCCTCTCACTTAGTGTTAAAGAGTTTAACATGCTTGTTTTCGCCTAAACTCTAGTTTAAAGATCCGACTTTGGGTTGTTCGGCATGGCTAAAATTTAAATCGGGCATGGTTGATGCCTCGTAGACCCTTGTGAGCGTGCCCAGCATCCCTACACTCGGTTATCCCTGGCTGGTAGCTCCCTACCCGCGACGCCAAGGATCAAAACCCTCGTCAAGAGGCACCGGGCAGCAACGCTGCTCGGCCCGTCCTTAGCAGGCCCCCTACGGCCCCTCCCGCGCTAAGGATCAAAGCCCTCATCAAGAGGCAATCGAGGAGCAACCCTGCTCGGTTATCCCTGGTAGTAGTTCCCTACCCCACGACGCCATGGATCAAAGCCCTCATCAAGGGTCAATCGAGCAACTACCCTGCTCCGTCTTCCATAGCTGGTGTTACTACCCACCGACGCCACGGTCCAAGCCCTCGCCAAGAGGCCATCCACGTCTAAGCGATCCCCACCTCAACTTCGGGGCCATGGAGATACCAACCATTCAACGGTCTTTGCACATTTGGTAAATGATCGGGTTCAACTCGACATGTGATCGCCAGACAAAGAACCGACCTGACATGAAAGATGAACCGTGCAAATAACGAATGTTCTTCACAAACAAAAGGATAATGTGCACACAAAGAAACTGCAAAAAGATGTTTTATTCACATAAATCAAAAGTCTCTACAAAGGTATTATGAGTTCCCCAGCCTAACAAAAGTGCCCAGAGGCTTAAAAAATTTCAGAGCAAAGGATAGAAATAAGAAGACGTGGGCCTTCAAGACTCAGGGGCGAGGACGACCTCGGCGTGCGGCGCCTCCCCAACGACCACCGGGGCGACATCTTCAGGGTCAGCACCAGCGGCGAGAACTTCGGCGCCGACAGCCGGGGCGACCGACTCACCCCATGCACTCCCGCCGGGGCCACTTTCCCTGCGTTGTCGTCAAGAGGGTACAAGGCCCGGAGCTCGGCGTCGGGGAATTCTGGCATCTGAGCCTTGACAGAGTCGAGGGCGTCATGCCAAATGATGCCCCCAGTACTGGCAAGGTCGGCATAGAATTGATCCAACTTTTGTAGCTCTCCACCGCCTTCCGCGCCCGGTCCTTTGCCGCTTCGTTCTCCTTCCGGAGAGCACTCACCTCTTCTTCATGGTAGCAACGAGCACCCGGTAGTCCTCCAACTAGGACTCGATAGCTCGGGCGGCCTCTTGGTACCGAGCGACCTCCCTGTTCCCGGCCTCCACCCGGTCCTCAAGGGCAACAGCCCTCTCCGTCGCTGCCCCCAACTCCTGCCTTAAGCTCTCCTCCTACAAGGAGGACTCACCTGCGGCCCGTATCGCCGGAACAATCTCCTCGTCCTCCATGTAGACAATGAGGGTGACGTGCTGGATGACCTGAAGAAAGAAAGAAGGTCAAAAAGGGGAGGGAAACACCCGACCGCACAGACAAAATGTTGGATGGAGAACCAGGTGAAGTGCGAACACTAACCTGCACGGCCTCTTAAGCTATCGCCGCCATTTGGGCCCGAAGAGTTCCTCGAGGGACCCTGCCTCTGGCCAACCTCTCCATATCCGAGAGCAGGTTGTCGGTGATGGAAAGCCTCGAGGGCACCTCGAAGCGAAGCTCCCCATCGTCCATTAGGATCGGGGAAGCCGAGGAGTGGGGCGCCCTCCCGTGAAACCTCTTGAGGGACGACGCGGGAGAACCCTCCTCGTCTCCCACCTTGGGGTCTCGAGGCTCTTGCGCCCAAGTACGCTTTCGAACCAGCGAACAACTAGACTCGGGGGCACGGGGCTTGCTTGGGCACCTGGGTGAAAGGGCCACCGGCGGGGCCGGAACGGATGGCGGGCGAGAAGGGCCAGCGCCTTTAGACTTCTTCCCCCTCTTCACGTCGGTCACTGCCGCGTGGAACTTGCTCATATCCATTGGTCCTGCATAAGACAAAAATACAAGGAGTCAGCGATGCCAGGAAAAATAGAAAAAATGCACAAGTCTAAACAGGTCGCTTGAGAGCTCCCAACATACTCGTGTACTCGGCGGGGCTGAGCCTGGCCCAACTGAAGGCCCGCTCAGACAGCAGCATGTCAATCCAAAGGAGGGGCTCCCACTTTGACACCACCACCACGTCGGGTTCATTCGACCATCCCACCTACGGACAGCTGGCCCTTTGCCACAGGGTGGACACCGGCCAATCCTCCCCCTCGGGCGGCGCGATAAAGAAAAACTTCTTCTTCCAATCGTGGATAGAAGAAGGTACTACGACAATCCCCGACCCGGCAACATCCCCCCATTGTTTTCTAAAGGAAATATATACCCATCTCGTCTCGCCCTTGCGAGCGCCGGGGTGGTTTTTGTAGCAAAGGGAGGAAATAAGGAGGCTCAGGCCGAAAGGGATCTGACTCAATCTCAACCTGACCAGAAACCCGAGGAGGATCCTCCAGGAGTTCGGTACCAGCTGGCCCAGGGCTAACCCAAAACAGTTCAATGCTGCAATCACCTCGGGGGCGAAGGGAAGACGCAACCCGGCCCAAAAGGCCTCCAGGTACAGGGCAATCTCATTGCCCCGTACCTGGTTTTCCTTCTCCCCCTCCTCGGCCAGCCGAAGCGAATAGCCGGGAGGAATAAGGAAATGAGTCTTGGTGTTGACAAGCTCCTCTGCGCCTCAGCGAGGACCGTACGCCAAGAACACCTGAGACCTGTGCTCTGGGGACCGCCCCCATCGTACGACCCTGGGAAGCATTACCAACCCTAGCTTCCCGGGAGGACTCCGACTTAGAAGAGGAAGCTCCAGAAGACTCCCTAGAATCTACACGGACAACATCTACTGACTCCTCAGAAGAAGACATCTAACCTAATGGAGACGAGTCCTCGGATGAGAAAACGCAGAGATCCGACCTAAAAAGGAGAGCGCCGAGCTAACAAGACTCTGGACGAGGAAATTATCAAGAGGTATGGGCCCTAATGCGGACCCCACCCCTATTTATAACTGTTGGTGTACGTATCCAACGGCGACAGTCATCTCCTGCCAAAACGACTCATAGCATTCAACGGCCACCATCGCTCTGCCTGCCGCACGGGCATTGGTCGTACCCTAACGGACGACGGAAATCTGCAACCCGTCGCGTCATTCAACCAGCGCCAGACATGTGGGCTGTCGCTTCGGTGAACGTACACACGATCCGACACTTCCTCTTTAATGCAAAATCTGGCCCCTGATCCGCTGACGACATCAAGAAAATACATCCGATTGCCCGGGAGAACACACCCCGGCGATATCTTCGAAAAGGAGCTTACCTCGGATGACCCGACAGACCACTCTCGACCTGACCCATGAATAGGTCGGGACGAGAGTGGGGGGCTAATGATGATGCTCGATATCGGTGATCTCCCAGATCGTGACACGTGGCAGATGACGTGTCCCGAAGCTTGCAATAAAGGACCTACAGTGGCCGACCAGTCCACTCCTATGCCCGTCCTACAAATAACCGCTGGCTCGTCTCCGAGCCCCCTGCACAAGTGGCCTCCTCGGCCCTCTCAGCCCGTCAGCCAAGCTATAGCAGAACCAAGATACCTCGGCTACCCGCTCGTCCCCGAGCCTCCCGCCGAGCTCATCTTCCTCGGTCCCATCGACCGACCAACGGCGCCGACCGCAGGCGCATCCGCCTCACCTTCGCGAATCTCGCCATGCGTGAGATATCTGCCGGCCACGTCCCGCATTCCACGCCATCACGATCCCCCATTAACGAGCCTGTCTCGCCATTAATACGGGATCCCTCCTATCACGCGGGCCTGACGTCGGGAGCGTAACGGCCGGCGTGATTCTCGCACCTGCCTGCACTGCCACCACTATATAAACCCCTCCTTCAGACGGTTCAAGTAAGTCATTTTCTCCTCACTAGGCCATTACTCTGCTTAAATATCCGGTCTAACTTGATCGTCGGAGGGTCCTCGGTGGTGCAACCACCCCGGGATTTCCTTGCAGGTAGCTCGGCCCCAACCACCTCAAACCCATTGAGATCCACACGCTTCAGGAGTCAACCTCCAACTTAATCTCAGCCGTCCATCGTCGCTAACAGCAGATCTACGGAAGGTAACATCTTGACGTGATTCGACATCCGTCAAAATCTAAACACAATCAGTAGTAAACTGCGCGTGAAGTTGGACTTCCAGTTCTAAAACTAGAATTGCAGCAACTAATCGCTGATTTAAAATGATGATAAATCCTTAACCTGAATTCCTATTGATATGAAACTAATTTTAATGCTTAGATAATCATGTATATTTCGTATGCCTTTTATATTGTTTTGGCTGATTATATACATGTGATTTTTGGTGAATTTTGCAAGTCTCGTGACGTGTGCTGTCATAATTTAGTGAATATCTGTTGAGTGTATTCCTACCTTATTGTGTGTTTTCTTTATACCCAGTGCATAATGATTGTTTATATTGAAACATAGCGACTGATTTGCATTGTCGATAGATAAGTGTTAGTGATTGGGTTGTGACAAGTACGATAGTGAACCGGTGATTGAAAGTGATTGATAAGTGAAAGCGTGATTGAAATTGAAAGCGATACGTACTTCTTCACAACCTATCTAATACCTAAATACATACTATAACCTGGGAAAATGAGGAAATCAAGATGGAATCAAACTCGTATTTAGCGAGGTGCGGTGACTTAGAGGATGATCATTCGATATTATATATATATATATATATATATATATATATATATTAGGTTGTAGGCCTAGCGGTTCAGCTACAGGGATATGTCCCGGGCAACAGCAGATCGTGGTCTCGGCCATGCACGGATCCTTGTTAAACACAAGTATCATTTCCATCGATTGATTTTAGTTGACTTAGTGACGGATAGGTAATGACATACGCATTACATGGATTGCTGACATGATACATATACCATACTGTTCACATTCACTTGATATTCTATATTCTCATGTTACTGTATTCTGCCGTTCATTTCATGCTTAATATCGTTGTGTACACACACACACTATATAAATATATATATATATATATATATATATATATATATATATATTGCTATATGTGTCGCCCTGACGACCTGAGTGTGCATACTTAGAGAACGTAGTGGACCCAGCTCAGGAGCAGGACCTGCCCTTCGAGATCGCGGAGATTTAAACCACGATACCAGCGTTATCATCTTCTGTTTGCACTAAGGATATTGTTATTTCTTTTGGTTAGTTATATCTTTCATGCAAATAATTGTATTTTGAAACTCTCTTGATTAAATGCAATAAAGTTGAGAGCTGTGATTTTCTTTACTTTCATGTTGTGTTTACTAATTATCATGTAATGCTGGAAACTGAAGTGTGACTACGGCGGGATTATTCCTTGACCATAGGAATATGGCTGGCCTAATCACCCCTCGTATTCCGTATTCTGGGAAGCGGGGCGTGACATGGTTTTGTTGGTATATAAGTACCAGGTTTAGAATGAAATTACAGTTCCGTCGAAGGATCCCTAGACTGAGTTATACCCTTGACTTATACTTTATTATATTGCACTTTCACTTCTTATAATTCTCGTTGAATCATCTTATAATCCTTGTTTGTATCTGATCCCTTTTCTTGATCATCTTTCAGAGATATGGCGTCCTCAGGCAACTCCTCAAGTACCGGTCCTCATGATCGTACAAAAAAGATCCTCGGCACACCGACGACCCTAGCAGAGGCTCAGGAAAGAAAGACCGATCTCTTGGCCGAGGGATTGAAGGCGATGCAAATTACCGCAATTACCGCTTTGAAGAGATCTACAACTGTCCCTGCCGCCCCCGAGGGCGCTCTCGTACTAGCTACACAGGCTAGGGCCGGTACCGTTTCTGATTTCAGGAAACTTCACTCGGCTGTATTCATGGGAGCAGTGATTGAATCGATTCATTGTGTGTCGTGTTTTGAAAATGTATAAAGATCACAATCAAAGAAATTTATACCGCAATCAATTAACGGTGTCGATGTAGCGCGTTAATGAGTGCGGATCGTCCCCTGAGATGTGTGTTTTGCTCACTTCCGTTTTAGATGAGTTGAAATGAAAAGATAAAAGAAAAAATTGCAAGAAAATAGATTCAAGAATTTTGAGATTTAGTTTCATAAATAGTAAAGACTAGATCTAAAGATTAAGAATCTATAAAATTCTAAAAGATGTCCAAATATAATGAGCTATCAAGATTTGAAATGAGGCTCGTAGGAATCGATCGAATCTATAGAAGTGATGAAGACTTGTGATTACGTATTCTTATCCATTGATGATTTAATGCTAGATCGATGACAATCAACGTGAATTAGGGATTTCTTGCGGAAACTAGGGTTTCATCATCTATCCCTTGTCCTTTCGTTGATTTCATTCACAAACTAGCCTCTAGGAAATTCAATCACCGAACGTTGATCTCTAATTAAGAGAGAAAACATTCAATAAAGCATCTCGCTCAAAACTAGGTTGTCGATGATTCAATTTTCTAGAGTTTATAAAACTCATAGGACTTAAGAATCGTTTCAAGATCTAATCATCATCATCTATTGATTCTTTCGACTCCACCACGAGCGGAGTTTTTACTCAAGCATCATAACCACGAAATCAATCAAGAAATGAAAACTAATCATAATGCTTAAATATAGAGATAAGCAAGATAAAGAAATTTCACATTTTATTAATCAACAATTTTGTTACAATTCGCTCAAGAACTACAAGAGGAAAGAACTCGATCGTCGAATTTAGCTCCGCATTGTCTCCGTGTGTCGCGGATCGTCTTGGATCACTTGCTCGGATGAAGATCGGCTTCGCTTCTAAAAGGTTGATGGCTTCTTGCTTGAATTGTACTCGATAGATCTTGATTCTTGATCAAATTGTGTCACTCAATTTGATTTGAAATTTGATTTGGATCTACAATTTTTCCCTCCACTTTCAACAACCTCAAACCCTAGATCTAGATCTCATTTTATAATCCCTCATTTTGAATCTTCCCTCCAAAGCTAGGTTGTTAGGGAGAGTCTTCTAGAAGAAGTTTGTTGGAGGGAATATTCTAGAATAAGGTATATTCTAGGGTTAGGTTGTTAGGCCGAGCCTTCTGGAAGAAGCCACGTGGTCTTTGGGAGTCTTCTGGAAGCTGAGGCCGTTACGATGAAGCCACGTGGAGAATTTGGAGTGATGACGTCATCATTGTGCCACGGATCCGCCGCCAATAGGGCCATACGAACGCGGATCCGCGGCCCTTTAGTGGCTTTGATGGATGATTTTTCCAGGGTGAGTTTATGCTGACTTTGTGACACTTATCTGATGTGTGGAATATCATAAATCTTTCTTGTTCACTGCCAGATCACAAGTCTTGGACTCGGCGTATTTTTATCAGCACTTTTGACAGTTTTGGCTTTTTTCCTGGAATTTCCTGCATAGATTCTCGAGACAAGTGTTGTGCTATACAAAGATTATGCGATGCAATGATAAACACTCAATTTCCCTCAAAATGTCGGTTTTAATATATAACACAAATTATTTGGTATTTTACAGACGAATTGCTAATATGTGCTATATTAATACCGAACACCTTTAGATGAGTGCAAATGGTAGGGAAATTGATGTGTTAAAAATGCAATATTTTCGACTGATCAAATTCCCCCAAACTTATTTTTGGTCTTCTCGAGAAAACTGTTTTATTAAAAAGAGAAGGAGAAAATAAAGAAAAAGAAAGACTTACTAGCACACTTTCGTAGGCAACACGATTGCACTGAGCACGTGCAACAAGCCTTTAAACCTCTAGGTGTCCCTAGTAGGAGGAGTGTTGTCTCCTGAGGGTTTTCAGCGGATTGCACCCACAAAATCCAATAATAAAAGGAAGACCGTGAAAGTTACATATAAAGATAAGAATTGTAAAAGAAAGACTTTGAAAATTAGAGTTTCCAACTAATACTAGTAATTCGGTTGTCATGAGCCCTATCTTAATATTCATGAAAAAATGTCAGAAATCACATCATCCCACAATAAAACACCGTCTTTATTCTTCATTCCTATCTTTCTTCCAAACATCGATCATATAACCCTACGTGTGTGTAATAGACATCCCTACACCCGGAGAATTCAATTCAAGCTATCATACTCTTGTCCATCTGCCTCAGTACTTTTTAATTAATGAATATTTAGATGAATTTGCTCACACATTTTCATGCGACCGTTAATACTTCTTGAGTTACTATCCGACCGATTACTCATGTGCTTGCTTATACGGTGTATTTACTCGTCTTGCACCACCTAAGGCTTAGCAGTGACTCCCAGACCAGTTGGTCTAAGGCACTAGGTGAAGAGGCACCCTCGCTATATTTTTTTATTATTGCCTTGGCGATAACAAAACCAGTATTCATTTTTCTCACCAATATTTTATCTTTTATTCACTTTTTTATTTCCTTCATACTTTCGGATTTTAGACAAGAGCATTTCAATGTATCCTCTACTATCCCGAGCTTCAAGACGTGTGTAAGTACGTATAGTAGGGTATCAACATTCAAATGTTTGGCTTCCAGAATAGAAACTATTTTTCAGATTTATTTTTATCCTCAGATTAGTGACTTCCTTCATCTTACTAACCCTTGGGACAACGGCTCATAACTACTTATTACTAGTTTCGTTTAAGAAAACTTCTAATTTACTTGGTTTTCTTAAATTTTTCTAATCTTTTGGATGTAATTTTTCACTATCCAATCTTTTATTATCTTATTTATGTACAATTTTTTTTTCTTCTTGAAAATTTTGAAATTTTTATAGGTTTTATATGTTTTAAATGATATGTTTTGTGCTTATGCGAAGTATGATGCAAAGTGATACGTAAATAAGCACAAACCTCCCCCAAACTTGTTTTCAACAGTGTCCTCGTTGTTGCTATATGCTAAACCTCAAAAAACCTGTAAGCTTGGGAGGACATTTATTAACGGGGCCCAAATATTTAAGTGAAAATCCTCCTCCAAACTTATTTTTGGCTCACAATATTGAGGACAACAGTTATTTCAAGAGCCAAAAATACAACCCCCCTCAAACATGAGTTAGACAATTTGAAGCATTTTAAGAGGGGGTGAGTCATTTGGTCAAAGTATGACTTTACAAAGACCAAAAGTTAATACCAACCATTCAAAAAATTTATCAGTAAAGCGTATAGGTTGGTGGAAGAATGTGTTGTATCGAGTCAAGAAAAAGTGGGGAAGGGATAAGAGGTGGTCTGGAAAGGATTTGAATTTTAAATTAGAGAAAAGAAAGAATGATGATGAATGTGAATGATTAGGAAGAAGGAATGGTGGCGGTTCAACTTCTATAAATTGAGGTTGATCAATCACAAAATCCGTATTTTTTAGGAATGCCAGTTCGTCAGCAAAAAATTCTTCAAAACTTTCATCGATGATGTGATTGAACATTTTGCTATCAAAAAGTTTTGTGACAAAATTTATCCTACTTGATTTGTCAAAATATGTGGAGGTGAAAAACTCATCTACCTCATTTTCAAAAATATCCAAATCAAGTTGGCTTTCTGGGCTTGTCGAACTTAAACCATCGGATTGTGATTCATCAACACTCACTATCATTTGAGGAACAGAAGAAGAACCAGAGATACTGGAAGATGAAATGGGTGAACCTATTGATGTGTCGAGTGTCACTAAACCAGATGTGGGAGGTGAAGGTTGAATTTCGGTCTGATCTTCGGGTATACAAATATCATTAACTTCAAGACGTATTTGGGGTTCGGGAAGAATTAAAGGCTCAAGATGATGACCACAAGGAAGTGAAAGGATCTGATGAATTGGTGGGACGAACTCATCCAAAATTTCAGGTTCATCAATCAATATATCCCCAACGTCAATCACCTCATTCAAGTGAAGGTTAAAATTCTCAAACACCTCATTAAAAGTATAGTTTTCAATCAGTTTTGGTTCAAGAGTGGAGGTGTAGAGATCATAAGGATTTGGCATGGTTTCACTTGAAATGGACCTTTCACAGTCGGGTAAATCAAACATTGCATTATTACACAACTTGTCATACATTCTATCGTCAATTGGTGAATCCTTTGGTGCACTCGATGAATCTGTGAAACTGGAGTTGTGGATTTCAGTTTGGAAAGGGAATGTTTGATTAGGAAAGGTGTACAGTTCTCTCTTACTACCCAAATTCTCATTTTGTCCCATGCCCGAATTGTATACTGAAAATTTTTGGGCTGGTTTGAAATTATTTGCTTTCATCCACTCTGTCATTTCCTTCCTCATTTCTAAATTTTTTTCTAATGTCTGCTCAAGACTAGACTTGGGTCGATAAGGGCTTTCAGGATAAGATTGAAATTCTTGTGGATGATTAAAACTCCCAAATGACTGATTAGAAGGGATGTCTAGAGAAGGTGGAAAAGTCGGATTGGATTGATAGGAATAGAATGGTTGCGAAAATTGGGCGGGAGCAGGGTCAATATTGTGATAAGAAGAATTTTGATATTGGTTCGTTGGTTGGCTGTTGGACATCATACATGCTACAAACCGCCTATCAAACTCTTCTTTGGAAAGTGGAGGTGATGGTTGATATTGGTCCGGGTTGAAACTTTGGCCTCTAGCCCTAGCTATATGCTCAGCAATGGAAATTCGTCTCGGGGCATCCTCACTCGGGGTATCAACTGGAACAGGTGTAGAATTAGGGTACGGTTGATATTGGTTCGGATTGAAACTTTGGCTTCTAGCCCTAGCTATATACTCAGCAATGGACATGCGTCTAGGAGCATCCTCACTCGGGGTATCAACTGAAACGGATGTAGGATTAGGATACGGTTGATAGGCCTAGACTGAGGTGGCCAACTGTTTCTTCCTGCTTGTTCTATATGATCTCTTAAGGACATGGAAGAGCCAGACCGTATACCGAAGGGATTACGAAAACATTTAATATCTGGTTGTGGACACCAAAGCTCGGCAAGAGATTTTCTGTTCGGGTCACCCATTAGAAGAGAAGAGGGGGAAAAGGGTAAAAAGGTAAAAAGAGGGGAAGGGGGAAATAATTGGTTTGTTTTGAAAAAGAAACGGATTTTTGAAAATTCACACAAACATGCACAAGCAACCCTATATCTAATAGTCACCTAGGTCAAGTCTCTAGACCGCTCCTAGACTTCCAGAAGACAAGTTGCAAGATCAATCCTCTATTGCCTCTTTGTCCCTCCTGTGGCCAGGTAAAAGGCAGGTAAGTGGGAGGTTCTCCACTACGTAAGTAGTGGGCCTAATTAAGTAACCACTTGCCTTAGACACACTAGCCTTAGACACCACAAAAGAAACGCGGATAAGCAATAGATTACTGTCACGCCCCGCTTCCCAGTGTACAGTGAAGGGGACGCGACGAGGCCCGCTATGTATATACTCAGAAGTACATACGCTAAGCGTATCTAAGCAATATAAAAGTAAATCACAAGAGACAAGAGATATAGAAATAACAGCAACTTTATTAATAACATTCTTTTGTAAAATTCATGAAAAGTAAATACAACTGAAATGAAAAGCGATGCCTAAACAGTGGCATAACAGGAAATGAAAATACTGAATAGAACAAGGTACAATATCTAGAGCTCGGGGTCTTCATGAAACTGCTCCAAGTCTTCACCGGTGGGCTCGATCTCTGCTGGGTCCAAAGCACCTGACGACATTCAAAGAAGAAAGAAATAGAATGTCGTCAGCGAACAGGTCGCTCGGTAAGTCCCAAAGATAAGGGAGAAATAGACAGAAAGTAAGAGAGAGAGAGAGAGAGCTTTTAATGTTGTATTATAATATTGTAATATTATATTAACGTTGTTGTTTGTAGCCTGGTACAGAAGATGCCAGTGTATACAAGGGGAGTCCCACTTACACCGGGGACCTTGGTAACCTGTTGTACAAGGCTCCGTCGATAATACCACGGAACAACGGCATGGATGTAATTACGTCTTAAGTGACCACCTCGTTCCACCTTTAACATATTCCGTACCAGTCTACCCCTTAAACCCCGTAGTGTTATGATTGTATTGTAGTATCGTATTGTATAAGTTGGATTACTGATCAAAACCATGATATCAGTAAACATGTTGTAACTGCATAATCAGGTAAATGGAATAACGGAATAATGGATGTATATCTATGGTTTGATTCAGTCAAGTTGTGATGATTGTTAACAGGATTCTGGGATTCATGTATTCATATTGAGTTGGAAAATTAAAGAATATAGATTGATAACTGGGTTCTGGAATTCATGTGTTCACATTGAGTTGGAATATTAACGAATATAGAATGACTTGAATCATATTCAAGTCAGAAATAGTCAGACTCAAACCCGAGTCAGACTAAAAGAAATGCAAATCGAAGTTCTATATTTGTTAGGGTCCTTATTGTAAATTATAAAACTTGAGGGGGTTTTATGTAAAAAGTACTTTTGTATAGTTTTCAAGATACACCTCAAGTATTTATTATTCGTTTTTATTGTTATAATGAGTGTAAATTTTAATTGTTATTCTAGTGAATATATCCTAATAAAAGTATTAAATTATAACATTGATTTATTTGAAAATTCATGGTATTTTAATGTAACTTTTAATCTTGTAATTTTTAGGAAAAGGTGGAAACTTTATCTTATAACAAAATAGGCGTTTAAATGATAAATATATATATGTTAATACAAGAATAATTTTAAATAAATATTTTATTCTCCAAAAATCTCATTTTTCTTAAATGTCGTATTTTAAACCTTTCGAGACCGAATGCTCCTTGCGGAGGTCTGAATCTCGCACTACTAAGCTCGAGGGTGCACGATAAACCGTACTATCCCTAACGAGTTTCCCAAAGGTGGGTTGTAGTGGCGCTTTGCAAAGATTTAATAAATACTAGTCATTTAGAAAAATGGTTTTATAAAGATGAGGTATTTATTTGTAAAAGGTGTAAATTTCCGTATTTTAGTTTCTAGGGTTTCCTAAGCCAACTAGCCTATTTCTAAAGGGTCTAAACGATAGATCATAGAAGCCTCAAATCGCCTCTTCACTGCCAATTGCGGCCAGGTAAGTACAAGTGAGGAGGGAGGGATCCGCTCACGAATCGTGAGGCGGGCCTTTTAAAGTTACCCAAGCTCACTTGCCTAGCCTAGACACCACAAAATCAGTTTAGATAAACGATCGATGTCCATGACATATCGTATTTTCCTATTAAAAGATTTTGTTTTAAAATTGTAAACAACTTGGAACTTTTAGAAAAGGTTTATAAAGAAAATGGTATTTTAATGAAAAGTCTTGTATTTTCGTATTCTAAGTTTTGATGATATCAATTAGGGTTGTATTTGCGTGTGTGGAGGTAGGTCATTACCTCGTGATCTACGTTAAGGTATAGCAATTGTTAAGGGTTAAATGTGATAACTAAATATTGTGGTATTTAAGTGAAAGAAATACGATAAATGGAAACGTTATCATTTCATGTGAAAAACTTTATCCAAATTGATTTTTAAGTGATTAATAGTCAACATGAATATATTTAAGCATTATGTAATTTGTGACAAGTGAGTTTTGATAGAAAACCGAATCGGAAATCGGTTTGTTCCGATTTCCGTCGGGTTTTAAAAAGTCGTATTTTTCTTAAAAGAAAAGGAAGATAGAAAGAGGGGGACTTACGGGTTTTGGACACGTTAGAGAGTGAGAGGGAGGTAGAGGGTTGTCGATGCGTCGAAGCGTCGTGAAGGGTCCTAGTACGATCGCCGGAATTCGTCGTCGATTTCGGCAGCGCTTCGCCTTTCGCTCTTTTTCTAACGTACTGAGTTCTCTTAAGATTTTGGGAGAGTGTACTTAGGAATGTAGGGTGAAAGGGTAGAGGGTAGGGGGGTTTATATAGGGTTAGGCTAGGGTTAGGGTTTTAATTAAAAAAAATATTAAAAAATATAAAAATTCATTAAAAATCATTAAATTTGGGAGTAAAAGAGGTTTATTGTGCATTCGGTAACCGATCTAGGAAATTAGTGTATGCAGGGGGGTTGACCAGGTCAACACGGAGAAATTCCGTGTTGACGACTCGGCCGTCCGGCCGAGTCGAGGGCTCTCTGGGTGGGGGATCTTCTAGGGGGAATTTTGGTGTATCTAACTTTTTCTGTGCAGTATAAATTTTGAGAGTTATGACGGTTTGACTGTTGAATTTCCAAAAATTTAAAACAAAATAATTATAAAAATAATGTGGGGCATGAGATTCGAACTCTGGTGGCTTGGTTCAGCAGTGCAAGATATTACCAATGAGCTACAAGCTCTTTCTTGTAATTATTGTGGTATTTAATTACTTAAAATGATAGCAGTAAGAATAAATGCTCCTTGTATACATTGAATTTAAAGTAAATTCTTGTACACTAAAAATGGAGTTATTATATTCTTGTAGCTTGTAATTAAAAACAAAATAATTACCTATATCTTGTGCTCATGCTAAAATACCCCTTTTGTGGATTTTTGAAAAAAAATATTTGAAAAATTTTGGCATAGAAAAATTAGGGTTGTTACATTCTACCCTCCTTATAAAAATTTCGTCCTCGAAATTTGTAAAAGGAAAGTGTAACAGTTTGGTGACAAAATTAAAGATTGTAAAGAAGTTTTGGTCAAAGTGGTGAGGAAGTTACCCGGGTTACCTTGGTTCACAGTTTCAGGTTCTATGGCTGTTAAAGCGAAAGCATGTCGCCGTGGCACGTTCCTCCTGGCCGGAGGCATATTCCCCTGTACTCGAGGCATGCTTCTCAGTGCCTGATGGAATTGGCGATTTGGCTGAGCAGGGAATCTACGTGGAGGTGGTGCTGGGAGTGCAGGACGAGTTGCAAGAGCTTGGATAGCTGGCTGCTGCGGGTAGTTGGCGGGTGTGTGTGCTGAGTTGCGTCTATAAGGACAGTTTCCAATTCCGTGATTGGACGCGCCACAAACCAAACATAGGCCTTTTGCGCGCCTATAGTCCTTCCACAAGTGTCCTTCCCTCTTGCAATAAAAACAAAAATCGGGTCTTGACCGATCCTTAACTTCTTCCAGTCTTCTGAGTTCAACAGCTGGCCTTGAAGAGGCCCCTCCTGCCATTTGAGTGGCAGGACGTTTCACTCCTGCAGACTGAGGTCTGCCCCTTGCCTTTATCACTGCCTTATAACTGCGGGCAGCTTCCAGAGCATCTTCATGAGTCAGAAATTTTCCCGTGGCTAGGGCAGCCTGAATCTCCGTGTCCAGTCCTTGTTGAAAGCGACGGGCTCTGATCTCGTCCGTTGGTATCAAGTGTGCTGCGAATCGGCTTAATATGGTAAATTCAGCGTCGTATTCATCTACCGATTTGTCCCACATTGATCCTTGCTGTAGATGAATGAATTTCTGCTCCATTGCAAACCTGGCAGTCGCAGGGAAGTATTTCGCGTCGAACTTCTCGCGAAAAGTCTTCCATTCAATCGGCTGTACGAGACGGCTTTCTTCCGCCTTCCACCAGTTGCGAGCTTTATCCGTGAGCTGTAGTTTTGCTACACGGACCCAAGCGATGTCTGGCACTTGAGCTGCTGCCAGATCATCTTCGATGCCTTGTGCCCATTCTTCCGCTTCAAGAGGACTTCCTTTTCCAAAGAACTGCTTGGGATGTAAAGCCCTGAATTGCTTTACTCCCGGTGAGTCGGTCTCAGGTCGGTTCAGAAGTTGTTGTTGTCCCTCAAGAAGGCTGCGGATCGCCTCAAATAGCATTGTTTGCTCAATGGGTGGTGCAGGAACAGCTGGTGCGAGAGGTAGTGCTGGAGGGGTGTTGTTGACGTTGGTGCTGGTGTTGTTCGGGGAATCCATAACCTTGAAGAAAAATTTGGGTTAGGACAGATTCAAATACATGAAATGATAAGATTCAAGTAATAGAAATTTATAAGATTCAAGAAACATGAATTGTAAAGAATGTTTTAGTTGCTGGTTCTTGTGTTATATTGCTTAGGTTGTTCATGCAGACCAGAACTGCATGATAGGGATTCATACAGCTCTGACCTGCATGGGCCACCAACAAAACCTGTCATGCCCCGCTTCCCAGTGTACGGCGAAGGGGACACGACGAGGCCCGCTACCTATATACTCAGAAGTACATACTCTAAGCGTATCTAAGCAATATAAAAGTAAATCACAAGAGACAATAGATATAGAAATAACAGCAACTTTATTAATAACATTCTTTTGTACAATGCATGAAAAGTAAATACAACTGAAATGAAAAGCGATGCCTAAACAGTGGCATAACAGGAAATGAAAATACTGAATAGAACAAGGTACAATATCTAGAGCTCGGGGTCTTCGTGAAACTGCTCCAAGTCTTCACCGGTGGGCTCGATCTCTGCTGGGTCCAAAGCACCTGACGATATTCAAAGAAGAAAGAAATAGAATGTCGTCAGCGAACAGGTCGCTCGGTAAGTCCCAAAGATAAGGGAGAAATAGACAGAAAGTAAGAGAGAGAGAGAGAGCGCTTTTAATGTTGTATTATAATATTGTAATATTATATTAACGTTGTTATTTGTAGCCTGGTACAGAAGATGCCAGTGTATACAAGTGGAGTCCCACTTATACCGGGGACCTTGGTAACCTGTAGTACAAGGCTCCGTCGATAATACCACGGAACAACGGCATGGATGTAATTACGTCTTAAGTGACCACCTCGTTCCACCTTTAACATATTCCGTATCAGTCTACCCCTTAAACCCCGTAGTGTTATGATTGTATTGTAGTATCGTATTGTATAAGTTGGATGACTGATCAAAACTATGATATCAGTAAACATGTTGTAACTGCATAATCAGGTAAATGGAATAACGGAATAATGGATGTATATCCATGGTTTGATTCAGTCAAGTTGTAATGATTGTTAACAGGATTCTGGGATTCATGTATTCATATTGAGTTGGAAAATTAAAGAATATAGATTGATAACTGGATTCTGGAATTCATGTGTTCACATTGAGTTGGAATATTAATGAATATAGAATGACTTGAATCGTATTCAAGTCAGAAATAGTCAGACTCAAACCCGAGTCAGACTAAGAGAAATGCAAATCGAAGTTCTATATTTGTTAGGGTCCTTATTGTAAATTATAAAACTTGAGGGGGTTTTATGTAAAAAGTACTTTTGTATAGTTTTCAAGATACACCTCAAGTATTTATTATTCGTCTTTATTGTTATAATGAGTGTAAATTTTATTTGTGTTATTCTAGTGAATATATCCTAATAAAAGTATTAAATTATAACATTGATTTATTTGAAAATTCATGGTATTTTAATGTAACCTTTAATCTTGTAATTTTTAGGAAAAGGTGGAAACTTTATCTTATAACAAAATAGGCATTTAAATGATAATTATATATATGTTAATACAAGAATAATTTTAAATAAATATTTTATTCTCCAAAAATCTCATTTTTCTTAAATGTCGTATTTTAAACCTTTCGAGACCGAATGCTCCTTGCGGAGGTCTGAATCTCGCACTACTAAGCTCGAGAGTGCACGATAAACCATACTATCCCTAACGAGTTCCCCAAAGGTGGGTTGTAGTGGCGCTTTGCAAAGATTTAATAAATACTAGTCATTTAGAAAAATGGTTTTATAAAGATGATGTATTTATTTGTAAAAGGTGTAAATTTCCGTATTTTAGTTTCTAGGGTTTCCTAAACCAACTAGCCTATTTCTAAAGGGTCTAAACGATAGATCATAGAAGCCTCAAATCGCCTCTTCACCACCAATTGCGGCCAGGTAAGTACAAGTGAGGAGGGAGGGATCCGCTCACGAATCGTGAGGCGGGCCTTTTAAAGTTACCCAAGCTCACTTGCCTAACCTAGACACCACAAAGTTAGTTTAGATAAACGATCGATATCCATGACATATCGTATTTTCCTATTAAAAGATTTTGTTTTAAAATTGTAAACAACTTGGAACTTTTAGAAAAGGTTTATAAAGAAAATGGTATTTTAATGAAAAGTCTTGTATTTTCGTATTCTAAGTTTTGATGATATCAATTAGGGTTGTATTTGCGTGTGTGTGGAGGTAGGTCATTACCTCGTGATCTACGTTAAGTTATAGCAATTGTTAAGGGTTAAATGTGATAACTAAACATTGTGGTATTTAAGTGAAAGAAATACGATAAATGGAAACGTTATCATTTCATGTGAAAAACTTTATCCAAATTGATTTTTAAGTGATTAATAGTCAACATGAATATGTTTAAGCATTATGTAATTTGTGACAAGTGAGTTTTGATAAAAAACCGCATCGGAAATCGGTTTGTTCCGATTTCCGTCGGGTTTTAAAAAGTCGTATTTTTCTTAAAAGAAAAGGAAGATAGAAAGATGGAGATTTACGGGTTTTGGACACGTTAGAGAGTGAGAGGGAGGTAGAGGGTTGTCGATGCGTCGATGCGTCGTGGAGGGTCCTAGTACGATCGCCGGAATTCGTCGTCGATTTCGGCAGCGCTTCGCCTTTCGCTCTTTTTCTAACGTACCGAGTTCTCTTGAGATTTTGGGAGAGTGGACTTAGGAATGTAGGGTGAAAGGGTAGAGGGTAGGGGGGTTTATATAGGGTTAGGGTTTTAATTAAAAAAATATATAAAAATTCATTAAAAATCATTAAATTTGGGAGTAAAAGAGGTTTATTGTGCATTCGATAACCGATCTAGGAAATTAGTGTATGCAGGCGGGTTGACCAGGTCAACACGGAGAAATTCCGTGTTGACGACTCGGCCGTCCGGCCGGCGGCGTCGGCCCGAGTCGGCCGGTCCGCTGGCCGACTCGGCCGAGTCGGGCCAAGTCGAGGGCTCTCTGGGTGGGGGATCTTTTGGAGGGAATTTTGGTGTATCTAACTTTTTGTGTGCAGTATAAATTTTGAGAGTTATGACGGTTTGACTGTTGACTTTCCAAAAATTTAAAACAAAATAATTATAAAAATAATGTGGGGCATGGGATTCGAACTCTGGTGGCTTGGTTCAGCAGTGCAAGGTATTACCAATGAGCTACAAGCTCCTTCTTGTAATTATTGTGGTATTTAATTACTTAAAATGATATCAGTAAGAATAAATGCTCCTTGTATACATTGAATTTAAAGTAAATTCTTGTACACTAAAAATGGAGTTATTATATTCCTGTAGCTTGTAATTAAAAACAAAATAATTACCTATATCTTGTGCTCATGCTAAAATACCACTTTTGTGGATTTTTGAAAAAAAATATTTGAAAAATTTTGGTATAGAAAAATTAGGGTTGTTACAATTATCCACGACCTCCTTCTGTCCTAAGTGAGCGCGACGGTCCTTAGAGTCATGTCTAGATATTTTTTAATTAATGAGGGTGATGCGGATGCAATTTTGTGATTTTCGGGGCTTAGGAAGGGTAATGAACTCCCCACCTAATCTGAATTTGGTCTTTGCCCCTTAATTTCCATATTAAAATATGCACAAACAACCAATTTCAAGAATCGCAACAAATTTAATTTTTTAGCGGCGCTGAATTTTTCAAAGAATCCTACAAGAAATTGATTATTGGATAAGATCAGAGAGAAGAGGGGAACACAGAGAGCAGACCTGAGAATTTTGGAACAGTGCAAGCCCTAAACGGCGGCGTAACCGCCGCAAAAACGCACCTACGGCCGCGGATCCGCGGTCCTCTGGGGGAATTAGGGTTTGGAAATTTTCCTGTAGGTCCTTGTACACCTCTGGACTTTGTAAAACTTCTCTGAATCTTGATCTCACTGCTACGATGATTCCAGATTCCCTCGCAAAAATTCAAAACCAATCGTTAAGCACTTGATGCAACTTGATCTAAATTTTTTTGATGGAATAATAATTTTTCAACTCAAATAACAAAAACAAACAAAATAGCACACATCCCCGGCAACGGCGCCATTTGATTGAATCAATTCTTTGTGTGTCGTGTTTTGAAAATGTTTAAAGGTCACAATCAAAGAAATTTATATCGCAATCAATTAACGGTGTCGATGTAGCGCGTTAATGAGTGCGGATCCTCCACTGAGATGTGTGTTTTGCTCACTTCTGTTTTAGATGAGTTGAAATGAAAAGATAAAAGAAAAAATTGCAAGAAAATAGATTCAAGAATTTTGAGATTTAGTTTCATAAATAGTAAAGACTAGATCTAAAGATCAAGAATCTATAAAATTCTAAAAGATGTCCAAATATAATGAGCTATCAAGATTTGAAATGAGGCTCGTAGGAATCGATCGAATCTATAGAAATGATGAATACTTGTGATTACGTATTCTTATCCATTGATTATTTGATGCTAGATCGATGACAATCAACGAGAATTAGGGATTTCTTGCGGAAACTAGGGTTTCATCATCTATCCCTTGTCCTTTCGTTGATTTCATTCACAAACTAGCCTCTAGGAAATTCAATCACCGAACGTTGATCTCTAATTAAGAGCGAAAACATTCAATAAATTATCTCGCTCAAAACTAGGTTGTCGATGATTCAATTTTCTAGAGTTTATAAAACTCATAGGACTTAAGAATCGTTTCAAGATCTAATCATCATCATCTATTGATTCTTTTGACTCCTCCACGAGCGGAGTTTTTACTCAAGCATCATAACCACGAAATCAATCA
The DNA here is from genome assembly GCA_030015575.1 of Agapanthus africanus. Taxonomy (NCBI): domain Eukaryota; kingdom Viridiplantae; phylum Streptophyta; class Magnoliopsida; order Asparagales; family Amaryllidaceae; genus Agapanthus; species Agapanthus africanus. Next base: position 551,189,196 of record JASDDO010000031.1, read on the forward strand.
AGAATTGAAAACTAATCATAATGCTCAAATATAGAGATAAGCAAGATAAAGAAATTTCATCTTTTATTAATCAACAATTTTGTTACAATTCGCTCAAGAACTACAAGAGGAAAGAACTCGATCGTCGAATTTAGCTCCGCATCGTCTCCGTGAGTCGCAGATCGTCTTGGATCACTTGCTCGGATGAAGATCGGCTTCGCTTCTAAATGGTTGATGGCTTCTTGCTTGAATTGTACTCGATAGATCTTGATTCTTGATCAAATTGTGTCACTCAATTTGATTTGAAATTTGATTTGGATCTACAATTTTTCCCTCCACTTTCAACAACCTCAAACCCTAGATCTAGATCTCATTTTATAATCCCTCATTTTGAATCTTCCCTCCAAAGCTAGGTTGTTAGGGAGAGTCTTCTAGAAGAATTTTGTTGGAGGGAATATTCTAGAATAAGGTATATTCTAGGGTTAGGTTGTTAGGCCGAGCCTTCTGGAAAAAGCCACGTGGTCTTTGGGAGTCTTCTGGAAGCTGAGGCCGTTACGATGAAGCCACATGGAGAATTTGGAGTGATGACGTCATCATTGTGCCGCGGATCCGCCGCCAATAGGGCCATACGGCTGCGGATCCGCGGCCCTTTAGTGGCTTTGATGGATGATTTTTCCAGGGTGAGTTTATGCTGACTTTGTGACACTTATCTGATGTGTGGAATATCATAAATCTTTCTTGTTCACTGCTAGATCACAAGTCTTGGACTCGGCGTATTTTTATCAGCACCTTTGACAGTTTTGGCTCTTTTCCTGAAATTTCCAGCACAGATTCTCGAGACAAGTATTGTGCTATACAAAGATTATGCGATGCAATGATAAACACTCAATTTCCCTCAAAATATCGGGTTTAATATATAACACAAGTTATTTGGTATTTTACAGACGAATTGCTAATATGTGCTATATTAATACCGAACACCTTTAGAAGAGTGCAAATGGTAGGGAAATTGATGTGTTAAAAATGCAATATTTTCGACTGATCAAGCGGCAGATCCACTTAAGGCCGAGAAACGACTAATCAATATGGAGAATCTTTTGACGGCCGCTCGGGTCCCTGACGCTGATAGAGTAAGCGTGGTGAAGATCCAGCTGGAGGACGAGGCCTGCATATGGTGGTCCGTAGAGGAAAGCAGGCTAGAGAAACCTATCAGATGGGACACATTCTTCGCGTGTTTTCTAGATCACTATTTTTCAGCTACTGCCAAGGCTGAGGTTGAGTAGAAATTTATCACGCTAAAGCAAATTGGCCGCCCAGTGGATGTCTACACCACAGAGTTTAATAGGATGAGTCGCTTTGCACCGTAAGCTTTGCACCGTACATGGTAGCCACCGAAGCCGCCAGGGCTAGACGGTTAAGCAGGGGCTCGATATTGAGCTGCAGCAGCTTATCGCGTCTCTCGACTTACAGACCTTCGCACAGGTGTTGAACATTGCCTGGGTACAGGAAAGGTTGGCAGAGAAGTCCAAGGGCCAGCGATCGTGGATAAGAGTCCCCATATAGTTCCGTCACGAGCTTCCACTTCTTTTAGTGGTGCAATCCTAGTTCACAGGCCAGGGGTAACGCAGATAAAGTGTACTTTCTCACCTCAGCAGCCGCAGCAGAAGGCTATGACTTGCAACTATTGCCAGAGGCCATGGTACATGCAGAAAGATTGTCACAGAGCCGAGTGATAGTGTCTGATTGGTGGATCCAGCGAGCACAGGGTTAGCGGGTGTCCCCAGAGATCCAAGCTATAGGGAGGGTCCGAACAACAACAGCCGTCGTTCAGCACTTCAGCTCAGAGAGGTCCACCTCTGGCATCCCAGCGGTGATTATTTGATCAGGGGTGGACTGGTACAAGTCAGAATCATGGGCGGGCTTTCACCCTGACTGCCAAGCAGGCGGAAGCTTCTAGAGAAATGGTTGCAGGTACTCTCCTTGTTCATTCTGTACCGGCTAGAGTTCTATTTGATTCGGGTGCTTCATATTGCTTTATTTGTGCACGGTTTGTTGACACACACTCTATACCTCATGAGCCGTTAACCAAGAGTTGGGAGATACATACTTGTAATGGAATTATTGTGTCCAGCCAAGAGGGTAGGTTGTGCCCTGTGGTAGTTTGTGGCAAGGGTTTTATGCAAACTTCCTTTTGATTGTGACTGGTAGGTATGACGCCATTTTGAGGATGGATTGGCTGAGCACATTCCATGTTATTATCAATTACCAAGCTAGGAGCGTGACATTTCGCATCCTTAATCATCTGAAGTTCGTATTCGTGGGCAGTAGCGAGCCGTTGGAGCCAGCTAAGTTTCGAGTGAAGCCGAATACCTTGACCGCTATGGAGATAGAAGAGAAGCCGGCACCGGAAGCAGTTCGAGAGTTTCTTGATGTGTTCCTAAAGATCTACCTGGTTTCCCTCGCCTCGCATATTGGGCTTTTCGATGGACATGATTCCAGGTACGGCGCCGGTTTCTAAGGCTCCATACAGGATAGCGCCAGTTGAGTTGGCAACATTGAAGAAGCAAATAAAAGATCTTCTGGACAAGGGATTTATCCATCCAAGTGCTTCCTCATGGGATGCTCCTGTGTTATTGGTGAAGAAGAAAGACGGTTCTTTGCGCATACGCATCGATTATCTTGAGTTGAACGGGGTGACAGTGAAGAACAAGTATCACATTCCCTGCATCGACGACTTGTTTGATCAATTAGGTAGTTCCCGGGTATTTTCTAAGTTGGATCTTCGGTCAGGGTATCACCAAATCAGAGTCAAGGCAGAGGATATATGCAAGATGACTTTTCGAACTCGATATGGCCTCTGTGAGTTTCTTGTGATGCTATTTGGTGTTACCAATCCACCCGCCATATTTATGGACTTGATGAACATGTTTTTCTCTAAATACTTGGACCATTTTGTCATTGTATTCATCGAAGACATTTTAGTCTACTCTAGGAGTCGAGAGGAGCATGCCGAGCATCTATGAATTGTGTTGCAGATTATGCGTGAAGAGAAGCTCTATGTTAAGCTGAGTAAGTGTGAGTTTTGGCTCAACAAGGTGCAATTTCTGGGGCATGTCGTTTCGAGTGACGACATTTTAGTGGATCCGACGAAAATTGAATCTATCAAAGACTGGCCGACATCGAAATCAGTAGCTGAGATAAGAAGCTTTCTGGGATTGGCTGGGTATTATCAGCAAAATGTTCAAGATTTCGCCATAGTAGCAGAACCTTTGACGAAGTTTACGAGGAAGGGGATACCTTATATTTGGTCGGAAGAGTGCACCCAGGCGTTCGAGCTGTTAAAGCAGAAGTTGACCACAACCCCAATTCTGACTGTGCCAGATAGTTCTGGTGGCTTGGTCATTCATAGTGACGGGTCGGGAAAGGGTTTAAGCCATGTTTTGATTCAGCATGGTCGAGTAGTGGTTTACGCCTCTCTTCAGTTGAAGGCCCATAAGAAGAACTACCTTACGCATGACCTGGAGTTAGCGGCCGCTGTGTTCGCCTTGAAGATTTGGAGGCATTACTTACTGGGTGAAAGAGTGGAGATGTACACGGATCATAAAAGTTTGAAATACGTATTCACTCAAAAGGAGCTGAATATGAGACATCACAGATGGCTAGAGTTGATGGAGGATTACGATATTGATCTGAAGTATCACCCGGGGAAGGTGAAAGTCGTTCCTGATGCCCTCAGTCGCAGGCCATCAACTATGCTGCTGACTTGTCATAAGCGGATTCTTGAAGATCTTCAGAGACTCGAGTTGGAGGTGGTTACACCAGGTATGCTCGGACATCTCTGGCTGTTGCAGGTTCAGTCTTCACTTATAGATCGCATTAAAGCTGCACAGGTTGGAGACTCTCAGTTGCAGAAGTTCAGAGGATTAGTTGAGGCTGGTTTGAGGAGGGACTTGCTGATTCACGAAGATAGTTTCCTAAGATTTGGCAGTCGGCTGTGTGTTCCAAAGGGGGGTATTCTAGATGAATTCCTATCTGATGCACATAGTTCCTGTTGCTCAGTGCATCCGGGAGGCACTAAAATGTACAGGGATTTGAGGCAACACTTCTAGTGGAACGAAATGAAGAGAGAGATTGCTTGCTTTGTCTCCAAGTGTATGGTATGCCAACTGGTGAAAGCCGAGCATCAGAGAGAAGCTGGGTTGTTACAACCACTTTCAGTGCTGGAGTGGAAATGGGAGTACATCGCCATAGATTTTGTGACGACACTACCTCGAAGCCCAAGGGGCAACAATGTTGTTTGGGTTATTGTTGATCCTCTCACGAAGGCAGCACATTTCATACATTTCCGAATAGGACAATCGATGGAGTCGCTTGCAGAGAGGTATATACAGGAGATTGTGAGGCTGCATGGAGTGCCCGTTAGTATCGTGTCAGATCGAGACACCAGGTTCATTTCCTACTTCTAGAGGAGCCTGTAGGAGAGTTTGGCATTCGCCTTAAATTCATCACGGCTTATCATCCGTAGACAGACGGGAAATCCGAGCGTACTATCCAGACGCTCGAGGATATGTTGAGGGTATGTATGCTGGATTTTCAGGGTTTTAGGGAGGATCGTCTTTATCCGGTAGAGTTTTCGTATAACAACAGCTATTAGGCTAGCATCCAGATAGCACCGTTCGAAACTCTTTAAGGACGAAAGTGTTGGTCCCCTCTTTATTAGGATGACGTTGGTGAGCCAAGGTTGCTGGGCCCCGAGCTTATATTTCAGGCAGTGAGCAAGATTCAGATGATCAGGCAACGTATCAAGGCTGCTCAGGACCTACAAAAGAGTTGGGCAGATGACGGTAGAAGGTCGTTGGAGTTTGGTGTTGGTGATCATGTACTTATGAAGATATCACCTACTCGGGGAGTGATCAAGTTTGGAAGTCGTGGGAAACTCAGTCCCCGATTCATTGGACCTTTTGAGGTGATAGAGCGAATAGGAGAGGTGGCTTATCGACTTGCCTTGCCATTATCGTTAGCTGGTATTCACAATACTTTCCATGCATCTCAGTTGAGGCGCTACGTTCGGGATGACAACCATATCTTGGACCATTCAGTGTTGATGTTGGACACCGATCTGTCTTACGAAAAGCAACCTACCAATATTCTCGATCGTAAAGAGAAAGTGCTGAAAAATAAAGTTATTCTCTTGGTTCGAGTTTCTTAGGTGGTTGTTCTCCAGGGAAGTCTACCTGGGAATGTGAGGAGGATATCCGTTCACAATCCCCACACCTTTTTGAGTAGTTGTTCATTTGTTTGTTTCGGTTGTTTTCGTTCTTTAATTTTGAGGACCAAATTTTCGTAAAGGGGGTATGACATAAATCTCCAGTTCTATTGTACTTCTTGTATTTAAAATTTTAACCCCAATAAATTTCCGTTTAAATCCCAAATTAGTTTCCTATATTTTAAAAACCCTAACAAAATTCCTTAGCCCAAACCCACACTGGCCCAAGCCCAAAAAACCCTAATCCATTTCCCTCCCCCAAAACCCGGCCCTTACCCACTCCCCTTTATTTCTTTCCATCTCTTTCTTCTTATCTTTCCTCACCGACCCAACTCTTTCTTACTCCTCTTTCGCAATGCTCCGTGCTAGACCCGATACTCCCACAACGAAGCCAACCCCCAACGTTCCCCCAAGATCCCCTCGCAGTCCCATTTATCTTTCCACCTCTCTCTAAACAATTCTCTCTTCCTCTCTCTAAAACTCTCCATATCTCTGGGTTCTCCCTCACTCTCCCATTCTCTCTCATTCATTAGAGCTTCTCACTAGACTACCGACCAACCACCAACACCCTCCTCCAAAACCCGCCGCAACTCCCCTGAACGAACAACGACGAGCCTCACCGCCTCTACACCAACCACAACCCCACGAGCCTCCACACCTAAACTCCATCACTGCCTTACAGCCGACGCCACCTCACCGGAGCACACCGCCGCCAGCCGATGCCATCACCGCCGCTGCCCTGCCTCTGACTGAGCTCCCCTCTTCCTCCAACCTTATGAACCCACCGAGCACCCTACTTCAACCGTCCCTAGAAGACCACCTCGTTCCTCTCACCGCCACTTCCTCTCTTCCGCCGTAATCAAACTCCTTGCCTTCATCATCTCTGCATCGCCGCCGGCCTCCTCTCTAGTGTCACCACCACCGTCGCTTTCAACCTCTCCATCGTCATCGTCATCTTCATCAAGAACCAAGATCGCCGTGTCCGGTTGTTGCTGTTGGGATCACTGTCGTTGCCATGATCGTGCCATGCTCATGCCATTCGTCGTCGCGATCGTCGCCAAGCAAGTGAAAACGTTCTCTTGTTTATCACGCTACTATAAATATTAGCCAAAGAAATTTACAATAACTAGATATATATAGATATAATTAAATCGTAAATTATTATTGAATTTGTGTAGCGAACCATAGTGCCGTATTATTGATTGGAGCCCGACTAGGGCTTATTACTGCATTGGTATCACACAGAAGCTATATGGTTAATATCTAAATTCGTTTGGCTAAAGCAAACGTGTGTTTCGATCGATAACCGAATATTTACTCAAGGTGTTCGATAAGAACCTTAAGCCAGAATGTAATTAAAATCAGCAGAACTTGTGATCGTTAAACCTGTTTACTGTTCAAAGATGTACTGCAGAAATTTGGTTGCAAATTAATATCGTTTCACCCATAATATGTTGCCCCCGATAACCATTGCGAAATCAGAATTTCCCCGAACATGCTAGACCATTAAATTCATAATAAATCGTACAAAAATTGGATCATATCGTTCTTAGGCTCTCCATGAAGAGGACTGTATAACCTATAATCCTACAGTGACTTTTACTGAATATCGTGTCTTTTAGATAGCGGAAACTGAAGGGATTCGTGGCTCTGGACTGCAGTCCTGAACCGAAATCCCTATGAATACCTGAAATCAAACATCTGCAACTCACTGTTCGAATTCGCAAATGTGCGGAACCCTTTATAGATACGTAGGAAATTGAGTTAGCTTTCTTATGCGATCGGTTCCACCAAATTACGTCATTTTTGGCTACTTTTAACATAATTTATTTTATCAATGTATACGGCTGATTTCTGCTGTATTTCGTGCTGATACCTGAACTTAATCGCTTGTACATCCTTACATAAAACTTAAAATATGTGGATTCCTATATCAACACGTAGATAATTTAGTTAGATAATTCATGGTTCTCAGTTTTCCTGTTGTTTGATAGTTTAATTATATTTTAGTTTGTCGACGTGCCCAGCAGTTTTCTGTAGTTACAGTTTGTATACCTTGACACTAAACAGAACATATCTCCTAGTACACAGAGGATATCATTGGCCCTCTTGATGCGTTGGTAACCTAACAGATACAACTAGGTTTTATTCAACTGGAGCAACACCTGAATCTAAATACAATCTATAGTAAACTGAGCGTGAAGTTGGACTTCCAATTATGAAACTGGAATTCCAGCAACTAATCGCTGATTTAAAATGATGATAAATTCTTAACCCAAATTCCTATTAACATGAAACTAATTTTAACGCTTAGATAATCAAGTATACTTTGTATTCCTTTTATATTGTTTTGGCCGATTCTATACGTGTGATTTATAGTGAATTTTGCAAGTCTCATGGCGTGGGTTGTCATAATTTAATGAACATCTCTTGAGTGTATTTCTATCTTATTGTGTGTTTGCTTTATACCCAGTGCATAGCGATTGTTTACATTGAAATCTAGCGACTGATTTGCATTGTCGATAGATAAGTGTTAGTGTCTGGGTTGTGACAAGTATAATAGTGAACCGGTGATTGAAAGTGATATTGATAAGTGAAAGCGTGATTGAAAGTGAAAGCAATACGTACTTGTTCATAATCTATCTAATAGCTGAACACATGCTATAACCTGAGGAAATGGAGAAATCAAGGTAGAATCAAACTCGTATTTTGCAAGGTACAATGGCTTAGAGGATGATCATTCGATATTAGTGATATATATATTAGGTCGTAGGCCTAGCGGCACGACTGCAGGGTTATCTCCCGGGCAACAGCGGACCGTAGTCTCGGGTATGCACGAGACCTTTATTAAACATGAGCATTCTTTTCACCGATTTATTTCAATTAACTTAGTGACGGATAGGTAACGACATGCGCATTACATGGATTGCTGACATGATACATATACCATACTGTTCACATTCACTTGATATTCTATATTCTCATGTTACTGTATTTTGCCGTTCACTTCATGCTTAATATCATTGTACACATTATGTGTGTGTGTGTGTGTGTCGCCCTGATGACCTGAGTATTCATGCTCAGAGGACGTAGTGGACCCAGTTTCGGAGCAGGACCTGCCCTTCGAGATCCTAGAGATTTGGACCGCGACCCCAGTGTTATCGTCTTCTGTTTGCACTAAGGATATTGTTATTTCTTTTGGTTAGTTATTTCTTTCATGCGAATAATTGTATCTTGAAACTCTGTTGATTAAATGTAATAAAGTTGAGAGCTGTGATTTTCTTTACTTTCGTGCTGTGTTTACTGATTACCATATAATGCTAGAAGCCGAATGTGATTACGGTGTGATTATTTCCTGACCGTAGGAGTATGTCTAGCCCAGTCCCTCTTCATATTCCGTATTCTGGGAAGCGGAGCGTGACATATAAGTAGTGAAAGTCAGCTAATTAAGTACTTGCGTCGCTGCTTAAGCTATTTCAAGACACTAACACTTCCCTTAAACCCTGCTAACCCGGTTTTCAATAGCCATCTTAATGTTGGCTTTAATAATGCACTCTTACACACACACCCCCAAAATTTCATATGACTCTACCACATTTTCACCATTGAATTAGTAATGTAAAGAGTTCTATTGTCAGTAAACCGATTATTTTGCATCCACAAAATCAATGATGAAAAAGAGATGAAATTATTGTTTCAGCCTCGAATCTATTGCAAAAGAGAACAGAAAGAGTAGAGTAGTATCATCTAGTTTGGAGCCTTTTTTGCAGCCTAAAATTAGTATTTTGAGTCTGAATATTTAAAAACCATCTTCTTATCAATTATTCAGGTCAAAGGAAAGGTATTCCACTTGCTTTGGAAGGTATTTGTTATGTTTTTTTTTTGAATCAACCCACTTCAGGATAGAACTTGCTACCTCTCAAATTGGAAAGAAAATTGATACCGACTAAGTTAAGACCAGTTAGTAGGTGATGATGCTCATAAGTGGGAATTCCTTAGATCACGACACGTAGCGAATGATGTGTCACTCGCGACAGCTCACTAGATTCCTGGGGGCTACCGAGGTAAAATCAGCGTGGAGCGTTACTGACTTTCCTCGGTTCGTCCCCAAGCTTAAACTCCGCCCCTTACCCAAGAGCGGCCCAGCCGCCGAAATGGCGCCCGTCCTCTTGTGATCGTCTCCGAGCTATTGCAAAGATGAGCTTCCTCGGCCTCCCGGCTCCTTTCCGAGCCTCCGCCGGACTAAGCCTCCCCAGCTTTCACGATCAAACGAGAGCGTGGGGATTTAGTGCTTCCACAAAGGCTCCGCGTATCTCATCGAAGCGAGATATCCGCGTCCCCACGTCCCGCGTCCTACACTGGCGCATCTTCCCATTAATAAGCATATCCCGTCATTAATGGAGGGATCATGTCATTCACGCAGGTGTAACGTCAGGGGCGTAACTGAAGGCGAAGATCTCGCACCTGCTCGCTCCATGCGACCACTATAAAACCCCTCTCTCAGACGAGTCAGGTAACGTAATTTGAATCCAATATGCCACTACCCTACTCAAATTCCTTAGCTAACTTGATCGTCGAAGGGTCCTATGGTGGTCACCCATCCCAGGACTTCTTTACAGATAGCTCGGCTTCCATCTTAAACTCAACCCATTGAGATCCACACGCTCAAGGAGACAACCTTCAACACAAATCTCAACCGTTCAACAAGTCTCGCGACAAATCGACGAAGGACATCATCTGAAGGATATCGAGGCCTCCATCAGCTGGCGCCTTCTGTGGGAACATTGAAAAGTTTCTTCCACTCATCAAAGTTGATCTTCCGCCCTCGACCTCATGGCGAGCGAGAACCGTAACGATCCCAGTACAAGCGCCGCCTTCCCCACAACGGAGGCATGGATGGTTCTACTCCCCCTCCAAACATCATCAATGCCTTATCGGCTCGGATCGACAGACTCACATCGATGGTGGATGTGCTCATCCGCATCCAAGCGGCGGGCCCAGCCCCCCAGATCGTAGTTCCCCCTCCTAGGGATCACGAAGTCCGCAAAAGAGAGGATAACATCGCTCACCTTGGAGCCACCGACATGCCATTTTCGGCAACCGCGGCTCCCACGCGGCGACTGATTCTATGAACTGCTGGGCACCGCACGGCTCCACGCCATGGTCTCGAGAAAGAGGCCATCGACCCGATGCCTACCATGCTCCCACATCACCCGATGAGGTGTCGGTCAGCTCGCCTCCTTCCAGGCACAACCGACGCCCTCATCCTCGCCGGGACCACGCAAACAACTCGCGTCAAGGCTACTCAAAAAGGAAATCACCCGAGGATATGAGAAATTTGATAGAGCGGAATCGAAGCTGCACTACCGTGCAGACCAGGAGTGGAAATAGCCACCACTCCGACTGTGCCGAATCCATGGGGTATCACAACCTCCTCGAAGCCCTCGAAAAGATAATTGAGGGCATATGATGGGAGGCGGATTCATCAGATGAAGGATCCAGGTACTCCGCCGACTCACTCACAAATCCCTTCACCGAGGAATTACTGGCCGTACACGTCTCATCCAAAAATAAGCCGCCCAAGGTGGCGCTCTTTGACAAGAAGTACGACCCGAAGGATCATTTGGATGCATTCGCGGCAAGTATGAGCTTTTAGGATAACTCGGATGTAGCTCAATGCCGAGCTTTTCCCACCACCCTCATCCGTGCGGGTCGGGAATTGTTCCGTGGTCTAGCGCCACGCTCTATCTCGAACTTTAATCAGCTGGCCACCCATTTTCTCAGTCACTACGTCGGGAACAGGCGACAGAAGAGAACAGTCGACTACCTGTTCACCATAAAGAGCAGGGACAAGGAATCCTTTAAGGGATATATTACTCGTTTCTACAATGCTCTCCTCGAGGTCCTTGAGCACTGGGATGAAACTGTCATTACCGCACTAAGGTCGGGTCTTAGGCACAAAGAGTGGCTCTGCTCTTTTGCATTAGCGCAACCTAAGACCATGGCCGAGGTAAAAGTTTGGACCGAGCGGGAGATCCAACTCGAGTCGGAGGTGAACACCAACCTGCTCCAGGACAACCAATCCGACCTAAATAAGAGGGGTAGAGAAGAGAAGAAGAGGTTCGACCAACCAAAACCATACTCCTCGAAGTTCCAGCAGTACACTCCTCTTAACATCTTCCAGACCGAGCTGTTGGAGGAAGCGAAAAGCGAGAGATTCTTTAAGCTCCTGCCGGTCACCTAAAGAGCGGCTAAGTGTATCCAGGGATTGTACTGCACCTTCCATAGGTCGCAGGGTCACCCGACCGAAAACTGCAAACAACTTTGTGACTACATCGAGAAGTTGATCTGCACTGGCCACCTGGAAAAGTACCTGCAGGACAAGTGGCAGGCGGACCGGGAGCAAGAGAACCAGCCTCCTCCCGGGGAATTAACGATCTGCCATGGTCGTCATCTCGGACCCTGATCGAGAAACCTTCGGGACCCACCACCTCCTCCCAGTCGAAGGTGTAAGCGATCCACCCCAGAAGAGGTCTAGGAAGGATGAGCCCATCGTCTTCTCCGAAGAAGACCTCCACGGTATATCGTTGCCTTACAACGACCCCCTCGTGATATAAGCCCGGGTCTACCATTATGAGATACAGAGGATATTGGTGGATTCAGGTAGCTCGGCGGATATTCTGTTCTATGACTGTTTTCAGCGTATGGGACTAGGACCATCCGACCTCTAACCGACCTCCCATGTCCTTTTCGGGTTCACCAACCATTCCATCCCGGCGGAAAGAACGGTCACCCTCCTCCTCAACATCGGAGTAGCGGGTCGTACGCAAACCATGCCAGTGAAATTCCTTGACGCCAAGGTCCCCTCGTCTTTCAACATTCTCCTGGGACGACCAACGTTGAATGCCCTACGGGCTCAAATCTTGACCTACCAGTGGGGTATGATGTAATACCCAGTACCTATTATACAGTAAAATATGAATTTAAATAAACTTTATTTATTATAATTTATTTCTTTGTATTTTACATTCATTTTATATTTCCTCACATTGACCAAATTGTGTTATTTTTATTACTTGTTATTAATAAGATTGATTTGTCACAAATTGTTATTATATTGCAATTTAAAAACATACTTATTAATTTCCTAAGTCCAACCTTTTATTATAACCAATTTCTATAATTCTATTTCCTAATTATAATAATTTTACCCATAACCTATTTAAACCCTAAACCAACCCAATCTCATACTCTTTCTTAACCCAAACCCCCATAGCAGGCCTATATCTTTTATTTACCTAATTTCCTTAACCCAAAGACCTTAATTCCATTTCCTTATCCTAACAATTATTCTAGCTCATTCTCTATTTCTTTTATATCTAATTTCCAAGATCCAATGGCCCAAAGCCTAACCCTATAACCCAACACCCTAGCTCAACTGCACAATTCTTTTGAATTCCCCATTTAAATCTCATTTAACACCCAAATCTTATCCCAATTAATTAAATTAAATCCTAATAATTAGATATTAATTTTCATTTACTCTCTCTCTCTCTCATTATACTCTCTTGTTCACTCCCTCTCCCGTTCACTCCCTCTCCCCACTCACCTCTCTCTTATATTCTCTCTCCCTGCAAACACCCCTGACGACGAGACCCACCACAACAAACCTCGACAAACCCGACGCCAAAGAACCCTTGCCTACATGCCCCATCGCCGGTGACCCCCTCGTCATCGTCTCCCACTCCGATCACCTTCCTCCTTCTCCTCTCCTCCTCTCCCAGCTCCCCGGCACACCAAGATCCCTGCACCCGAAACCTCCAGAAACCCTCACCTTGCCTGCACTCCCTCGTCGCTGGCGATCCCTCGCCGTCGCCTTAGCACCCTCTCCTTACGTCCATCTCCATAGACCCAACAACCTCCCTCCAAGCCCAACTCCCTCCAAGCCCAACTCCCTCCTCGCCTCCACTTAACCTACTACCGCCCATTGCCGACTGCTACACCCATGACCTCCTCACACCATCGGGCCCCCTCTCGTTGTTGATGAATGCCCGAGCTCCCCTTAACCGCGACCCTGCCAGCATCTCCTCGTCACCGACCACGTCGTTTTCATCCCTCCGAGCAAGCCGAAGCTCCTCACCCGCCATCATCCCCACTGCCATCAGTTCCGCACCCAACCACCGCTCGCCACCGCTCGAGCCCGCCGCCGCGTCGGAGCCATCCCTGCCGTGCCACCACCGGACCTCCTCTCTTTTCCCGCTCAACGCCGACCACTGCCATCGCCCGCTGGCTCCGAGCGCCTCCTCCACTGCTCCCCGAGACCACCTTGTTTCCCCATCACCTCGTCGGAGCTTCCCCTGATAACCGACGAGCTGAGCACCATCGCCATCACACCACGTACGCAACGCCACCGTGCCCAGTACCGTGTCGCCACCATTCCTGGCTCTGTGTCATTGTCTAGTGCGTCGAGGTGAACCGTACCATTCTTCGCTTCTATATCAGTGACCAAAGGCAAGTGGAAACCCCCTTCCTTTGCAAATCATGCTACTATAGTTTATATAAATTATATCATATTGTTACATAATTAAAGGTATATACGTACGTGTGTTATCGTGCGTAGATATATCAATTCCGTTATAGAGATAAGTTAAATTGAACACATATAATTTGAGTCATCGTGTTTGGTCATATTGGATCGAACCCACCTCGGGTTTATTGATCGTATGAAAATAATTTAAGTTTTTCATGAATTAATCAGGTTAGATCGTCACTTGTGTACACCGGTCAAGTGCTCAATGTGAAAACTAAATCAATTATGGCAAAACTTATGTCTAATGGATTACTTTAGCGATAATGGATAACATGTAAGAATATGATTCGAAAATACGGACCCCAACACCGTGAAATGTCACCCCCACTTAAATCAACCAAACTGAAATTTCCCGTACACCTAACTTGTGAAAATCAGAGAAATTTGGATACATACTGGAATGCGGTGTTGGAGGGCTCGTATCGAAGCCAACTCGATAAACTAGAACTCCATGTAATTTATATTTTTTTTCTATTTTAAAGTGGTGACGAAAACTGTTAGGGAATGCGGCTCTGGACTGCAGTCCAGAGCAGCACTGCTTGTCAACACTTGAAATAAAATACTTTTACAACTCTGTGTGAAAATGGTATTATACATAACACTATACAGTTGTGAAGATTAATCTATTAGCTAACTATTGGAGGTGGTTTCATTCTTTTTTACCATCGTTTGTTATTTTAATCATATTTTAAATCATCAATACATACTGTAGTCCCAAGCAGGGACATAACATATATCCCAATCTTAAATAATGCATAACTCCTAGAACACAGCGGATATTGTCTATACGTATGGTATGTTAGAAACCTAAATATCATCCAACTGTAGTGTCACCTAATTATGATCTCAACAGGGTGAAAACTGTGTTGCGAAATGGACCTTCAGTTCAGGAACTGAATATCCAGCAGAGAACACTTAAAAAGATATGACCGTAATTCGCAAACCCGAAACCCGATTAATTTGATACCAATTTCTTTGAATTTCTAATTAAGTTTACTTTTTACCCCTTTTGTATCATTTTGCTTAATTATGATCGTACGATTTAATGTGATTTTTCTAAGTTCCTAAGACGCGTAATGATTTGTATTGCATATGATTTGTTTAGCGGTATAATTCACATATTTACCCAACTGCGATACCTCTAGTGATAGTGAACGTTCTTATTAATTCTCAGTGTATAATACATTGTCGAACCAGAATGGTATCGGTTTAGTTGTGTCAAGTACGCCAGTAAAAAGTGAATGATTCGTGATAGTGAACAACACAGTGAATAAAACAGTGTTATTGGTGCATCCTTGTACACAACTAGCCCATACTTATAGAAAGTGATACCTGGGGAAAATGGGGAAATCGAAGTGAAAAGGAACTTGTATTTAGCAAGATTAGTAATTTAGAGCATGATATATATTAGGGTTGGACCTAACGGTCCGGCTGACAGGATTATGTCCCGGGCAACAGTGGGTCGTTGTCTCGGGTACGTATGAGACCCTCGTTAAACATGATCATTATTTTCCACAAACTCGATTTCAAAAGTGACTTAGAGACCGATAGGGACACATGTCATACATTGCATTGTTTATTGACATATCGATTACTTGCATTTATTGTCTCCACCGTTATTACTTTATTTTCTTGCCTCATTGTTATTATCCTAATATTGCTATTGTATTGCCCTGACGACCTGAGTATGCATGTTCAGTGATAGAAGTGGATCCGTCTGATCTCAAGAAGACCATGGAGATCCAGACCAGTGAACCAGTTGTACCTTTCCCTTGATATCCCTGGTTAGTTGCCCTTTTGTTTACTTCCATTGCGCTCAGTTTTCTTTATATTTGATAGTTCTAGTGACTGCATTCTCTTTATCCATGTTGTATTTTACCGAGTGCCATATAATGTTAGAAGCCGAAATGTAACTACGGCAGGATTTTTCCTTAATCGTAGGAGCGTGGCTGGCCTAGTCACCCTCGTATTCCGTATTTTGGGAAGCGGGGCATGACACGATCAAATTCTCGTTAGATCAAGGGGGGATAGGCCGGGCCCTCGGGAACCAGCAGGTCACAAAAATCTGCGTTGCCTCGACGTCCCTCGCCAGAGAGCAAGATGCTGATTTAGGAGACGCACCCGATTTCCAGGGGTCTTTGGATACGTACGACGACCAGAAGGAAATCCGTGGTGCCCCAGTGGAAGCATTGACAGAAGTTCCCCTCGTCGAAGGGATTAGTGGCCGGGCCGTTCAGATCGGTTCACTCTTAACAGGAGACCGTCACGAAGACTTGATCCGTTTCCTCCGAGAGAACTCAGACGTGTTCACTTGGACACCAGCAGATATTCCCAGGATCGATCTGAATGTAATCTCCCATAAGCTCGGGGTCGACTCTAAGGCCAGATCCATCCGACAAAAGAAGAAAAGCTTCGCTCCGATCAAATAAAAGCCGATAGAGGACGAGGTTGACCGATTACTCACAGCCGACTTCATTAGAAATCTTGACTACTCGGATTAGCTAGCGAACATGGTAAAGGTTAAAAAGGCGAATGGAAAGTGACGCATGTGCGTCGACTTCACGGTTCTGAATAACGCTTGCCCGAAGGACAACTATCCCCTCTCTCGCATAGACCAACTAGTGGACAGCTCGGCCGACCACGAATTGCTAAGCTTCATGAACGCTTTCTTCGGCTACAATCAGATCCGGATGAACCCGGCAGATAAAGAACTTACGCGTTCATCACGGATCTGGCGGTATACTGCTACAAAGTGATGCACTTCGGTCTTAATAATGCTTAGGCTACATATCAGCGCCTAGTGAACAAACTGTTCAAACCGCAGATCGGGCGGAACAAGGTTGTCTACGTCGACGACATGCTCACACTAAAGATCTTAGCGAGACATTCGACGTCCTGTGAAAGTACAAAATGAAGCTGAACCCAGCCAAGCGCACGTTTAGAGTCACTAGTGGGAAATTCCTCGGGTTCATGATTACCCACCGAGGAATCAAAGCGAACCCAGAAAAGATCAGCGCCATTCTCAATATGGCCACCCCGAGGAGCAATGTTGAGATCATGCGGCTTACAGGGAGAGTGGCCGCTCTGAGTCGCTTTATGTCAAGATACGGAGAGAAGTGCCTCCCGTTCTTCAAAGCCTTGAGGAAGATTCCTAAGTTAGAATGGTCAGAGGAATGTCAAAACGCTTTCGAGAAACTCAAAGCGCACCTAACAACTCCCCCACTGCTCACCCGACCAGTCGAAGGAGACGAGCTATTTTTGTACCTTGCGGTCTCCGACCAAGCTGTAGGCTGGGTGCTCATCAGAGAAGTCGAAGGTGAACAGAAGCCGGTTTACAACATAAGCCATGTCTTCAAAGACGCAGAAATAAGGTACCCAGCCATAGAAAAGATGATCTTGGCATTTGTTGTCGCCTCAAGGAAACTACGACACTACTTCCAAGCACACACCATCCTCGTCCTCACCGAACGACCTATAGGGACTATTCTCGCCTCCCCCGAATCATCAGGCCGTCTGGAGAAATGGAGGTGGGAATTATTCCAAGTCGACATCAAATACCACCCTAAGCAAGCCATCAAAACGCAGGTCCGAGCAGACTTCGTGATCGAATGCACTATTCCCACTAAAGAAGGAGCTTCAGTAGGGACCCCAGACCCCGACCCTCGATCGAGGAAGTACCTGACCCCGTCCCCGATTGGGTTCTCTACGTGGATGGATCCTCTACCGAGGAAGGGAGCGGGGCTGGCCTAATCATCCAAGGCCCGGACGAAGCAAAGATGGACTACTCTTTGAAGCTTGGGTTCAGAGCGTCAAACAATGCCGTGGAATATGAGGCCTTGTTAGAAGGATTGCATATTGCCTCCGGGGTAGGGCTGATGACGATCCGGATTCGCAGCGACTCTGCCCTGGTCGTCGGGCAAGTGATCGAGAAATTTGAGGCCCGAGAACCGCTCATGGTAAAGTACCTGACCGAGGTAAAAAGACTTTGCAAAAATTTCGACGAAGTCCAGATGGAGCAGATTCCCCGGAACCTGAACACCCAAGCTGACACTTTGAGCAAGCTCGCCTCTTCCTATACGTCCAACTATAAGAGGAATATCCTTTTCGAGGTCTTGCCACAGCCCGGCGTGGAATACGTAGAGGTGACGCTCCAAGTATACACGACTTGGGAGGAAGGCTAAGATTGGAAGAAGCCCCTCGTAGAGTTCATAAAAGATGGTACACCTTTGGAAGACCGAGGAGAGGCACGCCGCCTTTGGCCAAAAGCTCGTCATTTTATCTGGAGTAATGGAAACCTTTACAAGAAGTCGTACACACAGCCCCTGCTCCGATGCGTCGACCCCCACGAAGCTGGCTATGTTCTACGAGAGATACATAAAGGAGTCATGGGGCATATCAAGGGGCCCGCACCTTGGTCCAGAAGACGCTGCTCCAAGGGTATTATTGGCCGAGGATACACCAGGATGCCGAGAAGCTTGTCAGAAGATGCAAAAGCTACCAACTCTACGACAGCGTATATCGTCTTCCCCCTACCGAGCTAATGACTCTTAGTTCCCATTGGCCGTTTGCACAATGGGGGATGGACATGGTGGGCCAACTCACCGCCGGCAAGGGAGGACACATGTACATTCTCGTCGCGGTAGACTGCTTCACGAAGTGGGTAGAGGCCGTCCCCATCAGAAAACTAGACACCGCCTCTACAATAAAGTTCCTGCAAAACAACATCATCTCTCGATTTGGGATCCTGATTGTCACGATCTAACTATGTCGTGTTTAAAAAGAATTCTGAAATTACCGCAATCAAAACGGTGTCGCTTGTAGCGATCCGCGATGAATACGGGTCGTCCGCAGGGAGATGGTAAGTTTTTTATATCTTGTTTTAACGAGTTAATACCGTGTTTTGATTTGTTGGTTAACTAATTGTCGTAACAAAGATATGAATAAAAAGGACTTGTTAACGGTAGTAATAAGTTAGATTATATGAAGGTGATGTTTGCCAATTCCTTATAGCCCCGACTTGGTATTGATACTAAAGCAATAGGTAACAACGCGGATTAGGGAACTTGAAATACGGTATTTGCGGTATTTCGCTAAATCCGTTTTCCTTGTCCCTTGTCCTTCCGTTATTATCTCTTGACTTTAGCCTTCGGCAAACCACGGGCAATCCGGTCATGATTAGGAATCATCATTATCGGGGTAGGATAGGATGCCTAGTGAGCGGAGTTGCGGGTGATTTGCACGAAGTTTCAATAGGCAAGTTTTAGGTTTTAAAGTTTGGACAAAGAAAATCTTCGAATACGATCTAACATATTACACCCTTAACAAGTGAAAAGATTACTCACACATATTTACAAATTAACAAGAAAGAAAAAAGAAGATACATAAAAACATGCAATGAAATAAAGAGGAAAAGAGAACCGATGAGTTCAAGCGTTTTATCTCCCAGTGTTCAATCCCCGGCAACGTGTGAGATCCAAATACCAAGCTTTAAGGTTCCAAGCTCACTTAAGAGGTTGCAAGATCAAAGCAAAGCATGAATTTCACAATTGAAATCATGTAAAGTGGAACAAGACATGTAATAAAAATACGAACTTTTATTGAAGAACAAACTTGTTACAAGAGATCTTGAAGTCAAGAACCTAAGCCTTAAGCTTGCAAGTTCTAAATGAGAAGTTGCAAGGTCAAGACAAAGGGGCAAGAGCTCAAGAATGAAAAGAAAAATTACAAGAATTCTAAGATAGAACTAAAGAAAAAGCTACCCTTTCCTCTTGCCTCTGGTCTCTATTTATAGGCTCAGAAAGAAATATTCATATCTGTCCCATTATGGCTCATGCTGATTTGTTTGATTGCCTTTGATTTGAACACATGCTTTTTAGTCTTGAATGCATATAATATCATATGCATATAAAATCATATCCTTGATTGCATATAAAATCGTATCCTTGATGATTGCATATAAAATCATATCCTTGATTGCATATAGAATCATATCCTTGATGATTGCATATAGAATCATATCCTTGATTGCATATAGAATCATATCCTTGATTGCATATAAAATCATATCCACATGTGCTTAAAAGTCTTGTGTACACACTTGTTGTGTTGGACCATTTAGAAAAAAAATGTGTACACAACTTGTTGCGTAAAGGAACTCCTGAAGTATCGGTCGGTTAGCGTTTCTGGTCGCAGTGTCTTCCCTCGAGTGATATATCCGTGCTGTTGGATGCATTTCCAGTATTTTGTCATGGATACCTGTAATCTATAATGCTGAGCAGACACTGGTCAATAATACCGATAAATACAACAATTAGATAATGAATGAGCGGTATTAGAATGCAATTTTCTGATATGAACAGATCCCGAGGTGTATCGTTACCGACCACGGGACCAACTTCGAAAACGATAAAGCTAAGGAATTTTGCAGCGTCTACCACATACTTATGAAGTTTGCCGCGGTCTCACACCCGCAATGCAATGGACATGCCGATGTAGTGAAACGAGGAGTTATCCACGGTCTTAGAGCCTGTTTAGAAGGAAGACAGAACGGCTGGGTCGAAGAACTGCCGCGGGTACTATGGGCATTACGAACATCAAAGAAGACACCCACAGGAGAAACCCCTTTCAGCCTCTTCTACGGTACCGAAGCAATGGTCCCTGCAGAGATCGGATTACCCAGTTACAGGGTCTAGCATTTCGACGATGAAGCTAACACCTCGACGCTCCGTACCAACTTGGACATCTTACTAGAGAAGCGGGACCGAGCATAAATCATAGCAGCCGCCTATCAACAACAAACTGCTCACTACTACAACGCCCGAGTTAAGCATCGCGCCTTCAAGGCAGTAGATCTAGTCCTACGAAGGAACGGGTTCGTAGATCAAATAAGGCTGCACAAATTCTCCCCAAAATGGGACGGTCCATTCCTCATAGCAGAAGTATTGCCCGGTGGAGCATATCGCCTACAAGACACTGGGGGAAGTAAATTTCTTCGGCCTTACAACGCCGAAAAACTCAAATTGTATAAATGAATATGTTTTCTTCTTTTTGAAGCGATGTAATTTTTCATTAAAGTCTTCCGAGTTATATGAGACTTCTTCCACAAATTTTGTTTTCTTTCTCGATTCCGAGACCCCTAGGTTCGTCTTGAAAAAGCATGTAAACATGGCAAAAGGAATAGAAGGAAACAATATCCCTCAAAAGAAAAACTTTTATTCATTAAAGAGGTATTATGGACTCCTCAGCCTTACAAAAAAATTATTATAACAAAGGGGGCCGGGATTGAGGAAACACTGTTGGTGGTACCAAGAGAAAATCTCCTGCAGTTGAGCCCGAGCTTCTTCTGACGGTGCCCACTGACCCTAGCTACCATGCAAGCACCATCCGCTGGACAAGAATCAGCAATCAGCCTCTTCTGGAAACATTCCAGAAGAAGGTCCATTGATCGGTCCCGCCTGCACTTCGAGATCAGGCCAAGGTGGTAGAGCGAGTGCAACTTTTCGATCGCCTCGTCCCTCAGTTGCCGAGAAAGTACATTGTGCAGACCCGAGGACATCCTCCAGACCGCGTAAATGAGCAGTTGGAGGAGAGGGGATCGCCGGGGAAGAAGGCTTCCAAAGTGTCCCTCCACGCGATCTATCACCGCCTCGTACGTATGCTCGGAGCGGTCAAGGCTATAAAGATACACATCATCATGAAAAATGATCTCCTTGATGAGCACACACGAACGCCCGACCATCTTCAGAAACACAAGGCTAGAAACCAACATACTTTCTCTATTTATAGCCTCAACAAAAATCTCCAAAGGCCGAAATTCACACACACGGCGACCCGAATCGGGGGATATTTTCAATTTCCCGATATGGAGCCGCCATATGTCGGCCATGCCGGTCTTCATGAGCTCCTATACAGTCCACGGAAGGTTGAACGATGCCCTCACTCCCGCCTATGCGGACCACGGAAGTTTGAACGACGCCCCACGAAGGGTATTCCAGAAAGCCCTCCCAATGAGGCCATCGAGCAGCTTGCCTGCCTAGTCCATCCCTAGTGGGTAGCTTCCTACCCATCAACGCTAAGGATCGAAAGCCCTCGCCAAGAGGCCACCGAGCAGCTTCCCTATCCAGTCCATCCCTAGCGGGTAGCTTCCTACCCTTCAACGCTAAGGATCTAAAGCCCTCTTAACGAAGCCACCGAGCAACTTTCCTGCCCGGTCCATCCCTAACCGGTAGATTCCTATCCTTCTGTGCTAAGGATCTAAAACTCTCCTAACGAGGCCACCGAGCAGCTTCCCTGTCTGGTCCATCCATAGCGGGTAGCTTTCTACCCATCAACACTAAGGATCTAAAGCCATCCTAATGAGGACACCGAGCAGCTTCCCTGCCCGGTCCATCCCTAGAAGGTAGATTCCTACACATCTATGCTAAGGATCTAAAGCTCTCCTAATGAGGCCACCGGGCAACTTCCCTACCTGGTCCATCCCTAGCGGGTAGCTTCCTACCCATCAACGGTAAGGATCGAAAGCCCTCGCTAAGAGGCCACCGAGCAGCTTCCCTGCCCAGTCCATCCCTAGTGGGTATCTTCCTACCCATCAATGCTAAGAATCAAAAGCCCTCGCTAAGAGGCCACCGAGCAGCTTCCCTGCCCAGTCCATCCTTAGCGGTTAGCTTCCTACCCATCAACGCTAAGAATCGAAAGCCCTCACCAAGAGGCCACCGAGCAGTTTCCTTGCCCAGTCCATACTTAGCGGGTAGCTTCCTACCCATCAATACTAAGGATCTAGAGCCCTCCCAATGAGGCCACCGAGCAGGTTCCCAGCCCAGTCCATCCCCAGTAGGTAGCTTCCGACCCATCAACTCTAAGGATCGAAAGCCCTCCCCAAGAGGTCCCCGAGCAGCTTTCCTGCCAGGTCCATCCCTAGCGGATAGCTTCCTACCCATCAACACTAAAGATCGAAAGCCCTCGCCAAGAGGCCACCGAGCATCTTCCCTACCCGGTCCATCCCTAGCGGGTATCTTCCTACCCATCAACGCTAAGGATCGAAATCCCTCTCCAAGAGGTCACCTAACAGCTTCCCTTCCCGGTCCATCCCTAGCGGGTAGCTTCCTATCCATTAATGCTAAGGATCGAAAGCCCTCACCAAGAGGCCACCGAGCAGCTTCCCTGCCCGGTCCATCCCTAGCGGGTAGCTTCCTACCCATCAATGCTAAAGATCTAAAGCCCTCCGAAAGAGGTCACCGAGCAGCTTCCCTGCCCGGTCCATACCTAGCGGGTAGTTTCCTACCAATCAAAGCTAAGGATCGAAAGCCCTCCCCAAGAGGCCACTGAGTAGCTTCCTTGCCCCGTCCACTCCTAGTGGGTAGCTTCCTACCCATCAACGCTAAGAATCGAAAGCCCTCGCTAAGAGGCCACCGAGCAGCTTCCCTGCCCGGTCCATTCCTAGCGGGTAGCTTCCTACCCTTCAATGCTCAGGAACTAAAGCCCTCCTAAAGAGGCCACCATGCAGATTCCTGCTCGGCAAGTCTCCGAGTGGTAGAGCCCTACCCTATGAAGACACGGGTCTAGCAACCGCATCAAGGAGGAATCAGTCAATGCCGACCTATTCTGACTTGGCTGTTTTTCAACTCATGCTAAGAGACGTGGTCGTATAACCGACTCTGAGGAATGGACTGATACCGATCTTCCTACACATGGATATCTTTCGATTCATCCTAAATGAACGATTGCCACCTCGACTCTGGGGAGCGGGAAGTTACCGACCTTCCTACACCTGGCAATTAATCGACTTACACTCGATGCGTGATTGTCATCTAAAAAGCCGGGTATTGACCTACGGCCTAACACTCGATTCGAGGAAAAGACTGACGAGCTGAAGTACTCATGCAGAAAGCACATAATCATGAAGAGGAAAATAAGATCAGCTTTATTTATATTCCAGAAATCTGTACAAGGTATCATGGGCTCCTCAGCCTTACAAAAAGTGCTCGGAGAGTTACAAAATTTGAAAAAAAAAACAAAAAGGGCAAAAGGTAAAAAAGCTCAGGCTGCGGGCTCTGCCGGGAACTCGCCTTGCTCGACACCGCTTTCAGGGGATGGGGCTTCTGCCTCCGTAACCGCCTCTCCCCCGACGGCCACTTGTGGCTGATCGTACCATCCTGGATACGGTCGTCCAGTTCTAACAATTTGCCCAGCCGCTTCATTTGCCTGGTGAACTCTTATTTGTTGAGTAATATAGTCATCCAATGCAGCTTTGGAGATTGTCTCTTCTTTGGCTGTCGACAGAGCCGGCAGAGGGTTTGATGTTTCTCCTCTGTCATCTTCAATTATTACCGGAGGATCTTCGGCTGGGGGATCCGGCTGGATCATCATGCCCACCATATCCTGGAATAGAAGGGCAATTTGCTTTATATTGGCTGCTTGTTCCGCGGCCTCTTTGTCCTTCTTTTCAAGCATTCTCCGAAGGAATTCAGCGTCGGTTTCTTGCTCGTGGAATTGTTCCGAGGATGCCTCTGGGCTTGCCTTCGGTCCTGTGAGCGCAGCCATCATTTCCTGAAGATTTTGTTGTTGTTGCTCCTGAGCCCTGGTCACTGATCACGTAAGCGGTCGATGACCTGTGGAAATACAGCTATCCTCTTTTTCGGATGCCATATAGACGGTATGCACCACCATACCCCCAGACTTAGGGCGTTTAGGCTCAATGCCTTTGACATTTGTCGAAGGCATGGGGATTTTCTCCGGCCTTCTCCTCTTATGAGCGGTCGAAGTTGAGGGGGCCGCTGCAGTGGGCACCCAAGTAGCCGTCGTCTTTTGTGGCTTAACAGGACGTTTTCTTCTTGTCGGACCTTCAGCTTCTTCTGCCGGCGGGGATAGTCTTGATCAACCACCGACTCTCGGACTTGTCGCCAGATTTTGTAAACTTTAGAAGACAGTCGTTGAGGGGACTGTTCCTGCTTCATTTCTATGACGGTCTCCACCGGCGGCGGAGATCTTTTTAGTACGTATACGCGTATTCGTACAAAAATACGAATAGCCAAGAGAAAAAGAATAGTGAACAATAATACTAGAATACATATATATATAAATATATATATAAATTATTAAATCAAAACCAGATTTAATAATCTGGCTTAACCCTAAGCCGCTAGTATTATCAACCGTCTAACTAGAGTCTGTACAGCCTGTACACATATTTAATCATACATCTGTATGTACCAACATACGTCATCTACACCATATCACCTGAACCGTGAAAACTCTCTGTGGGGCACTCTAAAGACTCGTCAATACGCTGGAAGTGGGTTTAACCATAAGCACGTCAGCGGCACTAGCTGTACGTAACAGCTACCGAGATATTGAGCGAAAGGAAAGCCGATGAGCAAACTCATCCAAACCCCTACTGAGCATGTCCGTGATAATCTCCATACAGTCCAGTCTGTTCGTCTAAGAGTATCGCATATCGTTTCTAGGGGTGGAAAAAGTCAGACCTTTAATAACACGATAATTCGTGTCGGTATGAAGCTCATCACCGCCTGAGAAACTACTGATCCTATATCAGTAATTCTCGACTATCTTGACCAAGGATTTCTAGTGATGGCCACCCGTGCACAACGTGACATCAACCCCCAATACCGGGAGAGACGAATCCCCGACGATCCGCTCACTGCCTCCACGTGGCTCGGGACTGTACCCAACTAAAACCTGTTTACACGACTCCTTTGAGCCGTGGTAGGGTAGTAATCAAAGAACAGTAGGAACTCACACGAGACAAATGGAAATCTCAGGTCGACAGACTAACCTGTACTCATGTCACCAGGGAACTGCTATCTGACAATAGGTATAATACTAACTAGGATGTTCCCGACGAGTCCGTTCAGTGTACTCATAACCCAATGAGCACATGTATACTATTTTAGGTGACTAACTGACACCAATGGCTTGTGAGACCGGCCACCGCCCCTCATCAGGGTCTCGATAAGTATACACTAGTCTACTCCGGAGTATCGATTACCCCTACAACTAGGGACATTTAAGGATGTGCTTATAGACCACCCAGATCCCATGTATATGATCTCCATCATAATGCTCGTAGTTAAGAAAGAATCCTATTGGCTCTATCAATATATAATATTGATCTGTAATGCTACCTAATGCATGTACATGATGATAAAGACAAACCAGATAGCATACTATCATCTCGAGTAAGACTGTTCTCCCTGTATAGGTCCTCCCTCAATCATCACAATCGCGAGCTTGCAATTCAATAATTGACTTGAGGGCACTACAGCCAACAATCTCACGCTTGCACTTAAGGCCAATTATTACGATGTCGCATACTCACAGCCCGTGCGATACCAAACACCCAACTTCTCTACTAATCAGTCTCGTAAATCCCGTTAGCGAAACTATTACGTTCGAGAAATAGCCTCAGTGAGTGGATCCACTCCAGTGTTTCTTTCTTTATCTCTCTATATCTCAACTTTGCGGAGAAATACTATCTCCCGAAATGAGCGATACATGTCTTAGAATTTGTCTGGATGTCTGATGGGACCCAGTTCACTAATGAACTCCAAATCCAACAAACTTCTTAGACTGTATCTTCTACTGAATTTAATCAGTATCCTGCGCCATGCCTTCCTCAGTATCCTCTTGGACCACCTGTCCAACATACTTCCCCTCAAAAAGAGGAAAAACTATAACTCTGACAATCACTCTATCATCTAGGTCATTTTGGAAGCCTAAAATGATAACAGCTTCCTGAAGGAGGCTGTTGTTACCATATATTAAGAACATTCACTAATGTTCAAAATTGCTTCCCAACATTTCGCCCGAATTGGATTAATATATATATATTTATTGTATCCAGTACAAAAGCATTATCTGGTATAGTACTTGACATTTCATGATTGACTCAATTGCCTAAGTAAGTGATATGCCAATCATGCAAATCGCTCTCCTCATCAGTCTAGAAGACAACTTTTTAGAGAGGGTGACTCCATCACCTGCAGGTACACCAACACGCCAGAAGTCGTCCATTCTAAAACACTTTAGAATAGTGTCAAAATACCTGAATTGGGACACTTCCCAAATCTAGATCTAAAAATATAGATCTAGTAACCAGAATCCCTGATATTTTATCCAAATCTTATGTGGAGAAATATATTGTGACAGCCACAGTCTAACCGATCGTAATATAGGAAGAACACTTCCTATTAAGAGAATTCCATCCAAATACCGGGATATCACTCCCTACTACCTTCTTACTAGATCCATCTGTTATTCTGACGAAGTCAAACCCTATGACCGTCACATCAAAAATAGACGAACTATCTCCGCTATACTTGCTTTAGTCTATAAATAGACATAAGCTACTTGTCCACTATACTTCCGCTGCTCCCACTGACTACAATAACCCTCTGGCAAAGTCATATACACGTGCACTTCTAAAACTAATTTAGAACGACGTTATACTCATCCTGCTGCCGGATCTCATAGTCTAGAACAACAACATTGGCAAGTTTGGATAAACAAGAACCTCCCTGTCATCGTCTCTGAGGAGACCGAAGTACTTCTCGGGTGCCTGAGGTTACCCACCAAATCTACGGAGTGGCTATGTAACATTTTGAAAATTTTAGATAATAAATTAAATTAATTAATTAAATAATAAAATGTTAATTTAAAAGGTTAGTGAAACAAAATAGGACACTTGCATAAGTAGTGTAAAATTAATTAAATTGAAATTTTAAGTTTGTAACATTAATGAATTTCAAGGGTTTTAGTGAAAAGTTTAGCTTCATGTGTAATATGATATAGTATGAGGGGTTAGGTCAAAAGGTTAGTTTCTTTATGCAAATTAGAATTGTTTAAGGGTTGTTATGCAAAAAGGGGTAGGAATTGGTTAAGGTTAATTTAAACCCTTGGTGTATCATAATACCATGAGACACCTCCTTCTTGCACATTCACCTCATGCACACACCTCACCCTTTGCATGAAAACCCCACCTTTTTCCTTACTACACCACCTACTTGCATGAAAATACCACATCCTTGCTTATGACACCTCCTCCTACCAACCTCACTCACTCTCCTTATTTTGTTCAGTTCACTAATCAATTGAAATAGGAAATAAACTGAAAAGGAAAGAAGAAAAACTTTAGAAAAAAACAACAAGAGGTAAAGAAAGGAGAAAAGTGAAGAGAAAAGATAAGTGCTAACGATTTTCCTCACCCTCAAGTTAGGAACTAGGAGCTTGTGCATCTTGGAGGAAGATCTTCCAGCAATCCTCTGTAGGTATAATCCTTAAACACTATAGAAGTTTAGTTCTGAAATGCTTAAGTATAGAAATCGGATATCGAATATATCGTATTT
The DNA here is from genome assembly GCA_030015575.1 of Agapanthus africanus. Taxonomy (NCBI): domain Eukaryota; kingdom Viridiplantae; phylum Streptophyta; class Magnoliopsida; order Asparagales; family Amaryllidaceae; genus Agapanthus; species Agapanthus africanus. The sequence goes on from JASDDO010000031.1 coordinate 551,217,391, forward strand.
TAGAGGGAGAAATGGCTATGTGTTAATCTGCTATAGTTTAGATGAAAATTTACCTACCTAAACAGTACCATAATATTATATATTGGACCTAGAATTAACCCTAGGAGGACGAGCCTACTTGCTCGAATATCGGCCGGTGACACGTAGGGAAAAACCGATCTCGCCGGATTTCTTGGGGAGTTGGGTTCTGTGGTTTTTAGGGTAGGTCTATGGGTATGGGTAAATGTGTTTGGTATTGTTTATTTAAGTTAAATTTTCAGTATGGGAAATCTGGAAGCTAATATCTGAAAAGAGATCAAAATTCTAAAATACAACACGGGTAATTCGTAACGCGTTTCTGTTTTCTGCTACGAGCAGTGATTGATTAAAATCCAGTTAAAATAAGTGTTAGATAGTTGCAATAATCGTACGTAGTATAGTTAGTACGTACAACTTGTATTTTCATGTTTTCGTCGTATCGGAATGTAGCCGTTTCTTATACAAGTTAAATTCAATATTAGATTCGAGTACGGGAACTTCGGAGGCCGCAAGGAAAGGAAATGGATTATTGATCTGAGTAGATTCGACGTATTCCGGTGAGTAGACTAAACATCTACCGGGGGATTTTGTATGGATGGCGTGATACGCCCGTAGTTTAAGTATATATAACAAGTATGTCTTTGTATATAAAGTGATCATATGCATTCATATATCTATACATCTTCATGTTAATAATTGTTAGGACACTGCACAATTATAGACGAGTTATGCCGCACATGCACATATCTACATGTTACACCACACCTCATCGGTATTAACATGTCACCTACACACTTAGTATTTGTTAAGTTAAATACGATTCTTATTATACCTTTAGCATCAAAAATGGTAATTACTTTGCATAAATGATATCATGTTTCATATTCAAGTGTTAGTATTTCGATATAAGATGCATTGGATTATTGAGGATTTATGGATTTGAGTTTTTATATACTATTGAGTAGATTCAGTGATTTTCATGTTGATGTGAGATGTCCACCATGAGATGTTGTTTATATGATTTGGTTTTATTCCGGACTGAGTGGGGGAGCTATACGGTCGTGGATTTTCATGTTATCCAGACTGAGTTGGGGATCTATACAGTCAGATTCATGGTGGACTCGGTCGAGACCGAGGGGTAGGAAAGTCGCATTTGAGGCGGGGAGCCTAGCGAGGATACTCGATACCGGAGACAGTTATGAACACGGCGGATATCTAGATGATACCGACATGTTATTGGATGACAGGATCGTTCGAGGAACGATGCCTGATGGAAACAGAAGATTTGTGTCGATGTTGGACACGGAAAAGAATAAACCTTATTGGAATTAATTGATGAGATTGCCTTCTTGATTTTATGCTTAGTAGTTCATATTCATATTTCCACATGTCATCATGCATTATATTCATTCTTGTTAATATTAGCTCTAGTTCGTCATACTTACATTATCAGCCGATATATATTAGTCTTATTCACAGAGTTGGCAACTCACCCCCGCTGTGCCTTATTTCCTTGCAGGAGTCGTGTGGATGCGTAGCAGCAGTGCAGATCCGCCCGTCAGCTTTTACCGCTCTTTTTGCTAGGTGGGTTACGTATGTAGTAACCTCCTATTTTGGGTATGTATATTTTGGATCTAGTATCACTCCATCAGACCATGTATATTTGACTTAGAACGCGATGTGGTTATATGTATATTATGTTGACTTATGAAATCATTTAGTTGTGTTAAGTTATAGTTCTTTTACTTATACGTGAGGTTCTTCATTTCGAGTGTCGTATTATTATTGTGTATTGATTCCCGCTGTTGGCTTTGTTTTGCTCCCAACTAGGAATGTAACCTATTCTTACGCCCTATAACTGTTTTATTAATAATTAAAAAGGGAGTACTGTCGAAGTTTTAAACCCAGTTGTGTAAACTTTTATTATTTAAAAACCTTTCGGCATGCTACTTCATTCCTTTACTTAAAAACTAAAATTTGTCTAAATTCCGCAGAAAAAGGTTTTGATCTTGGTTTTTGGCTTACTCAGATTGTGTCGATATCTTTAGATATCATATAATCTAAGTGCCGGTCATATCCAAAGTTTGGGTTGTGACAAAGTTGGTATCAGAGCTTAGGATTAATCTTACGGAACCGAGTAGAGATTTGGAGTAAGTAGACTTATGTTTCGTTACGTAGGATGACCTTTGGTTGATAGAGTATGTGATTTAGGATGAGTAAAGTATCGTACATATGTTCTGCGGCATATTTACGCTATGATACTCAGCCTAAGTAACCTTAGGATATATCTTGTTTAATCCTTCCTTTGACTTCTTATTATTGCTGCTCCTAATCGTACACCTTATCAACTCTCATTTTCTGTTCCAACGGCTATGGCTACGCGAGCTAGGCGTGCCGCAGCCAGAGACGCAGTTAGGGTGAATCCTCCTGTGACTGCGACTGACGCACCGGACATTCCGGCGGTGGATGAGCATGTTGATCCTCCTCCTCCAGACAGACTGACTAGGATAGAGGAGGGCATGTTGGGCCTAAAGAAAATGGCAGGACAGTTGGCAGAGGCCACCCGTGTTCAGAGGCATGAATCGATACCGACGATCGTAGAACCCAATGAACAGCCTATGCAGACTGTCGCGCTGAAAGGACCGGGAGTGATGGAGGTATCTCTTCCAGAGTTCATGAGGTTGAGACTTCCGGTGTTTACCGGGACCGATACAGCAGAGGATCCTCATTCCTTTCTTGATAGGATGGCCAGGATTGGCAGGTCGTTGCGATGTTCTGATGCGAGGTCAGTAGAGCTGACCAGCTTCCGATTAGAGGGACTTGCACAAACTTGGTGTGAGTCGATGGAGAGAGGGCAAGCTGCGGGTCTTCCTCCGATGTCATGGATGGAGTTTTCAGAGGTCTTTCTTGCCAGATTTCTTCCGCAGAGCGTGAGGGACGCTAGAGCCAGCAGTTTTGAAGCATTGCGAAAGACTGCTAGTGTGCCGGTTGCAAAGTATGATTTACAGTTCACCCAGTTGTCATGCTATGCTCCGTACTTAGTTCCTACAGAGGAGCACTGGGTGAAGAGATTTGTAAGGAGCCTGGATACCCAGCTGTTTCTTGCTATCGGCTCCCAGCATTTTGATACTTATGCGCAGGCAATGGACGCAGCTAAGCGAGTGGAAGAACGTATGAGCGAGGCGGTGATTGTTCCGGAGCCAAAGAGGACCAGACCTATGGGGTCAGTTACCAGGATGTTCGGCAGAGGTAGAGGCAGGCACATTCCAGGCCACAGTTTTAGGCGAGGTTGGACCCAGGGCCAGATGTTCAGTTCATACCCCGATGATCAGAGGCCCCCTCTACATGAATTTTAGGGTTACTAGGCACTCTCACAAGGGTCTATAAGGCATCAAGCATACCCGATTTAAAAATTAGACGTGCCGAACAACCCTAACCAAGATCTTTAAACTAGAGATTAGGCGAAACAAAGCATGTTAAACACTTTAACATCTAAGAGTTTGGGATTACAACCTTTGTAGTCCGGTCCTTCACTTCATAAGCTCCGTGTTGAGGTCCCTTCGCTGCGATCATCATGTACCCGGACTCTAGAGAGGCTCCATGAAGAGAATAATGCAAACTTGCTTCCGATCTTCGAAAACAAAGATGATCTACCTTGAAGTTTCTTTAACACAAGCTCTCACTCACAAATGAAGTGAACACCCTAATCTAAATGGTTAGGATAGATTAGGATGATGAAGTAGGATTTTAGCTCTCATTTGTTTTCTATTTCTCACTCAAAATCATCACTAATGAAAAAGCTAGTAAGCTTTTCCATCCAAAAAAGAAAGAAGAAGCAATCCTTTTGTGATGAACAATGAATACATGTGAGGTTAGAAATGCAACCATGGGTTAAGTATGATAAATTGACCCATGTAGAGAATGAACCATGGTCAAGGGTTGGGTTGGGTTAACAAATATCATAAAAAAATATCTTTACGAAATATCTTTGCAAATACAAAACAAAAGCTTCTAGAAGCTTCTAGAAAAATTAACCCAAATCAAACCTTAATCATATTTAATCTCCACTAATCATGTTGCATTAATAACCATAATATGTTACAATATTATATATCACATATATAATATTTATTATAACAAAATAAAATAATACAATTAACATATATCGCATATATATCAATGCATTACCCGAGTGAGAAAAAGAATCTTTTAGTGAGCTTATATCAGTTAATGTAATTTAATATATCAAATATATAATTATACATTAAATTATCGAATCAACACTTGATCCGATAATCCGGCTATTTCACAAATAACCGACTAATACAATCTGTATCAGTTCATCGAATCAACACTTGATCCGATGACCCGGCTATATCTCATATACCCGGCCGATATCTCATATCGCGAGAATCTAATACGGTATCACATACACGTATTGTTCTTGCTCCTGCACATATCATATATGTGCTCCTACTCCGTTTTTTCTGAGCCAAGAAACCTCTGTGTAGGACTCTAAAGAATCGTCAATACGCCGGCAGTAGGTGATGATCATATCAAACACCCACAAGCTGCAAGCGGTCAGCTAAACGTAACAGCCACCCAGGTATTGAGCGATCAGAAGATCAACAAGCAAGCCTGTACATTCTCCTGTGAATCCAATCAGTAACACTCCCGTACAGTCCGGTCTCTTCGTCTGATATGTCGCATATCTCGCCTAGGGGTGGTAAACGTCAGACCCCAGTAGCTTGATAAGTCGTGTCGATATGAGGTCTATAACAGTTCGAGAAACTACTGATAAAACTTACCAGTAAATCTCAGCAACCCTGGCCAGGGAATTCCAGTTATAGCCAATCGAACACAACGCAACAACAACTCCCTATATCGGGAGAGACGAATCCCCTCCTATCACTCATTGCCTCCATGTGATTCGGGACTGTACCCAAAAGCCACCTTTTTGCACGCCCTCTTGGATGTGGTATGATGGAAATCAAAGCACAGTGGGAATCACACAAGACTCTATGACGATCTCGGGTCTACAGAATAACCTGTACCAGTGTCACCAGAGAACTGCCATCTGACGTAAGGTATAATACCATCTGGAAGTTCTCGGCGAGTCCATCCAGTGTACCCAGTCTCCACTGAGCACCCATACACCATCCTTGATGTCAAACACCGATGGATATGAGATCATCCATCGCCCATCATATGGGTCAAGATGCGTATACGCTAGTCTACTCTGGTGTATCGATGCCCTGTCTCAATACACCCTCGACTAGGAACATTTGAAGGATATACTTGGCGACTACACTGTCCCCACTAATATGATCTGCATCATAGTCCTGGTAGTCAAGTACTCATCCTAAGGGCTTTATCAACATGTAACATAGAGACAATCAGAGTACATGTTAAGATAAAGAGCAACCAGATAGTGTACTATCATGTCGAGCAAGAAAGTCCTCCCTATATATGTCCAAGCATCCACTACAATATACATCGTATGTACAGTAATGGCCTCTACGACATATATATAACTAACAATCTCCCACTTGCACTAGGGCCATCTGTTATGGTATCGCATACCCAACAATTAGCTGCAGTTGAAGTATCTCATACTCAACCATCCCATAAAAATCTCTACTGGGAAAAAGGCTTTTGTGAGTGGATCCGCGCTGTTGTCATCTGTGTCTACTCTCCTAACCTCGATCTTCCTGGAGATCAACCATCTCCATGATCAGGTGATACTGCCTAAGAATTATATCTGGATTTCTGATGGGACGGGTGGTTCCTTGGCAAAAGCCACAACTCCATTGTCACACAATGGTAGGAACGAAGTTCATCTCTTGAACTTATATATATCCAGACTGCCTCTTTGGTAGCATCCTTGGTAACGATGTATCTTGCCTTTAATCATCTAGTAAGTCACGGTATCTAGCTTGGAACTCTTCCAACATACCGTCCCTCCACTGAGGGTAAAGACAATGCCTGCGACTGACATTCAGTCGTCCTTATCACCCTGGAACCTTTCCAGTGATTCTCCCCAGGATCGATTGATACCATCTCACTACAACTAGTGAGTATCCTAACATCCAATTAGATCTATCTCATAGATCCAAAACCCAGGATTTAGGAGGTATCAACTTGATCCTATACGGAGAATCCTTGTGATAAGAGGAGATTGACCGAGCGTAGCATAGGAAACTCCTTCCCTATCAAGAGTATGTCATCCACGTACTCTACGAGGATCACCACCATACTCCCTACTACCTTTTTGTATATAAAAGGTTCATCTACCATTTTGATGAAGTCAAACTCTTTGACTACCACATCAAAACAGATATTCCAACTCCGCGATGCCTGCTTTATCACATAAAACATCTTGCATACGTTTCCGCTGCTCCCACTATCTACGAAGCCCTCTGGCTGTGTACTTACAGACTCTCTCTTCCAAAACATCATTTAGAAGAGCAGTCATGACACCCAACCACCAGATATCGTAGTCATGGTATGTAGCAGTGGCAAGTAGGATCTGGATGTATTTATGCATAGCTTTGAAATTCTCAACTTTTCCATGTACACCAAGTAATCTTCTCAAGATATACTTGCTGCTGATGGGGATTTAACCCTTTAGATAAAGCAACCAAAGTCCATACTTTGTTGGTGTATAAGGATTCCATCTCAGATCGCTAAGCATCCAGCCATTCTTACAGAGTCCCACTCCTGATGGCCTGCTCGAAACTAGTTGGGTCATCATCTCATGATGCAATCCTCACTCCTACTGTCATAGAGAAACCGAAGTATCTCTCAGGTGGGTGAGGAACCCTACTAGATCGGCGGAGAGGCTGAGGTTCGTTGGTTACTATTGAATCCTTTGGTTCTACCAAATCATCAGCTGCAGTTTGTATAGCTGGAACTCTTTCTAGTTCTACCTCATGACCACTAATTTCTTCACAAGAAATTCCCTTTCACAAAGGTGACATGCTGAGAAACAAAACATCTTTTGTTCCTCGGTTAGGTAGAAGATATTCCCTTGCGAATGCTTGGGATATCCAACAAGCTTCCACAGAACTGACTTTGCCTCGAGCTTGTCCGGATTTTGCTTTTTAGACATAGGCCGGACAACCCCAAATCTTAACAAACTTAAGATATGGGCTCTTCCCTTTCCATATCACATATGAAGTGGTAGGCAACTGATTTGATTTGAACCCTATTCAATAGGTATGCAGCTTCTCGAGTGCATAACTCCCAAAAGGAAATAGGAAACTCAGTAGCACTGATCATAGAGCACATCATATCACATAGGGTGCTATTGCTCCACCCCGATATATCATCGTGCTATGGTGTATACGGAGGAGTAATGCTGAGAGAGAATCTCATTCTCCTTTAGAATAGTCCAGGAATTTCGTGCTAAAGTATTCTCCTCCTTGATCTCATCAAAGGACATAATACTTATACCTATTTTTGGTTCTCTACTTCTAACTCATATTCATTAAATTTCTCAAATGGTTCAGACTTGTGTTTCAACAGGAACATATGTCCGAATCATGAGAGATAAACAGTGAATGTAATGAAGTATAAAGAACCGGTCTTGGCATGTGTAGACAGGGGACCTTCATACATCAGCATGTATCAATCCCAAGAGTTCATCTAACTCTTTCTCTGTTTCCAATAAACGGAGCTGTGGTCATCTTATCTTTGTGACATAACTGGCAAGTTTTACATGATGTAAATCCAAACTAATTTAAATATGCATCTTTATGTAACTTCAGCTAGTCGGGTCGCATCGATATGACCTAGTCTACAATGCCTCAAAAGGATTCGTTCATTTCTGAACTCTTACTCTTGTGTGTGTTCTGTATACGAAGAACTGCGGTTTGATTTAGAACGTCAATGTTTTTAGATAACGTGCCTGAACCGATCAACTCTTGATATAAGAAATGTTCAAAACATTATCCAACAATACAAAATTATATCCTTCTTTACTAATAAAGAGACTGATATGATGTTGTATATCAGGTTCGGTATCTAATAACATTCGTTCAGAATCAATGTATTCTAGTAATACAGGGTGACAACTGCCTACAGACATGGCTGCAACACTTGCATCATTTCCAACTCATGAAACTTATCACCCGTTCTCAGTTCTCTACCTATCTGTAGCCCATGTAACAAATTACATTTGCGGGATCCTGATCCGGTATCTCATACTCAGGACGTAAAGGATACTGAGAAATAGTTCTATTTAATGAACACACCCGAAGAAGATGCATCAGCATGCACTTTCTTCGTTTGGGTGGCACGGGAATTCTGGTAATCCCCTATTTCCTGCTCTGTCTTATAACGATTATAAGTTGGAGCGGGACCAACGTTCCTTAGTACAGTATAACAAGCGGGTTCGGTCAATACATCCGTATTATTATCTTGATTAAGGCGTGACATAGTCGCAACCTGGAGAGAGAGAGAAAAAACACTCAGCGTGCGCTTTTACAAGATTAGATTGGTTATTAATTTATCTAATCAGGATGTCTCCCACTGTTTTAGTCAAATCTTCCTTCAAACCCTAAAAGGAAAGAGTAGCCGGGATTAATTATACCCTACAGGTTCGCCAATCTTTCAGCCAGGCCAGTGCCGGTACTTTGAGGGAGGTTCTCCGTGCTTTCGCACGGACCTAATTAAAGTAAACCTCGTTTTTCCAGGGGCGTAACCCCGTTAACACCTTTCTAGACACCTACTTGATCGGCTAATTGTAATGTGTAAAACTCTCCCAGGAGTAACTCTTACTCGCAGTGGGTATCGAGATCCAACTATCTCTTAGAAGGTATGCAATCTCATTGCAATTTTCAACACTTGAAATTCCCAATAATATTTTACCCCTAGCGTGCTATGACCTTGACGCATACCAAACAACCCATAGTCCGCTAGTCAAGTTCAACCCGTACATTTCCTGATTGAATTAAACCCACTCGCAGGACCCTTGACGCATGCCAAACAACCCCGTACGAATACCCTAATCCAATCGCATCGTATGCTAGCAGATAAGCACTAGTTAGCTACCGTACACTACGCCTTGACGCATGCCAAACTACCGCAGCACGAATACTAAGTAGTACTTATCTGAAATGACGGAGGGCAACGACAGGTTTTTAAGCAAACCCTTTGCGTAATGAACTTGATGTCGTCGTAGAATCGAGCGATTTTAAATGGAATGTTTTTTAGGCTTTTCCAGTTTCGCTAAAGAGGTCACTCCCGGTGAAGGGATCTCGGCTATTTCCGTATCGAATAAGGTGCAGGATATTTCACAAACACCACTATGCAAAGCAAAGACTATAGAAGCAATCAAAAGACAAACCGAGTGTGTAGCATCTGCTAGTTTCGCTAAAGAGGTCACTCCCAGTGAAGGGATCTCGGCTCTTTCCTTATCGAATAAGGTGCTGGATGTTCTACAAGGAACACCGCTATGCAAAGCAAGAACTAGAGCTACCAGTTTTTAAACAAGTTTCTACAACATCTTTAGGTTTCTTTTATTTCATTAATCTCATTAATGAAGTCCCATTTTTACTGTGCTTCACAAGCATCATTTTTGAAACAAAATCTGCAATATAACATATATATCATATATATAATATAAACATTCGTCTTAGGCAGTAATATGATCTCATCACAGAACATTGCAGCAGAAGAACATATATGAAATATTGGATATACTAGGACGTCCGTGTTTTAATACGAGCCTGTATAAAACACGGATTCCACGGTCGCGATGAATAGCCAAACTCACATCCCTAGACCCCTACGAGAGCGGCAAGCAACACTGCCAATTCTAGGATTAGGAGACCCGGTCTCGACTCTTCGAGATGGTCTCCCACTGGACCCTAGAACCCGGTTACTTGTGCTCCCCATCTTGGGTCTACCTAATGCGGAAAAGTAAATAATATACAATGGTGGCATCATCCTCACCCCGGAAGTGCCCCAATAAAAGAATATTACATACAAATGAATTTTACATGAATGAAAAAAAAACTCTCATCTCACATAAAACCCACGGCTATTCAAAACATGACGATCCAATATAACATATCACAGCAACACATAATATCACATATCATCAACGTAAGTAAATATGCGTATCCCAATTTTCGTTGATGTATAGCAACGAAACCGGCGATACACCACATATTACACTTACGGTCGCAAAAAAGGAAGTGTAAAACTACAACAGTTGGAATCCGTAACCACCTTAGACATCGCATGCCTAACCAAATGAATTTCTTAGACATCGCATGCCTAACAATTATAAACTCCGCATTTTAGTCTCAATATCGAAAACTATTTTCAATATCAAGTAGGGCAATTCAACAAGATTCCCGACACCCTGATCAAATGTGTAGGGTTGCTAGGCACGCATACAAGGGTCTACGAAGCATCAACCATGCCCGATTAAAATTTTAGCCGTGCCGAACAACCCAAAGCCGGATCTTTATACTAGAGTTTAGGTGAAAACAAGCATGTTAAACTCTTTAACACTAAGTGGGAGGGATTACAACCTTTGTAGATCCGGTCCTTCACTTCTTAAGCTCCGTGTAGATGTCCCCTTCGCTGCGATCATGAACTCCGGACTCTAGAGAAGCTCCACAAGAAGAACGAACGTGCTTGCTTCGATGACTTCAAGGCCGAAAATGATCTACGTCGGGGAGACACAAACTCAAGATATTCCTTCACTAGGTCATGAACTTTGTGAAGAGAACACACTCTACTACATGGCAAGTGGTAAAGGATGAAGAAGTAGGAGGTAGGCTCACTTTAGAATTGATTTTCTCACACTTTTTCTCAAACTCCATTGAAGCTAGAAAGCTTTTGTTGAATGAAGAAGAAGAAGAAGAAGTCTAATGAATAATTCATCCAAATGAAAACTTATCCAATGAATTATTGCACCATGGTTGAGTTAAGCCCTCATGCTTAACTCATGTAGAGAATTAACCAAGGTATGAGGTTAAGGGTTGGGTTAACTAATATCCTAAGGAATGACAAAAGAGTTGAATTTGTCAATGTTTCTTCAAGCTTCATGAAGCTTGATAACTTTGACCAAAGTCTCATCTCTTTTGTTATTTGTTAGGAAATAAGTAAACCCTAATTTAACCTTGATTTGGTTTAAGTCTCATACACCCAACTTGTATGTATCATCAAGCATGATACAAACATGTACACTTGCATATATCACATATAAACAATGTGCACAATTTAGTGAGAAAATAAATCATAAGTGAGCTAATACTAGTTAATGTAATGTAATATATCAAATATATAATTATACATTAAATTATTAAATCAACTCTTGATTTAATAACCCAGCTATAACCGACTAATATCATGTGTAACAACTTATCGAATCAACACTTGATCCGATAACCCGGCTATATCGCATACAACCGATCAATGTCACGAATCGCGAGAATAGAATACGGTATCTCATATCGTATTAATCTCGGTCCCGCACATATCACATATGTGCTCCTACTCCGTTTCGCTTGAGCCAGGAAACCCCTGTGTAAGACTCTAAAGACTCGTCAATACGCCGGCAGTAGGTGATGATCATATCAAACACCCACAAGCCGCAAGCGGTCTGCCAAACGTAACGGCCACCCGGGTATTGAGCGATCATAAGATCAACAAGCAAGCTTGTACATTCTCCTGTGAATCCAATCAGTAACACTCCCGTACAGTCCGGTTTCTTCGTCTGATATGTCGCATATCTCGTGTAAGTCGATGTGCAACACCCCACGACTTGCGGGGAGGCGGAAATTTGAAAAACGATCTTGTTCTTTGCTTAAACATCGACTAACCGCATGAATCGAAGCTAAACGATAACTAACATGAAACATAGAAGTTCTATACTACTATGCTTAGGGATTATACCTAACGAATCGTGTCCTTCGTCTTTGCGAACTCCTCCTCCTCCTCGGCCTTCTCGAAGTAGTAGACGATCCACCCGAGAGCTTTACTCCAAGCTTAGCCTCTAAACTTGAGGCAACTAACCTTCTTTAAGTGCTAATCAAAGAAGCTAGGTGATATAGAGTAAGAGTTATGGTTTAATTAGTCTAGCTAATCCTTGTACTCATCATATGAGAGGGGAGGATTAGGGTTTGAAGAGTGAGAGCTTGAGGAGAGAGAAGATGAGAATAATAATGAAGTGAGAATAATGAGTTATGATAATATATATCAAGCATTTCTTTTTATCAAGAAAAGAATATAAATGAATTTAACAACCATGCTTGATAATATCTAGTGATGATTCACTCCATGAGTCATTAAGCATTTATCATGCATTAATGACATGGATGAATCATCCATATGACTCACTAATCACATTCATTGTATATGCCACCTAAACCTCCTTAGTCACCACCTTCTAGAAGCTTCTCGCGCAATTACGAGAACGCCCCTCCTTTCCGCAAAAATACGGAAAAACTTTAGACTGTATAAATCCAATAACCGGATACCAGTAACTGGCTTAAACCAAAGCCGACTGGTAAAAACTGTCCGAAAGTCGTACGCGCGTAAACGCACGTATGCGTCCGAACCCTTGTCGTAAAACCATACGACCTCTATATCGTTTCGCCCGGAGTAGGGAAACTCTCTGTGTGGGACTCGAGAGACTCGACTACTACGCTGGCAGTGGGTTTAACCATAGACCGCAAGCGGCACTAGCTGTACGTAACGGTCCCCAGGTAGATGTCGATAAGAAGGCCGATGAGGAAACCCATCCGAACTCCTACTGAGCCTGCTGTGACAATCTCCATACAGTCCGGTCCGTTCGTCCAAGACTATCGCATATCGGGCCTAGAGGGGCGGCAAGCGTCAGTCCCTTAATTGTGGTATAAGTCGTGTCGGAGGGAAGCCCATTACACCCTGAGAAACTACTGGAACCTACCAGTAAATCTCGCTTGCCCTGGCCAGGGACTTTGCGTAATGGCTCTCTGACACAGCGCGATATCAACCCCCAATACCGGGAGAGACGAATCCTGTCTAACCGCCACTGCCTCCAAGTGCTCGGGACTGCACCCAACTGCTACCTGTTTGCACGACTCCTTTGAGCCGTGGTAGGGTAGCAATCTAAGAACAGTGGGACACACTCGAAGCGAAGTAGAGTGTCAAGTCTGCGGACTATGCTGTACTCATGTCACCTGGGAACTGTTCACTGACGACTGGTATAAAACCAACCAACAGTTCCCTGTGAGTCCTGTCCGGTGTACCCGTAACCTAACGAGCACCTGCATACTATCTCCAGTACGACGTACTGACGGCTGTGGGACAGACCATTTCCCCAACTGGGATGAGAAGCGTACACACTAGTCTACTCCGGAGTATCGATGCTCTGTCTCGATAATCCAACGACTAGGGACCTGAATAAGGATGTGCTTGTAGACTACCCAGCCCCCACTAGTGTGACTGCCATCACAACGCTGGTAGTCAAGCAAGATCCTAAGAGCTCTATCAATACGTATACTCACATATTAAGATAGAAAAAACCAAGTAGCATACTACCATATTTAGCAAGACTGTTATATACATGTGAATATCCCAAGCTTCCATTAAGTAATATACAAACTAGTATGATACAGTAATGGCCTTCTAGGGCATAAACACTAACAATCTCCCACTTGCACTAGGCCCATGTATTGGCGTATCGAAGACCGATGATCTCGAGTAGCCTCTCGAACTGAATCTGAGGTAGGGCCTTAGTGAATGGATCAGCAATGTTATCCTCTGTATTTACTCTCTTTACCTCGATCTCCCGGCGATCTACGATCTCCCTGATCAGGTGATACCGCCTTAAGATGTGTCTGGACTTCTGATGGGACCTGGGTTCCTTCGCTAAAGCTATAGCGCCGTTGTTGTCGCAATACAGAGGTATTGGACCAACACTGGTAGGAACCACCTGAAGTTCTATGAGGAACTTCTTCATCCAGACAGCTTCTTTTGCGGCATCGCAAGCAGCTATGTACTCCGCTTCCATCGTTGAGTCAGCAACGGTGTCTTGCTTGGAACTCTTCCAACAGACCGCCCCTCCATTGAGGGTAATGACATAAACCGACATGGACTTGGAGTCATCCTTGTCACTCTGGAAGCCGGAATCAGCATAGGCCTCCATCTTGAGGTCCTTTCCGCCGTAAACCAAGAACATCTCCTTAGTCCTTCTTAGGTACTTGAGAATGTTCTTTACTGCTATCCAGTGATTCTACACTGGGTTTTCCTGATACCGGCTTACAACGCTCAATGCGTATGCTACATCCGGTCTGGTACATAACATCGCATACATTATAGAGCCTACTGCAGAAGCGTAGGGTATAATCGACATGCGTTCCCTTTCCAAATCAGTCTTGGGAAACATCTCTTTGGAGAGGGTGATTCCGTGAAAAGCCGGTAGGTTACCGTGTTTTGAATCTTCCATACTGAATCTTTTCAATATGGTGTCTATGTACCTGGACTGTGAAAGTTCCAACATCCTCTTTGATCTATCACGATAGATCTGGATCCCCAGAATGTAGGTGGCATCACCCAGGTCCTTCATGGAGAATTTCTGTGACAAGAATCTTTTGACTGACTGTAGCATAGGAATATCATTTCCTATTAGGAGAATGTCATCCACGTACAAGACGAGGAATACAACAACTCTCCCTACAATCTTACTGTATATGCATGGTTCATCTGGATTTTTGATAAAGTCGAATTCTTTGACAGTATCATCAAAACAGATGTTCCAACTCCGCGATGCCTACTTTAGTCCATAAATGGACTTAAGCAGCTTGCATACTTTACCGCTGCTCCCAATCTGAATGAATCCCTCTGGCTGATCCATATAGACACACTCTTCTAAATTTCCATTCAGAAAAGCCGTCTTTACGTCCATCTGCCAGATTTCATAATCATGGAAGGCAGCAACAGCAAGAAGGACCCGAATGGATTTCAGCATAGCCACTGGAGAAAAGGTTTCGTCATAGTCCAAACCAGGTCTTTGACGGAAACCCTTTACAACAAGTCTAGCCTTATAGGTTTCAACCTGTCCATCTACACCAATCTTCTTTCTGAAGATCCACTTGCATCCTACGGGTTTCACCCCATCTGGAGCATTGTCCAAAGTCCATACTTTGTTAGTGTACATGGACTCCATTTCGGTCCGCATTGCATCCAGCCATTTTACCGAGTCACCGCTCTGAATGGCTTGCTGGAAGCTAGTAGGGTCGTCATTATCAATGACGCAATCTTCTTTATCCCCGTCTATGAGAAAACCGTAGTATCTCTCGGGCGGATGAGTCTGCCTACTACTTCTGCGGATAGGCGCTGGTATGTCCCTTTCTTCTGAAACTTCTTGTTCCACCAAACTTTCAGTAACAGCTTGTGGTTCTGGAATTTCTTCCAGTTCTACTGCGCTCCCACTCTTCTGATTTTCTAAAAATTCAGTTTCTAAGAAGTGGGCATGACGAGAAACAAAAACCTTTTGTTCCTCTGCGTAATAGAAATAATATCCCTTGGAGTTCTTTGGATATCCCACAAGCTTACACTGTACTGAGCGTGCCTCGAGCTTGTCCGGATGCTGCTTTTTTACAAAAGCTGGACACCCACATGTCCTAAAATGTTTTAGACAGGGTTTCTTCCCACTCCACATCTGATATGGTGTGGTAGGCACAGTTTTGGTTGGAACCTGGTTCAAAAGATATGCAGCTGATTCTAGTGCATAACCCCAGAAAGATCGCGGTAACTCAGCCTTACTCATCATGGAACGAACCATATCCAATAGGGTTCGATTCCTCCTTTCCGATACACCATTATGTTGTAGTGTGTATGGAGGAGTAAGCTGAGAGAGAATTCCATTCTCTTTTAAGTAACCCAGGAATTCGGCACTTAAGTATTCACCACCTCGATCAGATCTCAGTGTCTTTATACTTTTGCCTGTCTGTTTTTCCACTTCATTCTTGTATTCTTGGAATTTCTCAAAGGCCTCGAATTTATGCTTCATTAAGAAGATATATCCATACCTAGAGAAATCATCCGTAAAAGTAATGAAGTAGGAATAACCACCTCGCGCATGTGTAGACATTGGACCGCACACGTCACTGTGTACGAGTCCTAAGAGCTCGCTCGCTCTTACTCCGTGTCCAGTAAACGGAGTCTTTGTCATCTTTCCCATGAGACAAGATTCACAAGTGGCATAAGATTGATATTCGAACGGATTCAAATATCCTTCTCTATGTAACTTCGTTAATCGTGTTTCATTGATGTGACCTAGTCTACAATGCCATAGGAAAGCCTGATTTATTTCTGGAGACTTTCTTTTAAGTGTGTTCTGGACATTGAAAACCTGAGCTTGATTTAATAAGTATATACCGTCATCTAATGTACCGGACCCAATCAGAACTTGATTTAGGTGGATGTGAACTATATCGCTTACGAATGTAAAGTCATATCCCTCTCTTGAAAGTGAGGACACTGATATGATATTACAAGTCAAACTAGGTACATACAGACAGTTACGTAGAATCAATATCTGCCCACTTGTCAAACCTAGGCGATATTCTCCCACGGATTCAGCGTCCACGCTCATTCCGTTTGCAACTCTGAGAGACAAATCACCTATCCTTATAACTTTACGGTTTCTCAAAGCATGTAACGAATTACAGATATGAGATCCTGCTCCGGTATCAAGTACCCAGGAAGTATAGTTAATTGACAAACAGTTCTCAATTACAAACACACTTGAGGCTGAAGCCACAACATGCTTCGTATCCTGGCTACTGGCGTCCAAAGCCCTGCAATCCTTCTGCCAATGTCCATTCCCATAACAATAGGAATATCCCTCCTTACCTATACCAAGTCCCGAAACTTTTTCTCTTCCCTTTCCTCCTACTTTGCTGACACCGTATATCGGCTTTGTAGAGGTCTTCTTCTTTTCACCCTTTGCTTTCGCCTTGGATGAAGAAGAAGAAGGTCCCCTATTAAGCAGAGCTTGTGTCTCCCTGGTTTCTTTCAGGGTGTAAGTAGAGGGTAGGGACTGTGGAAATAAGTCAGTATATGACCTGTTTCCCAACGTGGTCTCCAGGTCCTGGAGCTCATCAATATAGTTAGTCATCGTAAGGACGTCGTCCCTTACAGATGACCCGTCAGCCGACCTCGCTTGAATCAATTCGTTCGAGGCCTCATATCTTGCGATATGAGATTGCTCTCTATATAAATCTTTGTTATGGAGAAAGATGGAAATAGAGTCCATCTTCTCGTGCTGCTTCTGGTATATACCATCAACTGAAGCCAACACGAGGCACTTGGCTTTCGCTTTATTCTTTTCCTTTGTCTGACGGATATCCATATCCGCGAAGGTGGAAACTGGACCTGGGACGGTGGGATCTTGAGTAGTAATAGGGTGGTCCAGCTTGTCATAGGTAATGGTCATTTGGACAGACCTTTGCCAGTCATATAAGTTAGATTCAGTCAACTTGTTATCTAGATGTAACCTAGTCATGGTCACAAGGTCGCTGCAATGAGAGAGAGAGAAGAAAACACTTTAGCATGATGCTCTTGCAAGTTTAGATTGGTTTTTAATTTATCTAAACTGGATGGCTCCCACTGTTTTTCGAATCCTTCCTCAAACCATAAAAGAAGAATTAGCCAGGACTATTCTCACTGTACAATTCTTGCTTAACCGTTCAGCCAGGCTAGTGTCGATACTTCGAGGGAGGTTTTCCAACGCTTTCGCGAAGTTCCTTAATTAAATAACCTCTTTTCTCTGGGGGCATAACCCCGCTGACACCTTTCTGGACACCTACTTGGTTTATAGCATTGATCGTTAAGTGACGAATATCCTGATAAGTAGCATATACTCTCAGTAGGATCAGGATCCAAATATCATCGTATGATAATGTTGAAGGAATCCTACCAACATTCATCAAACTCCAAATGGTATGCATCTCTTTGCAAATTTCAGTTTCTTTAGAAATTCCCGATATTGAGTTTTGCCCCATGTTCTTATGATTTTGACTAAAGGCCAACAAATCATAAGTCACATGTCAAGTTCTGCCCATCATTATCCTGTTGATTTGAACCCATCCGTATATACTCTTGACTAAGGGCCAAACAAAGTAATACGATTGTCCCAAACCAACTCATCTATCTATGCAACAAATGAATACCCTAGCAGCTACCAATCACTATGTCTTGACTAAGGGCCAAACAAACATAGCTTGAATACTACTGACCATTCATAAGAAATGACGGAGGGCTACGACTGGTTTTGGCGAAACCGTGAACGTAGTGAACTTGATATAACCGAAGGAACCTGATAGCTTTTATAAGGAGTGGTTAAAGCTCCGCATTTAAAAAATATCTGTTTTAAAATTAACCGAGTGGTTTCTTTTAAATTGTTCCAACGATTAAAACTTTGGTTTATTTTCTTTGCATTATAGATAATGCGTCCCATCATTAACCTATCATTGCAGAGAACAACGAAAATATGACGTCCTCTTATGCCATCCGCATTCGCCACTGGGTCCCGTCATTACTCGTTAGGTTACTTAACTAACGACAGAGCGGGGACTGGGCTAGCGCGGGTGTAAAACATAAGTGACGTCTAAAATAGCTATCATAAATATAGATATTTTACATTCGTCTGACGCAACGATATTCATTCCAGATCACAGATGAACTTAATTGGATTTGCAAGCAATCCGTGTTTGTTTTGAGCCTGCAACAAAAGACGGATTACACAGTTGTGATGAATAGCCATTACCCCACCCAAGACCCCTACGGGTGCGGCAAACTACCCGTCCGGCAGTTTGTGCACCCCACCTTGGGTCTGTCCTAGGAGCAAAAACAGTAAAATGAAATAATACAACGGTGGCTACAACCGCAACCTGGATGTGCCCCGCAAAATAATATTACAACAAATTACATCTACATCAAATGAATTAAATAATAACCCATCATATAACCCCGGCTATACATCACAACAATCCAACACAGTTCATATGCACAAACAGATAAAATCCATTTCAGAAATGTGCAACCCCCTGCCAACCGACATACTAGCAGTTAGGGGAGGTTTACGAACACATTATTCAAACACAGATATAATCCAACAAGCAAATACTGTATAATTTTGATCGATTAAACACTTTTAATTTTGCTCCAATACTTCATTTAAAAAACGACAGAAACTTGTGATTTGGGGCTTTTCCGGTTTCGTTTTTTCCGTTCGAAATTCATACAAATTTGCAAGTAAGTTATTTATTGTTTAGCGAGGCTCTGATACCATTGTAAGTCGATGTGCAACACCCCACGACTTGCGGGGAGGCAGAAATTTGAAAAACGATCTTGTTCTTTGCTTAAACATCGACTAACCGCATGAATCGAAGCTAAACGATAACTAACATGAAACATAGAAGTTCTATAATACAATGCTTAGGGATTATACCTAACGAATCGTGTCCTTCGTCTTTGCGAACTCCTCCTCCTCCTCGGCCTTCTCGAAGTAGTAGACGATCCACCCGAGAGCTTTACTCCAAACTTAGCCTCTAAACTTGAGGCAACTAACCTTCTTTAAGTGCTAATCAAAGAAGCTAGGTGATATAGAGTAAGGGTTATAGTTTAATTAGTCTAGCTAATCCTTGTACTCATCACATGAGAGGGGAGGATTAGGGTTTGAAGAGGGAGAGCTTGAGGAGAGAGAAGATGAGAATAATAATGAAGTGAGAATAATGAGTTATGATAATATATATCAAGCATTTCTTTTTCTCAAGAAAAGAATATAAATGAATTTAACAACCATGCTTGATAATATCTAGTGATGATTCACTCCATGAGTCAATAAGCATTTATCATGCATTAATGACATGGATGAATCATCCATATGACTCACTAATCACATTCATTGTATATGCCACCTAACCTCCTTAGTCACCACCTTCTAGAAGCTTCTCGCGCAATTACGAGAAAGCCCCTCCTTTCCACAAAAATACGGAAAAACTTTAGACTGTATAAATCCAATAACCGGATACCAGTAACTGGCTTAAACCAAAGCCGACTGGTAAAAACTGTCCGAAAGTCGTACGCGCGTAAACGCACGTATGCGTCCGAACCCTTGTCGTAAAACCATACGACCTCTATATCGTTTCGCCCGGAGTAGGGAAACTCTCTGTCTGGGACTCTAGAGACTCGACTACTACGCTGGCAGTGGGTTTAACCACAGACCACAAGCGGCACTAGCTGTACGTAACGGTTTCCAGGTAGATGTCGATAAGAAGGCCGATGAGGAAACCCATCCGAACTCCTACTGAGCCTGCTGTGACAATCTCCATACAGTCCGGTCCGTTCGTCCAAGACTATCGCATATCGGGCCTAGGGGGGCGGCAAGCGTCAGTCCCCTAATAGCGGTATAAGTCGTGTCGGAGGGAAACCCATTACACCCTGAGAAACTACTGGAACCTACCAGTAAATCTCGCTTGCCCTGGCCAGGGACTTTGCGTAATGGCTCTCTGACACAGCGCGATATCAACCCCCAATACCGGGAGAGACGAATCCTGTCTAACCGCCACTGCCTCCAAGTGCTCGGGACTGCACCCAACTGCTACCTGTTTGCATGACTCCTTTGAGCCGTGGTAGGGTAGCAATCTAAGAACAGTGGGACACACTCGAAGCGAAGTAGCAGTGTCAAGTCTGCGGACTATGCTGTACTCATGTCACCTGGGAACTGTTCACTGACGACTGGTATAAAACCAACCAACAGTTCCCTGTGAGTCCTGTCCGGTGTACCCGTAACCTAACGAGCACCTGCATACTATCTCCAGTACGACGTACTGACGGCTGTGGGACAGACCATTTCCCCAACTGGGATGAGAAGCGTACACACTAGTCTACTCCGGAGTATCGATGCTCTATCTCGATAATCCAACGACTAGGGACCTGAATAAGGATGTGCTTGTAGACTACCCAGCCCCCACTAGTGTGACTGCCATCACAACGCTGGTAGTCAAGCAAGATCCTAAGAGCTCTATCAATACGTATACTCACATACTAAGATAGAAAAAACCAAGTAGCATACTACCATGTTTAGCAAGACTGTTATATACATGTGAATATCCCAAGCTTCCATTAAGTAATATACAAACTAGTATGATACAGTAATGGCCTTCTAGGGCATAAACACTAAGATCTCGCCTAAGGGTGGTAAACGTCAGACCCCAGTAGCTTGATAAGTCGTGTCGATATGAGGTCTATAACAGTTCGAGAAACTACTGATAACACTTACCAGTAAATCTCAGCAACCCTGGCCAGGGATTTTCAGTTATAGCCAATCGAACACAGCGCAACATCAACTCCCTATACCGGGAGAGACGAAACCCCTCCTATCGCTCATTGCCTCCATGTGATTCGGGACTGTACCCAAAAGCCACCTTTTTGCACGCCCTCTTGGACATGGTATGATGGAAATCAAAGCACAGTGGGAATCACACAAGACTCTATGACGATCTCGGGTCTACAGACTAACCTGTACCAGTGTCACCAGAGAACTGCCATCTGACGTGAGGTATAATACCATCTAGGAGTTCTCGGCGAGTCCGTTTAGTGTACCCAGTCTCCACTGAGCACCCGTATACTATCTCTGATGTCAAACACCAATGGATATGGGATCATCCATCGCCCATCTGTATGGGTCAAGAAGCTATACGCTAGTCTACTATGGTATATCGATGCCCTGTCTCGGTACACCCACGACTAGGCACATTTGAAGGATGTACTTAGCGACTACACTGTCCCCACTAGTATGATCTGCATCATAGTCCTGGTAGTCAAGTACTCATCCTATGGGCTTTATCAACATGTATCATAGAGACTATCAGAGTACATGTTAAGATAAAGAGCAACCAGATAGCATACTATCATGTCGAGCAAGAAAGTCCTCCATATATATGTCCAAGCATCCACTACAATATACATCGCATGTAAAGTAATGGCCTCTAGGGCATACATATCACTAACAGAATGCTCGTCGCAAACTTTAGTAGACGTCCACACCCCCGGATGCCGTCGACGAAGTGCACTAAGGCGGAACACCGCTGCCGCGAGCACCCGAACGGATGCTTTTGGCGACGGGGTTCTCCTACAGTCACTTGGTCGGGGCTATGGGGCGTGGCTATCTATTAAGTTTACCCGGCGAGTATCTACGTACGCTACGTGATTGCAACGGACTTTTGATCGCATCAAAATCCCGTGGCAACCGATCATCTGAGACTAAACTGCTATGTTTATAACATTCAAATTAGTTATCTCATAACTACTTGTGGATTCCAAATATTGTATCACATTCCAGATAAATAGACAATGTTAAACTTTCCGATCGGATAAACCCATGGTTCGGCCGCGGTTCCGCGTTCCATTGGTGGATTTGGGACTTCGTACTTCACAGTAATTCTTGTAATTCCCTGCTTATTTTTCTGAGTATTTTTAATACGAAAAAATCAACATTGTTAGAAAATTTCCAGAGAAGGGTCTAAACCGGGGTTTCGGGATTCGATCGGACTTCTAACCTCGTCTAGACTTCGCCTAAAGCTCTATCTTGGCTCTGATACCACTGTAGGGTTACTAGGCACTCTCACAAGAGTGTATAAGGCATCAACCATGCCCGATTTAAAAATTAGACGTGCCGAACAACCTTAACCAAGATCTTTAAACTAGAGATTAGGCGAAACAAAGCATGTTAAAAACTTTAACATCTAAGAGTTTGGGATTACAACCTTTGTAGTTCGGTCCTTCACTTCATAAGCTCCGTGTTGAGGTCCCTTCGCTGCGATCATCATGTACCCGGACTCTAGAGAGGCTCCACGAAGAGAACAATGCAAACTTGCTTCCGATCTTCGATAAGAAAGATGATCTACCTTGAAGTTTCTTTAACACAAGCTCTCACTCATAAATGAAGTGAACACCCTAATCTAAATGGCTAGGATAGATTAGGATGATGAAGTAGGATTTTAGCTCTCATTTTTTTTCTATTTCTCACTCAAAATCATCACTAATGAAAAAGCTAGTAAGCTTTTCCATCCAAAAAAGAAAGAAGAAGCAATCCTTTTGTGATGGACAATGAATACATGTGAGGTTAGAAATGCAACCATGGGTTAAGTATGATAACTTAACCCATGTAGAGAATGAACCATGGTCAAGGGTTGGGTTGGGTTAACAAATATCATAAAAAAAATATCTTTGCAAAAACAAAACAAAAGCTTCTAGAAGCTTCTAGAAAAACTAACCCAAATCAAACCTTAATCATGTTGAATTAATAACCATAATATGTTACAATATTATATATCACATATATAATATTTATTGTAACAAAATAAAATAATACAATTAACATATATCGCATATATATCAATGTATTACCCGAGTGAGAAAAAGAATCTTTTAGTGAGCTTATATCAGTTAATGTAATTTAATATATCAAATATATAATTATACATTAAATTATCGAATCAACACTTGATCCGATAATCCGGCTATTTCACAAATAACCGACTAATATAATCTGTATCAGTTCATCGAATCAACACTTGATCCGATGACCCGGCTATATCTCATATACCCGACCGATATCTCATATCGCGAGAATCTAATACGGTATCACATACACGTATTGTTCTCGCTCCCGCACATATCATATATGTGCTCCTACTCCGTTTTGCCTGAGCCAAGAAACCTCTGTGTAGGACTCTAAAGAATCGTCAATACGCCGGCAGTAGGTGATGATCATATCAAACACCCACAAGCTGCAAGCGGTCAGCTAAACGTAACAACCACCCAGGTATTGAGTGATCAGAAGATCAACAAGAAAGCCTGTACATTCTCCTGCGAATCCAATCAGTAACACTCCCGTACAGTCCGGTCTCTTCGTCTGATATGTCGCATATCTCGCCTAGGGGTGGTAAATGTCACGCCCCGCTTCCCGGTATACGGCAAAGGGGACACGACCGGTCCGCTACGTGTTTACTCAGAAGCAAATACGCTAAGCGTAACTAAGCAATATAAAAGAAAATACACAAGAGGCAAGGTATAATAAAAACATCAACTTTTATTTATTAACATTCTTTTGTACAATGCATGAAAAGGAAATACAACTGAAAAAAAATGATGCCTAAACAATGGCATGATAGGAAATGAAAAGTACTGAATGGAAAATGTACAATAAAACTAGAGCTCTGGTTCTTCAGCAAGCTGATCCAAGTCTTCTGCAGATGGCTCGATCTCTGTCGGGTCCAAACCACCTGATGACATTCAAAGAAGAAAGAAATAGAATGTCGTCGGCGAACAGATCGCTCGGTAAGTCCCAAAGATAAGGGAGAATAAGAAAGAGAGAGAGAGTAGCTTTTAATGTTGTATTATATTGTTGTAATGTTGTATTAACGCTGTTGTTTGTAGCTTGGTACAGAAGAATGCCAGTGTATACGAGAGGGGTCTAAGTATGCTAGAGACCAGAGCAAATAGAAGTACAAGGCTCCGTTATACAACCCGGAACAATGGCAATTGGATTCATGTTAGGTGTCTTAATCTTACCGTCTCGTGCCACTTTTAACACCTTCCGTACCAATCTACCCCTTAAACCCCGTAGTGTTTTATTTGTATTGTTTTGTACTGTAAATTGTATTGAATGTACAATTGAAAGACTGACCGAAACCATGATATCAGTAAACGGATGTAACCGTAGAATCATGTAAATGGAATAACTGGAGAACCATGTAAATGGAATGCATATCCATGGTTCGGTTCAGTCAAGTTGTATAGATTGATAATTGGATTCATGGTTTCATGTGTTCATATTGAATTGGAATATTGTAGATTGTAGATTTACTTGAATCTTATTCAAGTCAGATTAATCAGACTCAAACCCGAGTCAGACAATCAGGAATGTAAATCGAAGTCTTATAATTGCTAGGGTCCTTAGGGTAATTTATAAACTTGAGAGGGTTTTATGTAAAAATACTTTTATATACTTTTCAAAATACACCTCAAGTATTTAATTATCGTCTTTATGTACAAACAACAATTTAAAATCAAGATAAATATGTATACATGTTCGAAGAGCATGAAATGAGTCAAGTATATTATTCGAGTAACTACCATAAACAATGCTGTAAAGAAATATTATGTACGACTAATTAATCAAGTCGAACGAATGCGGAATATAAACAGAAATATATCTCTAAGTGTTTTGCATGCGTGAGTTCTAGTTTCACCTAAATACGATAACCGGTTTGAGAGATATATCTGTTTTCGTATCATTGCGCAAAACAGATCAGAATCTGTTGAGCACCGTCACATATTTTTAAAACACAATTTGAGTTAATTTCCATCAGGTTTCAGATTACGAAGATTATTAGAAAATTGTAGGTATTTTGAAGTAATTATCCAAAACACCAAGATTCATACGATTTGGATTTCTGAAGCTCTAGTTATGATCATTTTAATATCAGCGTTTAAAACAGAAATTTAGATTTCTGGACAGCAGCTATATATTGTATTGCAAAGCTTATATCGGGGTGTTTCATGCATTTATAAGTAATATAATATGCATAAAATTATATTTATATCAATTATGCATCTACACATCTAAATTTTGTCACGAACGGATATCGGGAGTTTGAGTTATCTCTAATTTAAAAAAAGTGTGTGAATCAGGACAGATTCTGTCCAGATCCGTCACTTAATATTATAACGCAGTTTTCTTTATCTTAGATGGGTTTTAAGTAAAAACTTAAAACTAATAAAATCTATATTATTCGATGTAGATATCAAAAACACCTGAGTTTTCTCAATTTGGATACCGTTATACCAAGTTATGTGTCTTAAAAGTTGACCAATAACTGCAGTTTTCTGTTTTACGATCAGTGAATAAAAACGATGTAATTCCTAAACCGTTATGCGGTTCGTTCTAAAACTTTTACAGCGTGTACAAAATGATATATTCTATCATATGTAAATTTCCTGAAATTTTCAGAATTAAAAATTAATTTATAAAAATTATTTTAAAACTAAGGGTATTGATTTGTCATATGTGAGAAATGAGAAAACCATGGTATTTATTCGTAACTTCATTTTTTTTACAAACTTTAAATAAAGTGATTTAATATAAAACAACAAACATGCAATCCTAATTGGTCACTATGAAATCTTAACATGTGAATTGAGAGTAATGAAAAAGACTTTACAACTATATATGTGTGTTCATTATTTATATATGTATCCATTTAATTAATTATTTAGGAACTATGATATGTCAAGGGAAGTTTTTCATGGCAATATAAAACAAGAGAAATATAAAGAGAAAAATAAAGAGATGGAGGGAGGGAAAGAGAGAAGGGACTTACATGCACAAACCGGTATTGTCACCGGGCTTGTCTATCCGCCGATAGCCTCGCGTTACTAGCGAGACCTTCTTGAAAACTTCTTCAAGTTCTTCTTCTTGAACTTTAGGTGAAGAGGGAGAAGTGAGAGATAGAAAAATGTGAGGAAGGAAAAGATAGAGAAGGACAATAAAGATGGTGTAATGGTGAATTATGTATAATAATATATACATTCAACATGAGAATTAAAAGAGAAATGAAAGGTCACCATTCATTTTGAAAATGAAAGGTCTCATTTGTAGGTTATGAGAAGAATAAAAAATGATAAAAAATAATTGCAAGAATAGGGATTTAAACATGTGACTTATGGAATAACAATGCAATGACTTAACCAATGAGCTACAAAGTTGTTCATGCATATATTTAATTAGAATTAAATATATGTTGTTGCTAAAAAAGAAAGTGGGCTTTCCAAATGGGCTGTAGAGTATAAGAATAATGGATTTGGGTTAAATATTTATGAAAAAAAATAAGAATGAGAAGTTAAAAACTTAAATATAAGAAAAAGAAATTGTACACAGAAAAATACATAATAGATTGAGGAATAAAATAATAATAAATTTAATAGAAAAAGGAAAATACCAAGTACAAATAAATACGGTATATTATTGAAGAGGGATAATATAAATGTAAAAAGATTTTGGGGTCATTACAGTAAACGTCAGACCCCAGTAGCTTGATAAGTCGTGTCGATATGAGGTCTATAACAGTTCGAGAAACTACTGATAACACTTACCAGTAAATCTCAGCAATCCTGGCCAGGGATTTCCAGTTATAGCCAATCGAACACAGCGCAACATTAACTCCCTATACCGGGAGAGACGAATCCCCTCCTATCTCTCATTGCCTCCATGTGATTCGGGACTGTACCCAAAAGCCACCTTTTTGCACGCCCTCTTGGACGTGGTATGATGGAAATCAAAGCACAGTGGGAATCACACAAGACTCTATGACGATCTCGGGTCTACAGACTAACCTGTACCAGTGTCACCAGAAAACTGCCATCAGACGTGAGGTATAATACCATCTGGGAGTTCTCGGCGAGTCCTTCCAGTGTACCTAGTCTCC
The DNA here is from genome assembly GCA_030015575.1 of Agapanthus africanus. Classification (NCBI taxonomy): domain Eukaryota; kingdom Viridiplantae; phylum Streptophyta; class Magnoliopsida; order Asparagales; family Amaryllidaceae; genus Agapanthus; species Agapanthus africanus. The sequence goes on from JASDDO010000031.1 coordinate 551,244,912, forward strand.
ACTGAGCACCCGTACACCATCCTTGATGTCAAACACCGATGGATATGGGATCATCCATCGCCCATCATATGGATCAAGATGCGTATACACTAGTCTACTCTGGTGTATCGATGCCCTGTCTCAATACACCCTCGACTAGGAACATTTAAAGGATGTACTTGGCAACTACACTGTCCCTACTAATATGATCCGCATCATAGTCCTGGTAGTCAAGTACTCATCCTAAGGGCTTTATCAACATGTAACATAGAGACAATCAGAATACATGTTAAGATAAAGAGCAACTAGATAGCGTAGTATCATGTCGAGCAAGAAAATCCTCCCTACATATGTCCAAGCATCCACTACAATATACATCGTATGTACAGTAATGGCCTCTAGGGCATACATATAACTAACATGTTTTACTTGTGGACTTCCAGGGCATTACGCGAAGGATTGTAGACCCCAAGGAGGGACTGTTTTTCCACAGGCTGCTTTACCCCCTCCACCTTCTACTTCGGTGGCCTTACTTCCTCCCCCAGTTGGCACTATGCGTCAGGCTGTCGCACCGCGAGGTCGGGGCTTTGCAGGACGCTTTCAGAGAGGCCAAGGAGATCGAGGGAGAGGACGACAGGATGAGGGTAGAGGCCAGGCACGGGTTTTTGCACTGACTCCACAGGATGCCCAGGCATCCAATGCAGTTGTGACAGGTACTCTTGCTGTATGTTCATTAGATGCACATATTTTATTTGATCCTGGTTCTACGTATTCTTACGTATATGCACTCTTTGCACTTTCTCTGGGGAGAGAGTCGTCGTTGTTAGAGTTACCACTAGTTGTGATTACTCCTGTGAGAGATTCTTTTGTAGCTCGACATGTATTCAGGTCTTGTTCAGTACGTATTGGTGATAGGGATTCATTAGTTGATCTGATTCTCCGGGTCATGTTAGATATTGATATACTTCTTGGTATGGATTGGCTGGCTTCTTGTCATGCTTATGTAGATTGTCGGGGGAAAGCGGTCAGATTCTGTTTTCCTGGCGAACCGATTTTTGTTGTGCAGGAAGACTATAGTGTAACTCCTGCCAACATGATTTCTGCTCTTTGTGCGGAACGGCTCTTGAAGAAGGGTTGTCGTGGGTTCTTGGCATTCGTTCAGGACGTAGGGGCCACTGAAGTTCCGTTGGACCAAGTTCCGATCGCACGAGAATTTACGGACGTATTTCCTGCTGAATTACCAGGATTACCGTCCGATCGCGATATCGAATTTTGCATTTACTTGATTCCGTATGCGGGGACTATTTCCATACCACCTTATCGGATGGCCCCGACGGAGTTGAAGGAACTCAAAGGTCAGTTGCAGAAGTTGTTGGATAGAGGACTTGTTCATCCTAGTGTATCACCGTGGGGAGCTCCTATCTTGTTCGTTAAAAAGAAAACGGCAGCATGAGACTGTGCATCGACTACAGGCACCTGAATCGAGTTACTGTGCGAAATAGGCATCCACTACCTCATATCGATGACTTATTCGATCAGCTGCAGGGAGATGGCTATTTCTCGAAGATTGATCTGCGGTCAGGGTATCACCAGTTGAGAGTTCGGAAGGATGACATTCCGAAAACTGCTTTTCGTATCCGATATAGGCATTATGAGTTTCTGGTGATGTCGTTCGGGCTCACCAATGCCCCAGCAGCTTTTATGGATATGATGAACCGCATTTTTAGGCAATTCCTTGATCAGTTTATTATTGTATTCATTGATTATATTCTTGTTTATTCTCGGAGCCGGGAGGAACACGAGCAGCATTTGTGTATCACATTGCAGACCTTAAAGGAATATCAGCTGTTCGTTAAATTCTCCAAGTGTGCTTTCTGGCTGAATAGTGTGGATTTCTTGGGCTACGTAGTCACGAAAGATGGTATACGTGTAGACCCAAAAAATATCGAAGCAGTACAGCACTGGCCTAGACCCGTATCAGTTACAGAGGTTCGCAGTTTCTTGGGTCTGGCCAGTTACTATCGACGTTTTGTGCAGGATTTTTCTCGGATCACTGCACCGCTGACCGGGTTGACTAGAAAGGACATTCCATTCCTTTGGACAGAAGCGTGTGAGCAGAGTTTTCAGCAGTTGAAGACTCGCTTGACGACTGCACCAGTCTTATCTTTACCTTCCGGATCAGGTGGTTTTGTTGTTTATTGTGACGCCTCTCGAGTGGGTTTAGGCTGTGTGTTGATGCAGCACGGCAGGGTTTTCGCTTATGCTTCTCGATAGATGAAGAGGCACGAGGAGAACTACCCCACGTATGATTTAGAGATGGCTGTTGTGGTATTCGCACTGAAGATTTGGAGGCATTACTTGTTCGGTGAGTCGTGCCAAATATTCACAGACCACAAGAGCTTGAAATAAATTTTTCAGCAGCGGGATCTGAATCTGAGGCAGCGTCGATGGATGGAACTAGTGAAGGATTACGATTGCGAGATTCTGTATCATCCAGGCAAGGAGAATGTTGTAGCAGATGCTTTGAGTCGGAGAGGTAGCTTATCTCATTTGTGCACTATACAGATACAGTCTTCGGCAGATTGGCAGATTCTGTGTGATAGTCGTGTACAGTTTGAGTTCACATCGACAGGAGGACAGTTAGCTCATGTTCGCATCCGTCCTCGGTTATTGGATCATATTCGAGAAACACAGCCCGCAGATGCTCGCATGTCAGAGATTATGGATCAGGTTAGGCAGGGTAGAGAGTCTGAGTTCGTGATAGATGACCGTGGAGTATTACGATTTGGGACTCGTCTTTGTGTGCCGGATTCGGAGGGACTGAGATGCGAGATCTTAGAGGAAGCCTATCGATCAGTATATAGTATTCATTCTGGTTCCACCAAGATGTATCATGACTTGAAGGATGTCTATTGGTGGGAACGAATGAAGAGAGATGTCGCGGAGTTTGTTTCGAGATACTTGACTTGTCAGCAAGTCAAAGCCGAGAACCAGAGGCCGGCAGGAAAGTTGCAGCCCTTACCTATTCCGGAGTGGAAATGGGAGCAGATCTCCATGGATTTTATTGTGGGTCTACCCATGACTAGCAGAGGGTATGATTCTATCTGGGTGATTGTGGATCGATTAACGAAGACCGCTCACTTTCTTCCGATGAAGGCAACGTTTGGATATGCGCAGTATGCTCAGATCTATATAGACGAGATTATGCGATTGCATGGAGTTCCGACGTGTATAGTGTCCGATAGGGGTACACAGTTCACCAGCCGACTATGGAAGAAACTTCAAGAGGCTTTAGGTACACGACTGAGTTTTAGTACAGCTTTTCACCCGCAGACAGATGGTCAGTCCGAGCGGACCATACAAACTCTAGAGGATATGCTTCGAGACTGTAGCCTTCATTTCGGTGGCAGTTGGGATCGTCACTTACCATTGATAGAATTCTCTTACAACAACAGTTTTCAGGAGACGATCCAAGTGGCACCCTACGAAGCTTTATATTGGAGAAAGTGTCGATCACCCGTTTGCTGGATAGAACTCAGCGAGAGTAGCATTTTGGGACCGCAGATAGTACAGAAGACTACAGAAAAGATTCAGTCGATACGGGACAGAATGAGAGCGGCCCAGTGCAAACAGAAACATATGCCGATCGACGCCGTCGTAGACTCGAGTTTGATATGGGAGAGCATGTGTTCTTTCGTGTATCTCCGATGAAGGGAGTGATGCATTTCGGGAAGAAGGGGAAGCTCAGCCCCAGCTGTGAGATTCTGGAGAGAGTGGGTGCTGTAGCTTATCGCTTAGAACTTCCACCAAGTTTTCCCGATATGCATCCGATGTTTCACGTGTCTATGCTTCACAAGAATCTTCACGATCCCCCTCACGTGATCCAGCATCAGACTGTATAGCTTGAGCAGGATTTATCCTACACAGTGCAGCCAGTAGCTATTCTAGACCGACAGGCAAAGAAACTGAGATCAAGGGTACTTCCGTCTGTAAAGGTTCTTTGGCGAGGAATGAATCGCGAGGAGATCACTTAGGAGACAGAGGATGGGATGCGGAAGAAATTTCCACATCTTTTTGAAGGTATGTATAGCTAAGTTTTAAATTCGGGGACCGAATTTTCTTAAGGGGAGAATATTGTAACATTTTGAAAATTTTAGATAATAAATTAAATTAATTAATTAAATAATAAAATGTTAATTTAAAAGGTTAGTGAAACAAAATTGGACACTTGCATAAGTAGTGTAAAATTAATTAAATTGAAATTTTAAGTTTGTAACATTAATGAATTTCAAGGGTTTTAGTGAAAAGTTTAGCTTCATGTGTAATATGATATAGTATGAGGGGTTAGGTGAAAAGGTTAGTTTCTTTATGCAAATTAGAATTGTTTAAGGGTTATTATGCAAAAAGGGGTAGGAATTGGTTAAGGTTAATTTAAACTCTTGGTGTATCATAACACCATGAGACACCTCTTTCTTGCACATTCACCTCATGCACACACCTCACCCTTTGCATGAAAACCCCACATTTTTCCTTGCTACACCACCTACTTGCATGAAAATACCACATCCATACTTGTGACACTTCCTCCTACCAACCTCACTCACTCTCCTTATTTTGTTCAGTTCACTAATCAATTGAAATAGGAAATAAACTGAAAAGGAAAGAAGAAAAACTTTAGAAAAGAACAACAAGAGGAAAAGAAAGGAGAAAAGAGAAGAGAAGAGCTAAGTGCTAAGGATTTTTCTCACCCACAAGCTTGGAACTAGGAGCTTGTGCATCTTGGAGGAAAATCTTCCAGCAATCCTCTGTAGGTATAATCCTTAAACACTATAGAAGTTTAATTCTGAAATGCTTAAGTATAGAAATCAGATATCGGATATATCATATTTTAGAAAAAAAAAATTGGCTCTTTGTTAATCTGTTATAGTTTAGATGAAAATTTACCTAACTAAACAGTACCATAATATTATATATTGGACCTAGAATTAACCTAGGAGGACGAGCCTACTTGCTCGGATATCGGCCGGCGACACGTAGGGAAAAACCGATCTCGCCGGATTTCTAGGGGAGTTGGGTTTGTGGTTTTTAGGGTAGGTCTATGGGTATGGGTAAATGTGTTTGATATTGTTTATTTAAGTTAAATTTTCAGTATGGGAAATCTGGAAGCTAATATCTTAAAAGGGATCAAAATTCTAAAATACGACACGGGTAATTCGTAACGCGTTTCTGTTTTCTGTTACGAACAGTGATTGGTTAAAATACAGTTAAAATAAGTGTTAAATAGTTGCAATAATCGTACGTAGTATAGTTAGTACGTACAACTTGTATTTTCATGTTTTCGCCGTATCAGAATGTAGCCATTTCTTATACAAGTTAAATTCAATATTAGATTCGAGTACGGGATCTTCGGAGGCCGCAAGGAAATATAAGGGATTATTGATCTGAGTAGATTTGACGTATTCCGGTGAGTAGACTAAACATCTACCGGGGGATTTTGTATGAATGGCGTGATACGCCCGTAGTTTAAGTTTAAATAACAAGTATGTCTTTGTATATAAAGTGATCATATGCATTCATATATCTATACATCTTCATGTTAATAATTGTTAGGACACTGCACAATTATCGACGAGTTATGCCGCACATGCACATATCTACATGTTACACTACACCTCGTCGGTATTAACATGTCACCTACACACTTAGTGTTTCTTTTATGTTAAATACGATTCTTACTATACCTTTAGCATCAAAAATGGTAATTACTTTGCATAAATGATATCATGTTTCATATTCAAGTGTTAGTATTTTGATATAAGATGCATTGGATTATTGAGGATTTATGGATTTGAGTTTTTATATACTATTGAGTAGATTCAGTGATTTTCATGTTGATGTGAGATGTCCACCATGAGATGTTATTTTTATGATTTGGTTTTATTCCGGACCGAGTGGGGGAGCTATACGGCCGCGGATTTTCACGTTATCCGGACTAAGTGGGGGATCTATACAGTCGGATTCATGGTGGACCCGGTCGAGACCGAGGGGCAGGAAAGCCGCATTTGAGGCGGGGAGCCTAACAAGGATAATCGATACCGGAGACAGTTATAAACACGGCGGATATCTAGGTGATACCGACCTGTTATTGGATGACAGGATCATTCGAGGAACGATACCTGATGGAAACAGAAGATTTGTGTCGATGTTGGACACGGAAAAGAATAAACCTTATTGGACTTAATTGATGAGATTGCCTTCTTGATTTTATACTTAGTAGTTCATATTCATATTTCTACATGTCATCATGCATTATATTCATTCTTGTTAATGTTAGCTCTAGTTCGTCATACTTACATTATCAGCCGATATATGTTAGTCTTATTCACCGAGTTGGCAACTCACCCCCTTTGTGCCTTAGTTCCTTGCAGGAGTCGTGTGGATGCGTAGCAGCAGTGCAGATCCACTTTTCAGCTTTTACCGCTCTTTTTTCTAGGTGGGTTACGTATGTAGTAACCTCCTATTTTGGCTATGTATATTTTGGATCTAGTATCACTCCATCAGACCATGTATATTTGACTTAGAACGCGATGTGGTTATTTGTATATTATGTTGACTTATGAAATTGTTTAGTTGTGTTAAGTTATAGTTCTTTTACTTATACGTGAGGTTCTTCATTTCGAGTGTCGTATTATTATTGTGTATTGATTCCCGTTGTTGGCTATTTTTTGCTCCCAACTAGGGATGTAACCTATTCTTACGCCCTATAACTGTTTTATTAATAATTAAAAAGGGAGTACTGTCGAAGTTTTAAACCCAGTTGTGTAAACTTTTATTATTTAAAAACATTTTGGCATGCTACTTCATTCCTTTACTTAAAAACTAAAATTTTTCTAAATTCGGCAAAAAGGGTTTTGGTCTTGATTTTTGGCTTACTCAGATTGTGTCGATATCTTTAGATATCATATAATCTAAGTGCCGGTCACATCCAAACTTTGGGTTGTGAGAGGCTAATAGAATATCGAATCCAAATGAATCTTTAAGTTCTACTAATTTTTCAGTAATCATTTGTGGTTCTGGAATAATTTCCAGTTCTGCCATACTCCCACTAATGTTTTCTGATAAGAATCCATTTTACTAAAACTAGTTGCAAGTCAAGAACAATATAAATATTGATCTTCCTGATGGTAGATTGTTAACCCTGGTCAAAACCCGGGATAACCCACAAACTGGCATTACTGAAACGTGCCTTGAGTTTATCCAGAGTTTGATTTTAAGCATAAGCCGGACAACTGCATATACCTTAACATCGTTAAGATATGAATTCACTCTATATCTACTATAGAAACATAGGCACTAATTTAGTTGGAACCAGATTCAAAAATCATGCAGCTGTTTCCAGTGCATATCAACCAAATGGAAGGAGGCTGATTAGCATTACTCATCTAGGAATGCACCTAAGTATCAACAATCTGAAAGAGAAACAAGTTCTCAAAACCATTATTTACAACGGATTACCTAGCACAAGTATCTACATCCTCGATCACCTTGAAGAATCCTGATACTTGCAATATATGATTCTCTACTTTATTCTTGTACATATAACTTCTTAAAACTTAGACCTTGTATTTCAACTTAATAATTGTCTAAAAGTAGAGAAGTCACAAGTAAACAGAATATAGTACGAGTACCAACCCCTTTGTCCTAATGGACAACGAACAATATACAATACTCTGTATAAGTCCCCTGTGTTCAATAACTCAAACCCTGTGCGTCATAGGTTGAAAACTGTGCTATGGTTAAGAAGAATTACACCGTTGTTGAATGCCCCTTACCTAACCATCAACTGATATAGGTAAATGTCACAGACATAATTTCAAAAAATTATATCTCACTTTATAAAACAAACGTACAGATATATCAGTTTAAAATTGGTGCATAACAACGGATATTCAAAACCAAATATTTGTCTTAGGCAAAACCCAGGTGATTTCCTCAAATATCACCAATTACAAAGAATTCCGATATAATAAGGATATAATCACCCAATTTCCCAATATCCTACTCCCACTCAGCATCTGTAACGCCGTACAGATATGAAAATCAAATCTGGTAAATACATATCCTGGAGTCAGAATCTAATCGGGAAAACAGTTTTCAATTTACACCGCACAGTGAAACTGAAATATGAAAATGTTTTGTAGGGGTATCCGGGTTTCCTAGTAATGCCTCTTCTACTATCCAGATTCATGACTATAACCGTATATTTCCTTGCCATCTCCCTAATCCATTTATTTGTCTTTACTTATTACTTTCTGTACACCACCCTTAGACTAAATGGTTTTCTTCCTTCCCTACCATTCGTCACCAGCCTAAGATTTGGAAGAAGACTATCTAATAAGCGTAATAGGTGTACTCTCCTAATACTAGGAGCTCTCGCAACCCGAGAGAAGGTAAAGAGAAAGACAACTGAATACTCATATTCTATTTCTCCAGAACCGGAAACCATCCTCGAACTGAAACAAGTTTCATCGAGTTCGTATGTAACTATACAATGGCATATCCAAAAAATTTGGATCTTCGTAGTAATACGGAGTGTTCCAGATAAAATGCTAAAGGGGAGATAGGAGTGGGAATGATATATGCAGTTTCGTCGTGAATGATAACAGTCACAATTTCCTTTGCCCTCTTTTCTAATCCTTTTATATGTCTTTACTTATTACCTTCTGTACACCTTATTTAGGCTAATTGATTTTCTTCCTTCCCTACCTTTTGGCACCTGCTTAAAGTTTGGAAGAAGACTATCCAATAAGCATAATAGGTGTACTCTGCTAATACCAGGAGTACTCGCAACCTGAGAGAAGATAAAGGGAAAAGACAACTGAATAATCCTATTCGATTTCTCCAGAACCGGAAACCATCCTCGAACTGAAACTAGTTTCATCGAGTTCGTATGTAACTATACGATGGTCATATCCAATAAATGTGGATTTTCGTAGTGATACGGAATGTTCTGGCGAAATGCAAAGGGTAAGAGTAGGAGTGGCAATGATATATGCGACTATGACAATCCAAAAGCCAAAGTGTTTTAAGAAGGTTCGGTTATCTTGGTTTATGAGTTTTAGTTTAGGGTCGGGTCATGGTCGCTGCCAAAGAGAGAGAGAGAAAAGAAACACTCAGCGTGCACTCTAACCTAGATTAGATTGGTTATTTATTTATCTAATCAGGATGTCTCCCACTGTTTCCTCGAATTCTCCCTCAAATCCTAAAAAGAGAATTAGTCGGGATCATCTAAAATCACCCGAGGAGTAACACCTACTCATCAGTGGGAATCGGGATCCAACTATCATTGATAACTTGATAGAAGCCACTCAAGTCACCCCACATCATAAGGTATGTGCATGCCTAGCAAGTTTCCTGTATATTTGAAACCCACGATGTGGTTTTTGCCCCTAGGACCCAAGTGACCTTGACACAGTCAACATATCAAAAAATCCTAGTCAAGTTCAACCTGTCATTATCTTGATCATATTAAACCCACCCGTACGAGCCCTTGACACAGTCAACATGACCGTACGACTGTCCTAACCAATCCATAAATACATGCGTCAAAAAAGCATTACAGAGCTACCGAACACTACGCCTTGGCAATGCATGACATACGTAGCACGAATACTAAGCAATACTAATATGAAATGACGGAGGGCTACGACTAGTTTTTGGCAAAAAACCTTTAACGTAATGAACTTGATATCATTGAAAGAACCGAGTGGTTTTACAAATATATAGTGGCGAAAACTCTTGCTAAAGAGTTCACTCCCTGTGAAGGGATCTTGGCTCTTTCCTCATCGAATGAGGTGTAGGATATCCCAAACTGAATACCATGATGCAAAGTAAAAGGAAACGACTATAGTGAAGTTATTATGATAACGCAAACTTTCGCCCAAGGGGTCACTCCTGATGAAGGGATCTCGGCCCTTGCCTCGTCGAATAAGGTGCAGGATATTCCCAATCGAACACCACCGTGCAAAGCAAAAGGAAACGTCCTGTAATAACAGTTTTTCAAAATTTGGTTCAAACAACATCATATAGGTTTGTTTTTCCTTGCATTAATCAGAATCAACGCAGTCCCATCAATTAATCCATATCACAACACAGAAAAGGAACGAAAATAAAATGTACATATATGACATCCGCATTCGCCACTGGGCCCCGTCATCACCCGTTAGGTTACTTAACTAACGACAGAGCAGGGGCTGGACTACCGCGGATGCAAAACATATACAACATCTACTAGTATATATATAAATATATATAACATTCATCCCAGGCATGATATAAGCAACATCACAGAAGCAACACAGAATGGTAGATAATCTTGGAGCCCCGGGTTTCACATGAGCCGCAAGTGAAACCCGACATTTTCCGGTCGTGTGGATATCCTGTGCAATGAAAGCCTAGACCCCTACGAGCGCGACAAGTTATCCGCCAATCCCAAAAGTGAAGCAACCCTAATCATCAAAGTGAATGGGCCACCCAGCACTTCACGGGACCCGGTAACTTGGGCGCCCCTCCGTGGGTGATCCTATACCCCTATGAGCGCGGCAAATAGCCCGCCAATTCTAGAGTGAGGCCCCCTCCGTCTCAACGCCATGAGATGCGGACCTATTGCCCTCTAAAACCTGGCTATTCGTGCACTCCACCGAGGGGTAATACTAGTACAGAAAAGAAAAAATATATGTACAAGGGTGACATTGTCCGCAACCTGGTCGTGCCCCAAACAAATAATATACAAACTGGCAAAGACGACAGTCCACATGTCGGACGTTCGCTCCGCAATACTGAATATACAAATAAATCTGAACTGTACTACTACCATTGCACTCCAGTCTATCCACTACGAAAATCCAACCACAATATCAACACAACACAGAACATCAACGTGAATATTAAGTTCATAAACCCCTCTAATTGAATATATAGCAACTAGTCGGGTTGTACCGCTCATTAATATTCACAGTCGCAGATATCATCACATGTACTGATAAACACGAACTTAAAATTTCAATTGACTAAAACTTTCCCAAATTGGCCCCAAATGCAAAACAACACTTTAAAGAAATCTGGGCCAAAACTAAATATACCAAAAATCAAATTTCCATATCAGAGAGTTCCAGAAGAAATTTGGAGCAATTTGGCCACAAGACGGCCGCGGAACCGCCGCAAATAATCATCTATTGTGGCTTTTCCATGGCCATTTTGTTGGTTCATATGCCCAAATTTCTTGCGGCCCCATAGGTTTGCCTGCACTGATTTTTAAGACCCTCTGAAGAACTTTTGAACATGTTTAAAATTCGACAGCAAACACAAGAAAATGGAAAAATGATTCGGAAAATTTGGCCGATCGATATTCTAATTTCGTGCAAACTAGCTTGTATTGGTTTATGGATGGCTCTGATACCATGTTGGGATTTCGCCTACGCCCTGGCCATCTACAATGGCCGATGCGGAACAAAAAATGGCGTTTAATATTTTTGGCGCAAACGAAACCCGCTTCAAGATCGAAACCATAAACCTATGTGTCACGACCCGAAAGAGCACGTGACTGGCCCTTGAATCCTATGAAGTCTATAGGACTCCATCTGATCCAAGTAAGTCAAAAGCCCAGAAATCTAAAACCATTTTTAAGAATAAGTAAAGAAACTGGTTTAAAGAGGTGAAGAAAACATGTTTGAAAATCAAGTTCTTAAATAACTAAGCCGAATATGTATTTTTAAAATGTGTAATATTTTCCGAAAATTTCGGCAGAGTTTCTTTTGTAAAAACTGGCCCCGAACGGGGTACAACAAAAACAATATATATATCATGATAAAAGGCATCCCCAAGCGGGAGCTAGCTCTTCGTCAATCGACGGTCACAACCACATAAGCAACAACAATATACAACGCCAAAGGACGAGGATCTAAACTGAAAAGAAACTCAAAAACAGCTAGAAAACCGCAATACAACAAGCGCGACTCTAAGGTCGAAATAATACAACACTGAAGTCTGAGTCTGAAACAATATACCAGTTTTTTGGTTGATGGACATTTCTAGATACAATAAATAATACATGAACAATGGCGGTTCTGATACAAAAGAACCCACCTACCAACGCAAGTCACCCATAAGGAAGCAGTGTGCCAGAAATGCCGCTATGGAATCTGTACGGCAAAAAACTGCAAGAACTGGGGCACAACGGGGGTGAGTTGCCAACTCGTGAATAGAAAGATATCTACAAGCAGATATCGAATGCATGACCTATCCTAGGTCAATACGATCAAAATATAACCTCAAAAATATAACCAGCAGCCTATAACACGGCTAGGGTAAATATCTAACCCGAGTGTAATCTCATGTGCCCGTGTCAGTGCCCAAGGGTAGCAATATATCATATGAATGAGGTATGAATGCATGAAAACAGAATACAAGTAAATGAAGAACTGTTTCCATAATTTAGTGAGATTTCCTTTGTATTTTTAAAATGAGGAATCATAATGAAATCAGCATAAAACAGTGCCTAGCATCGGCACAAAACATAATCCCAATATCTCGGTATCTCTGTATCACAGTCTCTGTACCTCAAAATCTCGAAATCTCAATGTCTCGATCGTAATATCTAGGGCGCCGTCAGTCCAGACCGGCCCCTACCATCCATCTCAAGACCACGACGGTATCCTCCGGATATCCGACGCGTCGGGTAAAATCACCGGTAGGTAGCGCTCCCCTGCCAGGCTCACATCGTCATCACCACGCGCTTCTTGCCCCGGGGTACCTCACCGGGTCCACCATGTACCCGAAACGGTTCATCCGTCTCCTCGAATCGGGTTTCCAAATCCATCAGCAAACTCATGGTGGACGACTCATACATCATGGGAAAACCGCACTTTTTATTTTAAAGAGAGAAAGAAGTTTATATAAGTTTTGCGGTTTTCCCCCAAATCCAAAAAATCTCATGGAAATCCGAATCCAATCCTCAATAGCATGTAAACAGTGCATATAGGCATAAAAATCCATGAATAATAGCATGCATAATGTAACAAGTAATAATTACAATGTCTAATCTAGCATATAAGGCAAGTACACTAATATCATGTCTAAATTATTAGATAACAACCTATGTCGATGCAATAATATTTTCTAAGGTGTACGTGACATGGCAATTACCGAAGAAGATATGTGTGAGCCGGCAAGTAAGTGTACGTGGTACATACGCATCATCGGTAATGGTGCTGGTGTCCTAACAGCATAACATCAATAATGGAGTATGAAACATAATATAAGCATGCGATGCGAAACGATCCACAATAATGAACGGGAGCTGAATACTAGATGCAACTATAACTAATCTGCATTAATCTAATACAAGTCCTACAAATGGTGCCTTTTGAAATAACACGAATCATCGGGTTTTGAAAATAGGGCTACGGTGTTTTTATGAAAAGATACGTCTTTTGAAAATATCCGTATAACCCTTCTGCTTATCTTTTAAAATATCCCTGATTCGTTAGTTTTGAAATAGGTATGACTCGGTCTAGTCTAATGTCTACCAAGTAATCTAGATAGGAGGGGTATGAAACCACCTAAATCTGAGTCGGTATATATATATATATACAGATATGATAGTCGGTGATCTCACCTCAATAACATATCGTAAGATATCTTCGAGTTATGAGTGCGGATCTATCATCAATATCGGCTCGTACGGTAGATCGTCGTACGGCATCCCAATAGCTGGGTAGGGGTCAATATCACCCAATCACATCACATATCAGGTATCACTATCATCAGATCGCACAATCTGGGGTACTACTCTAAGTCTAGTACAAATCGATACCATCTATCAAAGTATGAATGCGGGTAAAGCACATGTCCAAAGGCCCGCTAAAACTATCATATCGCACCTCAAAGGCAACTATGTCACATCGCCGATCTCACGGCCTTACATAAAGTATCATCTCAAACCCACGTATCATCATCAACCTGTATATGAACACATAGTCCCATACCCATGTGTAGATATACGCACCATCAAATGAAAGAATGAATGCAAGAATGTGTGTAAATGTATGTGTGGGTGCAACCACTACTCTAGGGTTCGCACTATACTAAACCAATACATTCTTATCATCAAAATACCATTATTTCCATTACTAATCTAAACCACACATAATAAATATACGTGTATATACGTATTCGTATACAACACTACGGACTGCGGGGGTGCTATACGCCATCCACCCGACTTCTCCCCGTAGATATAAATCTACTCACCTGTATCCTGCGTGTCGGTGTCGATGTCACCGTCATCTTCTGCATCGCCTCGGATCGTCGCGGTGTACCTACACATATCACACGTATCGTATCGCATCAAAACCACATCAAAACTTGAAACGACACGCTATATCCAATACGATACACTAAAAGGCCTATAGGTTAGAACCTACGGTTAGCCTTCGCAAAACAACCCGAAATCACTCGATGCAGTCGTACAAACGTCACACGATCGAGATAACGTACAAACACCAAAATGTGGAAATCAAAATACGTAACACCAAATACTGAAAGTAAGGCAGCAACCCAAGAAAACGATCCCAGATTTCATCTCAGGCCAAATCAGGGCAAATAAACAACTCTAGGGTGCTATATATGATGTATTTGAGCTACTAGACCAACCCCGATGCATTCCATCACCACTTGGCCGGCCACAACACTCCCAAAACCGGCCTCGCCGGCCCCCCTATGCCCAATGGGGTCCGTCTGGTCAGGGTGGCCTCTTATGGTCTCAATTTGGTCCCTGGTATTGTTGAATTTGCCTGAAACAGTCCCAGTACATTCCAGATTTCCCTGCACACTCTAAACACTCACAAACCAACATGAAAGTCCCATAATTCCGTATTTTTGGGTTTCAGGTTGTGTCAGGCCAGGGGCTTGGTCAAAATAGGGTCTAAGGTCACCATTAGAGTCCAATTGCAAAGTCACATCTCAACTTTACCCTAATCCTCTCTAATTTTGTCCAAAGTGCACCAATTCACACGATATCGATATGAAACTTGAATTAAAGCTTAAGAACAAGAATTAACACTCTAATTGTGAAGGAATTACCTCACAAGACCCTCATGAATCCTTAACAGCACCAAAACACCATCTTTCTTGGTCCATAGCATAGATCTTGGGCTTGTGCATGTTTTGTGAAATGAGTGTGAGGTTTTGAGTATGTTTGTGAGATGATTTGAGAGGGTTTTGTGGAGGGGGAAATGGGGCAATAGCAGCAGCAGCAGCAGCTCAAGAAGGAGGGGGAGGAAATGAGAGGAAAACCAAGGGAATGGCCAAGTCAAATACCCTCACCTACCCTCACTCTCTCACCATACCTATATCTCATTTTCTTTTTCTTTTCTTTTCCTTTTTCTCTTTTAATCCCAAACCTTCTCACATCAATAGTAAACCCAAAGTAACATGGCTAGAAAAATGTAACACAAGTCCAAAAATGATATGTGCACAATTTTGCACAAAAAGCAAAAAAATCCGATTAGCGATTTTTAATCGCGATTAGCGCTAAATTAGCATATAAATGATCACAAACACTTAAAAATGGCATAATTCTAATAAATAACCCATTTTAGAATTTTCCATAATTTTCCATAATTTTTCTCCATTTATTTGCATTTAATTATTAATTTATTATTAAAATAATCAATAAAATAATATTAAATTATAAAAATTCTTAAAAATAATATTTTATTATTTTGGAAATGTTACAATCTACCCCCCTTAAAGAAATTCGGTCCCCGAATTTAAATTCAAAACCCCCAAGTACTAAAACATTTCAATACAAATTTCCAAGTCGTCGGGGCTCCGAAATCATCAATACATAAAACGTCACAGCGCAATGCATGCGCAGGAGTAATGAGTAGATAACTCAAAAACAACGCTCCATCAAGCATCCCGCAATCATCGGAGTCAAGGTAAAAAAACACAATGTCAAATCCAATACAAAACCGATATGATATGGATCAGAACTACACATGTAGACATCCAATCTATACATGTAAATAGCTGATGCAAAAGCATGCCAAATCTTTTTAAGTCGCTGTGCGATGCACGTAATACTGCACAGTGGCGGACGTTTTTCATAAGAAAATAACTATATATGCGTATATATATATATCCTTTGTTTAATAAGCACGTTCCGCCGTTTTGAAAACAATCAGAAGGGTTTCCTTGTTTTAAAACGTTTCGTGTCATATCGGACACGTAAGTATATACTGAGACTATAGCTCACGCTTTGGAAATCCCTTTGACTATTAATGCATGCAAAATATATCCAATATCATAAAAATGTACTGCTCCAAGAGGAATAAATCTCAAAAATATACATAACACAATCCTGTCCGTCTGGTGCGCACGGAAATCAAAAATCCATATATGTGCTAAACAGGTGCATAAATCAACATCTATGTAAAACGGGTGTGCACGAAGCATCTGTCATAGGCAACGTATATGCCTGACAGCCACAAATCCGGTGCATCTGACGTGCACGAAGAACCTCGATTTAGTGCATCGGGTGTGCACCAAAATCGTACCTCAAAACATGCGCCCAACATGCGCGAAAATCCAAATCGGTGCATCCATTGTGCACGAATGAAAATCTAAACCCTGCGCACTCAACATGCACGGAATCACGAAATCCAATAGCAAACGCCGAACATGCGTAAGTCAAACCAAAAGCACGGAGTGCAAGAATCAATCATCAATGTCAGGGTCAAAATCGACGATAAAGTGCGGCTCAATCAAAATCAGGTGTAGCGCAATGGAAAATCTCACAACCGTGTGCATCAGCGTGCACAAATCAAATCAAAACACTGGAAATACATGAAAACTCTGCTGGAGGCATAAATCAAATCACTGGCATAAACTAAGCATGAAATCGCAATCAACACCTCAGGAGTAATAACTATGTGCAAGGTATAAATACCCAGAAAGTGCAATCATGGTACACGAAAACAGAGATCATAGAACTCAGTCATCGAAACCAAATCATGAAAACTGATCGCCAAAATACCGAAATCCCAAACTGACAGATACGTGATAGTCGAATCACAAAACCACAAAGCATAAATACTGTCGTCGGTATATCCTCCCTCGAAGTCGAGAAGGTGCCGGCACATCCAATTCTAGCGGCGCAAGACCTCCACTTGCCTCTTGCTCGCGGCTGGCGTCCTCTGCCTCTGGTTCCTGATCTTTCCTGTAGATTACCAATCTCGCAATCCATCGGCTCACCGGACCGGTCAGGAGTGCTGACAGGAACGATTCCGTTCTGGCACTTCCTTGGAAATCTCTCGGTCAATCCTCACGACCGCTCGTAAAGCAATATGTCACTAGCGTCAGCCTCCGGCTCTCTGAATGCACATCACATGTCTGATCCTGGGTGCAAACATCATTGCGGCAATGTCCTAGAAGGAATCCTGCTCAAAGTCTCTGCCGATCTTGCCTATGCCGATCTGTAAGGAGGCTGGTACTCTTGCATAGTCTCTTCTCGTCCAATGGACATCTGTGTCCTCAGCACAGCAATTTCTCGGAAATTGATCGCATCCCTACGCCTCGGTAAGCATATCCGGCCTCTGGTCTCGACGGAAAGTAATGACAGCTCATCAGCGTCTCGCACGAACCTCTTGTTCCGCTTGTCTGTATCGTCGTCCACTATGACGTCACGCCATGCTATCTACGCACTGCACTGTTCTCGGCCATGGTCAATCTGAAGTCTCTCGCACGGACTCGAAATCGCGTACTCTGTAGTTTCATCATTCTGTAGAAGATGTCAGGCCGAATAGGTCCTCGGGAACACGTCCCAACCATCGGAGGAATACTCGTCACTCGTCCGTCCTTAATCAATTCACAACGCATCTGGGTAAGTTCCTTTATCCGAACCTGGTCAACTACCTCGTCGACAATGCCGAACTCTGTCCTGCTGTGTGCGCGCAAAACGACCACTCCTGGGTCTAGGTCTTCTCGTATCGCTTTCCAGAAGGGTCCTGTCGAGGTCCCTTCCTCAAATCTCAATCCTGCCGAATTGCCCGGAAGTCATCATCTAATGCTGAAGCTAGAGCTTATTCCGGAACGGCTGCATACTTATCGCGCTTCTTTCTGGAAGATATATCCATATACCACGCCTCGGGGTGCATATCACATCTCTGATGTCAGCGGAGTGGGACGTCATCTCATCGAAATCTCGTGCGAACTCTTTACTTCACCTTGCTCCAATGTCGACCGATTCGGACTCATCTCATCGTGGCTACACGAACTGCGCTCCGACGGCTATGCTCGCATCTGGAGTCTACCAAGCAGTGTCCCATCACAATGTCCGAAAGATGTCGAACCATCCGATCGACTCGTCAGAACCTCATAATCCCCCAAGAGCTCACACCTCGGGTACAGTTTAATAGTATCGAGTACATGCCACAGCGTCGGTGGTCCAGCCGTAGAAGGGCAAACCCAAGCCTCACTAATGGCGCCGAGGAACTGCCGCAAACCCGAAGGTTCAAAGGCTTTCACACGGTCATTAAGTCGAGTTAGGGTTTCATTCTTCTAGAGGGTCCATAGAATCACCTGCATGTCTTTCCGTATACTTTAAACTTGGAAAATAGGCTCCCGACATTCGATCGTCTCAATCGACTCTCAACGAATCTGCGTGAAGTCGCCTCTAGCTGGAATCAATCCACCTGATGACCTCGCATCGGGGTAAGCGAACGAACCACACGTCCTAGTCATTCCTCTTCGGTGACTAGCGACTCACCATCACGTCTCCAAGAACATGCTCATGCTGCAGTAGCTCCAACCATCTGGGCGATATCTCATCATTCGCAGCAACAACTGGCTCATTCGTCCGTACGCTGAACAACGCCTCAATCATCCTGAATAAGCGATAATATCGACGGTCATCACAACCTGGCTGGCCTCTATCAGTGGCTCAATCCTCTGGTGCCGATCAGCACACCCGGGAAATCTCGCAACAGCGATCTGTCAAACGCTCATAGTGCGGAAACACAAAAAGACGACGCCTCAAAATGCAATCGTATGCCTCGGGAATCATGCCCTGGTCAGTCCTCGTACACGATGAGCTCATGCTGACAACTCGAGCCGTAGCTTACTCTGCCCGTGCAATCGCGGCAGCAAAACCACAACCAGTATCGATGAGGATAGATCATAGGAAGGAATATAATACAGTGCAAGGAAATGTACAACCTAAGGTTTCTTAAGCGGAGTGGCGTGTCGTAAGTATGCCGCGGAACATACCAACGGTACGTCACTCTACTTTAGTCACCTATTCCATCAACCAAGGGTCATCCTAATACGACGAAAGTTCGGGTTTAACACCCCCTCGACCAAGTCTAAGTTCCGTAAGGTCAAGCCTAAGTTCCGTATATAGATAACGCCCTAGGCTCCACATAGTCAAACTTAGACTCGAACCAAGGTCAACCTAGCGCTCTGATACCAACTTTGTCACGACCCGAAAGAGCACGTGACTGGCCCTTGAATCCTATGAAGTCTATAGGACTCCATCTGATCCAAGTAAGCCAAAAGCCCAGAAATCTAAAACCATTTTTAAGAATAAGTAAAGAAACTGGTTTAAAGAGGTGAAGAAAACATGTTTGAAAATCAAGTTCTTAAATAACTAAGCCGAATATGTATTTTTAAAATGTGTAATATTTTCCGAAAATTTCGGCAGAGTTTCTTTTGTAAAAACTGGCCCCGAACGGGGTACAACAAGAACAATATATATATCATGATAAAAGGCATCCCCAAGCGGGAGCTAGCTCTTCGTCAATCGACGGTCACAACCACATAAGCAACAACAATATACAACGCCAAAGGACGAGGATCTAAACTGAAAAGAAACTCAAAAACAGCTAGAAAACCGCAATACTACAAGCGCGACTCTAAGGTCGAAATAATACAACACTGAAGTCTGAGTCTGAAACAATATACCAGTTTTTTGGTTGATGGACATTTCTAGATACAATAAATAATACATGAACAATGGCGGTTCTGATACAAAAGAACCCACCTACCAACGCAAGTCACCCATAGGGAAGCAGTGTGCCAGAAATGCCGCTATGGAATCTGTACGGCAAAAAACTGCAAGAACTGGGGCACAACGGGGGTGAGTTGCCAACTCGTGAATAGAAAGATATCTACAAGCAGATATCGAATGCATGACCCATCCTAGGTCAATACGATCAAAATATAACCTCAAAAATATAACCAGCAGCCTATAACACGGCTAGGGTAAATATCTAACCCGAGTGTAATCTCATGTGCCCGTGTCAGTGCCCAAGGGTAGCAATATATCATATGAATGAGGTATGAATGCATGAAAACAGAATACAAGTAAATGAAGAACTGTTTTCATAATTTAGTGAGATTTCCTTTGTATTTTTAAAATGAGGTATCATAATGAAATCAGCATAAAACAGTGCCTAGCATCGGCACAAAACATAATCCCAATATCTCGGTATCTCTGTATCACAGTCTCTGTACCTCAAAATCTCGAAATCTCAATTTCTCGATCATAATATCTAGGGCGCCGTCAGTCCAGACCGGCCCCTACCATCCATCTCAAGACCACGACGGTATCCTCCGGATATCCGACGCGTCGGGTAAAATCACCAGTAGGTAGCGCTCCCCTGCCAGGCTCACATCGTCATCACCACGCGCTTCTTGCCCCGGGGTACCTCACCGGGTCCACCATGTACCCAAAACGGTTCATCCGTCTCCTCGAATCGGGTTTCCAAATCCATCAGCAAACTCATGGTGGACGACTCATACATCATGGGAAAACCGCACTTTTTATTTTAAAGAGAGAAAGAAGTTTATATAAGTTTTGCGGTTTTCCCCCAAATCCAGAAAATCTCATGGAAATCCGAATCCAATCCTCAATAGCATGTAAACAGTGCATATAGGCATAAAAATCCATGAATAATAGCATGCATGATGTAACAAGTAATAATTACAATGTCTAATCTAGCATATAAGGCAAGTACACTAATATCATGTCTAAATTATTAGATAACAACCTATGTCGATGCAATAATATTTTCTAAGGTGTACGTGACATGGCAATTACCGAAGAAGATGTGTGTGAGCCGGCAAGTAAGTGTACGTGGTACATACGCATCATCGGTAATGGTGCTGGTGTCCTAACAGCATAACATCAATAATGGAGTATGAAACATAATATAAGCATGCGATGCGAAGCGATCCACAATAATGAACGGGAGCCGAATACTAGATGCAACTATAACTAATCTGCATTAATCTAATACAAGTCCTACAAATGGTGCCTTTTGAAATAACACGAATCATCGGGTTTTGAAAATAGGGGCTACGGTGTTTTTATGAAAAGATACGTCTTTTGAAAATATCTGTATAACCCTTCTGCTTATCTTTTAAAATATCCCCGATTCGTTAGTTTTGAAATAGGTATGACTCGGTCTAGTCTAATGTCTACCAAGTAATCTAGATAGGAGGGGTATGAAACCACCTAAATCTGAGTCGGTATATATATATATATATACAGATATGATAGTCGGTGATCTCACCTCAATAACATATCGTAAGATATCTTCGAGTTATGAGTGCGGATCTATCATCAATATCGGCTCGTACGGTAGATCGTCGTACGGCATCCCAATAGCTGGGTAGGGGCCAATATCACCCAATCACATCACATATCAGGTATCACTATCATCAGATCGCACAATCTGGGGTACTACTCTAAGTCTAGTACAAATCGATACCATCTATCAAAGTATGAATGCGGGTAAAGCACATGTCCAAAGGCCCGCTAAAACTATCATATCGCACCTCAAAGGCAACTATGTCACATCGCCGATCTCACGGCCTCACATCAAGTATCATCTCAAACCCACGTATCATCATCAACCTGTATATGAACACATAGTCCCATACCCATGTGTAGATATACGCACCATCAAATGAAAGAATGAATGCAAGAATGTGTGTAAATGTATGTGTGGGTGCAACCACTACTCTAGGGTTCGCACTATACTAAACCAATACATTCTTATCATCAAAATACCATTATTTCCATTACTAATCTAAACCACACATAATAAATATACGTGTATATACGTATTCGTATACAACACTACGGACTGCGGGGGTGCTATACGCCATCCACCCGACTTCTCCCCGTAGATATAAATCTACTCACCAGTATCCTGCGTGTCGGTGTCGATGTCACCGTCATCTTCTGCATCGCCTCGGATCGTCGCGGTGTACCTACACATATCACACGTATCGCATCGCATCAAAACCACATCAAAACTTGAAACGACACGCTAAATCCAATACGATACGCTAAAAGGCCTATAGGTTAGAACCTACGGTTAGCCTTCGCAAAACAACCCGAAATCACTCGATGCAGTCGTACAAACGTCACACGATCGAGATAACGTACAAACACCAAAATGTGAAAATCAAAATACGTAACACCAAATACTGAAAGTAAGGCAGCAACCCAAGAAAACGATCCCAGATTTCATCTCAGGCCAAATCAGGGCAAATAAACAACTCTAGGGTGCTATATATGATGTATTTGAGCTACTGGACCAACCCCGATGCATTCCATCACCACTTGGCCGTCCACAACACTCCCAAAACCGGCCTCGCCGGCCCCCCTATGCCCAATGGGGTCCGTCTGGTCAGGGTGGCCTCCTATGGTCTCAATTTGGTCCCTGGTATTGTTGAATTTGCCTGAAACAGTCCCAGTACATTCCAGATTTCCCTGCACACTCTAAACACTCACAAACCGACATGAAAGTCCCGTAATTCCGTATTTTTGGGTTTCAGGTTGTGTCAGGTCAGGGGCTTGGTCAAAATAGGGTCTAAGGTCACCATTAGAGTCCAATTGCAAAGTCACATCTCAACTTTACCCTAATCCTCTCTAATTTTGTCCAAAGTGCACCAATTCACACGATATCGATATGAAACTTGAATTAAAGCTTAAGAACAAGAATTAACACTCTAATTGTGAAGGAATTACCTCACAAGACCCTCATGAATTCTCAACAATACCAAAACACCATCTTTCTTGGTCCATAGCATAGATCTTGGGCTTGTGCATGTTTTGTGAAATGAGTGTGAGGTTTTGAGTATGTTTGTGAGATGATTTGAGAGGGTTTTGTGGAGGGGGAAATGGGGCAATAGCAGCAGCAGCAGCAGCTCAAGAAGGAGGGGGAGGAAATGAGAGGAAAACCAAGGGAATGGCCAAGTCAAATACCCTCACCTACCCTTACTCTCTCACCATACCTATATCTCATTTTCTTTTTCTTTTCTTTTCCTTTTTCTATTTTAATCCCAAACCTTCTCACATCAATAGTAAACCCAAAGTAACATGGCTAGAAAAATGTAACACAAGTCCAAAAATGATATGTGCACAATTTTGCACAAAAAGCAAAAAAATCCGATTAGCGATTTTTAATCGCGATTAGCGCTAAATTAGCATATAAATGATCACAAACACTTAAAAATGGCATAATTCCAATAAATAACCCATTTTAGAATTTTCCATAATTTTCCATAATTTTTCTCCATTTATTTGCATTTAATTATTAATTTATTATTAAAATAATCAATAAAATAATATTAAATTATAAAAATTCCTAAAAATAATATTTTATTATTTTGGAAATGTTACACTATTCTAGCAAACTAATAGAGCTAAACTAAAGGATAGAGATGGTTATACCGAGTGAATCAAGTTTTTCGGTCTTCTACCACCTTCTTTAGCTCCTAGGGATAACGGATCGAATTTAGTTGTCGTTCTTCTTTCATCAATGATGATCCATCCGAGGGAAACGACACAAGCTCCATCCTCGCCAAGAAAGGCAACCGACGCTCCAAGGTTGCTAGCAATGGAGAGTGGAGGTGGAGGAATGTCTCACTATATTTTTCTCTAATGCTAAATGCTCAAATGAGCAACTCAGGAAGAAGAAGGAGGAGGTGAGGAAACTAGTGGCATGAGCAACCAAGGAAATGGCTAAGTCTCCAAGAGAGAGTGAATCAATGTGTATCATGAATGAAATGATCAAGAGGCTAGCATGAAGAATGAATGGGTACAAATAATTTCAACCATGGAAAAATATCTCATCATTTTACAATAAACAACTCATAGCCATATGTCTCTACATGCTTCACCATGCTCATGCCAACTCACCCTCCACCTCATTTAGAAAAGCAAATGATTTTCTAAAAAGAAAATCTTCTAAATGAGGTGTCCAATCTTCTAAAAGCTATTCCGTATAAATACAGAATACAACCTGGTATACGTATCGAAATACATATACGCGTATTCGTACAAAAATACGAATAGCAGAGAGAGAAAAAGAATAATGAAAAATAATACTAGAATACATATATATATATATATATAAATTATTAAATCAAAAACTGATTTAATAATCCGGCTTAACCCTAAACCGCTAGTATTATCAACCGTCTGACTAGAGTCTATGCAGCCTGTACACATATTTAATCGGATACCTGTATGTACCAACATACGTCATCTACACCATATCGCCTGAACCGTAAAAACCCTCTGTGTGGGACTCTAAAGACTCTTCAATATAATGACAGTAGGTTTAACCACAAGAACATTAGCGGCACTAGCTGTATGTAACGGCTACCAAGGTATTGAGCAAAAGGAAGGCCAACGAGCAAACTCATCCAAACCCCTACTGAGCCTGTCTGAGACAATCTCCATACAGTCTAGTCTGTTTGTCTAAGAGTATCGCATATCGTGTCTAGGGGTGGAAAAAGTCAGACCCCTAATAACGTGATAATTCGTGTCGGTATGAAGCCCATCACCACCTGAAAAACTACTAATCCTAGATCAGTAATTCTTAACTAACCTGGCCAAGGATTTCTGGTAATGGCCACCCATGCACAACGCGACATCAACCTCCAATATCGGAAGAGACGAATCCCCGACGATCCGCCCACTGTCTCCATGTGGCTCGGGATGTACCCAACTAAAACATGTTTGCACGACTCCTTTGAGCCATGGTAGGGTAGTAATCAAAGCACAGTGGGAACTCACACGAGACAAATGACGATCTCGGGTCGACAGACTAACCTGTACTCATGTCACCTAGGAACTGCTATCTGACAATAGGTATAATACCAACTAGCATGTTCCCGGCGAGTCCGTACAGTGTACTCATAACCCAATGAGCACCTGTATACTATCTTAGATGACTAACTGACACCAATGGCTTGTGAGACCGTACACCGCCCCTCATTGGGGTCTCAATAAGTATACACCAGTCTACTCCGGAGTATCGATGCCCAGTCTCGATACTCCCACGACTAGGAACATTTAAGGATGTGCTTATAGACTACCCAGCTCCCACGTATATGATCACCATCATAATGCTGATAGTTAAGAAGAATCCAATGGGCTCTATCAACATGTAATAATGATCTGTAATGCCACATATTGTATGTACATGATGATAAAGACAAACCAAATATCATACTATCATCTCGAGTAAGACTGTTCTCCCCATATAGGTCCTCCCTCAATCATCACAATCGCGAGCCTGTGATTCAATAATTGACTTGCGGGCACTATATCCAACACTTATAAACTACCAAGCCCCACTAGTATGATCCTTATCATAATCCTGGTAGTCAAGCAAAGATCCTATGGGCTTTATCTCATGTATTAGCGATACGCGATAACTAGTAACACACATTCACATGGCAGATAAAGACAAACCAGATAGCACACTATCATCTTGAGTAAGATTGTTCTTGGTATAGGCCCTTCTTGAATTTAGTAATTGCATTCCTGCAACTACGATAATTGTCTTGAGGGCACCTATATCCAACAATCTTCCAGTTGCACTCAAGGCCAATATTGCCGTATCGCATGCACACATCTGATATGCTACTGCATACCCAACTTCTGTACTAACAATTTTGCAAACTGTGTTTGAGAAATAGACTCAGTGAGTGGATCCTCTATAATGTTTCTAACTATATCTCTCTGAATCTTAACTTCATGGAGATCAACTAGCTCCCGAAAATGAGCGATACTTACCTTAGAATACTGTTTGGATTGCTGATGGAACCTTGTTCACAAATGAACATATTTATCCAAATAAATACATAGGATGTATTCTCTGCTAATTCACAATCAGCATTTAGCGTCTTGACTACCCCAATATCTCGATTGGAACTCTTCCAATACACTGATCCTCATAAGAAGGTAAACTAATGACTCATGAAAGATACTCTGTCGCCCTTGTCACTATGGAAGCTGGAATTGGTAATTATCTCTCTTAAGGAGGTTGTCATTACCATACACCAAGAACATCTCATATGCTCTTCACTTCTTCATATGTCTTTCCAAGATTGGACTAATATCTGCTTACTACACCTAGTGTAAAAGCAATATCTGGTCCGGTATATAACATTGCATGATTGACCTCACTGCCATAGCATGTTGAATGTCATTCATGCAAGTCCCTCTATTCATTAGTCCCGAAAGACATCATTTTAGAGAGAGTGACCCCATTACCTGCGGGTATATTACCTCACTAGGAGTTCTCCATTCTAAACTACTTTATAATGGTGTCATTATACCTGAATTTGGATAATCCCAAATCCCTTACTAGATCTAAACTTATAGACCTAGTCACCAGAATCGATAATGTATATATAATCCATAAAAGAAAAACAGTGACAACCAATATTTGACCGAATCATAGTATAGGAATATCATTTCCTGTCAAGAGTATATCATCTACATTAGTATGAGGAACCTGACACTACTCCCTACAGCCTTTTAACAAATACCAGGTTCATCTTTAATTTTGATGAAGTCAAACACTTTGACTGCAACATAAAAAACAGATGATCCATCTCTGCTATGCCTGCTTTAGTCTATAAACAGGCTTAAGTAACTTGGACGCTTTCCGCTGCTCCCACTGACTAAAACGATTCTCTGGTAGAGTCATATACACGTACACTTCTAAATCCAATTTAGAAAGACTTTATAATCATACTCATACCAGATATCATAACCATGAAAACAACAGTTGGCAAATTTTATCTGCATAGACTTCAGCACAGACTTTGAAATAACAGTATCATCACAATCCATATCGGGTATTTGATGAATACTGTATACTACAAGTCTATCCTTTATTAGGTTAATACCTTTCCATTTGCATTGATCTCAAAAGATCTGCTTGCTCCTTATAGGATTTGCCCCTTTCAGGAGCATACACCAAAATCTATAATTTGTTGTGGTGCATGGAGTCCAACTTGGATAACTTGGCATCCAGCCATCAGTCGGAAGTCGCCACTTCATATGGTATGCTGATAACTAGTAGGATCATCATCACATGATGCAAGCCTCCTAATCACAGTCTATGAGAAAACAGAAGTATCTCTCGGGTGGCTGAGGTCACCTGCTAGATCTGCGGAGTAGATATGGTTTGTCAGAGTCAATTGGACCATCAGGTTCTACTAAACTTTCGGTAACTGTTTGTGGTTTTGAAACCATTTCCAGTTCTATCATGTTCCCACAAATTTCTTTTGCAAGAAATTCCTTAACCAAGGAGGTAGAGAGTCATGAAGAAAACACTTTTGAACTTGAAAATGGTAGAAACTGTCCCTCGCGAAATCTTAGGATAGCCCACAAACTATTATTACCGAGACATGCCTCAAGTTTATCCGAGTTATGTTTTTAGACACAAATCGGATAACCCTATATCTTAAAATTTTTAAGAAGAACACTATTCTATATCACATATAGAAAAGAGGCACTTGTTTAGGTAGAACCAGTATCAATTGATATGCATCTATTTATCCCCTAAATTGAAGAAGGCAACTCGACATTTACCTATCTTGGAGTGCACCTACGAATGAGCAATCTGAAAGAGAATCACATTCTCAATATGGAATACCTAGTACCACCCCATGTCCATATGGACATTGGACAACATACATCGATGTGTATAAGTCCATAAAGTTCACAAACTCGTTTTCCGTATGCTGTTAATTGAAAAACATTCTTTTGGTTAAATGAAACCAAAAGTTTGCTGTTTAGGCAAAACCTGATGATTTTCCTCAATAGCAACAATTGCTCTGAAAACTGACATTGAGGATAAAATCATCCATTCTCAATTCTCTGCTCCTTCTCAATATCTGTAACGTCCTACAGATGTGGGCTTTTAATCCGGTATCTTTATACCCAGGAGTTAGAGTTTATTGAGAAATAGTTTCTCAAAACACAGACGCACGAGAAATCTGAAACATCAAAAAATGTTTCAGTGCGGTTTGTCGGCTATTCACAGTATTGCCTTTTTTTCATTGCCCAGGCTCATGACAGTAGTCGTAATTTTCTTTTCTCACTTCAGCCCCTTTTGATGTCTTTTAATCTTACCTTCTTATATACTGAACTTATGCTACTTGGTTTTCTCCTTTCCATTCCTTCAGCATCAGCTTCGGGATTGGAAGAAAACTATCCAATAAGCGTAACTGGTATACATCGTTATATGTAAGGAGCTCTTGAGCTTGAGATATGGTAGGAGGGATAGACAAAAGAACAATTCATCTAATCCAGAACCAGTGGCCATCCTCAAACTGAAACAGTTTCACCGAGTTCATATCTAACTATACGATGGCCTTCCAAACAATATGGATCTCTGTACTGAATACAGAGGGTTCTGAAGTTAGCAGAAGGGTAAGTAGGATATATGAGGACATATGTGACTATGTTGAGGATTAGGGCAATCCAGACATTTCAAAGCTGTCGATTATAAAAAGTCGGCCAATATGGTTAATGATGTTAGTGATATATGCCATAGAGGCCATTATTGGATCGTACTGGTTTGTATATTATATTTTGGAAGCTTGGGATATACACAGAAACAGTCTTGCTCAATATGGTAGTATACTACTTGGTTTGATTCTATCTTAACATGTGTATATGTTTCTTTTAACGTATCGCTAATACATGTTGATAGATCCCTTAGGATCTTTGCTTGACTACTAGCGTTGTGATGACAGTCGCATTAGTGGGGGTTGGGTAGTCTATAGGCACATCCTTATACTGGTACATAGTCGTAGAATTATCAAGATAGGATATCGATACTCCAGAGTAGACTAGTATATACGCTTCTCATCCCAGCAGGGGAGATGGTCTGTCCCACAGCCATTGGTACATTGTACCGGAGATAGTATAAAGGTGCTTATTGGGTTATGAGTTACACTGGACAGGACTCGTTGGGAATTGCTGGTTGGTATTATACCTATTATCGGGTAGCAGTTCCCGGGTGACATGAGTACAGGTTAGTCCGTTGACTTGACATCACGATTCGTCTCGAGTGTGTTCCCATTGTACTTAGATTACTACCCTACCACGACTTAAATGAGTCGTGCAAACAGTTAGTAGTTGGGTGCAGTCCCAAAGTACTGGGAGGCAGTAGTGGTTAGATAGGATCCGTCTCTCCCGGTATTGGGGGTTGATATCGCGCTGTGTTCGGAAAGCCATTACACAAAGTCCCTGGGCAGGGCAAGCGAGATTTACTGGTAGTTATACCAATAGTTTAACAGCGTGTTTTTGGGCTCTACTCCAGCATGACTTATTGCACTGTTAGGGGTTTAACGGTTACCTCCCCCTAGGCCCGATATGCGAGTATCTTAGACGAACAGACCGGACTGTACGGAGATTGTCACAGATAGGCTCAGTAGGAGTTCGGATGAGTTTGCTCATCGGCCTTCTTATCGACAGATACCTGGGTAGCCGTTACGTACAGCAAGTGCCGATGACATGCTTGTGGTTAAACCTACTGCCATCGTACTGTTGAATCTTTAGAGTCCCACACATAGAGTTTCCCTGGTTTAGGAGAAACGATGTAGAGGCCGTATAATTGTACGGCAGGGTTTCGATCATATACGTGTACTGGCTACACGGTTGATGTTCAGACGGATAATACTAGTGGGATTTGGTTTAAACCAGATCCTAGTATTATATTATCGGATTATTTTTGTTTCTTTGTATTCGTATTTTTCGGAATACGAATACGGGTATGTATATACGGTGAGGGGTATTCTTGTAATTTCACAAGAATGCTTCTAGAAGAAGACACCTCATTTTTGCTTTAATCCGTTTATTTAAATGGATAATGATATAGAGGTATGATGTGTCATTTGATCATTATTGAAGCATGGCTACTTTGGTGACTCATTCTCATTTGGATGACTATTGAGGCATGATTGTATTATGTTATTATTTTTGAAATGATATAGTTCATGGTCATCAAAACTTAGCCATTCTTCACATGATTATCACTTGAACACTTTCTCTCCTCCTTGATTCTCTTCTTCTTTCTCAAACACTAAACACTCTTATGAGTTGAAAAACCTAGGGTAATTGAGACAAATTAATCCATAAACATTCTCTAAATCTCCTAAGCTACCTAGTTTAGCGAGCTAGGAACTTTAGGTTACCTCGGTTTAGAGGTTGGAGCTTGAACCACATTCTCTCAGGTGGATCGTCTTTGACGCGAGGAGGCCGACGTTTCAAGCGCGATCCGATCTTCAAGGAGATCAAGAAGAGGAGGAGGAGAGGAAGACTAGAAGGACTTGTTAACAAGGAGGTATAAACCCTAACATAGTAGTTAGAATCTCCTAGTAGTAATTGCTAGTTAAGGTTTCCGTATAGATCCTGGAGTTTAAGTCGGTGTTGCGAACTTGTAAAAATTGTTTTTTTTGTAAATTCCGCCTCCCCACGAGGTGCGCGACATCGACTTATAGTGGCATCAAAGCCTATTAAACCTTAACTAGCTAGTTAACAAGTAATTAGAACTTCGATCGACGAAAAATTGCACGAAATCAAAATTTCAAACCATACTTGCTGTCGATTTTCAAAACTGCTCAAAAAATTATTTCAGTGGCCTTAAAAATACATACAGGCATTCATAAGAACACAGGAGAAAATAGAGCTCGTAGTTCCCCAAAACCACCGCGGAACCACGGCTAAACAGTGTGTTTGGCCACAGTTCTGCAGCCAAGTCGAGGCCGACTCGCTCCAATTTTCTTCTGCGGGTCTTAATCGTGGAATTGTGATTTTTGGCATATGTGGTTTCTACCCAGAATTTTTTGTATACTAGTTTGTGCATGGGGTAGACACGGATTTTTTTATCGATCGAAATTCTAAATTTCTTGGCTAATCATGATTCTGTGTTTGTATATATGATGCTAAACGTCTGCTAATCACTATATGTCGATTAGTGGGGGTTGCACATATCTGTATTGTGATGGTTTGTGTATATGGAGAATTGGATCATCGTGGATGAATAGCCGGGGGATGTGAGAAGAGTGTTTTCTTTTCTTTCATTCATGTAATTTGTAAATTGATGTAATATTATTTTTGCGGGGCACATCCGGGTTGAGATTGTAGCCACCGTTGTATTATTTCATTTACTTTTTCTTACACCTATGATAGACCTAAGGTGGGGTGCACAAACTACTGGGTTTTTAAAGTGATGAGTGGCCTACTCATTTTATTGAGGGAGGTTGCTTCACTTCAGGAATTTGGCGGGTAGTTTGCCATATCCGTAGGGGTCTAGGGTGGGGTTTAGCTATTCATCACAACCATGGAATCCGTCTTTCGTTCTAGGCTAAAACGAAACACAGAATTCCTAGTATATCCAATATATTCATCTGTGATTCTTTGATCTGGAATGCCTATTATCGCGTGAGACTGTAGGGTGTTTTTCGTCACCCCATTGAGATGGGAATACGCGCGTTGGTCAAGCGCAGTACAGATTCCCCCTGCCTAGGGTAGGCTGAGGTTTGTTGATTGTAGGGATCCGAATCTCCCGCAGCCGCGGACTAAGCTGTTGTTAATTACCCATCGCCTTTGAAACGAGGGAACCTCCGATTGACAGGTCAAACAGGTCATACGAACTCAATATGCAGTGTTGTGTTTTGAAGGGGTTTCGGATGTATCGGGGGGCCCGCAGAGTTTTTACGGGGGTCCCTCCCGTGACCATTGGGTGCCCATTTTTTATATTTAGTGTGGAGTGCATATAAAAAATAGGGGGAAGCATCTTAAAGACGCGTGCGTGGCATATGGGCACATGGTGCCCGGGGTCACGTGCGCGCAAATGGGCGCTTTAGTGCCCGGGGTCACATGCGCGCACGTGACCATTGGGCGCCTTAGCGCCCGGGGTCACATGGTACACACGTGACCGATGGGCGCCTTAGCGCCTCGGGGTCACGTGGCGTACACTTGACTGATGGGCGCCTTAGCGCCCGAGGTCACATGGCGCACACGTGACCATTGGGCGTCTTAGCGCCCCGGGGTCACGTGGCGCATACGTGACCACGGGAAACACCCGTGAGAAGGGGCCTAGCCCCTAGGTTGGGGAGTTGAACTCCCAAGGGGTGTTTGGAGTTGAACTCCTAACAGAAACTAATTTATGGAGTTAAACTCCAACAGATCTAGAAAGGAGTTAAACTCCTAGGAATCTTTGGCTCTTCTTTTGAGCCTTGGATCTGTCGAAAGTTAGACTTTTAGAGATGGGTCTCCTTCTTCCTTCTCTTGATCGGCGGGATCTTGGAGAAAAGGGGGTGAGACTTAAAAGCCTCCCCTTTTTGAGATCTGATTGGAGATCCGAGCTCCCCTTCGTGGGTTTTGTGTGAAAAACTATTTATTTTTTAGAAAGGAAGAGTTAAACTCTTGATTTAATTCAAAAAAAAAGGAAGAGGCTTTTAGACCCTTGAGAAAGGGGAAGGAGGCACAAACCCTAGTTTTTGGGGAGAATGAAAATTGTTCTTTTTATTTCATTATCATGTTGCTTTTTATAGGCTTACACATTTACATATAGCCCCTTGGGCTTTACAAAATGGCTATGTGCGATTTCTTTTTGCACATAAGCCATGAGCTTTACAAAAATTTGTCTTTATGCCCATTTTTCTTAATTTTATTCATAAAATAAAATAAAAGAAAAACACCAAAATTATTTATTACAAAATTTTTATCTTGGCATGGGGGAGCCGACGGCTTCATATTCGGGCTCGACTTGGGCATTGGCCCATTTGACCTGGGCTTGGGCCCACTTGGCTTGGGTTGACTTTGATTTTTACTTGGTCAACCGGGGTGTAAATTTTGACCCCAACAAAGTGCCCTTATCAATAAATGCACACAGCATATGTGGGTCGTGTGCATGAAATTGATGGATCTTCTTTCACGTGGAGGTGACTTGATTCGGTTCCCGCTTTTTGGAAAGCTAGCACTACCCTTTTTACGACATGGACGGTCGATGCTTGACGTGTCTCCGAGATGGAGTGTTGATTCGTGTGTCAAAAATATTTCTAGTAACCGCAATCAAGAATGGCGTCGCTTGGTAGCTAGCCGGTGAGTACGGGTCGGTCCATAGGGATTTTGTGTTTTCCTAATCGTTATAACGAGTTAATTCCGATGGGTGTCGGATTGTTTTAATCTAAAAACTAAGTTGATTTATACTAAGATTATCTAGATCTAAGTCTTGCTAGGGTTAGGTCTAGGGTAAGTTGAGAAATTAAAGGTTTCCTCACCGCTTTCAATGCCCTATTTTAGATCTATCAGATGTTATGGTAATTATCAATGAAGTGGATTAGAATCATTTGGGAAGATGTTTCTTCCTCTAGGTTCTTGTCCTTCCTTTATCGATCCTTACCCTAACCTCCATGGAAAACACGCGCAACCGGTCCTTTATACTACGGTATCACCGTTACCTCGAGGGGTAAGGTGCCGCAGGGAGCGGTGTGTGCGTGTATGCATGGAGTTCTAATTATTATGTGTGAATGGGCAAGAAATGGGTGAGAGATCTCATCTCTCAAACCTTTCCCTAAAGCTAACCGTAACAAGCGAGGAGACTACTCGCTCATTAGGGGATTAAAAGACATTCAAAATTAAAAGTAAAATAAGGCAAAGAAATAAAAGAACTTACTAATTTTTATTGATGGCTCTCTCCAAACATTAACGCAGTACAGATCTGAATTTATGAAATAAAAAGATGCATACTCTCATACAAGATTTAGAGTTCCTATTTA
Organism: Agapanthus africanus; assembly: GCA_030015575.1. Lineage (NCBI taxonomy): Eukaryota > Viridiplantae > Streptophyta > Magnoliopsida > Asparagales > Amaryllidaceae > Agapanthus > Agapanthus africanus. The sequence continues at coordinate 551,279,064 of JASDDO010000031.1, forward strand.
AAGAGGATAGGAACCCTAGGGTTACAATTGACTCGCATATCTGCTTTTACAAAAATACCCCTAAGAAAAGACCTAGTCAACGATACGCGCACCGCCACAAAACTTCGCGCCGACACGGGCATAACCCGGCCGTGGAACCGCGGCCGCAGCCAGGGTTTGGCCGCGGTTCCGCGGCCTAATGGAAGGATCAGTGGCTGAAACTTTGTATTCTGGCTCTGGACTTTTTGGACTTCCAACTTCTTTGGTACTTTTCTCAAATAGGCTTCTAGGTTTCTTCCAGATCTCCAGTGAATAATGTAGTGGACTTTAACCGTTGCTTCAAGACGAAATCTTGGACCTTACGCTGCCTTGTACTTTGTGAACTGATCTTTGTGTAGGCTTTATCAAAATCCTTCTGTTTGCTGGTCGTAGTCTCACTTTTGCATCGTCTTTCATCTTTTTCACTGTTTTTGCTCCTAGAACCTGTAACATGTACTATGTAGCAGACATGGGTCAAAAGCACCTGTTTTATTTGTAAAAGGCATAAGAATGGGGAATATAATAATGCAATATTATGATATGAACAAATACCCCCAAACTTATCTTTTGCTCGTCCTCGAGCAAATCTTGTTTTTATTCTCGACAAACCTAACCTCACTTTCGCAGGGAATCGCGATTGCACTGAGCTCGTGCAACAAGCCGTTAAACCTCTAGGTGTCCCTAGTAGGAGGAGTGTTGTCTCCTGAGGGTTTTCAGCGGATACTACCCACAAAATCCTATCAATTTGGCCCATTAACTTTTATTCTCCAATTAGGTTTTCTAACAAGGAATTCTATTATCTTCGACTCATAAATTATCCACCCATATTCTTCACACTTCCTCATCATTTAACTTAAGATTATATATGTTCTGCAGACATATTTATCTTTTGGCATCTCTTAAGTTTTCCTTCTAGGGTTCCATCTCCACTTAGGAATTTTTATCAACTGTACTAAAGATACAAGTTCTATTCTTCACTCCTTTCTCCCATCTAAACTCCAATCACATACCCCTACGTGTGTGTATATATCACCCCTACACTTGGAAATTCAAATCAAGCAATCATACTCTTGTCCGTTGTCCAAAGTACTTATTAATTGGTGAATTTTTAAATGAGTTTGGCTTACACATTCTTCATGCGACCGTTAATACTTCTTGAGGTACCAACGACCGATTACAAAATGCGTTTGCACTTTAAATCGTACTTTCTAGTCTTGTAATACCTAAGGCTTTTTAGCAGTGACTCCCAAACCAGTTGGTCTAAGGCACTAGGTGATGAAGCACCCTCGCTAAATATTTTTCTACTTTTTTTCAGCCTTAAGTAATTACAAAAACCAGTGTTCATTTTTTTCTTTATTCACACTTGAATTTTTCTTTTATTTTCTTCGTACTAAGGACTTAAGACAAGAGCATTTCAAGGTCTCTTCTACTATTCCAAGTTTTAAGGTGCGTGTTTGTGCAATTTATAGGGTATATATTTTCAGAATCTAGACTTAAGCTAGGAATTATTTTTCAAACTCGTACTTTAATAAAAACATCAATACTCTTCCCTTGTTTTAACTTAGCCCAAGAAGTGAACTCAAAATTTGCCTATTTCTAAATAAACTGCAAAGACATATACTTTCTACTGTTAAACTTCAAGAAAGGTTATTTTTAGGGTTTTTAATTTACTAAGTCTAGGATCTAGTTGTTCCTAGCTAGTTAACCTTTTTGTTAAACTTAAGTCAAATACGGCCAAAATTGAAATTTTTATAATTTTTGAAATTTTTCAATTTTTTATGGCTTTTAAAATAAGTATGCAAATGCATAAAAATGTACATATGAATGCGAAGGAAGAAGGCTTACCAAGCATACCCCCAAACTTAAACTTGACAGTGTCCTCACTGTCATGCTATACCAAGAGGGTCAAAATGTCGGCACTCCCCTGTTTATTTATTTACAAAATATTTTTTTTATTGTTATATATATATATATATATATATATATATATATATATATATATATATATATATATACAGAAAGTCCCCCCCCAAACTTCATTGAAACAATGTTAAACGTAATTGCCAAACTTTGCAAAGACCAAAAGTCAACACCAACCAGTCGAAAAATTTATCTGTAAAGAGTATCGGTTGGTGGAAGAACATGTTGTACCGATCCAAAAAGAATTGGGGAAGATAGAAATGGTGGTATGGAAAGTGTGGAAGTGAATAGATATGAGGTGGTGATGAATCAAAACGAGAATGTGAATGATCAGTAATCAGTGGAATATTGGAATTCTCGTAGCTTATTAAAAGAAAAGGGGGTGGTTCAACTTCTAAAGGAGGAGGTTGATTAACCACACTATCCCCAAGATATATCTATGGATCCATTATCGACTTGGCATCATTTATCATATGCATATGATATTCAATTATGAGGGAACTAATCTCCTCGATGTCCGCCATAGTCCAGCCGAAAGCTTGCCGCCTATCTTGTAAGACCATTAAAAGGGTGTTCTCTTGCTCGAGGGCTAGAGAGGCCGATATGATAACGGGAAAGGTCTCATTCTCATCTATGTAAGTATATTTAAGGTGAGACGGCAAGGGCATGAGTTTGAGTTTCGGAGGCGAAACAATCATAGGCAAAATAGGGACATCTACCTCGAACTCAAAGGACTCCAACACAGGTTCGAAATCACTGCAAACAACCGATTCGGATGGTTCAACTAACTCATCCAAAAATTCAAAAGACTCATATTCGGGCTGTGAGTCGTCAAAATCATCCGAAAAAGTGAAACATTCATAATCAATATCAGTTGTGTCAACTGTGGTAGGTTCAAGGTGGGATGTACTAGTGGCGTCAAAACTGTTTTCATCAAATAGAAATCTTTCAAGCTCGCAGTCCTCCTGCGTGATTTCGTGAATAGAGCAAACTTCTCGTGTACTAGTTTTAGGCACGGGGAGCAGACTTCCTAACTTGTAAATATTGAACTCGCTAGACATCTTCCCGAAGGATAGAGTCATGGAGCCATTGTGACAATTTATTACGGCATTGGAAGTGGCCAAAAATGGTCGACCGAGGATCACCGGAATTTGGTTCCGTGGGTTAGCAACAGGTTGTGTGTCCATAACAATAAAATCAACGGGGAATATGAAATCCCCAACTTTGATCAACACATCCTCTAGCTCACCCCTAGGATGGGTGATTGATCGATCAACCATATGGAGAGTACAAGGTGTGGGTTTTGTAGGGTTACTAGGCACACTCAAGAGGTTCCACAAGGCATCAACCATGCCAAAATCAAATTTTTCATGTGCCTAAGAATCCTATGCAAGATCGTTAACTAGAGATTAGGCGAAAAGCAAGCAAGTAAACAACTTTATTGCTAAGTGAAAGGGACTACAACCTTTGTAGATCTGCTCCACCATTTCTTTAGCTCCGTGTTGACGTCCCTCCACTGCGATCATCGGAATCCCGGACTCTAGCGATAGTTTCGTCGGAGAAATAATCGGGCTAGGTCGTTGACTTCGATGCCGAATATGATCTACGTCGAGGCGACTCAAACTCAAGCTCCATCTTCACTAGGTCAAGAAACTTGTGAAAAAAACACCCTCTACTACATGGCAAGTGATAGAGGATGAAGAAATAGGAAGTGGGTTCACTTTGGATTTGGATTTCTCACTTGGAATCATCACTTAGAATTTTCTAGCAAGCTTTTTCTTTCTTCATGAAGAAGATGAAGAAGAAGGAAAAGAATTAATTAATTAGAAAATTCAAGTGATTCTTATCATATAGCAACCATGGATTAGTATAACTCATGTAGAGAATAAACTAGGGTTTAGATAATGGTTAGGTTTAAGAATAAAAACAAAATGGTGAAGCTTCATGAAACTCCAAGAATAAAACAAAGAAAGCCACCATATTTGTTTTTGCCCAAAAAAATAAATGAATAAATAAATGAGTAAATCAAACCCTAACCATTAACCTAATCATAGTTTAAAGCATATACACACCCAAGTTTGCATGTATCATCAATCATGATACAAACAAGTGCACAAAAATATATCATATATACAATGTGCACAATCTAGTGAGAAAACAATCTTAAGTGAACCAATACTATTTAATGTAAAGTAATATATCAAATATATAATTATACATTAAATCACTAAATCAACACTTGATTTAATGATCCGGTCATACTGCATATAACCGACTAATATCAAGTGTATCAATGTATCAAATCAACACTTGATTCGGTAACCCGCCTATATCTCATATAACCGTCCAATGATACAAATCGCGAGAATTGAATACAGTATCACATACTGGTATTATTCTCAATCCCGCACATATCTCATATGCGCTCCTATTTCATATCGCTTAAGCCAGGAAACCTCTGTGTAGGACTCTAAAGACTCGTCAATACGCTGGCAGCAGGTGATGATCATATCAAACACCAACAAGCCGCAAGCGGTCTGCTAAACATAATGGCCACCCGGGTATTGAGCGATCAGAAGATCAACGAGCAAGCCCGCTCACACTCCTGTGAATCCAACCAGTAACACTTACCGTACAGTCCGGTCTGTTCGTCTGATATGTTGCATATCTCGTCTAGGGGTGGTAAACGTCAGACCCCAATAACTCGATAAGTCGGGTCGATATGAGGCTCATAACGGGTCGAGAAACTACTGGTAACACTTACCAGTAAATCCCTAAAGCAGCTTTGTCTAAGGACTTCCTGTTATAGCCAATCGAGCATAGCGCAACATCAACTCCCTATACCGGGAGAGACGAAACCCCTCCTATCGCTCATTGCCTCCATGTGATTCGGGACTGTACCTAAAAACCACCGTTTTGCACGCCCTCTTGGACGTGGTAAGGTGGAAATCAAAGAACAGTGGGAATCACACAAGACTCTATGACGATCTCGGGTATACAGACTAACCTGTACCAGTGTCACCAGAGAACTGCCATCTAACGTGAGGTATAATACCATCTGGGAGTTCTCGGCGAGTCCGTCCAGTATACCCAGTGTCCACTGAGCACCCGTATATCATCTCTGATGTCAAACACTAATGGATATGGGATCATCCATCGCCTATCTATATGGGTCGAGAAGCTACACGCTAGTCTACTCTGGTATATCGATGCCCCGTCTCGATACACCCACGACTTGGGACTTTGAAGGATGTACTTATGGACTACCATGTCCCCACTAGTATGATCCGCATCATAGTCCAGGTAGTCAAGTACACATCCTAAGGGCTTTACCAACATGTAACAGAGAGACAATCAGTGTACACGTTAAAATAAAGAGTAACCAGATAGCATACTATCATATCGAGCAAGAAAGTTATCCCTATATATGTCCAAGCATCCACTACAATATACATCCTATGTATAGTAATGGCCTGTAGGGCATACATATAACTAACAATCTCCCACTTGCACTAGGTCCATCTGATAGCAGTGGTTGTAGTATCTTATACTCAACCATCCCATAAAAGTCTCTATCTGGGAAAAGGCCTTTGTGAGTGGATCCGCCGTGTTGTCCTCTGAGTCTGCTCTCCTAACCTCGATCCCCTGGAGATCAACCATCTCCACGATCAGGTGACACTGCCTTAGAATATGTCTGGATCACTGATGGGACGGGCGTTTCTTGGCATAAGCCACAACTCCATTGTCACACAATGGGAGGAACGAAGTTCATCTCATGAACTAATATACACCCAGACTGCCTCTTTGGTAGCATCTTTGGTAGCGATGTATCCAGCCTTTATCGTCTAGTATGCCACGGTATCTAGCTTGGAACTCTTCCAACATACCGTCCCTTTACTGAGGGTAAAGATAATGCCTGAGACTGACATTCAGTCGTCCTTATCACCCTGGAACCTTTCCAGTGATTCTCCCCAGGATCAATTGATACCATCTCACTACAACTAGTGAGTATCCTAACATCCAATTAGATCTATCTCATAGATCCAAAACCCAGGATTTAGGAGGTATCACTTTGATCCTTTATGGAGAATCCTTGTGATAAGCGGAGATTGACCGAGCGTAGCATAGGAAACTTCTTCCCTATCATGAGTATGTCATCCACGTACTCTACGAGGATTACCACCATACTCCCTACTACCTTTTTGTATATACAAGGTTCATCTACCATTTTGATGAAGTCAAACTCTTTGACTAATACATCAAAACAGATGTTCCAACTCCGCGATGCCTGCTTTATCATATAAAACATCTTGCACACGTTTCCGCTGCTCCTACTGTCTACGAAGCCCTCTGACTGTGTACTTACAGACTCTCTCTTCTAAAACATCATTTAGAAAAGCAGTCATGACACCCAACCGCCAGATATCGTAGTCATGGTATGTAGCCGTGGCAAGTAGGATCTGGATGGACTTAAGCATAGCTACTTAGAAAAGGTTTTATCATAACCCATACCTGGTCAATGATACAAACCTTTAACAAGTCTAGCTTTGAAAGTCTCAACTTTTCCATGTACACCTAGTAATCTTCTCAAGATATACTTGCTCCTGATGGGGATTTAACCCTTCAGATAAAGCAACCAAAGTCCATACTTTGTTGGTGTATAAGGATTCCATCTCAGATCGATAAGCATCCAGCCATTCTTAAAGAGTTCCACTCCTGATGGCCAGCTCGAAACTAGTTAGGTCATCATCCCATGATGCAATTCTCGCTCCCACTGTCATAGAGAAACCGGAGTATCTCTCATGTGGGTGAGGAAACCTACTAGATCGGCGGAGAGGCTGAGGTTCGTTGGTTTCTATTGAATCCTTTGGTTCTACCAAATCATCGGCTGCAGTTTGTATAGCTGGAACTGTTTCCAGTTCCACCTCATGACCAATAATTTCTTCATAAGAAATTCCCTTTCACAAAGGTGGCATGCTGAGAAACAAAACATTTTTGTTCCTCGGTTAGGTAGAAGATATTCCCTTGCGTATGCTTGGGATATCCAACAAACTTCTACAATACTGACTTTGCCTCGAGCTTGTCTGGATTTTGCCTTTTAGACATAGGCCGGACAACCCCAAATCTTAACTAACTTAAGAGGTGGGCTCTTCCCTTTCCATATCTCATATGAAATGGTAGGCATCTGATTTGATCGGAACCCTATTCAATAGGTATGCAACTTCATAAGTGCATAACTCCCTAAAAGGAAATAGGAAACTCAGTAGTACTCATCATAGAGCACACCATATCACATAGGGTGTTATTGCTCCGCCCCGATATACCATCGTGCTATGGTGTATACGGAGGAGTAATGCTGAGAGAGAATCTCATTCTCCTTTAGAATAATCCAGGAATTCCGTGCTCAAGTATTCTCCTCCTTGATCACATCAAAGGACATAATACTTATACCTGTATTTTGGTTCTCTACTTCTAACTTATATTCTGTGAATATCTCAAAAATTTCGGACTTGTGTTTCAACAGGAACATATGTCTGAATCTTGAGAGATTATCAGAGAATGTAATGAAGTACAAAGAACCGGTCCTGGCATGTGTAGACAGGGGACCTTACATACATCACTATGTATCAATCCCAAGAGTTTACTAACTCTTTCTCTTTTTCCAATAAACAGAGCTATGGTCATCTAATCTTTGTGACATGACTGGCAAGTTTCATAAGATGTAAATTCAAACTGATTTAAATATGCATCTAAATGTAACTTCAGCCAGTCGGGTCGCATTGATATGACCTAGTCTACAATGCCTCAAGAAGGATTCGTTCATTTCTGAACTCTTCCTCTTGTGTGTGTTCTGTATACTAGGAACTGTAGATTGATTTAGAACGTCAATGCTTTTAGATAACGTGCCTGAACCGATCAACTATTGATATAGAAAATGTTCAAAATATTATCCAACAATACAAAATTGTATCCTTCTTTAATAAATAAAGAGATTGATATGATTTTGTATATCAGGTTCGGTATCTAATAGCATTTGTTCAGAATCAATGTATTGGTAATACAGGGTGACAGTGACCAACAGACTTGGCTGCAACACTTGCACCGTTTTCTGTCTCATGAAACTTATCACCCGTTCTCAGTTCTCTATCTTTCTGTAGCCCATGTAATATATTACATATGTGGGATCCTGATCCGGTATCAGATACACAGGACGCAGAGGATACTGAGAAACAGTTCTGTGTAACGAACACACCCGAAGATGATGCATCAACATGCACTTTCTTCATTTGGGCGGCACGGGAAATCTGGTATTCCCCAATTTCCTGCTCTGTCTTATAACAATTATAAGTTTGAGCGGGACCAACGTTCCCGAGCTCAGTATAACAAGCGGGTCCGGTCAATACATCCATTTTATTATCTTGATTAAGGTGTGACATGGTCGCTAACAGGAGAGAGAGAGAAGAAAACACTCTGCGTGCGCTCTTACAAGATCAGATTGGTTATTATTTTATCTAATCAGGATGGCTCCCACTGTTTTTATCAAATCTTCCTTCAAACCCTAAAAGGAAAGACTAGCCGGGATTAATTACACGCTACAAGTTCTTCAATCTTTCAGCCAGGCCAGTGTCGGTACTTTGAGGGAGGTTCCCCATGCTTTCGCACGGACCTAATTACAATAAACCTCGTTTTTCAAGAGGCGTAACCCCGTTGACACCTTTCTAGACACCTACTTGATCGGCTAATTGTAATGTGTAAAACTCTCCCAGGAGTAACAATTACTCGCAGTGGGTATCGGGATCCAACTATCTCATAGAAGGTATGCAATCTCATTGCAAATTTCAACACTTGAAATTCCCGATAATATTTTGCCCCTAACATGCTTTGACCTTGACGAAAGCCAACAAACCATAGCCCGCTAGTCAAGTTCAACCCGTACATTTCTTGATTGAATTAAACCCACCCGCACGACCCTTGACGAAAGCCAACAAAGCCGTACGATTACCCTAATCCAATTGCATCATATGCAGCAGATAAGCAGCATATAGCTACCGCACACTGCACCTTGACGAAAGCCAACAAATGCAGCACGAATACTATATACAACTTATCTGAAATGACGGAGGGCTACGACAGGTTTTTCTGAAAACCTATTGCGTAATGAACTTGATATTGTTGTAGAATCAAATGATTTTAAAATGGAGTGTTTTTTAGGCTTTTCTAGTTTTGCTAAAGGGGTCACTCCCGGTGATGGGATCGTCGGCCCTTTCTTCATTGAATAAGGTGCAGGATATATCATATATACCGCTGTGCAAAGCAAGAACTATAGGAGCAATCAAAAAACAAACCGAGGGGTCACTCCCGGTGAAGGGATCCCGGCCCTTTCCTTATCGAATAAGGTGCAGGGTGTTCTACAAGGAACACCGCGATGCAAAGCAAGAACTGTAGCTACCTGTTTTTGAAAATTCGATTCCACAACATCTTTTAGGTTTCTTTTCTTTCATTAATCATATTAATGAAGTCCCATCATTTAAGTCACCTAAACATCACATATAAATACGACGTACACTTATGCCATCCGTATTCGCCTCGATATCCCCTCGTGCACCGTTAGGTTAGGTAACTAACGACAGAGCGGGGCAGGGCTAGCGCGAGTGCAAAACATAAGTAACGTCTATATAATATATCATATATATCATATACAGTATCTTTCATCACATATCAAATGATCACATCACAGATATCGCAGCAGAAGAAACATATGAAACATTGGATATACTAGGACGTCCGTGTTTTCAATACGAGCCTGTATAAAACACGGATTCCACGGTCGCGATGAATAGCCAAACCCACACCCCTAGACCCCTACGAGAGCGGCAAGCAACCCTACCAATTCTAGAGTTAGGAGACCCGGACTCGACTCCTCGAGTTGGTCTCCCACTGGACTCCAGAACCCGGTTACTTGTGCTCTCCTCCTTGGGTCTATCTTAGTGCGGAAAAGTAAATAATATACAAATGGTGACATCTTCCGCAACCTGGAAGTGCCCCAATAAAAGAATATTACATACAATTAATTTTACATGAATGAAAATAAAAAACTCTCATCTCACATAAAAAAACCCTGGCTATTCAAAACGCGACGATCCAATATAACATATCCAGCAACACATAACATCACATGTCATCAACGTAAGTAAATGTGCACATCCCAATTGTCGTTGACATATAGCAACGAAACCGGCGATATCACATATTACACTTACGGTCACAGAAAAGAAAGTGTAAAACTACAACAGTTGGAATCCGCAACCTCCTTAGACATCGCATGCCTAACAATTATAAACGCTGCATTTTAGTCTCATTATCGAAAACACTTTTCAATATCAAGTCGGGCAATTCAACAAGATTCCCGGCATTTTGATCGAATGCTCATCACAAAGTTTAGTAGGCGGCCGCACCCCCGATGCCGTCGACGAAGTGCACTAAGGCGGAACACCGCTGCCGTGAGCACCCGAACGGATGCTTTCGGCGACGGGGTTCTCCTACAATCACTTGGTCGGGGCTATGGGGCATGGCTGTCTATTAAGTTTACCCGGCGAGTATCCGCGTACGCTACGTGATTGCGACGGACTTTTGATCACATCAAAATTCCATGGCAACCGATCAATTGAGACTAAACTGCTATGTTCATAACATCCAAATTAGTTATCTCATAACTGCTTGTGGATTCCAAATATTGTATCACATTCCAGATAAATAGAAAATGTTAAACTTTCCGATCGAACAATCAAACACCCAAGTTTTCCTGAAACAGGTCAACACATGAAATAAGTTTAAAAACATTCACTTCATGCCACAGTACCAACGGTCCAGCCGTAGAAAGGTCAAGCCAACGCCTCACATGTGGCACGCCGTACTGCCCCAAACCCTAAGGTTCAAAGGGCAGTTCAAGACGGTCACATAATCGAGTTAAGGTTTGTTGTCTTCTAGAGGGTCCATCGCGTTACTTGCACTACTTAGAACGTTTTCAAACTACGGAAAAATCCAACACTTGGAAATTTCCCGGCAGGGTAAAAATTGGGTATTTTTATCCGGTCTAACTTTTTAACATATTCTAAAATTACCCGGAAAAACACATAGACAAAATTAGATAATCCGATCGAATCTTCGAACTCCCAATACAACCCAGAAAACTCAACTCTTGAGTAAGCATAAAAAATTCCCAGAAAATACAGAATGCGCAGAACGAAATTACTGTGCAAAAAGTAAGGGATTACGTCATCATTTGGCCGCGGAACCGCCGCATAAACCAGCTTGTGCCGCGGTTCCGCGGCGCTTTGGGCGTATCATTTTGTCGTTTTGCACTGTATTTCTTAAAACTTCCTGCTAAATTTTTTAAGCATTTTTAATCTGGAAAAATCCACAGTTTCAAAAATTGTACAGAGAGGGGTATTCGATTAGGGTTTCAGGTTCGAACGGACTTCTAACTTCGTCTACTCATCGCCTAAAGCTCTAGCTAGGCTCTGATACCAGTGTAGGGTTACTAGGCACACTCAAGAGGTTCCACAAGGCATCAACCTTGCCAAAATCAAATTTTTCATGTGCCTAAGAATCCTATGCAAGATCGTTAACTAGAGATTAGGCGAAAAGCAAGCAAGTAAACAACTTTATTGCTAAGTTAAAGGGACTACAACCTTTGTAGATCTGCTCCACCATTTCTTTAGCTCCGTGTTGATGTCCCTCCGCTGCGATCATCGGAATCCCGGACTCTAGCGATGGTTTCGTCGGAGAAATAATCGGGCTAGGTCGTTGACTTCGATGCCGAAGATGATCTACGTCGAGGCGACTCAAACTCAAGCTCCATCTTCACTAGGTCAAGAAACTTGTGAAGAAAACACCCTCTACTACATAGCAAGTGATAGAGGATGAAGAAATAGGAAGTGGGTTCACTTTGGATTTGGATTTCTCACTTGGAATCATCACTTAGAATTTTCTAGCAAGCTTTTTCTTTCTTCATGAAGAAGATGAAGAAGAAGGAAAAGAATTAATTAATTAGAAAATTCAAGTGATTCTTATCATATAGCAACCATGGGTTAGTATAACTCATGTAGAGAATAAACTAGGATTTAGATAATGGTTAGGTTTAAGAATAAAAACAAAATGGTGAAGCTTCATGAAACTCCAAGAATAAAACAAAGAAAGCCACCATATTTGTTTTTGCCCAAAAAAATAAATGAATGAATAAATGAGTAAATCAAACCCTAACCATTAACCTAATCATAGTTTAAAGCATATACACACCCAAGTTTGCATGTATCATCAATCATGATACAAACAAGTGCACAAAAATATATCATATATACAATGTGCACAATCTAGTGAGAAAATAATCTTAAGTGAACCAATACTAGTTAATGTAAAGTAATATATCAAATATATAATTATACATTAAATCACTAAATCAACACTTGATTTAATGATCCGGTCATACTGCATATAACCGACTAATATCAAGTGTATCAATGTATCGAATCAACACTTGATTCGGTAACCCGCCTATATCTCATATAACCGTCCAATGATACAAATCGCGAGAATTGAATACAGTATCACATACTGGTATTATTCTCGATCCCGCACATATCTCATATGCGCTCCTATTTCATATCGCTTAAGCCAGGAAACCTCTGTGTAGGACTCTAAAGACTCGTCAATACGCTGGCTGCAGGTGATGATCATATCAAACACCCACAAGCCGCAAGCGGTCTGCTAAACGTAATGGCCACCCGGGTATTGAGCGATCAGAAGATCAACGAGCAAGCCCGCTCACACTCCTGTGAATCCAACCAGTAACACTTACCGTACAGTCCGGTCTGTTCGTCTGATATGTCGCATATCTCGTCTAGGGGTGGTAAACGTCAGACCCCAATAACTCGATAAGTCATGTCGATATGAGGCTCATAACGGGTCGAGAAACTACTAGTAACACTTACCAGTAAATCCCTAAAGCAGCCTTGGCTAAGGACTTCCTGTTATAGCCAATCGAGCACTGCACAACATCAACTCCCTATACCGGGAGAGACGAAACCCCTCCTATCGCTCATTGCCTCCATGTGATTCGGGACTGTACCTAAAAACCACCGTTTTGCACGCCCTCTTGGACGTGGTAAGGTGGAAATCAAAGCACAGTGGGAATCACACAAGACTCTATGACGATCTCGGGTATACAGACTAACCTGTACCAGTGTCACCAGAAAACTGCCATCTGACGTAAGGTATAATACCATCTGGGAGTTCTCGGCGAGTCCGTCCAGTGTACCCAGTCTCCACTGAGCACCCGTATATCATCTCTGATATCAAACACCAATGGATATGGGATCATCCATCGCCCATCTATATGGGTCGAGAAGCTACACGCTAGTCTACTCTGGTAGATCGATGCCCCGTCTCGATACACCCACGACTAGGGACTTTGAAGGATGTACTTATGGGCTACCATGTCCCCACTAGTATGATCCGCATCATAGTCCACGTAGTCAAGTACACATCCTAAGGGCTTTACCAACATGTAACAGAGAGACAATCAGTGTACACGTTAAAATAAAAAGTAACCAGATAGCATATATCATATCGAGCAAGAAAGTCATCCCTATATATGTCCAAGCATCCACTACAATATACATCCTATGTATAGTAATGGCCTCTAGGGCATACATATAACTAACAGGTTTCAACTCTCCAACCCCTAATTGCTCGTACACGGAGTAGGGAAGCAGGTTAACACTAGACCCAAGATGTAAAAGTGCTCGATTGATTTTCTTATCCCCAATTGTTATTGAAATCATTGGACAGCCGGGGTCCTTTCGTTTTTGGGGTAAGGGTTGAGGTTGGTTAATAGCATTGCTCACTGCACTAGCCACTAGCACTTTCTTGGGTATTTGAGACGACTTTCTCTTTGAGGTGCATAAGCCCTTTAAGATTTTCGCGTATGAAGGGACTTGTTGGATTGCATCCAAGAGAGGTATATTTATGCTAACCTGTTTAAATAACTCCACAATCTTCTCCATTTGTGGAATTGGTTTATTGGGACTCAACCTGTTTGGAAATGGAGCATTTTGAAAATCTGTTGAGTCCAATGTCTGTGGAGTAGAATGTGGAGTTGGAACGGATCCCAGTGTGGGTGTGTCCGTGAAGTGAGAAGTGGGTTCGTTCGGATTAGAAGAAGAAGAGACTTTTGAAGAATGAAGAATAGGCTCTAGCGGAGGAGATGAGGGTGAAGAAGAAGAAGATGAAGAAGGAGAAGAAGGAGAAGAACCACCGGCGGGGGTGTCATCACTAATACCCACATTATTTTGCAACACTCTTCCAGATCTCAACGTGGTCACCGCATTTACATTATGATATTCATGTGCGTTGTGTGTGTGACCGGGATTTGACAATGGTTGAGATGGAAGCTTTCCCTTTTCTCTCTCGCTAAACGCAGCAGTTATTTGTGCAATTTGTGCCTCAATAGATTTGATGCTTTGATCGTGTGAAGCATTGTTGTGCACCAAAGATTGGACGGAATTTTCCAACCTTACTGCGGATTCTGTAGATTGCTTGAGAAACGCATCTAGACTTTTTTCTAGCGAGATAACCTTATCATCATTGGGTTGAATCAAATTGTTCGTTTGATTTGGATAAGGTTGTGGTTGGAAAGGTTGCTGGTATTGAGTTTGTTGGGGTGCTTGTTGTTGTGGAGGAGGATGCCTTTGAAAGTTGTTGTTTCCTTGGAATTGTTGATTTTGATTCCAAGCAAAATTTGGGTGACTCCTCCAACCCGGATTATAGGTCGAAGAGTAAGGATCATTTCGTTGTCGTTACTGAAAGGAAGCATTGACTTGATCTTGTCCTTGAACTTGTCCTTGAACAGGTGGATTGTAAGGACACTCTTCGGTAAGGTGTGATGGATCCGAACAACAAGCATAAACAGTTCGTGGGGGTAAAGCAGGGGCAGGAGAAGACGATGAGATTTTGGTCTCAATGGCTTCTAGCTTTTTCATAAGTGCGGTCATCTCGGCCTTCATAGCAATCGACATATCTAATTGATGTATGCCTGCCCTAGATTGACCAATAGAAGAAGATGAGGTGGTCTTTGTGCTCTCCCACTGAATTGTTTGTTCACTAAGATCCTCGAGAAACTGCCACGCTTCCTCACTAGATTTGGTTAGAAAGTGACCTTGACAAATGGTTTCTAGCAACTGCTTCGTTGCCGGGTTCAATCCCTCGTATAATGTTTGGCAAAGTTGCCAATTTTCGATCCCATGGTGAGGACATTGAACAAGTAGGTCCTTGAATCTTTCAAAACACTTCCAAAATGGTTCGGAAGGAAGCTGGAAAAATTGTATAATCTCATTGCGAATTCTCACGGTCTTGTGATGAGGATAAAACTTTTTAAGAAAAGCTTTAACAAACTCGTCCCAATTTCTAATTGAATGTGATGATTTGCTGTATAGCCACTTCTCGGCTAAGTCATATAAGGTGAAAGGAATGACGCTTAGCCTTATAGCATCATCTGATAATTGGGTTGTTTTCATCATGGCGCAAACGTTTTGGAATTTATTGATAAAGATATATGCATCTTCGGATTCCAATCCGTGAAATTTTGGCAGCATATTGATGAAGTGGGGTTTTATCTCAAAATTGTCCCCATTTGCCGGTGGGGGTGAAAGACAGGTAGGTAAGGAGGTGCGGACAGGGTAGAAGAGATCCTGGAGCGCGATTTGTTGGGGCGCTACAACAGGCGGGTGATTCGGGTTATTCGTACCTAACGGAGGTGGAATCAGTCCCGTGGGTAAGGTGTTGATGGGATTATATCCCGACATACCTTCGGAAGAAGAATTTGAAGGTGGAGGTAAGGAGGTGGACGGAATTTCGACTTCGGAGTCGAAAGGTTCGCTGGTCGGTACCAACGAAACACGGACTAATCGGGCGCTAGTGTCCCTAGTCCAAAGTGACACACTAAAGGAGGTAGAGTAGTCAAAAAAGTGAAAAACAGAATGTGGGGGTAAGAAAATGTCAATGAGAAGAAAGTGAGTGGTGGTGGGGTGCAAGGATTTTTAGCGACAAGTTGCAAGTTTTTATAAAAGATTTTTCCTTTTCCTCTTTTTTTTATTTGGAACTTTTTGCAAAAAAGATTTTCGATAAAGGGCTAAGACACACTTTCAATCAACCAAAAATACACAATCAGGCCTAGATCTAGGGTCACCTAGGTCAGCTAGACAGCTCCTAACTGTTCCAAAGGGCTAGAAATAGGACCTCAAACCGCCTCTTCACCGCCAATTGCGGCCAGGTAAGTGCCAGGTGAGTGGGAGGCTCCCCGCTACAATTAGCGGTCTTAATTAAGTAACCACTCGCCTTAGACACACTTGCCTAGACACCGCAAAGTCAGGTTAGGATTAACGGCCGATGCCTATAATTAGTCCTCTGTCCTATTGAGCGCGACGTCGTTAGGGCCGAGTCTAGTATTTTTTTAATTAAATATGGTCAATGCAAATGCCTTATGTGATTTCTGGGGTCCTAGGAAGGGTCATGAAATCCCCACCCAATCTTAATTGGTCTCAAGCCTCTTAAAGTCCGATTAAAATATACAAAACAGTAAATCACTTGCAATCAGATTTTTTTTATTTTTTAGCACGGCGCAAAGAATCCTGCACAAGATTTGTTATTGAGAAGGGGGAAGATTATTTTTTTCAAGCGCAAAGAATCCTGCAGGAGATTTGACAAAAAATATATCGGGAAATTCAGAGGAGAGAGAAAAGATCTTACAGTGCAAATTTGGTCAATTGATGAGGTCACCAGAGCGCGGATCCGCGGCCCAAGCGCGTTCCTGCCGTGTTTCCGCTGTTGAATATGAGGCACGGTTCCCGAGAAAAATTTCTAGATGATGACGTCACTAGGTCACCGCCCTTCCGCGGTCAAAGTGGGTGTAGCGCGGAGGTTTAGCGGCGCGGTGGAGGGTTCAGATCTCCAGAAAAATTCTACTGTCCTGTTTTTGAAATCTCCCTCTGTTCTGATCTTTATTTTTCTGTTTCGCCATATGGATTTTTCCAGATCCGTCGATCCTGCAGAGATTCACAAAAAAAATACCCTTCAAACAATAAATGATAAAATTTTTATATTTTTTTCTTTTCTGTTTTTTATGATTTTTTTTAATTTAGATTAACCCGAAATTTCAAAAAGGAAATAACACGCCATCTCCGGCAACGGCGCCATTTGATTCGTATGTCAAAAATATTTCTAGTAACCGCAATCAAGAACGGCGTCGCTTGGTAGCTAGCCGGTGAGTACGGGTCGGTCCACAGAGATTTTGTGTTTTCCTAATCGTTCTAACGAGTTAATTCCGAAGGGTGTCGGATTGTTTTAATCTAAAAACTAAGTTGATTTATACTAATATTATCTAGATCTAAGTCTTGCTAGGGTTAGGACTAGGGTAAGTTGAGAAATTAAAGGTTTCCTCACCGCTTTCAATGCCCTATTTTAGATCTATTAGATGTTATGGTAATTATCAATGAAGTGGATTAGAATCATTTGGGAAGATGTTTCTTCCTCTAGGTTCTAGTCCTTCCTTTATCGATCCTTACCCTAACCTCCATGGAAAACACGCGCAACCGGTCCTTTATACTACGGTATCACCGTTACCTCGAGGGGTAAGGTGCCGCAGGGAGCGGTGTGTGCGTGTATGCATGGAGTTCTAATTATTATGTGTGAAGGGGCAAGAAATGGGTGAGAGATCTCATCTCTCAAACCTTTTCCTAAAGCTAACCCTAACAAGCGAGGAGACTACTCGCTCATTAGGGGATTAAAAGACATTCTAAATTAAAAGTAAAATAAGGCAAAGAAATAAAAGAACTTACTAATTTTTATTGATGGCTTTCTCCAAACATCAACGCAGTACAGATCTGAATTTATGAAATGAAAAGAGGCATACCCGCATACAAGATTTAGAGTTCCTATTTATAGAGGATAGAAACCCTAGGGTTACAATTGACTCGCATATCTGCTTTTACAAAAATACCCCTAAGAAAAGACCTAGTCAACGATACGCGCACCGCCACAAAACTTCGTGCCGACACGGGCATAACCCGGCTGCGGAACCGCGGCCGCAGCCAGGGTTTGGCCGCGGTTCCACGGCCCAATGGAAGGATCAGTGGCTGAAACTTTGTATTCTGGCTCTGGACTTTTTAGGCTTCCAACTTCTTTGGTACTTTTCTCAAATGGGCTTCTAGGTTTCTTCCGGATCTCCAGTGAATAATGTAGTGGACTTTAACCGTTGCTTCAAGACGAAATCTTGGACCTTGCGCTGCCTTGTACTTTGTGAACTGATCTTTGTGTAGGCTTTATCAAAATCCTTCTGTTTGTTGGTCGTAGTCTCACTTTTGCATCGTCTTTCATCTTTTTCACTGTTTTTGCTCCTAGAACCCGTAACCTGTACTATGTAGCAGACATGGGTCAAAAGCACCTATTTTATTTGTAAAAGGCATAAGAATGGGGAATATAATAATTCAATATTATGATATGAACAAGTGTCTGGTTGACTTGATTCCAAGGCGGAGCATAATTCCAACGAGGAGGTCGTTGCATCCCTTTTAGCGACTGGACGGTCGGTGTTGCCCTTTTAGCGACGTGGACGGTCGATGCTTCCCTTTTAGCAACGTGGATGGTCGGTGCTGCCCTTTTAGCGACTTGGACGGTCGGTTCTGCCTTTTTTGCGACTTGGACGGTCGGTGCTGCCATTTTAGCGACGTGGATGGTTGGTTTTTCCCTTTTTGCGACTTGGACGGTCGATGCTGCCCTTTTAGCGACGTGGACGGTCGGTGCTGCCCTTTTAGCGACTTGGATGGTCATGCTGCCCTTTCTACGATATGGACGGTCAGTGCTGCCATTTTAGCGACGTGGACGGTCGGTTCTGCCCTTTTTGCAACTTGGATGGTCGATGCTGCCCTTTTAGCGACGTGGACGGTCGGTGCTGCCCTTTTAGCGACTTGGACGGTCGATGCTGCCCTTTTTGCGACGTGGACAGTCGAATGTTCTGATTTGACTTGCTCTGCTTTCTATGGTGTCGGGATTTGACTTGTTTCCGAGGAGGAGCATAATTCCGCCAAGGAGGTTGTAGGTTGTCTTGCTGACTTGATATGATTTAGGTTGACATCGGCATCGCTATACTGGAATATGGTACCAGGAGAGAATCATCATCTGCCAAGAGAGTATTTGGGGATTTTGATTTTGGTTTGGCATCAGCATCGCTACACTGGAATATGGTACCAGTAGAGAATCATCATTTGCCATGAGGAAGTTTCCCTCGTTCCTAGTTTAACGACTTAGGGGTCATCTGTTCCCAGTTTAACGACTTAGAGGTCATCCATTCCCAGTTTAAAGACTTAGGGGTCATTTGGATTGGAGTTTAGAATTTTGGGGTTAGAGTAGGCATCAGCGTTGCTAACACTGAAGCACACATGCCAGGAGCAATTCATCATTTGTCTTTTCCTGTTGGGAAGCGATGGCTTAGGAGACAGGTTTAGGTCCCTATCATCTAAGACTTTTCAATTTTATGAGCCGTAAGGGTCTCATAAAAGAATTTTCTCCCTACGAGTCGAAAGGATCTCGTAGGTGTACTTTCTCCTTAGGAGTCGTGAGGACTCCTAAGTGTGTTTTTTTCCTTTGTGAGTCGTAAGGATCCCACGAAGGTGTTTTCTTATGAGTCGAGAGGATCTCGTAAGTTTGTTCTCCTCATGTATCGTGAGGACACATGAGTGGGTCTTCCTAAATGGAGCATAAGTCCAAGGGCGGAGACCCGCTGCTGGACTGGTGGTTGCGGTGGAGTATGGGTATGATGAGAATTATTTGAGCCCGTGGATTGTATACGGTAGTCAATTTAGGGACTAACCGTAGGGCCGGGAGAATTTTGAGAAATTGGATTTTGGTTGGTGTCTGCATCGTTGCACTGGAATATGGTACCAAGAGCGACTCATCATTCGCCGTTTGGGGATTTGGAATTTGGATCTTTTTTGGCATCAGCATTGCTGCATTGGAATAATGCCAGGAGCAACTCATCATTTGCCTCGGGAGGACTTGGGATTTGGTTTTTGGTTGGCATCAGCACCGCTATACTGAAGCGAAATGCCAGGAGCGACTCATCATTTGCCGTTTCTCGTTGGGGAGCGATGGCTCAGGAGACAGGTTTAGATCCCTATCACCTAAGGCTTTTCAATTTTATGAGCCGTAAGGGTCTCATAAAAGCATTTTCTCCCTACGAGTCGAGAGGATCTCGTAGGTGTATGTTCTCCTTAGGAATCGTAGGGATCCCTAAGTGTGTTGCTCATTTGTGAGTCGTAAGGATCTCACGCAGGGATTTTCTCCTCACAAGGTCGAGAGGACTTTGCGAGTGTATTTTATATCTTTTCACGAGTTTGCGCCCTTTCGGGTTTTCACAAACTCACCGGCAGTCCTGCTGTTTTTACTCACGGAGCCCTTTTCGGGTTTTCATCCCTGCCCGTTTTGCTTGTGGACATACCGTTTTTTTTTTGCGCTGGTGGGACTTTAAAAGTAGTCTCACCGGCAGGACTTGGGAGAGATAGGGGTCATTTAGGCCCTTGGATTGTATACGTTTTTGCAGGATGTATGATCCAGACCGTAGGGCTGGTATGCTCAATTCGCCTGCGACTTGGAGCATTCACGCGTAATATTTCTTGAGATATCGGCCATTAATAGGTGGCATGGGCCTTTCTCCCTCGGCATTTATCAGCTGGTAGGATCCTCCATCAAACACTTTCTCGATGATGTATGGTCCTTCCCAGTTTGACTCGAATTTTCCCTTGGCATGTCAATTGGGGATGATCGACCTTTTGAGTACCAACACCAATTCACCTTTCTTGAAAGCGCGGAGACGGGTCATCTTGTTATAGGCCCGTGACATTTAGGCTCGGTATAGCTCCAGATTTTGCTGCACCGCGAGCCTCTTTTCTTCGAGGGCGTCAAGCTCTTCCAGCCGAAGGAGCACGTTTTCCTCCTCCGTCAATTCGTGCTGAACGACCATTCATAAGCTTGGAACTTCGACTTCGAGGGGGAGGACCGCCTCCACTCCGAAGAGCAATGAGTATGGAGTGGACTGAGATGGAGTACGATGCGTGGTACGATATGCCCACAATGCCTCGTGAAGCTTGAGATTCCAGTCTCTCTTGTTGGCTGAAGCATTTTTCCTCAGGAGCTTGCATAAAATATTATTGAAGGCTTCGGCTAGCCCATTGGCTCTTGGATTATAGATGGAGGAATATCTCCAGTCTATCTTGTGTTAAGTAGCGAATCTTGAGACTTTGAAGCTCTTGAAAGAAGGCCCGTTGTTAGAAATGATTCTTCTTGGTGTACCGAAGCGGTATAAAATATTATGCTGGAAGAACATCAGAATATTTTCTGTCTTGACTTCTTTTAGCAGGACAGCTTCAGCCCATCTGGAGAAATAGTCAGTTGCGGCCAATATGAACCGGTGGCCTCTGGATGACGGAGGATCAATTGGGCCAACTATGTCGGTGCCCCAAACTTCGAAGGGCCACGACGCCACCGTAGGATGCAACGGATTGGGATGCTTGTGAATGAAATCACCATGGATTTAGCAGAGATGGCATTTCTTTGCATGCTCTTCGCAATCCCTTATCATGGTATGCCAGTAATATCCAAGCCGTTTGATCTGAAGCCACACTTTGGGGCCGGACTGGTGAGCCCCGCAGACGCCTGAGTGAACTTCTTTCATAATTTTTTGGGCTTCGGCCGATGACAGGCACCTGAGCCAGAGTTGGTCATATGACCTACGGTATAGCGTGTCATTTACAAACACGTATCGGAGAGCTCTCTTCTTCAGCTGAATCCTTGCAGATTTTCCTTCGGGCAGCTTTTCGTATCAGAGGTACTCTATGAAGGGTTCTCTCCAATCGGGCTCGTTTTGGATGATCGAAGCTTGTTCGGCAGGACTGCTCTTCTGTTCTGCGCTTTCCTCTTCTTGTAGAGAGACTGGGGGTAGAATTTGACGGCTCCTGACTGTGATCATAATTTCTTCCATATCAGGATCAACCGGCTCCTTGGCTAAGCGAGCGAGTACGTCAACCTTTCCATTCAATGCTTTAGGGACTCTCATTAGTTCAATATGAGTGAACCGTTTCATGAGTTCCACCACTCGGCTTCTGTACCGAGCTAACTCGGCTTCTGTACCGAGCTAACTCGGGTTTGTATATCTTATAGTCGCCGCTTACTTGGTTGACGACAAGCTGGGAGTCACCGTAATCCCATAGCCGAAGGATTTCCATTTCTATGGCGAGCTCCAAACCAGCTATCAGAACTTCATACTCAGCCTCATTATTTGTGCGAGGCTCGATGAGAGCAAAAGAACGCCGTAGGGTTCCCATCGATGGTGTGATGAACACCAATCCTATCCCTGCTTTTATCTCCGGGACGCTTGATTTGCTGGAGGTCCTTATTGATGAGGCTCCATCGAAGTAGAGCTCCAAACATGGCTCGCTATCCTCGAGGTGCAATATTTGTTCATCGGGTAACTCGCAATTGAGCGGTGACCCTTCTGGTATGGGATGAGCAGCGAGAAATTCCGCAAGAGCTTACCCTTTTACTGCTTTCTAAGGAGTATAAACTATGTCAAACTCAAGTAGCATGACAGCCCATCTTGCCATTCTGCCGGCTAGGCTTGCTTTGGTTATCAAGTGTTTGAGCGGGTCGACCTTGGAGATCAGCATAACCCGATGAGCGAGCAGATAGTGCCTCAGCTTCTTCACAGCGAATATCAGAGCCAGGCATTACTTTTTGATCAGGGAATAGTTGTGTTCCGCCCTGACTAGAGTTTGACTGAGGTAGTAAAGGGCATTTTCTTTTCCCTCCTCATTGTTCTGGGCAAGGAGCGCACCAAGTGATTCATCTAGCACGGCAATGTAGAGAATCAACGGTTTATTTAGAATAGGGGCAGCGAGCACTGGAGGGTGCAACAGATACTGTTTGATGCTTTCGAATACTTCTTGACATTCGGCATCCCAGACAAAAGGAGCTCCTTTCTTCATGAGCTTTGAGAAGGGACTACATCTCCCCGATAAATTTGAGATAAACCTTCGTATATAAGCAAGCTTTCCTTGAAAAGATCTCAGCTGCATCAGATCCTTCGGAGGGGACATTTCCATGATGGCCTTTATCTTGGATGGGTCAACTTCGATCCCCCGATGTCGGACTATAAAGCCCAGGAATTTTCCCGATGACACGCCAAAAGCGCACTTCAAAGGATTCATCTTCAGATCGTATTCCCTCAGTCTGGTGAAAACGGTCCTAAGATCTTGGATGTGGTCGGCCTTGGCTTTAGTCTTGACGACCAGATCATCAACATAGCATTTGATGACTTTATGGATTAGGTCAACAAAGATATTGGTCATTGCCCTTTGATATGTAGCACCTGCATTCTTCAGTCCGAACGGCATCACTTTGTAGCAGTATATTCCGATCGGGGTTCGAAATGCTGTGTGTTTCTCATCCTCAGGCGACATCTTGATCTGATTATATCCAGACGAGCCATCCATAAAGGTGAACAGCTCATAATTTGAGGTGTCATCGACCATCATTTCCATGGCCGATAACGGGAAGTCGTCTTTAGGACATGCCTTGTTGAGGTTCCTGAAATCGACACAAACTCGGATCTGCCCATTTTTCTTCTTCACTAGAACTATGCATGCGATCCAGTCCGTATATTTCTCTTCCCTAATGAAGCTGACATCGATGAGTTTCTTGGTTTCCTCGATGACCTTTTCTTCCAGTTCCCTTCTCATTTTTCGAGGAGCTTGTTTGACTGTCTTAGCATCAGGAGATATAGCCAGCCTATGCACGACCACTTCAGAGGAAAGGCCAGGCATTTCTTTGTACGTCTACATGAAGCAGTCGATGAACTCGTGCAGCAGGGCGATTATCTGCGCTTTCATTTCCTCTGACAAGAGTGAGCTAATATAGGTCGGCCTTGGATTTTCGGGCGTTCCTAAGTCAATCTCGGTTAGCTCGTCAAAGATTGCTTGCCCTCCATCTTCGAGCTCTTGAGGAGCTTCTTCTGGCTCGGCTAGCTCATCATCATCATTTGACCTTTCACTGGCTTCACCAACATGGATCGTGTAGCATGCCTTGGAATTAGGCTGGATGAAACATATACCCCGTCTATCTGGAATTCGTCCATCGATGAGTGCTCGGACCTGAGGCGGATGCCATAGCCCTTCGTAAAACTTCGCTTCGGAGTCCGTTTGATATAGCCGACACCCGCACTTTTTAATGTATTCCCGCATCTCGGGCGCATAGTATCTGGGATTGAGGACGGCCCTTATGTCTCTCTCATAGGGAAGGCACGCGACAGACAAATTGTCCGGGTGCACAACAGGATTTGACCCATAAAACAGGATGCCCTTCTGTCCCCTTTTCCTCTCGAGAACATAGAAAGTTTTCAGCTGGTCTACGGTAGAGACTGACAATGCATCGAGCTCTTTGCATATCCGCTCCGGCACCCTTGTGATGGCTAGGGACCCTTCTGCAACTTCGAAGGTCTCTCGTAGCTTCATTGTTCGCACGATAGCCTGATTTGCACAGCTGTTGCAAGACGGATCCTCTTCTTCTGATTCTTCAGTGTCACTGCCTAAACGAGGGCGAATTTTTTTGTCGGATGGGCCTTCAGTATCAGATTCGTCTGTATCGCTACCGAAATGAGGGTGAGTTTTACGGAAGGACAGACTTCCGGCGTCAGATTGATCAGTGTCACTGCCGAAACGCGGACGCACATGGGGGTTCCTGCTTTTGAAAGTGACAGCCGGCTCAGACTTGCCTTTGAGTTTCGGGGTTATTCTGTCTTCGGTCAGCTATGGCTCAGCACTTTGGAGGTTCACAAAGTACTGAGAATCTTCATATCGGACTTCATGCACACCGAACGGCTGGATGTTCCCGTCAATGCATCTTTCTTCGCCATTTTTAGTATACTTCATGCATTGATGGAGAGTTGACGGAACGATACCATAATTGTGGAGCCACGGCCGTCCCAAGAGAATTTTATAAGATGTGTCAGCGTCGATCACGTAGATCTTAGCTTCAGTTTGCAGATCCCCAAATTTGATTGACAAAGCTATAGACCCCAGAACTTGCTGGCAGTTTTGATTGAAGCCTTGAATGATAATTCTTTCCCTTGACAAGTGTCAGACGTCCATTGACAAACTCTTCAGAGTCCGCAAGTTCATGATGTTCACTGAGGACCCCGGATCAATCAATATGCGATTAATCCGATATCCATCGCTGTACCCGGTCACGTAAAGCGGCCGATTATGCTCAGTCGTTCCCAGCAGCAAGTTTTCATCCTTAAACATGACTGCGGCGGCATGCAAAGCATACTGGGCTTCTTTCATATTAATTTCCGCAAAGCGAGCCTGATACCGCTCGGGGTTTTATAGAGCGTGAATGAGAACATCTCTAAGCTCCTTAGATAGAACCAAGGCATCGTAGATGCTCAGGAGAGATGGAAGCTTCCGGAGATGATCCAAGATATTATAGTCCACCGAGGAAGGACTTGAGTTTTCATTAACCGGTTCTTTACCATCTTCCTCATTAGCCACCTGTTTTTCGTTTCCTTTTGGGGCGTTGCCCTGATTTGGCGGCAGAGCCCTACCGCTTTTGAGCTGGATTTGGTTGGCCCTTGTGGCGAGCTCCTCATCCTCTTCGGGAAAACAGAGCTCCTCCTTAGAGTCGCTGCCAAGATGGATGGCGTAGCAGGTCACTATAGGGATCTCTTCATCGGAGTCTTCCTCTAACTCCTCCATAATTTCAGCGGCTTCTACAGGGAAGAAATCTTTCAATTGAATTAGAGTTCTTTCCTTTTGTTCATAGTCTTCGAGGGAATAGATATATTTTTGAATGGTCGATCTCCCTGCAGACACTTTTTCGCGCCGAGCTGCACTTTTCTTCTTCTTGAGCCTTTTGGATTTTGAGCCTGATGGAGCCGCATTAGCAGCTGGAATGGTAGGTTTCTTCTGCCCTTCCCATTCCGTCCTGGGCTCTTTCTGAAGTAGCCTTAGCATCTTCTTCGTCTTGTTAGATACGTGCTTACTCCAAGGAGGCTACAGTGAGTCGGTTTCATTTCTCAGGGTAGCGGGTTCGGCTGTCTGCTCCCAGAAAGCTTCAGCTTCTGTCTGTAAAAAGTTGGTGGTTGCAACTTGATTTTTCACCAACACACTTTTGGACAGCTCGATCTCTCCAGCCTTGTACTGCTTCTCGACCCAGTCTTTGAAGATATAGCAATCCTCGATCGCATGGCTCACTACTCGGTGGTACGGGCAATACAAGGGATTGTCGGTTATTTTTGCTTCTTGAGGTCTTTTCGACTCCGGAAATTGTAGACCGTTGTTCAAGGCATCTTTAAATATCTTGCGGACCTTGTACCTTTTGAAAGAGTAAACCTTGTTCTTTTTCTCCTCTAGGGAAGGCCTTTCTCCTCCCAGCAATGGCTTCCGAGACCGGTTGGTTTTGGAATCGCTTGCCCTTCGCTTGTCTTCATTGTCGGACGCATTGAAGACATTGGTACTGCTGGAACTCCCGCTTCTACGTTGTCCTCCCGCTTGCTTTTCCAAGTCTTGTCTCTCTGAGAGTCCGGGGTAGACTCTTGCTTCGAGCGTTCCAGCATTTGGACTTTCTTGGTTAGCTCTTGAAACGTCTTGAGGCCTGTTGTACACAAGAATGGGACCATTCAATTGCTGAAGTTCCCAATGAGAAGGCTGACGGACTGGTCCTGCTCCAGCGGCGGTTCACACTTGACTATGAGATTACGCTATCGGGCGATAAAGTCGGTGTTTCTTTCATTCTTCTCCGGCTTGGTCCTCACAAGGTCAGCAATGGAGATTTTATCACTGACACTCATGAACCTTTGCCGAAACAGAGACTCCAATTGGGCAAAGGTAATAACGGGCCCGTCTGGTATACTCGCGTACCAGTCAAAAGCGACACCGGTCAGGCTGTTGACAAACTGACGAAGACGGAGCGCATCATTGCCCCTTGTATTTCTGCACGATGATTTAAAGTGGGCGACGTGCTGATTTGCATTTCCCGTACCGTCAAATCTTCTGAACTTAGGAATGACATAGCCGCTCGGGAACTCGATCAGATCGTACTGTGCGGGATATGGCCGCCCACTACTACCAATTTCTTTCTGAGCTTCAGCTTCGGCCACCAATGTTTTAACCTTGCTGGTGACCAAATCCATTATCTGATCTTGTGTTAGAGGGATAGTATTATCTGGGGCCAAGGCGTCCCCATAAGCGGAATGTGGCCATCTTTCGTGCGGCTCGACCAATCTTGGACCCAAAGGGACAGGCATCGGCCGCTTCGGATTGTCATCATCCGGCTCATGACTAGCGAATTATGCTTGATTGGGAGGCACTCGAGCAATTTGAGCCGTAAGCTGCATCACAACGTTCGTTAGGTTGTCAATTTTTGAATAAAGCTTGGCCATCTCTTTATCTTTGCTCCTGAGCTGTTTTCGAAGCTCTTGAAGCAGCTCTTACTCCGCGGTCCAGGGGCGGAAAGTCGGCTCTTCCTCACTGTCCGAGCTTGACTCTACATGGACTGAGGGGGTTTTCTGCATATCATCCTCATCGAGAGGGTTTTCATCATCCAGCGGTGGCGGCTGTTCTTGGAAAGCGGCAACTACATTAAAGCTAGATTGGGCTTGGGATGTGATGGCCCCATCCTTGCTTTTGCTGCGAAGGTTGTCGCTGGGGCGCCCACCCGCCATATAGACCGTATGGATAACATATCCAGCCGTATTTTTATTATCGGCTGCTGATTTCACGGATCGCTGTCGTGACCCTCTTGTTTCGGTAACGGGCAGTCGACTGAAGGCGGCTGGCCTGACCGGATTCTTGAATGGTGCTGACGCTTCCTTTTTGGTTTTGCCCCGCTGTTTTCGCGCGGCACAGAGCGCGTGATAGACTCTTGAAGAGACAGTGTCATACTTTTTCTGTTGGGGCCGGGACACGTCTCTTTGTAGCGATGTTCGGACCGCTGTCTTCCTGATTCTGGCAGTCATGGCATTTTTCTGAACCCACTTCAGAGGTTCGAAGGAATTGCTGATTTTTACGGCCGATTCAGCCGTCGTCGCAGGATGACTCTGCTCTTAGAATCTTACAAGATTCCACCTGGCCGGAGTCCTGGCCCTCTTGTTGGCTCGATACCTGAGCCGCTTCTGTCTCGGCCTTTCTGTTTTGAGCACTTGGCTGGTTATGGCTCTTCAGGAAGCCGCCGTAGACCGGACGGTGGAGAGCTTTGAAGATATGCCTGATTGTGCATTTGTTGGAGTCTTCTCCTGAGCTCGTCCGCAACGTTTGATGTTGCCCTTTGTACCGGAAATCTTGCCCCCAGATGGAGCACGAGAGAGTCGTTCAAACACCGTCTTAAGTTTCGGTTGTGGTGCCTTAGCGATCACAACATTCGGTCTCTTGCCCCTTGAGACCGACTTGGCCATCTGTTTTGCCGGCTTTTCTGCCAGATGAGCGCTTCCGGCAGGATAAATGATGACGGAACCAAATTGGCGGGGCAGTTCCTCCCACTGTCGATTGAGTCTTGCGGGGAGAACCACACGAGCATTGATCTTGACCACGTATGGAATCGGGGTCGCATCGGAAGCTGTATCCATCTTAGGAGACATTATCGTTGAGAGTTGATTGCTGCACGGAAAAACATTATTTCAGTACAAACATCGGCATATATGTTATATGAGTTCGCATGAACACTTGACCCGAGATATGGGAGGAGAGAAGGGTCCCACCGGGCGTGCCAGAATCTGTAGGGTGTTTTTCATCACCCCATTGAGATGGGAATACGCACACACTGGTCAGGCGCAGTACAGATTCCCCCTGCCTAGGATAGGCTGAGGTTTATTGATTGTGGTCCGAATCTACGGCAGTCACGGACTAAGCTGTCGTTAATTACCCCTCGCCTTTGAAACGAGGGAACCTCCGATTGACGGGTCAAACAGGTCATGCGAACTCAATGTGCAGTGTTGTGTTTTGAAGGGGTTTCGAATGTATCGGGGGCCCCGCAGAGTTTTTACGGGGGTCCCACTACCCGGATAGCGGGATGGGGGTCAAGGAGGCTAGCAGCCCCCTTGCGGGGTGCGAGGAAGCGTCCCGTTAGAAATTTTTTCTAACGGGGGAGGTATATTTAGTGTGGAGTGCATATAAAAAATTAGGGGAAGCATCTTAAAGATGCATGCGTGGCACGTGGGCGCCTGGTGCCCGGGGTCACGTGCGCGCACATGGGCGCCTTAGCGCCCGGGGTCACGTGGCGCACATATGACCATTGGGCGCCTTAGCGCCCGGGGTCACGTGGTGCACATATGACCATTGGGCGCCTTAGCACCCGGTGTCACATGGCGCACACGTGACCATTGGGCGCCTTAGCGCCCCGGGGTCACGTGGCGTACACGTGACCGATGGGCGCCTTAGCGCCCGGGGCCATGTGGCGCACACGTGACCGATGGGCGCCTTAGCCCTTAGGGTCACGTGGCGCACACGTTACCATTGGGCGCCTTAGCGCCCTGAGGTCACGTAGCGCACAAGTGACCGATGGGCGCCTTAGCACCCGGGGTCACGTGGCGCACACGTGACCACAGGAAACACCCGCAGGGAAGGGCCTAGCCCCTAGGTTGGAGAGTTGAACTCCCAAGAGGTTTTTGGAGTTGAACTCCTAACAGAAAATAATTTATGGAGTTAAACTCCAACTGATCTAGAAAAGAGTTAAACTCCTAGGAATATTTGGCTCTTCTTTTGAGCCTTGAATCTGTCCAAAGTTAGATTTTTGGAGATGGGTCTCCTTCTTCCTTCTCTTGATCGCCGGGATCTTGGAGAAAAGGGGGTGAGACTTAAAAGTCTCCCCTTTTCGAGATCTGATTGGATATCCGAGCTCCCCTTCGTGGGTTTTGTGGTGAAAAACTATTTATTTTTTAGAAAGGAAGAGTTAAACTCTTGATTTAATTCAAAAAAAGGAAGAGGCTTTTAGACCCTTGATAAAGGGGAAGGAGGCACAAACCCTAGATTTTGGGGAGAATGAAAATTGTTCTTTTTATTTCATTATCATGTTGCCTTTTATAGGGTTACACATTTACATATAGCCCCTTGGGCTTTACAAAATGGCATTTTGCCCATCTCATGCCTCATGTGCTATTTCTTTTTGCACATAAGCCATGGGCTTTACAAAAATTTGGCTTTATGCCCATTTTTCTTACTTTAATTCATAAAATAAAATAAAATAAATACACCAAAATTATATATTACATAATTTTATCTTGGCATGGGGGAGCCGGCGGCTTCATATTCAGGCTCGACTTGGGCATTGGCCCATTTGACCTGGGCTTGGGCCCACTTGGCTTAGGATTGACTTTGATTTTGACTTGGTCAACCAGGGTGTAAATTTTGACCCCAACAGAGACGAATGGATATATATATTATATATAATAAACGTTACTTATGTTTTGCACCCGCGCTAGTCCAACCCCCGCTCTGCCGTTAGTTAAGTAACCTAACGGTGCATGATGGGGTCCCATGGTGAATGCGGATGGCATAAGCGTACGTTGTATTTTCGTTTCTTTTCTGCAATGATAGGGTTAAATGATCGGACCGAATTAACATTGATTAATGCAAGGAAAACAAACAAAAGCTTAAATCGTTGGAACAATTTCAAAATCACTCGGTTTTCTTGAAAAACAACTTTTAAATGCGAAGCCTAAACCACTCCTTTTAAAACCGTCATGGTTCCTTCGACTATATCAAGTTTAATACGTTCATGGTTTTGCCAAAATCATCCGTAGCCCTCCGTCATTTCATATAGGTATTTAGTAGTATTCAAGCTATGTATTTTGACCTTTGCCTAGACATAGTGATTGGTAGTTGCTGGGTATTCATCTGTAGTATAGATAGATGCATTGATTTGGGACAGACGTACTACTATTTTGGCCTTCGTCAAGGGTATGTATGGGTGGGTTTAAATTAACCTGGACAATGACGGATAGAACTTGACTTGCTACTTATGATATTTTAGCCTTCGTCAAGGTCATAAGTGCTTAGGGAAAAAATCCACATCAGGAGTTTCTAAGGAAATTGAAATTTGCTAGTGTTGCATACCATTTAGAGTGTGATGATTTTGGTAGGATTCCTTCAAGGTTGTCACACGATCATATTTTGATCCCGAACCTACTATAAGTTATGTTACTCCTCAGGAGAGTTTTTCACTAAGCAATCAATGTTATAAACCAAGTAGGTGTCTAGAACAGTGTTAGCGGGGCTACGCCTCTAGGAAATGAGGTTATTTAATTAACGAATTTCGCGAAAGTGTTGGAAAACCTCCCTCGAAGTACCAACACTAGCCTGACCGAAAGGTTAAGCAAGAATTGTAGGGTGAGATTAATCCTGACTAATTCTTCTTTTATGGTTTGAAAGAGTATTCGAGGAACAGTAGGAGCCATCCTGTTTAGATAAACTAATAACCAATCTAAACTTGCAAGAGTATCATGCTGAGTGTTTTCTTCTCTCTCTCCTAATTGCAGCAACCAAAATGACCGGGCTTAAGTTACTATTAGATAAAAATATATTGACGGGGCCGAACTATAAACATTGGCAAAGGAATGTCTAGATAGCCATAACCTATAACAAGCTAGGCTACCTCCTTACTACCAAAGCCCCGCCATCTCAGGTCTAGATTCCAGCTTCGCGGATATTGAGATCTGTAAGACATGGGAAATTGATAGTGCGATACCTAAGTGCCTCGTGCTAGCCTCAATGGATAATGAACACCAAAGACGGCACGAGAAGATGGACTTAGCATCCATCTTCCTCCATACCAAGGATTTATATGGAGAGCAATCCCGTATCGCAAGGTACAAGACCTCGAAGAAATTGTTTCAGGCGAGGTTAGCTGCCCGGTCATCTGTAGGGGACCACATCCTTAAGATGATCAGCTACATTGAAGAGCTCATGGACCTAGAGACCACGTTGGAGAACGAGTTTTACATAGACTTGATTCTACAGTCCCTGCCCTCTACCTATGCCCAGTTCATCTTGAATTTCAATATTCAAGGGAAGGAAGTTACACTTCCAGAACTCCTCAACATGTTGAGGAGTGCAGAGGGCACCCTAAAGAAAACTAGGGAGACACCCGCTCTACTTATTGGGGAATCTTCCTCCTCTAGATCCAAGGAGAAAGCCAAGAGGAAGAAGAAGAAGGCCCCTAAAAAGCCGAAAGGATGTGTCAATAAGGTACAGGGGAAGGGCAAGGAAAAAGTTGGGGAGACGAATGTAGGGATGGAAGAATACTTCTATTGTCACAAAAAAGGCCATTGGAAGAAGGACTGCATGGCCTGGAAAGCCCAGAACCAGGATTCGAACCAAGTTGTGGCTTCGGCTTCAGGTATGTTTTTGATTGAAAACTGTCTGTCAATCAACTCTACTTCCTGGGTATTGGATACCAGATCAGGATCTCATATCTGTAATTCTTTACAGGCACTGAGAAGCCGTAGAGTTTTGAAGGCAGGTGAAATGACCCTCAGTGTTGCTAACGGAGCGAGCATGGATGCTGTGTCCGTCGGAGAATATCACCTAAGATTGACAAGTGGACATATTTTGGTTTTACGCAACTGTTTTTGTGTGCCTAGTTTGACTTGTAGTATCATCTCTGTATCTCTGGTCCACATCTACCTTAATCAAAGTTTGATTGGATCATGTACACTAGATAACTGTATATACGTATTAAATCAAGCTCAGGTTTTCAATTTCCAGAACACACTTAAAAGAAAGTCTCCAGAATTAAATCAAGCTTTCTTATGGCATTGTAGACTGGGTCACACCAATGAAACACGGTTGACGAAGTTACATAAAGAGGGATATTTGGATCCGTTTGAATATCTATCTTATGCAACCTGTCAATAATGTCTCAAAGGAAAAATGACTAAACTCCGTTCACTAGACACGGGGTAAGAGTGAGGGAGCTCTTAGGACTCATACACAACGACGTATGTGGTCCAATGTGTACACATGCAAGAAGTGGTTATTCTTACTTCATTACTTTTATGAATAATTTCTCAATGTATAGACATGTATTCTTGATGAAACATAAATCCGGGGCCTTTGAGAAATTCCAGGAATATAAGAATGAAGTGGAAAAACAAACAGGCAAAAGTATCAAGACACTTAAATCTGATCGAGATGGTGAATATTTAAGTGCCGAGTTCTTGGATTATTTAAAAGAGAATGAAATTCTCTCTCAACTTACTCCTCCATACACATCTCAACACAACAGTGTATTAGAAAGGCGGAACAGAACCTTATTGGATATGGTGCGTTGTAACAACCCAAAACTTTCTATACAAAATTTTTATTTTAAGGTACAGAAAGGAATACCTCATCCTGAGCATAAGTTATAAATTTAAGTTGTTTAAAAACAGCAAGAAAGCACTTGTGGCTCATTGGTAAAGTCTTGCACTGCTATGACATAGCCCTTGTGTTCAAATCCCCCCATATACATATTATTTTTGCTGATTTTTCTTTTAAACTTTTAGAAGCTCAAAGGTTTACAGGTGCACTGCACGTAAAATGAGAAGTCACACAGAAATCAAACATGTGCTGAATGATATTTGAACAGACTCTGACAGGTTTTGTTGGCGGCCCATGCAGGTGAGTTCTACATGGAAACCTAAGAAATATAACACAAGAATTATAAGACTCAGCAACTAAAACATTCTTTACATTTCCTATTCTTTGAATCTATCCTAACCCTATTTTTATTTTAGGGTTATGGATTCTCCAAAAAATACCAGCACCAACGTGAATGGAAACACCCCACCACCACCTCTTCCACTTACACCTACCGTTGTAGCTCCGATCAACGAGCAGACGGTATTGTACGAGACAATCAAGAGCCTCCAGGAGGGACAGCAGCAGCAGACTGCTATCTTAATGAACTATCCCAAAGCGGAAGCACCTGAAGTGAAGCAATTCCGGGAACTACATCCGAAGCACTTTTCAGGGAAAGAGAGCCCTTTGGAAGATGAAGAATGGGCTCAGTCCATCGAGGATGATCTGACAGCAGCACAAGTGCCATACATTGCTTGGGTAAGGATTGCGAAGCTGCAACTTATAGATAGCGCCCGAGTATAGTAGAAGGCAGAAGAAAGCCGTCTTACCCAGCCGATCGAATGGAAGACATTTCGCGACATGTTCGATGCGAAGTATTTTCCAGAGACCACCCGATTCAAAATGGAGCAAAAATTCATCCACCTAGAACAAGGCTCTATAGGGAGAAAATCTGTGGATGATTATGATGCTGAGTTCACTATGTTGAGCAGGTTCGCAGCACACCTCATTCCGACTGCTGAGATCAGGGCCAGACGATTTCAACAAGGGTTGGACCCGGAGATCCAAGCTGCTCTTGCTACAGGGGATTTCCCAACTCATGACCTAGCTCTAAAAGCTGCCCGCCGATATGAGGCAATAGTGATGAAAAAGGGCAGACCTCAATCTGCCGGTGTGAAGCGCCCTGCCACCCAGATGACAGGAGGAGCCTCTTCAATACCACCGTTTGCACCCAGAAGACCGGAAATAACAATTAACCGGCCAAGTCCAAACTATTGCTACAACTGCAAGAGAGATGGACACCTGTTGAAGGACTGTAGGCGTGAAAATGGCATGTGCTTAGTTTGTGATGTGTCCACTCATGGTATTGGAACATGTCCTTATAAACGCAACCCAGTTCCAACACACATCAACTATCCGCAGCGGCCATCTTTTTAGGCTCCTGCACTTCGTCTCGCTCTTCCAGCTCCACATGCACAGCCTCCTCATCAATTCCAACAAGCAATGAGGAACAAGCCTCAAGAGCAGAGAAACGTGCCGCAAGGACAGAGGAATATGCACCCAGTTAGAAGGAATGTACCCAGGCGTCATACTTACACCATAGCGGCTGTGGAAGCCAAAGCTTTAGGTAACACTGGTAATTCCCTTACATGTTTTTCAATCTTTTCAAAACTTTTACATCCATTAGTTCTTACAAATAGTTTTCAGTGGTTCTTTCACCACCACTATCATCAAACTTTTCTTGAATCTGTTACAACTTCCTTCTAGAAATTACGAGGACGAAATTTTTATAAGAAGGGTAGACCGTAACAACCCTGAACTTTCTGTACAAAATTTTTCTTTTAAGGTACAGAAAGGAATACCTCATCCTTGAAAGTGTTTATAGGCACCTTGACTTGGTTTAAACGGGCATCACACATGCAATTTTACAATTTTCTACGTGCTAATTAACACTAACCTAGGATCAAATTAGAAATTAGGGTTTCTACTTATGATGATATGAAAATACTAGAGAAGTGAAGATGGATATACCCTTGTAGATCGAGTCCTTCACTTCACATGCTCCGTGTAGTAGTCCCGCGACTCCACTAGGATGCACTTGAGCCTTTGAACGAGCATCCTCCGATGACCTTCGTGCCGAAGATGATCCACGCGAAGTCCCTCCAACTCAAGCTACCTCTACACTAAACTCTTTGGTATAGGAAACATGCTGCACTCGATCGCTAGTCAAGTGTAGGATAGTGAAGTAGAGGATAAGAAAGCTCAAAAGCTTGTGTTCAAGTTTTATGGTTCACATCACATGTGAGGGTTGAATCTTAAACCATAACAATGATGAAGAAGAAGAAGCTAGAGAGCATGAGGGAGCAACTCAAGAAAAATGGCTAAGATTTTTTTGGAAAAAGATGAAGAATGGCTTGATAAAATCCTCACACTTATTGAAGCATGCACATTTTTACAATAAAACAAATGTGACCATGCTTCTATAGTGTCAAATAAATCAATATTCAAATGATCAAGCCAGGCCTCACCTCTCCACAAATTCCGCCTCATTTCTATTTTCACAAAAATAGAATTACATGTCATGCTTCATTATTATTATTATTATTATAATATATATATATATATATTAATATATATTATGAAGAATAATTAATGAGCTAATGATATTAGTTAAGATATAATTATATCACATAAAATATATATCACATTATTAAATCAACAATTGATTTAATAATCCGGTTATATCACATATAACTGGCTAATATCATTTATCTGTTTATCATATTATCAAATTAACACTTGATTCGATAATCTGGTTATATCACATATAACCTAACTCGATAACAGATAACTGCCAGATTACAACACGGTATCATATACACGTATTTAATCTGGCCCACACACATATCACATATGTGTCCTACTTCGTTTCGCTTAAACCAGAAAACTTCTGTATGGGACTCTAAAGACTCGTCAATACGCCAGCAGTAGGTGATGATCACATCAGCCACCTACAAGCCATCGGCGGTACTAGCTGGATATAACGGCTACCCGGGTGTTGAGCGATATGAAGATCAATAAGCAAGCTTGTCCATACTCTTCATGAAGCTTATCAGTAACACTACCGTACAATCCGGTCTCTTCGTCTGATATGTCGCATATCATGTCTAGGGGAGGTAAACGTCAGACCCCAGTAACGTGATAAGTCATTTTGTTGTCTGGCCTATAACGGTTCGAGAAACTACTGATAACTCTTATCAGTAAATCTCAGCAGCAGCCCTGGCCAAGGACTTCCAGTTATATCCAATCGAGCATAGCGCAACATCTACCCCCAATACCGAGAGAGACGAACCCCTCCTATCGCTCATTGCCTCCATGTGACTCAGGACTGTACCCAAAATCCACCTGTTTGCACGTCTCCTTTGAGCGTGGTAGGAAGGAAATCAAAGCACAGTGGGAGACACACAAGACTCTATGACGATCTCGGGTCTACAGACTAATCTGTACCAGTTTCACTAGAGGACTGTTATCTGACGATAGGTATACTACCAACTAGGATTCCTCGGCGAGTCCGTTCGGTGTACCCATTCTCCAATGAGCACCTGTGTACAATCTTTGATGTCACACACCAATGGCTATGGGATCAACCATCGCCCTTTAAGGTACAAGAAACGTACACACTAGTCTACTCTGGAATATCGATGCCCTAGTCTCGATATTCCCTCGACTAGGAACTGATTAAAGGATGTACTTTTGGACCACCCTGGCCCTACTAGTATGATCTCATCATAATCCTGGTAGTCAAGTACATATCCTAAGGGTTTTACCAACATGTGAGAGACAGACAATATAATAATCCAGTCTACATGTTAAGATAAAGGCAACCAGATAGCATACTATCATGTCGAGCAAGAAAGTCTTCTGTATATATGTCCAAGCATCCACTATATCAACAATAATGGCCCCTAGGGCATACATATTCCTAACAATCTCCCACTTACACTAAGTCCAGTTGTTGTAGTATACCCAACATCCCAAAAATCTCTCGAATCGCATTTTGGGGGTTGTCCTTTATGAGTGGATCCGCTGTTTTATCCTCTGTGTCAACTCTTCTGACCTCGATCTCTCGGAGATCAATGTTCATATCAGAATTTTGCATTATTAAATTCCCCATTCTTAATCATTTTATGAATAAATAGGTGCTTTTGATCCATGTCTGCTAAATAGTTGCAGGTTACAGGTTCTTGGAACAATACAGTGAAAATGATGAAAAAACGCTACGAAAGTGAGACTACGACCAACAAATAGAAGAATCTTTATGATGCCTACAGTTTAAGGAACAAACGAAGATCAGCAAACAGTTCAATTGCACAAAGTACAAAGGAAGCACAAGATTCAAGACTTCAGCACGAAGCAAACGGGAAAAGTCCACAACATTCTGCACTGTGGAAATCTGGAAGAAACTAGAAGACATTCTGAAGAACCAAGTGAAGAAACCAGAAGGAAAAAGCAACAGAAAGCAACCATAGAAAAATGAGCCAGCAAGCCCATTATATGGCCGCGGAACCGCGGCCAAACCATGCTTATGGCCCCGGATCCGCGGCCGTGCAAAGCGCGTGTCGGCGCGTGACGGTGCATCGGTGCATTGACTCGGTTTTCTTAAGGGTATTTTTGTAATTCTAGATATGGATCAGATGTAAACCCTAGGGTTTCTATTATCTATAAATAGGAACCCTACAGCTCTTTTTGGAGCGTGCCTTTTTTTGGGTGCCTCTTTTGAGATGCCTCTTTTAATTTCTAGATCTAGATTTTCAATTCCATGTAATCTGTCAAAGAGTGTATCAATAAAGAAGTAAGTTTCTTTTATCTTGATTTTCTTTTCTACCGTAGTTATAAAATTTTTATCTGCCGTAGTTATAAATTTTTTATCTGTCGTAATTATAATTTTTTTATCTGCCTTAGTTATTAAATTAAAACCATAAAAAATGAACTCGTTTATCAATTCCCTAATGAGTGAGTAGTTCCAAACTTGTTAGGGTTAGGTTTAGGGAAGGTTTGAGAGATGAAAATCTCGCATCCCTTTCTTGCCCGTTCAACATTTTAAAATAGGACTCTATGCATACAAACACACACCGCTCACTACGGCACCCTATCCCACGAGGTAGCGGTGATACCATAGTTAAAGACCGGTTGTGATTGTTTTCCATAGAAGTTAGGGATAAGAGTTAAGAAAGGACGGACAAGGACCAGAGAGAAGAAATCTAGTTTCTTTCCGATAGTGCTAATCCCCTTTGTTAACTATTACCCTAACATCTAAAAGTTCTTAATTAGGGTAAAGAAAGCAGTGAGAATAATTGATTTTCCAAACTAACATAATCTTAACTCTAGCAAGCTTTTTATAAACTTTTATCTCATTCTTAGATCTTAAAATAAAACCCAAAATCTTTTGGATTTAACTCGTTAAAATATAAAGAAAAGGAATCCATCTCCCTGTGGACCGACCCGTACTCAATCGGCTAGCTACCAAGCGACACCGTCTTGATTGCGGTTAATTCTTTGATTCAAAAACCCACATATGCAAAATCTCTTCCAATCAATCAGCTATCTCCCTGATCAGGTGATACCGTCCAAGAATATGTCTGGATCGCTGACGGGACCGGGGTTCCTAGGCCAAAGCCAAAGCTCTATTGTTATTACAATACACATGTATTGGATGCTCAATGATAGGAATCTCATCAAGTTCATCTCATGAACTTATTCATCCAGACAGCCTCTTTGGCAGCATCGTTGGTAGCGATGTAATTGGCCTCTATCAACGAGTCTGCTATGGTATATAGCTTGGAACCCTTCCAACATACCGTCCCTCCACTGAGGGTAAAGACAAAACCCGAGACCGACATACTATCATCCTTATCACTCTGGAAGCTCGAATCAATAAAGGACTCCTCCCAGGAGTTCACCGTTACCATACACCAAGAACATTTCTTTAGTCCTTCTTAAGTACTTAAGAACGTTCTTCACAGCTGTCCAATGTTTTTCCCCAAGATCCTTTTGATACCTACTTACTACACCTAGTGAGTAAGCTACATCCGGTCTGGTACACAACATTGCATACATGATAGAACCTACCACCAATGCATAGGGCATCTCTTGAATGCGAGCTCTCTCCAAATCAGTATTAGGAGACATCTCTTTGGACAAAGTGATTCCTGAACAAGCGGGTATATTACCACGCTTAGAATCTTCCATACTAAACCCCTTTAGTATGGCATCTATATATCTGGATCTGGGACAATCCCAACATCCGTTTAGATTTATCTCTATAGATCTTTATCCTCAGGATGTAGGAGGCATCAGTTAGATCTTTCATGGAGAACTTGTGTGACAAGAGGAGCTTGACCGAGTGTAGCATAGGAACATCGTTTCCTATCAAGAGTATGTCATCCATGTACGATACGAGGAAGACAACCTTACTCTCTATAACCTTCTTATATATACATGGTTCATCTACCTTTTTGATGAAGTCAAACTCTTTGACAGCTTCATCGAAACAGATGTTCCATCTCCGCGATGCCTGCTTTAATCCGTAAATAGATTAAGTAGCTTGCACATGCTTCCGCTGCTCCCACTGTCTACGAAGCCCTCTGGATGTGTCATGTGCACACTCTCTTCTAAATCACCATTTAGAAAAGCGGTCATGACGTCCATCTACCAGATTTCGTAGTCATGGTATACAACAATGGCAACTAGGATCCTGATGGACTTAAGCATAGCCACTCGAGAAATAGTTTCCTCACAGCCAACACTTGGTCGTTGACGAAAAACCTTTTGCTACAAATCTAGCTTTGAAAGTCTCAACTTTTCCATCTACACCAATTATCTTCTCAAGATACACTTGCTCCCGATGGGTTTTATCCCTTGAAGAGCAACTTCTAAAGTCCATACTTTGTCGGTGTACAAGGATTCCATCTCAGATCGCATAGCATCCAGCCATTTCAGAAAGTCCCCACTTGTGATGGCCTGCTCGAAACTAGTTGGGTCATCATCTTCCATGATGTAATCTTCACTCCCACTGTCTACGAGAAAACCGTAGTATCTCTCAAGTGGATGAGGAACCCTACTAGATCTGCAAAGTAGCTGGGGTTCGTTGGGGACTATTGAATCCTCCGGTTCCACCAAATTGTCAGTTATGGTTTGTGCTGGAACTACTTCCAGTTCTACCTCATCACCACTAATTTCTTCACAAGAAATTCCTTTTCTAAAAAGGTAGCATATCGAGAAACCAACATTCTTATTCCTCAGTGTGGTAGAAGATATATCCTCGCAAAAGTTTGGAATATCCTACAAACTTGCAGAGAACCAACCTTGCCTCGAGCTTATTCGGATTTTGTGTTTAACATTTACTAAACAACCTCATATCTTAACTTGTTTAAGAGATGGTCTCTTCCCATTCCATATCTCATATGGAGTGGTAGGCAATGTATTTGGTCGGAATTCTATTCAATAGAAATGCAGCTATCTCAAGTGCATAACCCCAAAAGGAAAATAGGCAACTCAGCATTACTCATCACAGAGCACACCATATCTAATAGGGTGAGATTCCTCCGTCCCGATATACCGTTGTGCTGTGGTGTATACGGAGGAGTAAGCTGAGAGAGAATCCCATTCTTTTTTAAAGAATCTTGGAATTCTGTGCTCAAGTATTCACTTCCTCAATCAAATCGAAGGATTTTAATACTCTTATCCATCTGGTTCTCTGCTTCGTACTTATATTCCTTGAATTTCTCAAAAGCTTCAGACTTGTGTTTCAACAAGAACACATGTTCGAATCTTGAGAGATCATCGGTGAATAAAGTACGAGAAACCATTCCTAGCATGTGTAGACATAGGACCACATACATCGCCATGTATCAGTCCCAAGAGTTTAGTAGCTCTTTCTCCGTTTCCAGTAAACGGAGTTTTAGTCATTTTGTCTTTGAGACATGACTGGCAGGTTTCATAAGATGAAAATGAACGGATTCAAATATCCATCTTTATGCAACTTAGCCAGTCTTGTCGCATTGATATGACCTAGTCTACAGTGCCACAAGAAGGCTTCGTTCATTTCTGAATTTTTCCTCTTGTTTGTGTTCTATACGTTAAGGACTGTACTTTAATTTAGAACGTATATACTGTTACACAACGTATCAAACCCAATCAACACTTGATTTAGGAAAATGTTCACAGCATTTTTGGTACGTAATAACAGTCGCTCAAAATCAATGTATTACTAGTTAGTAATACAAGGTAATATTCGCCAACTGCTTTGGCTGCATCAATTGCTCCATCCCTACTCTTAGAGATATATCACCATTTTCCAGTTCTCTACCTTTCATTAGCCCATGTAACAAATTACATACGTGGGATCCTGATCCGGTATCTAATACCCAGGACGTAGAGGAAACTGAGAAACAGTTCTCGGTAATGAACACACCTGAAGAAGATGCATCAGCATGCTCCTTCTTCGTACGGGTGGCGTGGAAATCCAGGTATTCCCCTATTTCTTTCTCAGACTTATGACAGTTATAAGATTGAGCAGAACCTAACCCAGTATAATAAGTAGGTTCGGTCAAAACATCCATATTATTATCTTGATTAAGGCGTGACATTGGTCGCTACCAGGAGAGAGAGAGAAGAATAATCACTGTGCGTGCGCTCTTATGAGATTAGATTGGTTATTTTATCTAATCATGATGGCTCCTACTGTTTTTATCAAATCTTCCTTCAAACCCTAAAAGGTAAGATTAGCCGGGATTAATTACACCCTACAGGTTCGCTAATCGTTCGGCCAGGCAGGTAGCGGTACTCCGAGAGAGGTTTCCCATGATTTCTCACGGACCTAATTAAAATAAACCTCCCTAGAGGTATAACCTCGTTGACACCTTTCTAGACACCTACTGGATTAGCTAATTGTAAAGTGCAAAACTCTCGCAGGAGTAACTCTTACTCGCAGTGGGTATCGGGATCCAACTATCATATAGAAGGTATGCAATCTTATTGCAAATTTCAACACTTGAAATTCCCGATAATGGTTTTTACCCCTAAAAACTT
Source organism: Agapanthus africanus (assembly GCA_030015575.1). Taxonomy (NCBI): domain Eukaryota; kingdom Viridiplantae; phylum Streptophyta; class Magnoliopsida; order Asparagales; family Amaryllidaceae; genus Agapanthus; species Agapanthus africanus. Next base: position 551,321,525 of record JASDDO010000031.1, read on the forward strand.
ATTACCTTGGCTATGGTCATCAAATCATAACCGCTAGCCAAGTTTAACCCGTCATTTCTTGATTGAATTAAACCCACTCGTACGACCTTTGGCTAAGGTCAACAAAGTCGTACGACTATCCTAACTCAATCGCATCACATGCTGCAGATAAACACTAATCAGCTACCGTACACTATGTCTTGGCTAAAGTCAACAAACGCAGCACGAATACAAAATAGTACTTATCTGAAATGACAGAGGGCTACACAGGTTTTTAAGAAAACCATTAGCGTAATGAACTTGATATCGTTGTAGAATCTAGTAATTTTGAAATGGAGTGTTTTTAGGCTTTTGCTAATTTCGCTAAAGAGGACACTCCCGGTGAAGAGATCTTGGCTCTTTCCTCATCGAATGAGGTGCTGGATATGTTAGTGTATATGCCCTAGAGGCCATTACTGTATCATACTAGTATGTATATTACTTGATGGAAGCTTGGGATATTCACAGTTGTACAGACAATCTTGCTCAATATAGTAGTATGCTACTTGGTTTGTCTCTGCTTTAATGTGTACATGTGTGTTTATTTATTATATCACCTATACGCATTAGTAGAGCCCTTAGGATCTTTGCTTGATTACCAGCGTTGTGATGGCGATCACACTCGTGGGGGCTGGGTAATCTACAAGCACATCCTTATACACGTCCCTAGTCATGGGAGTATCGAGATAGGGCATCGATACTCCGGAGTAGACTAGCGTATGCGCTTCTCATCCCAGCACGGGAGACGGTCTGTCCCACAGCCGTCGGTACGTCGTACTTGAGATAGTATGCGGGTGCTCGTTAGGTTACGAGTACACTGGACAGGACTCGTCGGGAACTGATGGTTAGTATTATACCTATCGTCAGTTATCAGTTCCCAGGTGACATGAGTACAGCTTAGTCCGCTAACTAGACACTGTCACTTCGCCTCGAGTGTGTTCCCACTATTCTTTGATTACTACCCTACCACGGCTCTACTGAGTCATGCAAACAGGTAGTAGTTGGGAGCAGTCCCGAAGCACTTGGAGGCAGTGACGGTTAGACAGGATTCGTCTCTCTCGGTATTGGGGGTTGACATCGCGCTGTGTCTAGGAGAGCCATTACACGAGTAGTCCCTGGCCAGGGCAAGCGAGATATACTAGTAGGTTTCCAGTGTTATCTCAGGGTGTATTGGGCTTCACTCCGACACGACTTGTACCGCTATTAGGGGACTGACGTTTACCGCCCCCTAGGCCCGCCATACGATGTATCAGACGAACAAACCGGACTGTACGGAGATTGTCACATACAGGCTCAGTAGGAGTTCGGATGGGTTTACCTCATCGGCCTTCTTATCGACATCTACCTGGGGACCGTTACGTACAGCTAGTGCCGCTTGCGGTCTGTGGTTAAACCCACTGCCAGCGTAGTGTCGAGTCTTTAGAGTCCCACACAGAGAGTTTCCCTGCACTGAGCGAAACGTGTAGAGGCCGTATGGTTTTACGGCAGGGCTGCGATCACTTACGTACACTTGTGTGCGTATGGTGTTCGGGCAGGCAGTACTAGTGGGCTTTAAGCCGGATCTTAGTATTGCACGGATGGATTTGTTTTGTCTTCTGTGCATCCGCATTCTACGGAATACGGATGCAGGTGTGTATGCACAGTTTTCCGGAGCGGTGAAGGAGGAGGTGCCTCATTAGGGTTTTGGCAGTTGGTTCGGCCAACACCGTTATGTGGCAGGCTCATTAGGGTTTTGACAGTTGATTCGGTCAAAACTATTTTGAGGCGGACTCATTAGGGTTTTGACAGTTCGTTTGGTCAAAACCATTATGAGCCGCGGATATCATTTACTAATCCTTTTAGTGATAATTTTATGATGGCTAATTGCATTGACCATTTGACCCCGTTGACCTCTCTTGACTTTGTTGACCGGTTGACCGTGTTGACCATTGACTTTCAAGAGGGATCTACACTCTTCTTTTCATTTTCTTTTTCTTTTGGATTATGATAATGGTCATTTCAATGTAGCCATCAAACTTTATCTTGATGGGATTAGTAATGATGTTGTTTTTTCATTATTGCAACCATGGTTACTTTTCTTTATATCATAATTTCTTTCTCATTCTCTCTCTTGGTTTTTCAAGTGAGAAGAAAAGAAATGAATCATGGTTGTTGCTCCTCCTTCTTCTTCCTCCTCTTGATTAATCTTTTGATTTCATGTGTTGAGAGATAAAGATCCCACAAAGACAAAACCATCCCTTCATCACTTCTACACAACCTAGGGCTTCTAGATTGGCAATCTTTTTGCCCTAGTTACCTCGGCTCGAGGTGGAGCTCGGTGTACATCTCTCGGGTGGATTGTCTTCGACTCAAGGAGGCCGCGGAGGTGACCAAAGTCCGGATCAACCCTCGGTGCAAGCAAGGAGAAGAACAACAAGAAGAGAAGCAGTTCAAGTTGAGGTATAACCCCTAACCGAGTAGATAAATCTCTAGTTAGGATGCTAGTGTATTGTTTAGCAAAGATCCGGCTTTTACGGTCCATGTTGCCAAGTCCAGAAAATTTTTTGTTTTACCGTTTCCGCAAACCCGAAAGTATCGGGAGAGGTAACGTGGACCTAACAGTGGTATCAAAGCCTAACTAAATACACCCTAGCATGTTAGCAAAGTGTTTAGAACATCGACCGAACGAAAAAACCGAAAAAACACCCCGGAAACCCTGATTCTCTGCCGATTTTTTTCTGCTCAAAAGATAATAAATCATGTCTTAAAAATCGGCTCAGGCTTTTATTAGAACAGTCAAGAAAAATGATCGCACGAGTCGACCAACTCACCGCGGTTCCGCGGCAGAAGCTTGCTTCTGCCGCGGAACCGCGGCCGAGTTGACTCGGCCGTGGATCATTTTTGTTGCAGTTTGTTTCTGGTGGGTTTTTAGGATTTTTGGTATATGACTTTTCTGCCCAGATTTTCCAGAAAGCAAAATTAGTTTTTGGGGCTCAAAAATCCGTATTTTTGGTCGATGTTCTGTAGACTTTGGCTAATGGTTATATCTGTAATGTTATATGTGTATTGAACGTCTACTAATCGCTATACGTCGATCAGTGGGGGTTATACATATCTGTGATCTGTGTTGATGATGGTTTATGTATATGAACTCGTTGGATTGTCGCGAATGAATAGCCGGGATGGATGTGAGATGAGAGTTTCTTTTTCTTTCATTCATGTAATAAATTTGTAAATTGATGTAATATTATTTGTATGGCCGCACAACCGGGTCGGGGTTGTAGCCGTCATTGTATAATTCTTTTTACTGTTTTTGCTCCTAGGATAGACCCATGGAGGGGGTGCACAAACTACCGGGTATCTCGAAGTGCCGAGTGGCCTACTCACGGCGTTGAGGGAGGTTGCTTCGCTTCGGGTACTTGGCGGGTAGTTTGCCGCACCCGTAGGGGTCTTGGGTGGGGTTTTGGCTATTCATCGCGACCGTGTAATCCGCTTTTCGTTGCAGGCTCGAACGAATCGCGGGTTCCTAGTATATCCAAAGTGTTCATCTGTGATCTGGATTGGCTATCATTGCTATATTGTTATATATAATAACTATTTAGGCGTTGCTTATGTTTTACAGCCGCGCTAGCCCAGCCCCCGCTCTGTCGTTAGTTAAGTAACCTAACGGGTGATGACGGGGCCCCGTGGCGAATGCGAATGGCATAAGCGTACGTCATATTTTGGTTGTTTTCTGCAATGGTAGGATTTAAAATGATGGGACGCATTAAAAGAACTAATGCAAGAAAATAAACCTAAAAGACGTTGTTGGAACAAGTTTTTCAAAAAGCTGTTATTGCAAGGACGTTCAATTTTTGTTTTGCATCGAGGTATTCGGTTATGAATGCCCATCACCTCAGTCGACGAGGCAAGGACCGAGATCCCTTCATCGGGAGTGACCCCTTGGACAAAAGTTTGCGTCAGGGTAATAACTTCACTATAGTCGATTATTCTTGCTTTGCATCGAGGTATTCAGTTTGGAATATCCTGCACCTCATTCGACGAGGAAAGAGCCGAGATCCCTTCACAGGGAGTGACCTCTTTAGCAAAAGTTTTCGCCACTATATTTTCAAAAAGATTACCAGGTTCCTTCAACGATATCAAGTTCATTACGTTAACGGGTTTTTCGCCAAAAACCCAGCCGTAGCCCTCCGTCATTTCTTACAAATAACACTTAGTATTCGTGCTGCGTTTGTTGACTCCGTCAAGACGTAGTGTACGGTAACTAAGTACTGCTTGTTTGTATCGGTATATGGGATTGATTAGGACAGTCGTATAACCTTGTTGACTCCGTCAAGGGTTATGCGGGTGGGTTTAATGCAATCCAGATAATGACAGGTTGAACTTGACTAGGACTCTTTGATTTGTTGACTCCGTCAAGATCACTTGGGTCCTAGGGGCAAAAACCACATCGGGAGTTTCAAAAGTACTGAAACTTGCAGATTTTGCATACCTTCTGGAGTGTGGTGACTAGAGTGGATTCCATCTAGGTTATCACACAATAACAGTTGGATCCCGATCCCACTGATGAGTTGGATTACTCTCGGGAGATTATTTCACTTAACGATCAATGCTATAAACCTAGTAGGTGTCTAGAAAGGTGTTAGCGGGGCTACGCCCCCAGGGAAAAGAGGTTCTTGAATTAAGGAACTTCGCGAAAGCGTTGGAAAACCTCCCTCGAAGTACCGACACTAGCCTGGCTGAAAGGTTAAGCAAGTATTGTGACGTGAATTAAATCCTGACTAGTTCTTCTTTTAAAAAGCTTTTAAGAAGAATTTGAGGAAACAGTGGGAGACATCCTGGTTAGATAAACTAATAAACCAATCTAATCTTGCAAGAGCGCACGCTGAGTGTTTATTTTCTCTCCCTCCAGGTAGCAACCTTTTCACGGCCTAATCAAGATAATAAAATGTATCGCTTGACCGATCCGAATTCTTATTCGGGACTGGGGAAAGTTGGTTCAGCTCTAACTTGTGACAACAGTCATGAGTATGAGAATCGGAAAGGGGATTGTATGGATTTCCAGGATACCCAGTTGAAGAAGAAGCATGGTTTTGCATCTACTTCAGGTGTTCTTGTAATTGAGAACTGTTTTACGGTCAGCCCTACCTCCTGGGTACTTGATACCGGATCAGGATCTCATATCTGTAATTTATTGTAGGGACTGAGAAAAAGTAGGAAAGTTGCACCGGGTGATATGTCGCTCAGAGTAGCGAACGGAGCACAAGTTAATGCGGCAGCCGTCGGTGAATATCACCTAGTATTGCCAAATGGCAAGACTATGATTTTGAACGATTGCTACTATGTACCCTCCATGGTTTGCAACATCATATCAGTTTCTTTACTCGATAAAGATGGATATAACTTTGTTCTTGACAAGAATATCATGAACATTTACCTTCATAAGGTACTGGTTGCAGAGGGTACACTGTGTAATGGTATCTACGTTCTAAATCAGAATACAGTTCTCAATATAAAAAACACACGCAAGAGGAAGAATTCAGATACGAATGAATCCTACTTGTGGCATCGTAGACTTGGTCATATCGGAGAGAAAAGACTGAGTAAGTTGCATAAAGATGGACTCTTGAATGCGTTCGAGTTTTCATCTTATGAAACTTGTCAGTCCTATCTCAAAGGGAAGATGACCAAATCTCCGTTCACCGGACATGGAGAAATAGCAGCAGAGCTCTTGGGACTCATACATAGTGATGTATGTGGTCCGATGTCTACACATGCAAGGGGTGGTTTCTCCTACTTCATCACATTCACTAACGATCTCTCTAGGTTCGGATATGTGTATCTGATGAAACACAAATCTGAAGCTTTTGAGAAATTCAAGGAATTCAGAAAGGAAGTAGAGAACCAGATTGGCAAAAGTATCAAGATCCTCCGGTCTGATAGAGGAGGGGAGTACTTAAGCACGGAATTCCTAGATTACTTAAAAGAGAATGGTATTCTCTCTCAGCTTACTCCTCTTTATACACCACAGCACAACGGTGTTTCGGAGCGGAGGAATCGTACCCTATTGGATATGGTTCGCTCCATGATGAGTAGTGCTGAGTTGCCTCTTTCATTTTGGGGACATGCGCTTCAGACAGCGGCATACCTATTGAATTATGTTCCATCCAAATCAGTGCCTAAGACTCCATATGAAATATGGAGTGAAAGAAATCCGTATCTTAAGCGATTTAAGATATGGGGTTGTCCGGCCTATGTGAAAACACAGAAACCGGACAAGCTAGAGGCACGGTCAGTTCTGTGTAAATTTGTAGGATATCCTAAAGACTCACTAGGATATCTGTTCTACCACACTGAGGAACAGAAGGTGTTTGTATCTCGCCACGCTACCTTTTTAGAAAGGGAGTTTCTTGCAAAAGAAACTAGTGGGAGATCGGTAGAACTGGAAGAAATTCAGCGACCACAAAATGTAACTGAAAATTTGGAGGAACCGCTAGATTCAATAACCCCAAACGAACCTCAGCCACTCCGCAGATCTGGTAGGATTTCTCATCCGCCCGAGAGATACTACGGTTTTCTCATTGACGGGGATCGAGAGGATTGCATCTTGGAAGAAGATGACCCTACCAGTTTCAGGCAGGCCATTATCAGTAGGGACTCTGATAAGTGGCAGGAAGCAATGCAATCCGAAATGGAGTCCATGTACGCCAATAAGGTGTGGACCTTGGATATTGCTCCACCTGGGGTAAAACCCGTTGGATGCAAATGGATCTACAAAAGGAAAATTGATGTAGATGGGCAGGTGGAAACCTATAAGGCTAGACTCGTTGCAAAAGGTTTTCGTCAAAGACCTGGTTTGGACTATGATGAAACTTTTTCTCCGGTGGCTATGCTCAAATCCATTCGGATCCTACTTGCCATTGCTGCCTTCCATGACTATGAAATCTGGCAGATGGATGTTAAAACGGCTTTCCTAAATGGTTGTTTGGAAGAGTGCGTTTACATGGATCAACCAGAAGGTTTCGTAGACAGTGGGAGCAGCGGAAAGGTGTGCAAGTTGCTTAAATCCATTTATGGATTAAAGCAGGCATCGCGGAGCTGGAACATCTGTTTTGATGAGGTAATCAAGGAATTTGATTTCATCAAGAACGAAGATGAACCCTGTGTCTATAAGAAGATTGTAGGACGAACTGTCGTATTCCTAGTCTTGTACGTGGACGACATTCTTTTGATAGGAAATGATATTCCTATTCTACAATCGGTCAAGCTATTTTTGTCATAAAGGTTCTCCATGAAGGACCTGGGTGATGCCTCGTACATTCTGGGGATCAAGATCTATAGAGATAGATCCAAGAGACTACTGGGACTTTCACAGTCCAGGTATATAGAGACCGTACTAAAAAGATTTAGTATGGAGGATTCCAAGCGCGGTAACATACCCGCATTGCACGGAATTACCCTCTCCAAGAAGATGTCTCCTAAGACTGACGAGGAGAAGGTTCGCATGAGCACTATACCCTACGCTTCGGCGGTAGGATCTATAATGTATGCGATGCTATGTACAAGACCAGATGTAGCTTACGCACTGAGCGCGGTAAGCCGGTATCAGTCAGACCCAGGGGAGGACCACTGGACAGCAGTGAAGAACATTCCCAAGTACCTGAGAAGGACTAAGGAGATGTTCCTGGTTTACGGTAATGGAGACCTCAGGGTCGAGTCCTTTACCGATTCAAGCTTCCAAAGTGACAAAATGACAGCAAGTCTGTCTCGGGTTTTGTGTTTACCCTCAACGGAGGGGCGGTATGTTGGAGGAGTTCCAAACAGGATACCGTCGCAGACTCGACGATGGAGGCTGAATACATTGCTGCAAGCGATGCCGCAAAAGAGGCAGTCTGGATAAAGAAGTTCATTAGTGAACTTCAGGTGGTTCCGTCCATTGTTGACCCAATACCTTTGTATTGCGATAACAATGGGGTTATAGCTTTAGCGAAGGAACCAAGGTCCCATCAGAAATCCAGGCACATCTTAAGGCGGTATCACCTGATCAGGGAGATCATTGATCGCCAGGAGATCGAGGTGCGGAGAGTGGACATAAAGGACAACACAGCGGACCCATTCACGAAGGCCTTACCCCAGACTCAGTTCGAGCGGCTGATCGAGATGATAGGTCTTCGATACGCCAGTACATGGCCTTAGTGCAAGTGGGAGATTGTTAGTGTATATTCCCTAGAGGCCATTACTGTATCATCCTAGTATGTATATTACTTGATGGAAGCTTGGGATATTCACAGTTGTACAGACAATCTTGCTCAATATAGTAGTATGCTACTTAGTTTGTCTCTGCTTTAATGTGTACATATGTGTTTATTTATTATATCACCTATACGCATTAGTAGAGCCCTTAGGATCTTTGCTTGATTACCAGCGTTGTGATGGCGATCACACTCGTGGGGGCTGGGTAATCTACAAGCACATCCTTATACACGTCCATAGTCGTGGGAGTATCGAGATAGGGCATCGATACTCCGAAGTAGACTAGCGTATGCGCTTCTCATCCCAGCACGGGAGACGGTCTGTCCCACAGCCGTCGGTACGTCGTACTTGAGATAGTATGAGGGTGCTCGTTAGGTTACGAGTACACTGGACAGGACTCGTCGGGAACTGATGGTTGGTATTATACCTATCGTCAGTTATCAGTTCCCAGGTGACATGAGTACAGCTTAGTCCGCTGACTTGACATTGTCACTTCGCCTCGAGTGTGTTCCCACTATTCTTTGATTACTACCCTACCACGGCTCTACTGAGTCGTGCAAACAGGTAGTAGTTGGGAGCAGTCCCGAAGTACTTGGAGGCGGTGACGGTTAGACAGGATTCGTCTCTCCCGGTATTGAGGGTTGACATCGCGCTGTGTCTAGGAGAGCCATTACACGAGTAGTCCCTGGCCAGGGCAAGCGAGATATACTGGTAGGTTTCCAGTGTTATCTCAGATTTCACTCCGACACGACTTGTACCGCTATTAGGGGACTGACGTTTACCGCCCCCCTAGGCCCGCCATGCGATGTATCAGACGAACAGACCGGACTATACGGAGATTGTCACATACAGGCTCAGTAGGAGTTCGGATGGGTTTACCTCATCGGCCTTCTTATCGACATCTACCTGGGGACCGTTACGTACAGCTAGTGCCGCTTGCGGTCTGTGGTTAAACCCACTGCCAGCGTAGTGTCGAGTCTTTAGATTCCCATACAGAGAGTTTCCCTGCACTGAGCGAAACGTGTAGAGGCCGTATGGTTTTACGGCAGGGCTGCGATCACTTACGTACACTTATGTGCGTATGGTGTTCGGGCAGGCAGTACTAGTGGGCTTTAGTTTAAGCCGGATCCTAGTATTGCACGGATGGATTTGTTTTGTCTTCTTTGCATCCGCATTCTACGGAATACGGATGCAGGTGTGTATGCACAGTTTTCCGGAGCGGTGAAGGAGGAGGTGCCTCATTAGGGTTTTGGCAGTTGGTTCGGCCAACACCGTTATGTGGCAGGCTCATTAGGGTTTTGACAGTTGATTCGGTCAAAACCATTTTGAGGCGGACTCATTAGGGTTTTGACAGTTCGTTTGGTCAAAACCATTATGAGCCGTGTATATCATTTACTAATCCTTTTAGTGATAATTTTATGATGGCTAATTGCATTGACCATTTGACCCCGTTGACCTCTCTTGACTTTGTTGACCGGTTGACAGTGTTGACCATTGACTTTCAAGAGGGATCTACACTCTTCTTTTCATTTTCTTTTTCTTTTGGATTATGATAATGGTCATTTCAATGTAGCCATCAAACTTTATCTTGATGGGATTAGTAATGATGTTGTTTTTTTATTATTGCAACCATGGTTACTTTTCTTTGTATCATAATTTCTTTCTCATTCTCTCTCTTGGTTTTTCAAGTGAGAAGAAAAGAAATGAACCATGGTTGTTGCTCCTCCTTCTTCTTCCTCCTCTTGATTAATCTTTTGATCTCATGTGTTGAGAGATAAAGATCCTACAAAGACAAAACCATCCCTTCATCACTTCTACACAACCTAGGGCTTCTAGATTGGCAATCTCTCTGCCCTAGTTACCTCGGCTCGAGGTGGAGCTCGGTGTACATCTCTCGGGTGGATCGTCTTCGACTCAAGGAGGCCGCGGAGGTGACCAAAGTCCGGATCAACCCTCGGTGCAAGCAAGGAGAAGAACAACAAGAAGAGAAGCAGTTCAAGTTGAGGTATAACCCCTAACCGAGTAGATAAATCTCTAGTTAGGATGCTAGTGTATTGTTTAGCAAAGATCCGGCTTTTACGGTCCATGTTGCCAAGTCCAGAAAAAAAAAAATTTTACCGTTTCCGCAAACCCGAAAGTACCGGGAGAGGTAACGTGGACCTAACAGGATATTCATGAATACCACTATGCAAAGAAAGAACTAGAAAAGCTATCAAAAACAAAACGGAGTGGGTTGTAGCATTTTCTAGTTTCGCTAAAGAGGTCACTCCCGGTGAAGAGATCTCGGTTCTTTCCTCATCGAATGAGGTGCTGGATATTCATCAAGGAATACCACTATGCAAAGCAAAAACTAGAGCTACCCTTTTTGAAAATTTGATTCTACAATATCTTTAGGTTTCTTTCTTTTCAATAATCTCATTAATGAAGTTCCATCATTTAATCTTTCCTAAACATCACAGAAAAATGAAATGAAAATAAAAACGTACACTTATGCCATCCGCATTCGCCATGGGGCCCCGTCATACACCGTTAGGTTACTTAACTACCGGCAGAGCGGGGGTTGGACTAGCACGAGTGCAAAACATAAGCAACGTTTATTATATATCATATATATAATATTACATTCGTCTCACGCGGTTATATGATCACATTAAAGAACCAAGCAGTAGAAGCAACATATGAGATATTGGATATACTAGGAATTCCGTGTTTTAAATTTAGCCAGTAATGCAAAACACAGATTCCACGGTCGTGATGAATAACCAAACCCACATCACTAGACCCCTACGAGAGCGGCAAGTAACCCTACCAATTCTAGAGTTAGGAAACCCGGTCTCAACTACTTGAGATGGTCTCCCACTGGACTCTAGAACCCGGTTACTTGTGCTCCCCACCTTGGGTCTATCCCAATGTGGAAATGTAAATAATATTTAACAGTGGTGACATTATCCACAACCCGGATGTGCCCTAATAAAAGAATATTACATTGAATTTTACATGAATGAAAATGAAAAACTCTCATCTCAAATAAAACCCCCGGGCTATTCATTCACGACGATCCAATAAATCATATCAAACGGCAACACATAACATCACATATCATCAACGTAAGTAAATACGCGTATCCCAAAACTCGTTGACATATAGCAACCTGATCGGGATACCCCACATATTACACTTATGTTCACAGAAAAGAAATGGAAAATTACAATAATTAAAATTCGTATATCCTTAGACATTATAAACCCAGAATATCTCATATTCCGGATTTCATGCCTAACTTATAAACCTTGCATTTTAGTCTCAAATTGAAAACTTTTTCAAAAAACTGTCGGATAATTCAACAAGATTCCCGACTAAGTGATCGCATACTGTACGCAATTGCGACGGAGTTTTGATCCGTATCAAAACCCCATGGCAATCAATCAAATGAGACTAAACGGATAGATTTATAATATACTAACTAGTTTTCACAAAACTAATTATTTGGATTCTAACAATTGTATCACATATCATCAAAGTCTAAACGACATTAAACATTTCGATCGGTTTAACAAACACCCACAAAATCCAGAGACCTCAACAACTTGAGAATCATTAAAAATACCCAGAGAGTGCAAAACTTCAAAATGGAGCAGCAAAGAAAAACTGAGCACACAACTAGTCAAATGTGCGGCGGAACCGCGGCCAAACAGGGGTTTGGGCTGCGGTTCCGCGGTCATCTGAGAGAGTTAGTGCATGTTTACCGCCGAAAGACGCGACCGGGACGTTGGGACGTCTGGCCTGAATTTTGGGGGTAGATACTATTTGGGTTTATCCGTCCATCTCTCCGAAGATGCCAAGTTGATTTATGGCACCATACATCGGAGGTTTGGAAGGATGCGGTCGTTGTAGCAGACTTCATCAGATTCCCCCTCGTTTGCAAGGGGTTTTTGATTGTGGGGACGCTCTTCTCTGCAGCGCAAGCCCCTGCAGTTAATTACGTTACCGCATCGCGGTAACCACTTTCTCCTTCTCCAGATGTTCACTTTGTGTCGTGTGTGTTTTATTTTTGGTTGCCTGTGGATTGTATACGGAGACTAATTTATGTTGTCGCCCATAAGGCGGGGATTAGTCCAAATCCGTATTTTCTTAGATTTGGGTTTGGTTTGATTTAAGGATCGTTAACCACGTTTGAGATTAAGATCAACTTAAATAATTTTTAAGGATACGTTAGTCTAATTTTAGACTAAGATCTACTCAACGGGAGTTCAGGATCATTTTTGATCCAACGAAAGGGCATTTGGGCTCTATCGTCTTAGTTTAGGGACGTTGCTGTAGGGTACCTAGGCACGCTAATGAGTTCTTACAAGGCATCAATCATGCCAATTTCAAATTTTACAAGTGCCGAGAAACCCTAATACGGATCGTTAACTAGATTTTAGGCGAAAAAGAAACTAGTTAACAACTTAACTAAAGGGTAAACGGAAATACAACCTTTGTAGATCCGGTTCTCCACCTCCATGGCTCCGCGATAAATTCTGCTCGCTGTACAAATCGGATCTTGGACTCTAGTATCGGCTTCATCGGAGAAATGGGCGGGCTAGGTCATCGACTACGATGCCGAAGATGATCTACGTCGAGGCATCACAAGATCAAGCTCCCACTTCACCAAGTCATGAAACTTGTGAAGAAAACACACTCTACTACTTGGCAAGAGGTAGAGGATGAAGAAATAGGAAGTGGGTTCACTTTAGAATTGGATTTCTCACTCATTTCATCAATTCACCATTGATGGTTGCAAGCTTTCTTCTTCTTGAAGAAGAAGAAGAAGAAGAAAAGTATTATGATAAGTTATTTTCAAATAGAAAATAAATGAATACTTATCATAATCCAACCATGGTCAAGTGTAGAGAATTAACTAAGGTTAGGTTGAATGGTTAGGGTTAGAGAAAGAAACAAAATGGTCAACCATTTCAAAGCTTCATGAAGCTTCAAGGATAATCCAAAATTGGCCACCATTTTATTTCTTTCATAAATGAATAAATAAATAAATGAATAAGTAAATGAAGCAAAAGAAACCCTAACCATTTACCAACCATGGTTTAAACCATACACCAAACTATCATGTATCATCAAACATGATACAATCAAATGCACAAAAGTATATCACATATACAATGTGCACATCAAGTGAGAAAAACCTTTTTAAGTGAACCTATATTAGTTAATGTAAAGTGTATATCAAATATATAATTATACATTAAATCATTAAATCAACACTTGATTTAACGACCCGGTCATATCACATATAACCGACTAATATCAATAGTAACAACTTATCGAATCAACACTTGATCCGATAACCCGGCTATAACGCATATAACCGATCAATGTTACAAATCGCGAGAATCGAATACAGTATCACATACTGGTATTATTCTCGGTCCCGCGCATATCTCATATGCGCTCCTATTTCGTTTCGCTTGAGCCAGGAAACCTCTGTATAGGACTCTAAAGACTCGTCAATACGCCGGCAGCAGGTGATGATCATATCAAACACCCACAAGCCGCAAGCGGTCTGCTAAACGTAACGGCCATCCGGGTATTGATCGATCAGAAGATCGACGAGCAAGCCCGCTCATACTCCTGTGAATCCAACCAGTAACACTTACCGTACAGTCCGGTCTCGTCGTCTGATATGTCGCATATCTCTCCTAGGGGTGGTAACGTCAGACCCCAATAGCTCGATAAGTCGTGTTGATATGAGGTCTATAACAGTTCGAGAAACTACTGGTAACACTTACCAGTAAATCTCAGCAACCCTGGCCAGGGATTTCCGGTTATAGCCAATAGAACACAGCGCAACATCAACTCCCTATACCGGGAGAGACGAATCCCCTCCTATCGCTCATTGCCTCCATGCGATTCGGGACTGTACCCAAAAGCCACCGTTTTGCACGCCTCTTGGACGTGGTAAGGTGGAAATCAAAGCACAGTGGGAATCACACAAGACTCTATGACGATCTCGGGTCTACAGACTAACCTGTACCGGTGTCACCAGAGAACTGCCATCTGACGTGAGGTAAAATACCATCTGGGAGTTCTCGGCGAGTCCGTCCAGTGTACCCAGTCTCTACTGAGCACCCGTATATCATCTCTGATGTCAAACACCAATGGATATGGGATCATCCATCACCCATCTGTATGGGTCGAGAAGGTATACGCTAGTCTACTCTGGTATATCGATGCCCCGTCTCGATACACCCACGACTAGGGACCTTGAAGGATGTACTTATGGACTACCATGTCCCCACTAGTATGATCCGCATCATAGTCCAGGTAGTCAAGTACACATCCTAAGGGCTTTACCAACATGTAACAAAGAGACAATCAGTATACACGTTAAGGTAAAGAGTAACCAGATAGCATACTATCATGTCGAGCAAGAAAGTCCTCCCTATATATGTCCCAGCATCCACTACAATATACATCATATGTACAGTAATGGCCTCTAGGGCATACATATAACTAACAATCTCCCACTTGCACTAGGGCCATCTGTAGCAGTGGTTGCAGTATCTCATACTCAACCATCCCATAAAAGTCTCTCTCTGGGAATAGGCCTTTGTGAGTGGATCCGCCGTGTTGTCCTCTGAGTCTGCTCTCCTAACCTCGATCAGCCTGGAGATCAACCATCTCCATGATCAGGTGATACTGCCCTAGAATATGTCTGGATCACTGATGGGACGGACGTTCCTTGGCATAAGCCACAACTCCATTGTCACACAATGGGAGGAACTAAGTTCATCTCATTAACAAATATACATCCAGACTGCCTCTTTGGTAGTATCTTAAGTAGCGATGTATCCAGCCTTTATCGTCTAGTATGTCACGGTATCTAGCTTGGAACTCTTCCAACATACCGTCCCTTTACTAAGGGTAAAGACAATGCCTATGACTGACATTCAGTCGTCTTTATCACCCTGGAACCCTTCCAGTGATTCTCCCCAGGATCAATTGATACCATCTCACTACAGCTAGTGAGTGTCCTAATATCCAATTAGATCTATCTCATAGATCCAAAATCCAGGATTTAGTAGGTATCACTTTGATCTTTTATGGAGAATCATTGTGATAAGCGGAGATTGACCGAGCGTAGCATAGGAAACTCCTTCCCTATCAAGAGTATGTCATCCACGTACTCTACGAGGATCACCACCATACTCCCTACTACCTTTTTGTATATACAAGGTTCATCTACCATTTTGATGATGTCAAACTCTTTGACTAACACATCAAAACAGACGTTCCAACTCCGCGATGCCTGCTTTATCACATAAAACATCTTGCACACGTTTCCGCTACTCCCACTGTCTACGGGGCCTTCTGGCTGTGTACTTATAGACGCACTCTTCTAAAACATCATTTAGAAAAGCAGTCATGGCACCCAACCGCCAGATTTCGTAGTCATGGTATGTAGCCGTGGCAAGTAGGATATGGATGGACTTAAGCATAGATCCTTAGAAAAGGATTCAACATAATCCATACCTGATCAATGATGCAAACCTTTAACAAGTCTAGCTCTGAAAGTCTCAACCTTTCCATGTACACCAAGTAATCTTCTCAAGATATACTTGCTCCTGATGGGGATTTAACCCTTCAGATATAGCAACTAAAGTCCATACTTTGTTGGTGTATAAGGATTCCATCTCAGATCGCTAAGCATCCAGCCATTCTTACAGAGTCCCACTCTTGATGGCCAGCTCGAAACTAGTTGGGTCATCATCTTATGATGCATTCCTCGCTCCCACTGTCATAGAGAAACCGAAGTATCTCTCAGGTGGGTGAGGAACCCTACTAGATCGGCGGAGAGGCTGAGGTTCGTTGGAATCTACTGAATCCTTTGGTTCTATCAAATCATCTGCAGTAGTTTGTATAGCTGGAACGTTTCCAGTTCTACAGAACTGACCTTGCCTCGATCTTGTCCGGATTTTGCTTTTAGACATAGGCCGGACTACCCCAAATCTTAACTAACTTAAGATATGGGCTCTTCCCTTTCCATATCACATATGAAGTGGTAGGCATCTGATTTGATTTGAACCTAATTCAATAGGTATGCAGCTTCTCAAGTGCATAACTCCCTAAAGGAAATAGGTAACTCAGTAGTACTCATCATAGAGCACACCTTATCAAATAGGGTGTATCTGCTCCGCCCCGATATACCATCTGGCTATGGTGTATACGGAGGAGTAATGCTGAGAGAGAAACTCGTTCTTCTTTAGAATAGTCCAGGAATTCCAAGCACAAGTATTCTCCTCCTCGATCACATCAAAGGACATAATACTTATACCCGTATTTTGGTTCTCTACTTCTAACTTATATTCTGTGAATATCTCAAAAGGTTCGGACTTGTGTTTCAACAGGAACATATGTCTGAATCTTGAGAGATCATCAGAGAATGTAATGAAGTACAAAGAACCGGTCTTGGTATGTGTGGACAGGGGACCTACATACATCAACATGTATCATCCCAAGAGTTCACTAACTCTTTCTCTGTTTCCAATAAACAGAGTTATGGTCATCTTATCTTTGTGACATGACTGGCGAGTTTCACAAGATGTAAATTCAAACTAATTTAAATATGCATCTTTATGTAACTCCAGCTAGTCGGGTCGCATTGATATGACCTAGTCTACAATACCTCAAGAAGGATTCGTTCATTTCTGAACTCTTCCTCTTGTGTGTGTTCTATATACTAAGAACTGTAGTTTGATTTAGAACATCAATGCTTTTAGATAACGTGCCTGAACCGATCAACTTTTGATATAGGAAATGTTCAAAACATTATCAAACAGTACAAAATTTTATTATTTCTTTACTAATAAAGAGACTGATATGATTTTGTATATCAGGTTCGGTATCTAATAACATTCATTCAGAATCAATATATTGGTAATACAGGGTGACAGTGACCGACAGACTTGGCTGCAACTCTTGCCCCGTTTTCTGCCTTATGAAACTTATCACCCGTTCTCAGTTCTTTACCTGTCTGTAGCCCATGGAACAGATTACATATCTGGGATCCTGATCCGCTATCCTATACCCAGGACGTAAAGGATATTGAAAAACAGTTCTGTATAATGAACACACCCGAAGATGATGCATCAGCATGCACTCTCTTCATTTGGGCGGCATGGGAATCTTGGTATTCCCCTATTTCCTGCTCTGTCTTATAACTATTATAAGTTGGAGCGAGACCAACGTTCCCCAGCTCAGTAAAATAAGCGGGTTCGGTCAATATTCCGTATTATTATCTTGATTAAGGCGTGATATGGTCGCTACCTGGAGAGAGAGAGAAGAAAACACTCAGCGTGCGCTCTTGCAAGAATAGATTGGTTATTATTTTATCTAATCAGGATGGCTCCCACTGTTTTTATCAAATCTTCCTTCAAACCCTAAAAGGAAAGACTAGCCGGGATTAATTACACGCTACAAGTTCGCCAATCTTTCAGCCAGGCCAGTGTCGGTACTTTGAGGGAGGTGCCCCGTGCTTTCGCACAGACCTAATTAATGTAAACCTCGTTTTCCCAGAGGCGTAACCTCGTTAACACCTTTCTAGACACCTACTTGATCGGCTAATTGTAATGTGTAAAACTCTCCCAGGAGTAACAATTACTCGCAGCGGGTATCGGGATCCAACTATCTCATAGAAGGTATGCAATCTCATTGCAAATTTCAACACTTGAAATTCCCGATAATTTTTGCCCCTAGCGTCCTATGACCTTGACGCAGGCCAACAAACCATAGTCCGCTAGTCAAGTTCAACCCGTCATTTCCTGATTGAATTAAACCCACCCGCACGACCCTTGACGCAGGCCAACAAAGTCGCACGACTACCCTAATCCAATCTGCAGCATATGCATAAGCAGATAAATACTAGTTAGCTACCGCACACTACGCCTTAACGCAGGCCAACAAACGTAGCACGAATACTAACTACTACTTATCTGAAATGACGGAGGGCTATGACAGGTTTTTTTGAAAACCTATTGCGTAATGAACTTGATATCGTTTTAGGATCGAATGAATTTTGAAATGGAGTGTTTTTGCGGCTTTTCCAGTTTTGCTAAAGGAGTCACTCCCGGTGAAGGGATCGTCGGTCCTTTCCTCGTCGAATGAGGTGCGGGATATATCATATATATCACTGTGCAAAGCAGAAACTATAGAAGCAATCAAAAGACATACCGAGGGTTGTAGCATCTGCCAGTTATTGCTAAAGGAGTCACTCCAGGTGAAGGGATCTCGGTCCTTTCCCTATCGAATAAGGTGCAGGATATATCATATATACCGCTGTGCAAAGAAAGAACTGTAGCTACCTGTTTTATTTTGAAATTCGATTCCACAACATCATAGGTTTCTTTTATTTCATTAATCACATTAATGAAGTCCCATCATTTAAGTACCTAAACATCACAGATAAATACGACGTACACTTATGCCATCCGCATTCGCCTCGATGTCCCCTCGTGCACCGTTAGGTTAGGTAACTAACGGCAGAGCGGGGCAGGGCTAGCGCGGGTGTAAAACATAAGTAACGCCTATATAATATATCATATATACTATATACTGTATCTATCACAGAACATCACATGATCACATCACAGATATCGCAGCAGAAGAAACATATGACATATTGGATATACTAGGACGTCCGTGTTTTCAATACGAGCCAGTATAAAACACGGATTCCACGGTCGTGATGAATAGCCAAACCCACACCCCTAGACCCCTACAAGAGCGGCAAGCAACCCTACCAATTCTAGAGTTAGGAGACCCGGACTCGACTCCTCGAGTTGGTCTCCCACTGGACTCCAGAACCCGGTTACTTGTGCCCTCCTCCTTGGGTCTATCCTAGTGCGGAAAAGTAAATAATATACAACAACGGTGACAACTTCCGCAACCTGGAAGTGCCCCAATAAAAGAATATTACATACAAGTTTTTACATGAATGAAAATGAAAAACACTCATCTCACATAAAAAAAACCCGACTATTCGAACACGACGATCCAATATAACATATCCAGCAACACATAACATCATATGTCATCAACGTAAGTAAACATGCGTATCCTAATTGTCGTTGACATATAGCAACGAAACCGGCGATATCACATATTACACTTACGGTCACAGAAAAGAAAGTGTAAAACTACAACAGTTGGAATCCGCAACTTTCATAGACATCGCATGCCTAATCAAATGAATTCCTTAGACATCGCATGCCTAACAATTATAAACCCCGCATTTTAGTCTCAAAATCGAAAACACTTTTCAATATAAAGTCGGGCAATTCAACAAGATTCCCGAAAATCTGATCGAATGCTCGTCGCAAACTTTAGTAGGCAGCCGCACCCCCGATACCGTCGACGAAGTGCACCAAGGCGGAACACCGCTGCCGCGAGCACCCGAACGGATGCTTTCGGCGACAGGGTTCTCCTACAGTCACTTGGTCGGGGCTATGGGGTGTAGCTGTCTATTAAGTTTATCCGGCGAGTATCCGCGTACGCTACGTGATTGCGACGGACTTTTGATCGCATCAAAATTCCGTGGCAACCGATCAAGTGAGACTAAACCGCTAGATTTATAACATTCATTCAGTTATCTCATAACTACTTGTGAATTCCAATTATTGTATCACATTCCAGATAAACAGAAAATGTTAAACTTTCCGATCAAAC
The DNA here is from genome assembly GCA_030015575.1 of Agapanthus africanus. Lineage (NCBI taxonomy): Eukaryota > Viridiplantae > Streptophyta > Magnoliopsida > Asparagales > Amaryllidaceae > Agapanthus > Agapanthus africanus. The sequence continues at coordinate 551,341,496 of JASDDO010000031.1, forward strand.
AGTCAAACACTCAAGTTTTTCCAAAACAGATCAACACATGAAACAAGTTTAAAAACATTCATTTCGTGTCTCAGTACCAACGGTCCAGCCGTAGAAGGGTCAAGCCAACGCCTCACATGTGGCACGCCGTACTGCCCCAAACCCGAAGGTTCAAAGGGCAGTTCAAGACGGTCACATAATCGAGTTAAGGTTTGTTGTCTTCTAGAGGGACCATCGTGTTACTTGCACTACTTAGAACGTCATTAAACTACGGAAAAATCCAACACTTGGAAATTTCCCGACAGGGGAAGAATTGGGTATTTATATCCGGTCGAACTTTTTAACATATTCTAAAATTATCCGGAAAGCCACACAGACAAAATTTGATAATCCGATCGAATAATTGATTCCCAATACAACCCCAGAATACTCAACTGTAGAGTATAGATTAAAATTACCCAGAAAACACAGGAGTTAATTATTGACATTACTGTGCAAAGTGGGGTGAAAATATCAACTAGATGGCCGCGGAACCGCCGCGTCACGTAGGGTAAGGCCGCGGTTCCGCGGCGGGTTGACGGAGTTAGAACTCCGTTTTGCACAGTAATTCATAAAAAACCCTGCTTAATTTTCTGCATATTTTTAATATTGAAAAATCCAGATTTTAAAAAAATGGACAGAGAGCACTTTGAGAGTTAGGGTTTCGGTTCGTTCGGATTTCAAACGCCGTCTAGACTTCGCCTAAGGCTCTAGCTAGGCTCTGATACCACTGTAAGGTTCCTAGGCACGCTCAAGGGGTCTCACAAGGCATCAACCATGCCAATTTCAAACTTTACGGTGCCGAGAAACCCTAGACTAGATCGTTAACTAGAATTTTAGGCGAAACTAGCAACTAGTTAACTACTTAACTAAGAAGTGTAAACGGAAATACAACCTTTGTAGATCCGGTTCACCACCTCCATGGCTCTGCGATGAAGTCTCCTCGATGTACAAATTGGATCTTGGACTCTAGTATCGGCTTCATCGGAGAAATGGGCGGGCTAGGTCATCGACTACGATGCCGAAGATGATCTACGTCGAGGCATCACAAGATCAAGCTCCCACTTCACCAAGTCATGAAACTTGTGAAGAAAACACACTCTACTACTTTGCAAGAGGTAGAGGATGAAGAAATTGGAAATGGGTTCACTTTAGAATTGGATTTCTCACTCATTTCATCAATTCACCATTGATGGTTGCAAGCTTTCTTCTTCTTGAAGAAGAAGAAGAAGAAGAAAAGTATTATGATAAGTTATTTTCAAATAGAAAATAAATGAATACTTATCATAATCCAACCATGGTCAAGTGTAGAGAATTAACTAAGGTTAGGTTGAATGGTTAGGGCTAGAGAAAGAAACAAAATGGTCAACCATTTCAAAGCTTCATGAAGCTTCAAGGATAATCCAAAATTGGCCACCATTTTATTTCTTTCATAAATGAATAAATAAATAAATGAATAAGTAAATGAAGCAAAAGAAACCCTAACCGTTTAGCAACCATGGTTTAAACCATACACCAAACTATCATGTATCATCAAACATGATACAATCAAATGCACAAAAGTATATCACATATACAATGTGCACATCAAGTGAGAAAAACCTTTTTAAGTGAAACTATATTAGTTAATGTAAAGTGATATATCAAATATATAATTATACATTAAATCATTAAATCAACACTTGATTTAACGACCCGGTCATATCACATATAACCGACTAATATCAATAGTAACAACTTATCGAATCAACACTTGATCCGATAACCCGGCTATAACGCATATAACCGATCAATGTTACAAATCGCGAGAATCGAATACAGTATCACATACTGGTATTATTCTCGGTCCCGCACATATCTCATATGCGCTCCTATTTCGTTTCGCTTGAGCCAGGAAACCTCTGTGTAGGACTCTAAAGACTCGTCAATACGCCGGCAGCAGGTGATGATCATATCAAACACCCACAAGCCGCAAGCGGTCTGCTAAACGTAACGGCCACCCGGGTATTGATCGATCAGAAGATCGACGAGCAAGCCCGCTCATACTTCTGTGAATCCAACCAGTAACACTTACCGTACAGTCCGGTCTCGTCGTCTGATATGTCGCATATCTCTCCTAGGGGTGGTAAACGTCAGACCCCAATAGCTCGATAAGTCGTGTTGATATGAGGTCTATAACAGTTCGAGAAACTACTGGTAACACTTACCAGTAAATCTCAGCAACCCTGGCCAGGGATTTCCGGTTATAGCCAATCGAACACAGCGCAACATCAACTCCCTATACCGGGAGAGACGAATCCCCTCCTATCGCTCATTGCCTCCATGCGATTCGGGACTGTACCCAAAAGCCACCGTTTTGCACGCCCTCTTGGACGTGGTAAGGTGGAAATCAAAGCACAGTGGGAATCACACAAGACTCTATGACGATCTCGGGTCTACAGACTAACCTGTACCAGTGTCACCAGAGAACTGGCATCTGACGTGAGGTATAATACCATCTGGGAGTTCTCGGCGAGTCCGTCCAGTGTACCCAGTCTCTACTGAGCACCCGTATATCATCTCTGATGTCAAACACCAATGGATATGGGATCATCCATCGCCCATCTGTATGGGTCGAGAAGGTATACGCTAGTCTACTCTGGTATATCGATGCCCCGTCTCGATACACCCACGACTAGGGACCTTGAAGGATGTACTTATGGACTACCATGTCCCCACTAGTATGATCCGCATCATAGTCCAGGTAGTCAAGTACACATCCTAAGGGCTTTACCAACATGTAACAGAGAGACAATCAGTATACACGTTAAGGTAAAGAGTAACCAGATAGCATACTATCATGTCGAGCAAGAAAGTCCTCCCTATATATGTCCCAACATCCACTACAATATACATCATATGTACAGTAATGGCCTCTATGGCATACATATAACTAACAATTGCGGTCCATCGGGTTTAAGGATATCATAGTCCGTGTTTAAAGACATCATAGTCTGTAGGGTTTAAAGACATCATAGTCTGAGTTTTGGTTTAACAATTTGGGGATGCGCCAAAAGTTATTGGTTATTGGGACCCTCCATCTTTCTGAAGACGTTGAAGAATTACAATGACATGTATCAGAGGTAAGAAGACGAGATGGTGCAAAGTATACCTAGTGGAGAGAAGTTATTTATTGGTGGTGATCTTAATGGACATGTAGGTACTAGTCGTAGTGGGTTTGATACTATCCATGGAGGTTTTGGTTTTTGACAAAGGAATGAAGTAGGTGACTCGATTCTAGATCTTGCCTTATCTTATGACTTGATATTAGCAAACACCTGGTTTAGGAAAAGAGAGTCCCACCTTATCACTTTTAGGAGTGGATCAAGCGCTAGTCAAATAGATTTTTTCTGACGAGAAGAATAGATAGAGATTGCTGTATCAACTGTAACGTAGTGCCGGGTGAGAGTGTAACCACTCAACATAGAATTTTAGTTCTATATTTTTGATTTAGAAGAGAACCTAGGAAGATTAAACGTAAGGTAGAGCCTAGAATTAAATGGTGGCGATTGAAAGAAGGTAACCAAAAGGCTTTTATAAATCATGCAGTTCAAGAAGCGGATTGGCAGTCGGAGGATGATTCAGACAGAACATGGAACAAAATGGCTAGTTGTATCAAGAAGGTAGCTAGAGATCTACTTGGTGAGTCGAGAGGTGGTGCTCCACCATCTAAGGATACATCATGGTGGAATGAAGAAGTAACGGCTGCTATTAAAATTAAAAGGGATTCTTATAAAGATTTGAAGAAAAGTAGAGATGTAGAAAGATTTGAGAAGTATAAAATGGCTAAAAAGGATGTAAAGAAAGCTGTTTGGGAAGCTAAATCTAAGGTCTACAAGAAGGTGTACGAGAAATTAGACACTAAAGAGGCTGAAAATGATATATACCGGATTTCTCGGATGCGGGAAAGAAAGACTAGAGACTTATGTGCGGCGAAATGTGTCAAAAATGAAAATCAGAAGGTTTTAGTTCGAGATGAGGATGTCAAGGAAAGATGGAGAGATTATTTGACAAATTGTTCATTGATAGCTTTACTAAGAACTTGGATGGACTTGTCATTCAATCTCAAGATATAAACTGTGGTTTCATGCGTAAAATAAGACTACCTGAGGTTAAAGAAGCTTTGAATAGAATGAGTTTAAAAAAAGCGGTTGGTCCTGACGGGATTCCTATCGAGATTTGGAGATGCTTAGGAGAAATAGGCGTTAAATGGCTGACATATCTGTTTAATAAGATTTGGTAGACAAAAAAGATGCCAAATGAATGGAGGAAAAGTATCCTTGTACATATCTACACGAACAAGGATGACATTCAAAGTTGCTCAAACTACCGTGAAATAAAACTTATGTGTCACACCATGAAACTTTGGGAGAGAGTGATTGAACACAGGCTAAGGAAGAATATTAAGATAACAGAGAACCAGTTTGGGTTCATGCCTGGACAATCGACGACAGAGGCTATTCATTTGCTTCGTCAACTTGTCGAGCGTTTTCGAGAGAGGAGAAGAGATTTACATATGATATTTATTGATTTATAAAAAGCGTACGACAAGGTACCTAGAGAGGTATTATAGGGGACAATGATGAAGAAGGGGGTTCCCGTCAAGTATATTGACATAATCAAGAATATGTACGATGGAGTAGTGGAAAATGTCAAAACTTGAGGCGGCTTAACGAGTGATTTTTTGATTACAATTGGTTTACATCAAGGATCTGTATTAAGTCCATTCCTGTTTACCATCGTGATAGATAAGCTTACTACAACTATCCAAGATAAGGTACCTTGGTGTATACTATTCGCTGATGATATTGTTCTAGTAAGTGAGACGAAAGCAGGGATTAATGCCAAATTGGAATTATGGAGGCAAACATTGGAATCTCGGGGATTCAGATTGAGCAGGTCCAAGACAGCATATATGCATTGCAAATTTAGTAACCAGAGAAGTCAAAACCATATTGGTATAACATTAGAAGGGGAAGAGATATCACCGAGCGACTAGTTTAGATATCTAGTTTCCATCATCCAAAAGAATGGGGAGATCGATAGTGATGTTAATCAAAGGATCCAAGCTGGTTGGTTGAAATAGAGGAGTGCAACAGGGATTTTGTGTGATCGTAACTTTCCGTTAAAATTGAAAGAGAAGTTTTATCGGAGCGCTATTCGGCCTGCCTTATTATATGATACAGAATGCTGGGCTCCTAAGAAGCATCATACACAGAAGATGCATGTAGCGGAGATGTGCATGCTTCATTGGAAGTGCGGTAACACTAGAAAAGATAAGGTGCGAAATGAGGATATTCGTGCAAAATTTGGTGTAGCACCTGTGGATGAGAAGATGCGGGAAAACTGGCTAAGATGGTTTGGTCATGTGCGACGCAGACCTAAGGAAGCACCGGTTCGACGAATAGATACTCTCGATATGGGCAATGGCAAAAGGGCAAAATGGAGACCGAAAAAAACATGGATGGAGGTGATACGAAATGATATGGTTGCCAAAGGACTCAATGAAAGTATATTGTTCGATAGGAGTGAGTGGAGGCGGAGGATTCATGTGCTGGACCCGGTGTGATTCTCATGTTGGTTCATGTAGCCTACCCCATATGCTTAGGATAAAAGGCTCAGTTGTTGTTGTTGTATCATAGGTATGAAGAGATGTACCTTTGAACCAGTGAATGCTCATCAAAGATTTGATAATCTTGTTTGGAACTAAGTCCAATTTAAAAACATATGGGTTGGGTTAATTTGGTATTTGACCAACCTTAGACTCAGCCCACTTGATTATTTATATGGACCTGGTCCCCTTTCTGCATCAACAGTGCTGAGCACTGAAATGGGTTCTGACCCTCTTTATTCTTTTTTTTTATTTGTATTCTTTTATATGGAGTGTTAAACACTTGATAGCGCTCACGTATAGGAACACATAGAGCGCTTGGCGCTGAGCGCCAGGCAATGAGTACTAAGTACTTTTTATTAAGTAGCACCTACGTGAGGGGCACGTAGAGTGCTCGGCGCTGAACGCCAGACTTTGAGTGCTAAGCATTTTTTATTAAATAGCGCCCACATGAGGAGCACGTGGAGCGCTCGACGCTGAGCACCAGACTTTGAGTGCTAAGCACTTTTTATTAAATAACGCCCACGTGAAGAGCACGTGAAGCGCTCGGCGCTGAGCGCCAGACTTTGAGTGCTAAGCACTTTTTATTAGATAGCGCCTACGTGAGGAGCACGTGGAGCGCTCGGCGCTGAGCGCCAGGCAACTTTTTTGTTCTAATCAGTTCGGTGTTCTGAGAATTAAATTCTCGTTTGTGAGATACTTTATCTCATGGATCTAAGAACTAAGTTCTTCTCTTTTTTTATGAGATGCTACGATCTCTTTTACTTTTATGAAAGACTTTTGTCTTATAGATCTATGATCTAGAAAAAGAACTAAGTTCTTCTTTTTTTTGATGAGATGCTATGATCTCTTTTACCTTGAGAAGAAATTGCTCTCGTCTTTGAAGTTTGAAGTTTATGGGGGGGTACTTCTGTTCTTCTTCTTTCGATTTGAAACATATGGGGGGTTCCTCTGTTCTTCTTCTTTCGATTTGAAACTTATGAGGGGTTCCTCTGTCCAAGACTTTAAGTATTGGGTCCTTTATATAGGGGAGGCTGATATGTTGAATCAGTTAAGGAAATCTGTCATTGAGAGATCTCTAATTGATTTGGGGATTTTATCCACCATTGGATCTTTGATCCAAGGACTTCTGTTTTACAGAAGATATTTTTCTTGTTATTAACAAGATTGGGAAAATATTTTCCCATACAGAACTTATTCTGTATCTTGGTGATTTTTTAATCACCATTGGATCTTTGATCCAACGGTGCTCTGATTTACAGAGCACAATCTTTCTTGTTTAGAAAGATTGGGAAGATATTTTCCCCTTCAGAGCTTATTCTGCAGCCTGGTAATTTTTAATCACCATTGGATCTTTGATCCAACGGTGCTTTGATTTATAGAGCACAATCTTTCTTGTTCAGAAAGATTGGGAAGATATTTTTCCCTACAGAGCTTATTCTGTAGCTTGGTGATTTTTAATCACCATTGGATTTTTGATCCAACGGTGCTTTGATTTACATAGCACAATCTTTCAGAAAGATTTGAGGAGTATTTCGTCAATCAGAATTTAATTCTGTGCTCTGATGATTTATCATCTCCGTTGGATCTTTGATCCAACGGTGGAGAACTTTTAGTTCTGGCGCTGGCGCTCTCGTGCTTTGCACGTGAGGCGCTGCCTCAGAGTATTTTAACTCTTGGCACTGGCGCCCTCGTGCTTTGCAAGAGGGGCGCTGCCTCAGAGTTTTTAACTCTTGGCACTGGCACTCCCGTGCTTTGCACGTGAGGCGCTTCCATAGGATTTAATTCTATCCGAGGCAGTACCTACATGCTTTGAATGTGTAGTTTCTCCTTTATTTTTATTTTTTATTTTATTGTTATTATTTTATTTAAGGGAGTAAGTTTTGAGCCAAAATTTTGGCGGGAACAAATGACCCCCACTACTTTGCCCACGTAAGTATGTACGTGGGTGAAGTAGTGCAATGTTATGCGTGACCATAGAATTAATGGCTTAAGAGACAAGTTTAGGGTCATTGTAGCCTAAGACTTTTTCCATCTTCATGAGCCGTAAGAGTATCAAGAAGGTTTTTTCTCCCTACAAGTCGAGAGGATCTCGTAGGTGCAAATTCTCCCTAGAAATCGTGAGGATTTCTATGTGTTCATCGCCTCCGTGAGTCGTAATGATCTCACTCTGGTATTTTTCCTTACGAATCGTGAGGACCCGTAAGTAGATTCTTTATTTCATTGGCGAATGTGGCTTTTGCAAATGTAGCCCGTAGATAGTCCACCTTGACCTCCTTGTAGGGCAGACTGCCTAAGACTTTTCAAGTTTATGAGCCATGAGGGTCTCATAAAGACTTTTATCCCTACGGGTCGAGAGGATCCCGCAGGTGTATTTTCTCCTTAGGGGTCATGAGGACTCCTAAGTGCGTTTTCTCTTGAGAGTCGTAAGGACCCCACAAGAGAATTTTATTTATGCGCAGGGACACTAATTTCCCCGCAGGTTGAGACGAATCGAGAGATTCTCGCAAAGACACTGATTTCATTGCGGGTCGAAATGAATCGAGAGGTTCTCGCCAAGGATGCCGATTTCCCTGAATCAAGAGATTTTTGCCAAGGACACTGATTTCCCTGAGGTCGAAACGAATCGAGAGATTCCTGCAAAGACACTGATTTCCTTGCGGGTCAAAACGAATCGAGAGGTTCTCGCCAAGGACACTAATTTCCCTGAATCGAGGTTTTTTCCAAGGACACTGATTTCCCTGAGGTCGAAACGAATTGAGAGATTCCTGCAAAGACACTGATTTCCTTACGGGTCGAAACGAATCGAGAAGTTCTCGCCAAGGATACCGATTTCGCTGAATTGAGAGGTTTTTCCAAGGATACTGACTTCCTTGGGGTCGAGACGAATCGAGAGATTCTTGCAAAGACACTGATTTCCTTACGGGTCGAAACGAGTCGAGAGGTTCTCGCCAAGGACGCTGATTTACCTGAATCGAAAGGTTTTGCCAAGGACACTAATTTCCTTGGGGTCGAGACGAATCGAAAGATTCCTAAAAAGACACGGATTTCCTCGCGGGTCGAAACGAATCGATAGGTTCTCGCCAAGGACGCTGATTTCACTGAATCGAGGGGTTTTGCCAAGGACACCGATTTCCTTGGGGTCGAGACGAATCGAGAGATTCCTGCAAAGACACTTATTTCCTTGCGGGTCAAAACGAGTCGAGAGGTTCTCGCCAAGGACGCTGATTTCCATGAATTGAGAGGTTTTGCCAATGACACTAATTTCCTTGGGGTCGAGACGAATCGAGAGATTCCTGCAAAGACACTGATTTCCTCACGGGTCGAAACCATTCGAGGGGTTCTCGCCAAGGACGCTGATTTCGCTGAATCGAGAGGTTTGTGAGTTGACTTGATTCCGAGACGGAGCATTGATCTGGCAGGGAGGTCATTGGTTGACTTGTTTCCGAGACGGGTCGTTGTTCCGGCGGGGAGGTCATTAGCTGACTTGTTTCTAAGATGGAGCGTCGTCCCGGTAGGGAGATCATTGGTTGACTTGTTTCCGAGATGGAGCGTCGTTCCGGCGGGGAGGTCATTGGTTGACTTGTTTCCGAGACGGAGCGTTGTTCCGGCGGGGAGGTCATTGGTTGACTTGCTCCACTTTCTGCGGTGACGGGGTTGACTTTCTCCACTTTCTGCGGTGACGGGGTTGACTTTCTCCGCTTCCTGCGGTGTCGGGGTTGACTTGCTCCGCTTCCTGCGGTGTCGGGGTTGACTTGCTCTGCTTCCTGTGGTGTCGGGGTTGACTTTCTCCGCTTTCTGCGGTGTCGGGGTTGACTTGCTCCTCTTTCTGCGGTGTCGGGGTTGACTTGCTCCGCTTTCTGCGGTGTTGTGAACCGTGGAGTCTTAGAACTAGGGACTTCGCCGTGTCTCTGATTGGTGGTGTCGCATCCGTATCCTGCTGGAATGAAGAGGAACGCCGTTGCTGATATCTAGGCTATAGATGTTGCCATTGAGATCTGGAACTAGGTACTTTGCCATGGCTCCGTTTCGTTGTGACCTTGAGGTCTGTTGTTGACGTTACGTCTGCATTCGATTAGAGTGAGAGGAAACATCGTGGTGATCTTTAGGATGTAGATATTACCATTGAGATCTGGCTTCCCTTTGACAGAGTCTGTTGGGAAACGTGGTTCCCTTTTTCATTTATGCCCATGGATTGTATACAGGGGTCGGTATGGACTCGCATGAAGGGAAAAAGTTTCATTCTTTCATTTTTTTGTTTCCTTCCGTGATGCTCTATCATTTCAGCTTTTTATATTGCGAATGTCACGATTGCCCAATCATTTCGGCTATTTTTTCGCGATGCCCAATCATTTCGGCTATTTTTCTTTTTACTTTACTCGCTTCTTTTTATTGCGAGTTGCCCTATCATTTCTGCTATTTCATATGCATTTATAGCTCGCTGACTTTTTGCTGCGGGTATGGAACTTGGAATTTGATACCAATCTTAGCATCAGCATCCCTGCGACTGGAATATTGCTAGGAGCGAATCATCATTTGCCGTGAAAGGACTTGGAATTTGATACCGATTTAGGCATCAACATCGCTACCATTGGGACATTGCCAGGAGCGAATCATCATTTGCCTCTGTCGATTCGAACAAAGGTGGCTTAGCAAACAGGGTTAGGATCCTGTCGACTAAGGCTTCTGACTTCATGAGCCGTAAGGGTCTCACAAAGGGTTTTCTCCCTACGAGTCGTAAGGATCTCATAGGTGTATTTTCTCCTTAAGAATCGTGAGGATTCCTAAATGATATCTTCTCTTGTAAGTCATATGGATCTCACAAGAGAAATTTTCTCCTTGCAAGTCGAAAAGACCTACAAGTGTCGTTCGCCAAATGGGGAAATTTCGCGCCATTGGTGGAACTTGGTAGGGGAGACGTTTATTTGTGCCCATGGATTGTATACAAGGGTCAACATTGAACCGTTTATAGGGCAGTCTGGGGGAATGTGATGGCTTAAGAACATGTTCAGATCCCTGTAGCTTAAGGCTTTTGAATTTTATGAGCTGTCAGGGTCTCATAAGAGGGTTCTCCTTACGAGTCGTGAGGATCTCGTAAGTGTAATTTCTCTTCAGGAATCATAGGGATCCCTAAGTGTGTAGCTTCCTTGTGAGTCGTAAGGATCTCACGCAGGTATTTTCTTCTTACAAGGTCGAGAGGACCTTGCTAGTGTGCATGAATTTCTTTTACGAGTCTGCGCCCTTTTGGGTTTTCACAAACTCACCGGTAACCCTGCTGTTTTTACTCACGGAGCCCTTTCGGGTTTTCATCCGTGCCCATTTCGCTTATGGATGTACCATTTTTTTAGAGATTGCGCCCTTTCGGGTGTTCACAAACTCGCCGGCAGTCCTACTGTTTTTACTCATGGCGCCCTTTCGGGTTTTCATCCGTGCCCATTCTGCTTGTGGACATACCCTTTTTTTGCGTCAGCCCAAGGATGCTGCGGTTTGTAGTAGTTTAAAGACGTTTCGGTACGTAGCTAGTTTTAGGACATTACGGTCCATTGCTAGTTTAGGGACGTTTCGGTCCGTTGTTAGTTTAGGAACGTTTCGGTCCATTATTAGTTTAAGGATGTTTCTGTCTGCTGTTAGTTTAAGGACATTACGGTCCGATTTTTCCGTGTTTGGGACGAGGTATCGTTGGATACTACTTTTAGAGTCTTGACTCAAGAAGATAGCGAGCGGACATAGGCATTGTCATCTATCATTAACCTGGGCCGTGACTCGTTAGGCATAGTATTTCTTAAGGAATCGGCCGTTTATTGGCCGGAAGGGTCTTTCTCCATGCATATACATGAGCAAGTAGGCTCCCCCTTGATAGACCTTGTCACATAATCCAAGGATTTTAGCACTGCTCTTGCCCCCAGCTCCTCTATGTTATCTTCTAACGCCGAGTGAGCTTCTTCGTTATTTAGGGACGAATGAGAGATCATGTGGTAACTTGCCACATAATCTTCGGGTTCTTCTGACGAGTCTTCTCCCTCATCATTGTCATTATCTCCGCTCTCAAGGATATGGTTGAGAAACTCTTGGAGCGTGATTGGGGTTCGCACCTTCTAGTTATATTCCTCCAATGCATCAATATGCCTTTGCAAATCCGTGCGCTTGTCGTCAGACTGCGCGGGCTTTTTGGTCTTCTTCTTCTTTGAAGACTTCGACAGCTGGGCCTGGGTGTTTTGCCCATCGCTGTCAACTCTCGGTGTTGGGCGCGGTTTCAGCATCCCCTCAATATCTCTGGATCTAGTGGGCTTTTCCACCTGATCACCGAACATGCTTGAAGATCTTTCAACGTTCTTTTAGTTTTTGCCGAAAGAACAACTTCCCATGGAGCTTCCTCTATGAATGAACATGATGCCCCCGGCTTGTCAATCTTTTTCGGAGCATTTGGTTGTGCCGGGTTTACCCTCCAGTTTTCAGACAACGCGAACCTAGCCTGTTGGTACTGATCTTCAACCCATTTTTTGAAGACGTAGCAATCTTCGATTGGGTGACCCACTACTCTGTGGTAGGGACAATAGTTAGGATGGTTGACGTCACCCGGTTGCGATGGGTGTCTCGGATCCGGCAGAGTGATGAGCACATTGCGCACTGCCAGTTCGAACAGTCTCCTTGTTTTATCCCGGGAAAATGAGTAAGGACGTCTCAACTTCTCATCGAGGGATCGTGGCTTGTTGCCTTGGCGAGCAGCTGGTTTCGGATCACTCGGCTGTTGCTGAGCGTTGGCGACGAAGGTCGCTTTTCCTTTGCCCTTTTCACTTTGAAGCTTTGTTTTCGAGGAGGGCGGTCTATGGCCCATCTGGTCCATTTGGGCCAGCTTGTCGATCAAGGCTTGGAAAGTGGTCGGCTTGAAAAACATCATAAACTGGGATATAGTCGCCTGTGGATCGAGGGTCCTCATGAACATGCCCACAGCAGGAGCTTCTTCTATGCGTTGTTCGCATCTTGACCATAGATTCCGCCACCGGATTTCATACTGAACCCAAGTCTCTCCTGGCTTCACCCTGGCATTGATCAATGCCGTGATCGGGGTGCGTTCGTTGACGCTTGCGAAACGCTGAGTGAATAGCAACTCCATCTCTGTAAACGTTTTGATGGAGTCATTCGGCAGCTCCGAATACCATTCAATGGCCGTCTCCACCAAGCTGTCGACGAACTAGCGAAGTAGCAATTTGTCGTTGTTGAAGTCAAAATTTGCACCCTGGTTGACCAAGTCAAAGTCAAGGTCAACCCCAAGCCAGGTGGGCCCATGTCCAAGTAAGTGGGCCAATGCCCAGATCGAGCCCGAACACGAAGCGTCCGGCCTTCCGCCATACCAAAATAAAAAATCATATAACAAATAATTTTTATGTAATTTTTATACATGAATGTATGCAAAATGGGCATAAAGCCAAATTTTTGTAAGCCCATGGCTTATGTGCAAAAAGAAATGGCACATGAGCCATGGGATGGGCAAAACGCCATTTTGTAAAGCCCAAGGGGCTATATGTAAACATGTAAGCCTATATAAGGCAACATGATGATAAATAAAATAATACTTTTCATTCCCTCAAAAAAATCTAGGGCTTTTGCCTCTTTCCCTTCCCTGAAGGTTCCAAGCCTTCTTCTTTCTTTTGAATTAAATCAAGAATTTTACTCTTCTTTTTTTCAAAACTAAATAGTTTTTCACCACAAAATTCACAAAGGGGAACTTGGATCTACCATTAGATCTCAAAAAAAGGAGAGATTTTTAAAAATCTCACATTTCTTGATCTTTAAGATCCGGCCAACAAAGGAAGAAGAAGGAGACCCATCTCCAGAAACCCCACTTTGGGGAAGAACTTGGGCTCAAGGGGAGAAGCCCTTCATCAGCTTCAAAACATCATAGGAGTTTAATAAGTGCTCTTTTCTGGGAGTACAACTCCCATTGCAGGGACCAAGTCCCTTTTGCTGCTCGAGCGCCCACGTGCTGACACGTGGCGCTTGCGCTAGCGCGCTTGCCCTCAGAGCGCTGCGCCCAAAGCGCTAGCGCTCGAGCGTCCACGTGTTGACACGTGGCGTGCTAGCGCCCAAAGCGCTAGCGCACGAGCGCCCACGTGCTGACACGTGGCGCGCTATCGCTCAGTGCGCTAGCGCTCTTGCGCTCAGAGCGCTAGCGCCTAATGCGCTAGCGCCCACGTGCTGACACGTGGCGCACTAGCGCTCAGTGCGCTAGCGCTCTTGCTCTCAGAGCGCTAGCGCCCAAGCGCCCACGTGCTGACACGTGGCGCGTTAGCTCTCAGTGCGCTAGCGCTCTTGCGCTCAGAGTGCTAGCGTCCACGTGCTGACACGTGGAGCACTAGCGCTAGCGCCCGAGCGCACACGTGCTGATACGTAGTGTGCTAGCACTCAAAGCGCTGGCGCTGGCCCTACGCATTCTTTGGATGCTTTTTCCCCCCTTTTTTATATATTTATATATATATATATATACATATGCACACACACATATACTCAACACCACTGTCCCTCCCAAAAAAATTTTGGGCCCTGCACCCCGCAAGGGGGCTGCTAGCCCCCTTGACCCCCAGCCCGCTATCCGGGTAGCGGGACCCCCGTAAAAACTCTGCGAGGCCCCCGATACATCCAAAACCCCCTTTCAAAACACATCACACGCACACGGCACATTGAGTTCGCATGACCAGTTTAACCCGTCAATCAGAGGTTCCCTCGCTCCAAAGGAGAGGGGTAATTAACGGCAGTTTAGTCCGCAGCTGCCGGAGATTCGGATCCCCACAATCAATAAACCCCCGTCTGCCCTAGGCAGGGGGAATCTGTAGTACGCCTGACAAGCGCGCGCGTATTCCCATCTCAATGGGGTGACGAAAAACACCCTACAGTCGTCACCTCCGGTATTGCCGCAGAGAGCCCAGAACTGAGCGACATGCTGATGGGGATTGCATGTCCCCTTATACACATGAAATTTAGGGATCGTGTATCCTGGCGGGTACTTAATTTGATCGTAGCAGCCTGGATAGGGTCGCCCAGTTCTGACGACTTGGCCAATTGCTTCATTTGCCTGATGGGCTCGTATTTGTTGAGCAATGTAGTCATCAAGCGCAGCTTTCGAGATCGTCTCTTCCCTGGCTGCTGATAAAGCCAGAGGAGGGTCTGATGTCTCTCCTATGTCGTCCTTAATGATTATTAGGGGATCTTCGGCTGGAGGGTCCGGCTGGATCATCATCCCCACCATATCTTGGAACAGGAGCGCCATTTTTTTTATATTAGCCCCTTGTTCCGCGGCCTCTTTATCTTTTTTCTCGAGCATTCTTCGGAGGAACTCGGCATTGGTTTCCTTCTCGTGGTGTTGATCCGACGATACTTCCGGGCTTTCCTTCTGCCCAGTGAGTGTGTCCATCTTTGTCAGCATTTCCTGGAGCTTTTGCTGCTGCTCCTGAGTTTCCATCACAGACCGTGTGAGTGGTCGATGACCCATAGAAGTACGGCTATCCTCTTTTCCGGAAGCCATGTAGACGGTGTGCACTACCATGCCCATATACTTGGGGCGTTTGGATTCAGTGTCTTTGAGATTTGTCGTGGACACGGGGATCTTCTCCGGCCTTCTCCTTTTATGAACGGTCGAAGTTGAGGGGGATGTTGCAGCTAATGCTTTCCGTGGTACGACGGCGGTGAGATGGTCCTCCTCTTTCCGAACTTTCATTTTCTTCTGTCGGGGGGAGTAGTCTTTGTTGATTACATAGTCTTGGACTCTTCGCCAGACCCTATGGACTTTGGAGGATAACCGCTGAGGGGGCTGCTCCGGCTTCGCTTTAGTAACGTTCTCCACAGGTGGAGGAGACTTTTTCAACACAGCAATTGGAGAGTTCTTGCGCACCCTCCAAAGCGGCTCAAAGTTGTTCCCAGTTGGAACAGCAGCATCAATTTCCACCATAGGAGCTGGTAGGGTAAGTCCGGAAGGGGAATTGCCCCCAGCTTTCCTCACTCGGCGCCAGTGACGATATCGAGCATGTCGTGTAGCCGGGATTGGCTCAGTTACGGGGGTGGCTTCATCATGCCCCTTGTTCAGGTGAAAGGCTGCCGTTGGTGCCAGCCTATCAAAGACTGATGTCCGTTGAGAGGGAACGGTCAATTTTGCAAAGGCTAACTTTTTGGCAGGAGAAGCATTTTTAACGATCTCGCCTGCAGCAGGAGTTGGAACAGACAGTCTTGCAAAGACCGATCCATTAGCAGGAGAAGCCCCTTTGACAACTTCATCCGTCGGAGTTGGAATGGCTATCCACTTCGGGATAACTCCTTCAGGTATTGCAGGCCTCTTTACGGGCCTACTGGAGCTTAAGCTCAGCCTATCGAAGACTGATGCAGTAGACTTGGAATTGGACGACCCGTTGAGAGGGGCCGTGGTAGTTGTAAGCCGATCGAAGCCCGACTTCTTTGAAGCTTCCTGTGACGGCACTGGAGTGTTGAAGCTCATTGGCGGGAGCATGGTCCCGAAAAACAACCCAGTGGTGGCCTGTGTCACCAGTCCACCAATATTGCGAATATGGAGGCCTCTTGGGGCCCGTAAGTTATTCCTCCAGATGGGACGGAGCGGAAGTTGTTGCTGCAGTTGGTGCAGCTGGAAGCCATTGATCTTCTTTTCTCTGCACGGGAGCAAGACACCAAATCTTAGTACCTCGAATCCACAGGCAACCATAGCAGACCGCGATTTGTTTGCGAAACACGACACACGAAGTATGGAGTGGAAAGAGGGAAAGGTCCCACCGGGCGTGCCAGAATCTGTTTACCGCCGAAAGACGCGACTGGGACGTTGGGACGTCTGGCCTGAATTTTGGGAGCAGATGCTATTTGGGTTTATCCGTCTATCTTTCCGAAGATGCCAAGTTGATTTATGGCACCGTACATCGGAGATTTGGAAGGATGCGGCAGTTGTAGCAGACTTCGTCAGATTCCCCCTCATTTGCGAGGGGTTTTTGATTGTGGGGACGCTCTTCCCTGCAGGCGCAAGCCCCTGCAGTTAACTACGTTACCGCATCGCGGTAACCACTTTCTCCTTTTCCAGATATTCACTTTGTGTCGTGTGTGTTTGTTTAATTTTTGGTTTCCCGTGGATTGTATACGGAGACTAATTTATGTTACCGCCCGTAGGGCGGGGATTAGTCTAAATCCGTATTTTCTTAGATTTGGATTTGGTTTGATTTAAGAATCGTTAACCTCGTTTGAGATTAAGATCAACTTAAATATTTTTTAAGGATACGCTAGTCTAATTTTAGACTAAGATCTACTCAACGGGAGTTCAGGATCATTTTTTATCCAACGAAAGGGCATTTGGGCTCTATCGTCTTAGTTTAGGGACGTTGCGGTCCATCGGTTTTAAGGACATCATAGTCCGTGTTTAAAGACATCATAGTCTGTAGGGTTTAAATACATCATAGTCTGTATTTTGGTTTAACAATTTGGGGATACGCCAAAAGTTATTGGTTATTAGGACCCTCCATCTCTCTGAAAACGTTGAAGAATTACAACGACGTGTATCAGAGGTATGAAGAGATGTACCCTTGAACCAGTGAATGCTCATCAAAGATTTGATAATCTTGTTTGGGACTAGGTCCAATTTAAAAACATATGGGTTGGGTTAATTTGGTATTTGACCAACCTTGGGTTCAGCCCACTTGATTATTTATTTGGATCTGTTCCCCTTTCTGCATCAACTGCGCTGAGCACTGAAATGGGTTCTAACCCCCTTTATTCTTTTTGTTTTGTTTGTATTCTTTTATATGGAGTGTTAAACACTTGATAGCGCTCATGTGAGGAACACGTGGAGCGCTTGGCGCTGGGCACCAGGTAATGAGTACTAAGTACTTTTTATTAAGTAGCGCCCACGTGAGGGGCACGTGGAGCGCTCGGCGCTGAGCGCCAAACTTTGAGTGCTAAGCACTTTTTATTAAATAGCGCCCACATGAGGAGCACGTGGAGCGCTCGGCACTAAGTGTCAGATTTGAGTGCTAAGCACTTTTTATTAAATAGCGCCCACGTGGAGTGCTCAGCGCTGAGCGCCAGACTTTGAGTGCTAAGCACTTTTTATTAAATAGCGCCCACGTGAGGAGCATGTGGAGCGCTTGGCGCGAGCGCCAGGCAACTTTTTTGTTCTAATCAGTTCGGTGTTCTGAGAATTAAATTCTCGTTTTTGAGAGATTTTGTCTCATGGATCTAAGAACTAAGTTCTTCTTTTTTTTTTGATGAGATGCTACGATCTATTTTACTTTTATGAAAGACTTTTGTCTTATAAATCTATGATCTAGAAAAAGAACTAAGTTCTTCTATTTTTTTATGAGATGCTATGATCACTTTTACCTTGAGATGAAATTGCTCTCGTCTTTGAAGTTTGAAGTTTATGGGGGGGTTCTTCTGTTCTTCTTCTTTCGATTTGAAACTTATGGGGGGTTCCTCTGTTCTTCTTCTTTCGATTTGAAACTTATGGGGGGTTCCTCTGTCCAAGACTTGAAGTCTTGGGTCCTTTATATAGGGGAGGCTGATTTGTTGAATCAGTTAAGGAATTCTCTCATTGAGAGATCTCTAATTGATTTGGGAATTTTATCCACCGTTGAATCTTTGATCCAAGGACTTCTGTTTTACAGAAGACATTTTTCTTGTTATTAACAAGATTGGGAAACTATTTTCCCATACAGAACTTATTCTGTATTTTGGTGATTTTTTAATCACCATTGGATCTTTGATCCAACGGTGCTTTGATTTACAGAGCACAATCTTTCTTGTTTAGAAAAATTGGGAAGATATTTTTTCTTACAGAGCTTATTCTGTAGCCTGGTGATTTTTAATCACCATTGGATCTTTGATCCAACGGTGCTCTGATTTACAGAGCACAATCTTTCTTGTTCAGAAAGATTGATAAGATATTTTCCCGTACAGAGCTTATTCTGTAGCTTGGTGATTTTTAATCACCATTGGATCTTTGTTCTTTGATCCAACGGTACTTTGATTTACAGAGCACAATCTTTCTTGTTCAGAAAGATTGATAAGATATTTTTCCTTATAGAGCTTATTCTGTAGCTTGGTGATTTTTAATCACCATTGGAATTTTGATCCAACGGTGCTTTGATTTACATAGCACAATCTTTCAGAAAGATTTGAAGAGTATTTTCTCAATCAGAATTTAATTATGTGCTCTGATGATTTATCATCTCCGTTGGATTTTTGATCCAACGGTGGAGAACTTTTAGCTCTGGCGCTGGCCCTTTTGTGCTTTGTATGTGAGGCGTTGCCTCAGAGTTTTTTAACTCTTGGCGCTGGCGCCCCGTGCTTTGCACGTGAGGCGCTGCCTCAGAGTTTCTAACTCTTGGCGCTGGCGCTCCCGTGCTTTGCACGTGAGGCGCTGCCATTGGATTTAATTCTATCCGAGGCAGTACCTACATGCTTTGCATGTGGAGTTTCTCTTTTATTTTTATTTTTATTTTATTGTTATTATTTTTTTAAGGGAGCAAGCTTTGAGCCAAAATTTTGGCGGGAACAGTGCCTCAAATTTTTTGGGGCTCCATTATAAACCCTGCACGATTTTTTTGGATATTTTTAATCACGAAAATTCCAACGTTTGAAAAATTCGACAGAAAGTGGTAAATTTCGGGCGTTTCGAAACCGATCGAACACATTAATATTGTAGAGACCTACCCAAATGTTCTATCTTGGTTTTGATACCATGAACGTGTTTATTGGCACCTTGACTTGGTTTAAACGGGCATCACACATGCAATTTTAAAATTGTGCTAATTAACACTAACCTAGGATCAAACTAGAAATTAGGGTTTCTACTTATGATGATATGAAAATACTAGAGAAGTGAAGATGTCTATACCATCGTAGATCGAGTCCTTCACTTCACATACTCCGTGTAGTAGTCACGCGACTCCACTAGGCTCCACTTGAGACTTTGGACGAGCTTCCTCCGATGACCTTCGTGCCGAAGATGATCCACGCAAAGTTCCTCCAACTCAAGCTACATGTACACTAAACTCTTTGGTGTAGGAAACACGCTACACTCGATCGCTAGTCAAGTGTAGGATGGTGAAGTAGGGGATAAGAAAGCTCACAAGTTTGTGTTCAAGTTTCACGGTTCATATCATATGTGAGGGTTGAAGCTTGAACCATGACAATGAGGAAGAAGAAGAAGCTAGAGAGCATGAGGGAGCAACTCAAGAAAAATGGCTATGTCTTTTTTGGAATGAGATGAAGAATGGCTTGATAAAATCCTCACACTTATTGAAGCATGCACATTTTTACAATAAAACAAATATGACCATACTTCTATAGTGTCAAATAAATCAATATTTAAATGATCAAGCCATGCCTCACCTCTCCACAAATTCCACCTCATTTCTATTTTCACAAACATAGAATTACATGCCATGCTTCATTATTATATATATATATATATATATATATATATATATATATATATATCACATATATATTAATATATATTATGAAGAATAATTAGTGAGCTAATGATATTAGTTAAGATATAATTACATCATATATAATATATATCATATTATTAAATCAATGCTTGATTTAATAATCCGATTATATCACATATAACTGACTAATATCATTTATCTGTGTATCGCATTATCAAATCAACACTTGATTCGATAATCTGGTTATATCACTTATAACCTAACTCGATAACAGATAACTGCCAGATTACAATACGGTATCACATACACGTATTTAATCAGGCCCACACACATATCGCATATGTGTCCTACTTCGTTTCGCTTGAAACAGGGAACTTCTGTGTGGTACTATAAAGACTCTTCAATACGCCAGCAGTAGGTGATGATCACATCAGTCACCTACAAGCTGTCAGTCGGACGTAACGGCTACCCGGGTATTGAGCAATATGAAGATCAAAAAGCAAGCTTGTCCATACTCTCCATGAAGCCTATCAGTAACACTACCGTACATTCCAGTCTCTTCGACTGATATGTCGCATATCATGCCTAGGGGTGGTAAACGTCAGACCCCAGTAACATGATAAGTCATGCCGATGTCTGGCCTATAATGGTTCGAGAAACTACTGATAACTCTTATCAGTAAATCTCAGCAGCAGCCCTGGCCAGGGACTTCCAGTTATAGCAGATCGAGCATAGCGCAACATCAACCCCTAATACTGGAAGAGACGAAACCCCTCCTATCGCTCATTGCCTCCATGTGACTCGGGACTGTACCTAAAATCCACCTGTTTGCACGTCTCCTTTGAGCGTGGTAGGAAGGAAATCAAAGTACAGTGGGAGCCACATAAGACTTTATGACGATCTCGGGTCTACAGACTAACCTGTACGAGTGTCACCAGAGGGCTGCTATCTGACGATAGGTATACTACCAAGTAGGAGTCCTCGGCGAGTCCGTTATTTGTACCCATTCTCCAATGAGCACATGTGTACAATATTTGATGTCACACACCATTGGATGTGGGATCAACCATGGCCCTCTAAGGGACAAGAAACGTACATACTAGTCTACTCTGGAATATCGGTGCCCTAGTCTCGATATTCCCTCAACTAGGAACTGATTAAAGGATGTACTTTTGGACCACCCTGGCCCCACTAGTATGATCTCATCATAATCCTATTAGTCAAGTACATGTCCTAAGGGCTTTACCAACATGTGAGAGACAGAGAGTATAATAATACCAGTCTACATGTTAAGATAAAGGCAACCAGATTGCATACTATTATGCCGAGCAAGAAAGTCCTCTATATATATGTCCAAGCATCCACTATATCAACAATAATAGCCTCTGGGGCATACATATTCCTAACAATCCTGAGCACAAGTTATAAATTTAAGTTGTTTAAAAACAGCAAGAAACCACTTGTAGCTTGTTGGTATAGCCTTGCACTGCTGTGACATAGCCCCTATGTTCAAATCTCCCCAGCTATATTTTTTTTGCTGAATTTTCTTTTAAACTTTTAGAAGCTCAAAAGTTTACACGTGCACTGCACGTAAAATGAAAAGTCACACAGAAATCAAATATGTGCTGAATGATATTTGAACAGACTCTGACACGTGGTAAGAATCCAGACCCTAACCCACTCACCACGACCGGCGAGATGTGCGTTTGGGCCGATGCCGACGGCCCCCCCATAGTTAATGCTCCAAATTTTTTCCCCTAGCACCCTTTGGCCTACCCCACTAACCCTAGTCTGTTTGTCTTCCCTGCACATTAACAGAAAATTAAAATAAGGCATTAATCCAAAATGTTGATGCATTTGAATTCCATTCTTCAATCCTCAAAACCCAAAATTTCTCCTATAAATACCACTCTACACCCTAGCCCTCCTCATTATGAAATCTCTTGTTAAAACTCTTAAAATTTTCTAAGTCCAAAAAGTTGTACAAATGGAGTTAGCCCAAGGTCATGTTCCGGCGATGATTCGGGACAAATCCAGCGACACCGCGACTGCACGACACTTTCAAAATCTTCTCCATCTCTTCTCTTTACCCTAATCTAGTAAGTCCCCTCTCCCCTCTTCTCTTTCTATTAAAAAGAATTCTCTTTTCAAAACTCGTCGAAAGCGGAGTTATTTCGACTTCCGAATCTAATTTCTTTAAAAACTCAACTTTTCTTAAACAACAAATTAACCATTTCTTTATATATTGTTTAGCAACCATAAAACAACAATTTGACCAAGTTTCAATTCAAAATATAATGTTAAACAAATTCTATTTCACTTTTACGGTTAAATACCACCAAGTTTATCTTTAGAAAACTCACGAGATAATGACCTACCTCATCACAACACTCATCATGATATAGCATGATGGCTTTTGGAACTATATTTTGCGGGATAAACACAATTTTTACATTAAAATACCTTAAACTGTCAAAACCATATTTCTTTAAGATTATTTTAATTAAATTCCATACGATTAAGTCCTTACAACCCATTTTGGGGAATCCGAATTGGTAGGTGCGGGTTATCGCAAATCCATCAGACTAGTAGGGCGAGATGCAGACCTCCTCATGGAGCATACGATCTCGATGGAATTTTTATTACAATTTTTAAGAAAACATGATTTCTATTAATAAATAAATTCTATTTTTTAATATATATATATGTAAATATTATCAAAATATCTATTTTAAAAATATAATATATTCCATATTTTCTAAATCAAAAGAAAAGAATCACAAATGTTCATGAAAATACCATCAAGATCAATATAAGTCAAATTTACATGAAAATACCATATATTATTAAAATTAGGTTTAGATACACTAGAATATCTCATCACTTTTAAAATTTACATCTATGAAAACCCTAAAGATGATAAATAAATATTTGAGGTTTATTTTGAAAATATATCAAAACTATTTTTTCATAAAACCCCCTCAAGTTATACTAATTTACAATAAGGACCCTAGTAAGTATAAGTTTAAGCGGGACCAATTCTCTTGAGCCTCAGGAAGCCGTAGAAAGCGGGTGCTTAACTATTTAAGGTAGAAAAACTAAAAACGATGTTATCAATACGGTAATTGTCTTAGAAAAAGACACAAATTCTGCCGTCCATGTGCAGCAGTTACCGATAATATTAAAAATAATTCAGGACTTCAATTCTGTTTAAAGAGTCTGACTCAATCTGAGTCTCATTCAATCCAAATTCAATCTATACTTGAATACAATGCAATTATAACTCCAATATAACATGAATCCATTTATACCAGAATACAATCTATATCAATATGATTTGATTTGACCGAACCATGGATATACAGTGACTTGTCTACATGACTATCCGTTTATATCCTCATCCTTTTACATGAACAATTGATATCTTGGTTTCAGCAAGTCATACATCTATAATTTACTACAAAACAATACAATCAATACAAAAGACATTACGGGGTTTTAAAGGGATAGACTGGTACGGAATGTGTTAAAAGTGGTACGGGATGGTCATTAAAAGACGTAACTATACATCTATTGTCGTTGTTCCGTGGGGTTTGACGGAGCCTTGTACTACGGGTTACCTTAGTCCACGAGATAGTTGGACTCCTCTCGTATATACTGGCATATTCTGTACCAAGCCATGAACAACTACGTTAGCATAACAAACCTAATCTTATATACTTCACCTGTTCTATACTCTGTCTATTCTTCTTTATCTCTCTTTGGACTTACCGAGCGATTATTAGCTGACAACATTCATTTTCCCTTCTTTCTTTAGAATGTTGTCAGGAGGACCTGTTTCTGAGGAGTCTGAGTCTAGCCAGGAGCACTTGGAGCTGATCAACGAGCAGCAGGATTTCTATACTTTACTTGTATATACTTTTCCTTTTAGTTCATGCCATTGTTTAGGCATTGCTTTCCATATTGTATTTACTTTTCAGTTGTATTGTAAATAAATGTTTAATAAATAAAAGTTGATGTTCTTTTACATCTCATGTCTTACTTGTGTACTTTACTATATTGCTTATCACGTTTAACGTATTTACTTCTGAGTAAATACGTAGCGGGCCAGCCACGCCTCCTTACCCGTATGCTGGGAAGCGGGGCTGACTGCGTTCCATGATGAGTAACGCCGATTTTCCGCGATCCTTCTAGGGTTATGCACTAGAATCTGCTGGATATCTTTTGAACAAGATTCCTACTAAGTCAGTGCCTACCACACCATATCAGATGTAGAGTGGGAAGAAACCCTATCTTAAGTATATTAAGATATAGGGATGTTCAGCTTTTGTAAAAAAGCAGTATGCAGAAAAGCTCAAGGCACGCTCAGTACCGTGTAAGTTTGTAGGATGCCCAAAGAACTCCAGGGGCTATCTTTCTATTACGCAGAGGAACAAAAGATCTTTATTTCTCGGCATGCCCACTTTTTGGAAACTCAATTTCTTGAAAATGAAATAAGTGGGAGCACAATAGAACTGGAAGAAATTCCAGAACCACAAACTATTACTGAAAGCATGGAGAAACCAGAAGTTTCAAAAAAACAGGACGTCCCTGTGCCACTCCGCAGATCTAGTAGGCGGTCTCATCCGTTTGAGAGATACTACGCTTTTCTTATTGACGGGGATCGAGAGGATTGCATCATCGACGATGATGAGCTAACTAGTTTCCAGCAAGCCATTACGAGTAGAGACTCAGTAAAATGGCTGGATATAATGTGAACCGAAATGAAATCCATATACACCAACAAAGTATGAACTTAGTACATTGCACCTCAAGGGGTAAAACCCGTAGGCTGCAAACGGATCTTTAGAAAGAAGATTGGTGCAGATGGACAGGTTGAAACCTATAAGGCTAGACTTGTTGCAAAAAGTTTTCGTCAAAAACCTGGTTTAGACTATGATGAAACCTTTTCTCCAGTGGTTATGCTCAAATCCATTCGGATCCATCTTGCCATTGATACCTTCCACGATTATGAAATTAGGCAGATGGATGTAAAGACCGTTTTTTTGAATGGAAATTTGGAAGAGTGTGTTTATATGGATCAGCCAGAGGGTTTCATAGAGAATGGGAGCAGCGAAAGAGTGCGCAAGTTGCTAAAATCCATTTATGGATTAAAGCAGGCATCGCGGAGTTAGAACTTCTATTTTGATGAGACGGTCAAGGAATTGGATTTTATCAAAAATCCAGATGAACCATACATTTATAGTAAGATTGTAGCAAGAACTGTGGTATTCCTCGTGTTGTACATGGATGATATTCTCCTGATAGAAAATGACATTCCTATCCTACAATCAGTCAAAGGATTCTTGTCACAAAGGTTCTCCATGAAAGACCTAGGTGATGCCTCTTACATTCTGGGGATCCAGATCTATCGTGATAGATTTAAGAGGATGTTGGAACTTTCACAGTCCAAGTATACCGACACCATACAGAATAGATTTAGTATGGAAGATGCAGGGTTCCGTAGCACGAAAGCAAGGTTTTGGGAGGCATCTACCATGCCGTTTTCAAAAATTTGCCATGCTAAAGAACCCTAGACTAGGATGTTAACTAGAGAATTAGACAATACATGCATGTAAACATCTTTACATGTAAGAAGTGAATGGAAATACAACCTTTGTAGACCGGTCCTTCACTTCAATGGCTCCGTGTAGTAGTCTCGCGACTCCACTAGGCTCCACTTGTAAGTTTGGACGAAATTCATCCGATGACCTTCGTGCCGAAGATGATCCACGCGAAGCCCCTCTAATCCAAGCTACCTTCACACTAAACTCTTTAGTGTAAGAAACACACTACCCTCGATCGCTAGTCAAGTGTAGGATGGTGAAATAGGGGATTTGGTTTGCTCACTAATGTATTCAAGAATCCATGATTCACATCACATGTGAGGGTTTGGATTTTTGAAGCATTTGAGGAAGAATAAGAAGAGAGAAAGAGCAACTCAAGAATGAGGATGCAAGAAAAATGGCTAAGTCTTAAATGAATGAAGTGAGAATGGCTCATAACCTAAGCTCAATTATTCAAGCATCCATTTGTTTCCAATAAACAAGTGGAGCCATGCTTGAATAGTGAGTCAAGAGTGTATAAAATACAATATAAGCCATGCTTCACCATGCTCTCCATGTCACTTCCTTTTCCACCTCATTTTCTATTTTTCACAAAAATAGAAAATCAAGCATGCTTCATTATAATATATAAATATATCATATATATTAATATATACATAATAAAGATTAATTAGTGAGCTAATGATATTAGTCAAGATATAATTATATCACATATAATGTATATCACATTATTAAATCAACACTTGATTTAATAATCTGGTTATATCATATATAACCGACCAATATCATTTATCTGTCAGATTACAATACGGTATCACATACACGTATTCAATCTGGCCCACACACATATCACATATGTGTCCTACTCCGTTTCGCTTGAACCAGGGAACTTCTGTGTGGGACTCTAAAGACTTGTCAATACGCCAGCAGTAGGCAATGATCACATCAGTCACCCACAAGCCGTCGGCGGTACTAGCTGCACGTAACGGCTACCCAGGTATTGAGCGATATGAAGATCAACAAGCAACCTCGTCTGCACTCTCCATGAAGCCTATCAGAAACACTACCGTATAGTCTGGTCTCTTCGTATGATATGTCGCATATGAAGTCTAGGGATGATAAACGTTAGACCCCGGTAACTTTATAAGTGTAAGTCGTTGTTGCGCACCCCACGTGTTCGCGGGGAGGCGGAATTTGCAAAAAATGATTTTTACGGGCTTCGCAACACCGACTAGAACCAAGGATCGTTCGTAAACTTTAGCTAGCAAACAACTTGAGGTTTAACTACTCGGATACGAAGCTATACCTCATGATACATATCCTTCGAGTCTTCATCGCTGTCCTCCTCGTCTACGTAGGCTGCAAGGATCGATTCGCATCGTAGCAACCTCCATGGCCTCCTCGAGTCGAAGACGATCCACCCGAGAGTCTATAGTCCGAGCTCCACCTCAAAACGGAGGTAACTAGGGCAACAAGATTTCCAAACTTGATGTCCTAGGAGATATAGAGTATGAAGATGGATTATTTGTCACTTGAAACCCTAATTTACTCAACTCATGAGACCTTAAGGGTTTTCTAGTGAGGAACAAGAAGAAGAGCTAGCATGAGAGCTCACTTGAGGAAAGAGGAAGTATTTTTTTTCAAATGATAATCTCTCTCATGAAAATTAAGATGGCTACCCTTGACATGACCACTATCATGGCATCAAAATATCTCATCAAAATATCTCACTAAAATATCTAGGTCAAATCGTCAACCTAAGTCAAGTGGTCAAGCCAAGTCAAAAGGTCAAACAAAGTCGAGTAGTCAAAACTAGTAGCCATGTCTCAATTATCATTTACAAAAATAACAAATACTTTCCTCCACCTCATAATTGTTTTAATCAAGTAAATGGTCAAAACCCCAATGAGGTGTCTCCTTCTGTGCTCCTCTCATCCGTATATACATACCTGCATTCGTGTTCCGAGAAACACGAATACAAAGAGACGAAACTGATCCATCAATATAATACTAGGATCCGGCTTAAACCAAAGCCCACTAGTATTATCCGCCCGAACATCATACAAGTATACGTACGTGATCGAAGCCCTGCTGTAAAACCATACGGCCTCTACACCTTTTGCCCAGTGCAGGGAAACTCTCTGTGTGGGACTCTAAAGACTCGACACTACGCTGGCAGTGGGTTTAACCTCAGGCTGCAAGCGGTACTAGCTGCACGTAACGGTCCCCAGATAGATGTCGATAAGAAGGCCGATGAGGAAAACCCATCCGAACTTCTACTGAGCCTGAATGTGACAATCTCTGTACAGTCCGGTCTGTTCGTCTAAGAGTATCGCATATCGGGCCTAGGGGCGGTAAACGTCAGACCCCTAATAGCGGTATAAGTCGTGCCGGAGAGTAGCCCAATAAACCCTGAGAAACTACTGGAATACCTACCAGTAAATCTCACTTGCCTTGGCCAAGGACTTTGTGTAATTGCCTTCCGAACACAGCGCGATATCAACCCCCAATACCGGGAGAGACGAATCCTATCTAACCGCCACTGCCTCCAAGTGCTTCGGGACTGCACCCAACTACTATCTGTTTGCACGACTCCTTTGAGTCGTGATAGGGTATTAATCAAAGTACAGTAGGAACACACTCGAGGCGAAGCAGCAGTGTCAAGTCGACGGACTAAGCTGTACTCATGTCACCTAGGAACTGCTACCCGGCGATAGGTATAATACCCACCAACAGTTCCCGACGAGTCATGTCCAGTGTACTCATAACTTAATGAGAACCTGCATACTATCTCCAGTACGACGTACTGATGGCTGAGGGACAGACCATCTCCCCTGCTGGGATGAGAAGCGTATACACTAGTCTACTGTGGAGTATCGATACCCCGTCTCGATAATCCTACGACTAGGGACTTGTATAGGATGTGCTTATAGATTACCCAGCCCCCACTAGTATGACTGCCATCACAATGCTGGTAATCAAGCAAAGATCCTAAGGGCTCTACCAATATGTATAAGCGATATGCTAAAAGAAACGCATGCACATATTAAGGTAGAAACAAACCAGAGAGCATACTACCATTTCGAGAAAGAATGTTACTATATCCGTGTATATCCCAAGCTCCTATCAAGTAATATACAATCCAGTATGATACAAGAATGGCCTCTAGGGCATATATCACTAACAGTTTCCCACTTGCACTAAGGACATATACTGGCATATCGCAGACCGAAGGTCTCGAATAGCCTCTCGAACACTGTCTGAGGGATGTCCTCTGTGAGCGGATCTGCAGTATTGTTCTCCGTATCTACTCTCCTCACCTCGATCCCTTGGGGATCAACGATCTCCCTGATCAGGTGGTACCGCCTCAAGATATGTCTGGATCTCTGATGGGACCTGGGTTCCTTCCCTAAAGCTATAACGCCGTATGCTGTCACAATACTAAAGTATTGGACCAACAAATGGAAGGAACCTCCTGAAGTTCAGTTAATAACTTCTATATCCAGACTGTCTCTTTTGCGGCGTCTCATGCAGTGATCTACTCCGTTTCCATTGTCGAGTCTACAACGGTGTCCTGATTAGAGCTCTTCCAACAGACCGCCCCTGTACTGAGGGTAAAGCCATAACCTGACATGGATTTGGAGTCATTCTTATCACTTTGGAAGCTGGAGTTAGCAAAGGCCTCGATCTGGAGGTCCTTTCCGCCATACACCAAGAACATCTCATTAGTCCTTCTCAGGTACTTAAGAATGTTCTTTACTGCTATCCGGTGCATCTCCTCTAGGTTTGACTGATATCGGCTTACCACGCTCAGTGTGTAAGCTACATCTTGTCTGGTACACAACATCACATACATTATAGAGCTTGCCGTAGAAGCGTATGGTATAATCGTCATGCGAGCCCTTTCCAAATCAGTTTTGGAAGATATCTTTTTGGAGAGGGTGATTCCGTGACAATCCGGTAGATTACCGCGCTTAGAATCGTCCATACTAAAGATTTTCAGTATGGTGTTGTTGTACCTTGACTGTAAAAGTCCCACCATCCTCTTTGACCTATCACGATAGATCTGGATCTCCAGAATGTAGTTGGTATCACCCAGGTCTTTTATAGAGAACCTCTGTGACAAGAATCCTTTGACTAATTGTTGCATAGGAATATCATTTCCTATCAAGAGAATGTCATCCACGTACTCAACGAGGAATTCCACAGTTCTTGCTACAATCTTACTATAAATGCATGGTTCATCTGGATTTTTGATAAAGTCGAATTCTTTGACTGTCTCAATAAAAACAGATGTTCCAACTCCGCGATGCCTGCTTTAGTCCATAAATGGACATAAGCAACTTGCACATTGTCCCGCTGCTCCCACTCTAATTGAAACCCTCTGGCTGATCCATATAGACGCACTCTTCCAAATTACCATTTAGAAAAGCCGTCTCTACATCCATCTGCCGGATCTCAAAATCTTGGAAGGCAGCAATGGTAAGAAGGATCCGAATGGATTTGAGTATAGTCACTGGAGAAAAGGTTTCATCATAGTCCAAACCAGGTCTTTAACAAAAAACCTTTTGCAACAAGTCTAGCCTTATAGGTTTCAACCTATCCATCTACACCAATCTTCTTTTTGAAGATCCATTTGCAGCCTACGGGTTTTACCCCTTCTGGAGTAATGTTTAAAGTGCATGCTTTGTTGGTATACATGGACTCTATTTCGGCCCGGATTGCATCCAGTCGTTTTACCAAGTCACCGCTCTGAATGGCTTACTGGAAGCTAGTTGGCTCATCATTGTCAATGATGCAATCCGCTCTATCCCTGTCTATGAGAAAACCGTAGTATCTCTTGGACGGATGAGACTACCTACTAGTCCTGCGGA
Organism: Agapanthus africanus; assembly: GCA_030015575.1. Lineage (NCBI taxonomy): Eukaryota > Viridiplantae > Streptophyta > Magnoliopsida > Asparagales > Amaryllidaceae > Agapanthus > Agapanthus africanus. The sequence goes on from JASDDO010000031.1 coordinate 551,372,085, forward strand.
TTTGCGTAGGGTTGTCCGGTTCTTTTGAAACCTTTGGTTCACCATACTTTCAGTAATAGTTTGTGGTTCTGGAATTTCTTCCAGTTCTATTGCGCTCCCACTATTTCCTTTTACAAAAAATTGATTTTCTAAAAAAGTGGGCATGACGAGGAACAAAAACCTTTTGTTCCTCTGCGTAATAGAAAAGATACCCCCTGGAGTTCTTTGGGTATCCCACAAACTTACACAGTACTGAGTCTGTCTCGAACTTGTCCGCATACTTCTTTTCAACAAAAGATGGACATCCCTATATCTTCAGATACTGAAGATAGGGTTTCTTCCCACTCCACATCTGATATGGTGTGGTAGGTACAGTCTTGGTAGGAACCTTATTCAAAAAAAATGCAGCTTATTCTAGTGCATAACTTCATAAGGATCGCGGAAACCCAGCGTTACTCATCATAGAATGAACAATATCCAATAGGGTTCTGTTCCGTCTTTCCTATACACCGTTGTGTTGTGATGTGTACAGAGAAGTAAGCTGAGAGAGAATTCCATTCTCTTTTAGGTAATCCAGGAACTCGGCAATTTTAAGTATTCACCACGTCAATCAGATCTCAGTGTCTTGATACTTTTGCCTGTTTGTTTTTCCACTTCATTCTTATATTCCCGGGATTTTTTCAAAGGGTTCGGATTTATGCTTCATCATGAAGACATGTCCTAACCTAGAGAAATTATCCGTAAAAGTAATGAAATAGGAATAACCACTTCGTGCATCTGTAGATATTGGACTACACACGTCGCTATGTTTCAGTCCTAAGAGCTTGCTCGCTCTTACTCCGTGTCCAGTGAACGGGGTGTTTGTCATCTTTCCTATGAGACAAGATTGAGAAGTTGCATAATACTGATATTCGAACATATCCAAATATCCCTCTCTATGTAACTTTGACAACCGTGTTTCATTGATGTGACCCTGTCTGCAATGCCATAAGAAAGTTTTATTTAATTCTGGATACTTTCTTTTAAGTGTATTCTGGACGTTTGAAAGCCTGAGCTTGATTCAATATATACTGTCCTCTAGAATACCTTACCCAATAAAACTTTGATCTAGGTGGATGTGAACCACATCGCTTACATACTAGACTTAGTACACACAAACAGTTAAGTAGAATCAATATCTGCCCACTTGTCAATTCTAGGTGATATACCCTACGAATACAGCATCCATGCTCATTCCGTTAGCAATCCTGAGAGTCATATCATCTGCCCTGATAACTCTACGGTTTCTCAAAACCTGTAATGAATTACAGATATGAGATCCTGATCCGGTATCTTGTACCCAGGAAGTAGAGTTAATTTACAGACTATTTTCAATCACTAACACGCCCGAAGTCGAAGCCACAACATGCTTTGGATCCTGGATTCTGGCTTTCCAAGCCCTGCATCCCTTCTACTAATGCCCTTTTCCCGTAACAATAGGAACATCCCTTCTTCCCTACTGTTAACCCCGAAACTTTTTCCTTTCCCTGTCCCTCTACCTTACTGACACCGCCTATCGTCTTTGTAGAGGTCTTCTTCTTCTTACCCTTGTCATCCGCCTTAGATCCAGAAGAGGAAGATTCCCTAATAAGCACAATGGGTGTCTCCCTGGTTTCTTTCAGGATGCCCTCAACTGGAAGTATAACTTTCTTCCCCTGGGTGTAAGTAGGAAGTAGGGACTATAGAATCAAGTCAGCATATGACTCGTTCTCCGACATGGTATCCAGGTCCGTGAGCTCTTTAATATAGCTAATCATTATAGCGACATAATCCTCTACAGATGATCCGACAGTCAACCTCGCTTGAAGCAATTCCTTCGAGGTATCATATCTTGCGATACGAGATTGCTCTCCATATAAAACACTGTTATGGAGGAAGATGGAAACTAAGTCCATCTTCTCGTGCTGCCTCTGGTATTCACCATCAACTGAGGCCAACACGAGGCACTTGGCATTCGCACGGTCTTTTTCCCTTGTCTTACGGATATCAACATCCGTGACGGTGGAAACTGGACCTGGGATGGCGGGGGAGGGGGGTATGAGTAGTAATGAGGTGGTCCAGCTTGTCATCGGTAATGGACATCTGGACAAACCTTTTTCAGTCAATATAGTATACCTCAGTCATTTTATTATCTATCTGTAACCTAATCTGGTCACATGGTACTGCAATTAGGAGAGAGAGAAGAATACACTCAGCAAGATGCTCTTGCAAGTTTAGATTGGTTTTTAATTTATCTAAACAGGATGGCTCCCACTGTTTTTCGAATCCTTCCTCAAACCGTAAAAGAAGAACTAGTCAGGATTAATCTCACCGTACAATACTTGCTTAACCGTTCAGCCAGGCTAGTGTCGGTACTTCGAGGGAGGTTTAACGACGCTTTCACGAAGTTCCTTAATTAAAAAACCCCTTTTCCCTGGAGGCGTAGCCCCGCTAACACTGTTCTAGACACCTACTTGGTTTATAACATTGATCGTTAAGTGAAGAATCTTCCGAGGAGTAGAGGATACTCACAGTAGGATCGGGATCCAAATATCATTGTGTGATAATGCTGAAGGAATCCTACCAACATTATCAAACTCCAAATGGTATGCAGCACAAGCAAGTTTCAGTTTCTTTAGAAACTCCCGATGTGGATTTTTGCCCTATGCTCTTATGACCTTGACGAAGACCAACATATCATAAGTCACATGTCAAGTTCTACCCGTCATTGTCCAGGTTAATTTGAACTCACCCGCACATACCCTTGACGCAGGCCAAAATAGTAGTACGACTGTCCCAAACCAATGCATCTATCTATGCTACAGATGAATATCCAGCAGCTACCAAACACTATGCCTTGACGAAGGCCAACATACATAGCTTGAATACTACTGACTATTCATATGAAATGACGGAGGGCTACGAATGGTTTTGGCAAAACCATGAACGTAGTGAACTTGATATAATCGAAGGAACCTGATAGATTTTAAAAGGAGTGGTTTAAGCTCCGCATTTAAAAGTCTCATGTTTTAAAATAACCGAGTGGTTTTTAAAATTTGTTCCAACGATTCAGCTTTGGTTTTTTTGCTTTGCATTAATTTAATATAGTCCCATCAATTAACCTACCATTGCAGAAAACAACGAAAATACAACGTACGCTTATGCCACCCGCATTCGCCATGGGGCCCTGTCATCACCCGTTAGGTTACTTAACTAACGACAGAGCGGGGCCTGGACTAGCGCGGATGTAAAACATAAGCAACGTCTATTATATAATACATATATAATAATATCCATTCGTCAGACGCAATGATAGGCATTCCAGATCACAGATGAACACATTGGATATACTAGGAATTCCGCATTTCGTTTGAGCCTGTAACGAAAGATAGATTCCACGGTCGTGATGAATAGCCAAAACCCTACCCTAGACCCCTACGGGTGCAGCAAACTACCCGCCAAATACCCGAAATGAAGCAACCTCCCTCATCAAAGTGAGTAAGCCACTCGGCACTTCAAAGTACCCGGTAGTTTGTGCACCCCACCTTGGGTCTATCCTAGGAGCAAAAACAGTAAAAGAAATAATACAACGGAGGCTACAACCTCAACCCGGATGTGCCCCACAAAAATAATATTACATCACTTTACAAATTTACATCGAATGAAAACCTCATCTCACATCCCCGGCTATTCATCCACGACGATCCAACAAGTTCATATATACAAACCATCACAACAACATCACAGATATGTGCAACCCCGACTAATCGACGTATAGCAATTAGTCGACGTTTCCAAACACATATATACAACATAGAGCTTGTAAAGTAACAACGACATTAGAATTCCACACGCAATTTGAAAACTTAAACAATTTTCTAAGACATGAAAATCCAGTGAGCTAAAGTTCCAAACTGAAAATTTTGAGCCAATCCGGGAGTCGAAATGAACTCGAAACCCGCCTGAATCTTCATGGAGGCGAAGACACATGAATTACCGTCGAATGGGGGGCCTCGATGGGTAACCACCTCTGGGGGCCACCATGAGGTGACCCCCAAAGGAGAGCAGACCCGAGAGCACTAATTTGTGGTGCTCTCGGGTCACCAGCCCCCAAGGCCACCAAGTGGTGGCCTTGGGGGGTGGTCCCGGCCGTTGGTCCCCCTCTTGGGTGTCCCCGGAGTGCGCATACTTCACCCTGCGGCTTCTCGGTTCAAACCGTGAGCCCGCGGGGAGTGCAAACAACTCAAAACCTCACTTTTGAAAATTGTTTTTGTCGACAGTTTTTGCGCGACAAAAACGGCGATATTAAAACATCGCTACAAACTATCTAAAGTTTATGAGAGGCTCTGATACCATTGTAAGTCGATGATGCACACCCCACGTGTTCGCGGGGAGGCGGAATTTGCAAAAAATGAATTTTATGGGCTTCGCAACACCGACTAGAACCAAAGATCGTTCATAAACTTTAGCTAGCAAACAACTTGAGGTTTAACTACTCGGATACGAAGCTATACCTCATGATACATGTCCTTTGGGTCTTCATCACTGTCCTCCTCGTCTACGTAGGCTCCAAGGATCGATCCGGATCGTAGCAACCTCCACGGCCTCCTCGAGTCAAAGGCGATCCACTCGAGAGTCTATAGTCCGAGCTCCACCTCAAAACCGAGGTAACTAGGGCAACAAGCTTGCCAAACATGATGTCCTAGGTGATGTAGAGTATGAAGATGGATTTATTTGTCTCTTGAAACCCTAATTTACTCAACTCATGAGACCTTAAGGGTTTTCTAGTAAGGAAGAAGAAGAAGAGCTAGCATAAGAGCTCACTTGAGGAAAGAGAAAGTATTTTTTTTCAAATGATAATCTATATCATGAAAATTAAGATGGCTACCCTTGACATGACCACTATCATGGCATCAAAATATCTCACTAAAATATCTAGGTCAAATAGTCAACCCAAATCAAGTGGTCAAGCCAAGTCAAAAGGTCAAACAAAATCAAGTAGTCAAAACTAGTAGCCATGTTTCAATTATGATTTACAAAAATAACAAATACTTTCCTCCACCTCATAATTGTTTTAATCAAGTAAATGGTCAAAACCCTAATGAGGTGTCTCCTTCTGTGCTCCTCTCATCCGTATATACATACCCGCATTCGTGTTTCGAGATACACGAATACAAAGAGACGAAACCGATACATCAATATAATACTAGGATCCGGCTTAAACCAAAGCCCACTAGTATTATCCGCCCGAACATCATACAAGTATACGTACGTGATCGAAGCCCTGCTGTAAAACCATACGGCCTCTACACCTTTTGCCCAGTGCAGGGAAACTCTCTGTGTGGGACTCTAAAGACTCGACACTACGCTGGCAGTGGGTTTAACCACAGGCCGCAAGCGGTACTAGCTGCACGTAACGGTCCCCAGGTAGATGTCGATAAGAAGGCCGACGAGGAAAACCCATCCGAACTTCTACTGAGCCTGAATGTGACAATCTCTGTACAGTCCGGTCTGTTCGTCTAAGAGTATCGCATATCGGGCCTAGGGACGGTAAATGTCAGACCCCTAATAGCAGTATAAGTCATGCTGGAGAGTAGCCCAATACACCCTGAGAAACTACTGGAATACCTGCCAGTAAATCTCGCTTGCCTTGGCCAATGACTTTGTGTAATGGCCTTCCGAACACAGCGCGATATCAACCCCCAATACCGGGAGAGACGAATCCTATTTAACCGCCACTGCCTGCTTCGGGACTGCATCCAACTACTACCTGTTGGCACGACTCTTTTGAGCCATGGTAGGGTAGTAATCAAACTATAGTGGGAACACACTCGAGGCGAAGCAGCAGTGTCAAGTCGACGGACTAAGCTGTACTCATGTCACCTGGGAACTGCTACCCGACGATAGGTATAATACCCACCAACAGTTCCCGACAAGTCCTGTCCAGTGTACTCATAACCTAATAAGCATCTGCAAACTATCTCCAGTATGACGTACTGATAGCTGTGGGACAGACCATCTCCCCTGCTGGGATGAGAAGCATATACACTAGTCTACTGTGGAGTATCGATGCCCCGTCTCGATAATCCTACGACTAGGGACCTGTATAGGATGTGCTTATAGATTACCCAGCCCCCACTAGTGTGACTGCCATCACAACGCTGGTAATTAAGCAAAGATCCTAAGAGCTCTACCAATATGTATAAGCGATATGCTAAAAGAAACACATGCACATATTGAGGTAGAAACAAACCAGGTAGCATACTACCATTTCGAGCAAGACTGTTACTATATTCGTGTATATCCTAAGCTCCCATCAAGTAATATACAATCCAGTATAATACAATAATGGCTACTAGGGAATATATCACCAACAATAAGTCATGATGATGTATGGCTCATAACGGTTCGAGAAACTACTGATAACTCTTATCAGTAAATCTCCGTAACCCTGGCTAGGGATTTGCTGTTTTGGCCGATCAAGCATATCGCGACATCAACTCCCTATACCGGGAGAGACGAAACCCCTCCTATCGCTCATTGCCTCCATGTGACTCGGGATTGTACCCAAAAACCACCTGTTTGCATGCCCTCTTGAACGTGGTAGGGTGGAATTCAAAGCACAGTGGGAATCACACAACACACTATGACGATCTCGGGTCTACAGACTAACCTGTACCAGTGTCACCAGAGAACTGCTATCTGACGTGAGGTATTATACCATCTAGGAGTTCTCGGCGAGTCATGTTCAGTGTACCCAGTCTCCACTGAGCACCCGTATACAATCATTGATGTCAAACACCAATGAATGTGGGATCATCCACCGCCCATCATATGGGTCAAGAAACTTATACGCTAGTCTACTCTGGAATATCGATGCCCTGTCTCGATACTCCCATGACTAGGAACAATTAAAGGATGTACTTTTAGACCACCCTTGCCCCACTATTATGATCTCATTATAATCCTGGTGGTCAAGTACATATCCTAAGGGCTTTACCAACATGTGAGAGAAAAACAGTAAAGATTACCAGTCAACATATTAATATAAAGAGTAACCAGATAGCATACTATCATGTCGAGCAAGAAAGTCCTCTCTATATATTTCCAAGCATCCACTATAATATACAATCATGTACAATAATGGCCTATAGGGCATACATACAACTAAAAATCTCCCACTTGCATTAGGGACAGTTGTTGTGGTATCTCATACCCAACATCCCGAAGAGTCTCTCAAATTGTATCTGGGAAATGGCCTTCGTGAGTAGATCCGCCGTGTTATTCTTCGTGTCAACTCTCCTGACCTCGATCTCCCGGCGATCAACTATCTTCCGGATCAGGTGATACCGCCTAAGAATATGTATGGATCGCTGATGGGACCTGGGTTCCTTGGCTAAAGCCACTGCTCCATTGTTATCGCAATACAAAGGTATTGGATGCTCAATGGACGGAACCACACCAAGTTCGTTTATGAACTTCATCATCCAGACAGCCTCTTTGGCAGCATCGTTGGCAGCGATGTATTCAGCCTCCATCGTCGAATCTGCTATGGTTTCCTGTTTGGAACTCTTCCAACAAACCGCCCCTCCATTAAGGGTGAAGACAAAACCCGAGACCGACTTAGAGTCGTCCTTATCACTCTGGAAGCTCGAATCGGTAAAGGACTCCATTTGGAGTTCACCATTACCATACACAAGGAACAGTTCTTTAGTCCTTCTCAAGTACTTAAGAATGTTCTTCACTGCTATCCAGTGTTTCTCTCCAGGATATGCTTGATGCCTACTCACTACACCTAGTGAGTATGCTACATCAGGTCTGGTATATAACATCGCATACACGATAGACCCGACCGCCGAAGCATAGGGTATCCCTTGCATGCGAGCCCTCTCCAAATCAGTCTTGAGGGACATCTCTTTGGAGAGAGTGATTCCTGAGATCGTGGGTAAATTTACACGCTTAGAATATTCCATACTATTAGAATGGTGTCAATGTACCTGGATTAGGACAATCCCAACATCCGTTTAGATCTATCTCTATAGATCTTAATTCCTAAGATGTATGAGGCATCACCTAGATCTTTCATTGAGAATCTTTGTGATAAAAAAAGCTTGACTGAGTGAAGCATAAGAACATCATTTCCTATCAAGAGTATGTCATCCACGTACAATACGAGGAAGACCACCTTACTCTCTGCCACCTTCTTGTATACACAAGTTTCATCTACGTTTTTGACGAAGTCAAACTCTTTGACTGTGTCATCAAAATAGATGTTCCAGCTCCCCGATGCCTGCTTTAATCCATAAATGGATTTAAGAAGCTTGCACACCTTTCCGCTGCTCCCACTATCCGCGAAGCCCTCTGGCTGAGTCATGTACATGCACTCTTCTAAATCACCATTTAGAAAGGCGGTCTTAATATCCATCTGCCAGATTTCATAGTCATGATATGCAGCGATGGCAAGTAGGATCCGGATGGACTTAAGCATAGCCACTGGAGAAAAGGTTTCGTCATAATCCACACCTGGTCATTGACGAAAACCCTTTGCTACAAGTCTAGCTTTGAAAGTCTCAACTTTTCCATCTACACCAAGTTTTTTCTTGAAGATCCACTTGCTCCCGATGGGTTTTACCCCTTCAGGAGCATCTTCCAAAGTCCATACTTTGTTGGTGTACATAGATTCCATCTTAGAGCGCATTGCATCCAGCCATTTCACAGAGTCACCACTCGTGATGGCCTACTCGAAACTAGTTGGGTTATCATCAACCATGATGCAATCCTCCCACCATCAATGATAAAACCGTAGTATCTCTCAGGTGGGTGAGGAACCCAACTAGATTGGCGGAGAGGCTGAGGTTCGTCGGGTACTACTGAATCCTCCGGTTCTACTAAATCTTCTGTCACAGTTTTTGCAGCTGGAACCTCTTCCAGTTCTACCTCTTTTCCACTAATTTCTTTTTCAAGAAATTCCTTTTCCAAAAAGGTGGCATGACGAGAAACAAACACCTTTTGTTCCTCGGTGTGGTAGAAGATATACCCTCATGAATATTTGGGATATCCAATAAATTTGCAAAAAACGGACCTTGCCTCGAGCTTTTCCGGATTTTGTGTTTTCACTATGCCGGACAACCCCATATCTTAACATAATTAAGATATGGTCCCTTTCCTTTCCATATCTCATATGGAGTGGTTGGCACAGATTTGGTGGGAACCATATTCAATAGGTCTGCTGTTGTCTCAAGCGCATGTCCCCAAAAGGAAATAGGAAACTCAGCGGTGCTCATCATAGAGTGCACCAAATAGGGTGCGATTTCTCCGCTTCAATACACCGTTGTGTTGTGGTGTATAATGAGGAGTAAGCTGAGAGAGAATCCCATTCTCTTTTAATTAGTCCAGAAACTCCGTGCTCAAGTATTCTCCTCCCCGATCAGATCGAAGGATTTTAATACTTTTTCCCGTTTGGTTCTCGACTTCGCACTTATATTCTTTGAATTTCCCAAAAGCTTTAGACTTGTGTTTCATCAGGAATACATGTCCGTATCTTGAGAGATCGTCAGTGAATGTAATGAAGTACGATGAACCATTCCTGGCATGTGTAGACATGGGACCACATACATCACTATGTATCATCCCCAAGAGTTCCATAACTCTCTCTCCGTGTCCTGTAAATGGAGTTTTGGTCATTTTGCCTTTGAGACATGACTGGCAAGTGTCATAAGATGAAAATTCAAACGAATTCAAATATCCATCCTTATGTAACTTAGCTAGTCATGTCGCATTGATATGACCTAGTTTACAATGCCACAAGAGGAAGAGTTTAAGGATTCGTTCATTTCTAAACTCTTCCTCTTGTGTGTGTTTGTTATGCTCAGAACTGTGGTTTGATTTAGAACGTAAATGCCATTGCACAACGTGCCTGATCCAATCAACTTTTGATTCAGGAAAATGTTCATAACATTATCCTGCACTACAAAATTATATCCTTATTTACTTAATAAAGAAACTGATATAATGTTGCATATCAGGTTCGGCATGTAATAGCATTCGTTCAGAATCAATGTATTACCACTCGGTAATACAAGGTGATATTCGCCAACTGATTTGGCTGCAAAAATTGCACCATTTCCAACTCCTATATCTTTATCACCCATTCCCAATCATCTACCTTTCCTTAGCCCATGTAACAGATTACATATGTGGGATCCTGATCCGGTATCCAATACCCAGGACGTAGAGCATGGTGAGAAACAGTTCTCTATAACGAACACACCCAAAGAAAGTGCATCAACATGTTCTTTCTTCAGTCGGGTGGCATGGGAATCCTGGCATTCCTCTATTTCCTATTCAGTATTATAACACTTATAAGAAAGAATGGAACCAATGTACCCCAGCTCAGTGAAAAAAGCAGGTTCGGTCAATACATCAATATTATTATCTTGATTAAGGCGTGACATGGTCGCTACCTGGAGAGACAGAGAAGAAAACACTCAGCGTATGCTCTTGCAAGATTAGATTTGGTTATTATCTTATCTAATCAGGATGGCTCCCACTGCTTTTTATCAAGTCTTCCTTCAAACCCTAAAAGGTAAGACTAGCCAGGATTAATTGTACCCTACAAGGTCGCTAACCGTTCAGCCAGGCCATTGTTGGTACTTTGAGGGAGGTTCCCCGTGCTTTCGCATAGACCTAATTAAAGTAAATCTCGTTTTCCCAGAGGCATAACCCCGTTAACACCTTTCTAGACACCTAATGGGTTAGCTAATTGTAAAGTGCAAAACTCTCTCAGGAGTAACTTTTACTCGCAGCGGGTATCGGGATCCAACTATCTCATAGAAGATATGTAGTCTCATTGCAAATTTCAACACTTGAAATTCCCGAAAAGATTTTGCCCCTAGCGTCCTATGACCTTGACGCAGGCCAACAAACCATAGTCCGCTAGTCAAGTTCAACCCGTCATTTTATGATTGAATCAAACCCACCCGCACGACCCTTAACGCAGGCCAACAAGGTCGTACGACTACCCTAATCCAATCGCATCACATGCTTTAGCAGATAAGCACTAATCAGCTACCGCACACTACGCCTTGACGCAAGGCAACAAACGTAGCACGAATACTAAATAGAACTTATCTGAAATGACGGAGGGCTATGACAGGTTTTTAATAAAACCTTTTGCGTAATGAACTTGATATCGTTGCAGAATCGAATGATTTTTGAAAAGGAGTGTTTTAAGGCTTTTATAGTTTCGCTAAAGAGGTCACTCCCGGTGAAGGGATCTCGGCTCTTTCCTTATCGAATAAGGTGCTGGATATTCTACAAGGAATACCGCTATGCAAAGCAAAAACTAAAAAAGCAATCAAAAACAAAACCGAGTTGGTTGTAGCATCTGCTAGTTTCGCTAAAGAGGTCACTCCCGGTGAAGAGATCTCAGCTCTTTCCTTATCGAATAAGGTGCTGGATATTCTACAAGGAATACCGCTATGCAAAGCAAGAACTAGAGCTACCCTTTTTGAAAATTTGATTCCATAACATCATTAGATTTATTTTCTTTCATTAATCTCATTAATGAAGTCACATCATTTATGCTTCCTAAGCATCACAGATAAAGAAACTGTAGGGTTACTGGGCACTATCACAAGGGTCTATAAGGCATCAACCATGCCGAATTTAAAATTTTCAAGTGCCGAACAACCTAAAGCGAGGATCTTTGCTAGAGTTTTAGGGTTAACATAGCATGTAAACAACTTTACATCTAAGAAGGAGGGATTACAACCTTTGTAATCCGTTCCTTCGCCTCATAAGCTCCGAGTAGTAGTCCCTTCGCCGCGATCCATGAACTTCCGGACTTTAGAGAGGCTCCACAAGCCGAATGATCCATGCTTGCTTGAAGTCTTCCTTTTCGAAGATGATCTACCTTGAAGAATCTTTAACTCAAGCGCTCACTTCTCTAATCAAGTATTAGTGAAGTGAACACCCTAATCTAAGTGGCTTGAATAGATAAGGATGATGAAGTAGGAATTTAGCTCTCTTTTTCTTTCAATTTCTCACACTTATTCATCACTAACCCAAAAGCTAGAAAGCTTTTCAAGAGGAAGAAGAAGAAGAAAAGTATTTGTGATCAATAATGAATTATTGTGTTGTGGTTACAAATCCAACCATGGGATAAGTATGAAGGATTAACTCTTGTAGAGAATTAACTAGGGTAAAGGGTATGGGTTGGGTTAAGAAATATCTACACAAAATATCAAAGGAAAATATCTAAGCTTAAAACAAAATAAAGCTTCTAGAAGCTTCATGAAAAAGCTAACCCAAATGTTAATCCAAATCAAACCCTAACTTGTTTAATCTCTACAAATCATGTTGTATTTGTAACCCTAACTTGTTACAATATTATATATCACATATATAATATATTTTTATAACAAAAGAAAATAATACAATTAACATATATCGCATATATATCATTGTATTACCCGGTGAGAAAATGAATCAATAAAGCGAGCTTATATATTAGTTAACGTAATGTAATATATCACATATATAATTATACATTAAATTATCGAATCAACACTTGATCCGACAATACGGCTATATTACATATAACCGACTAATATAACAAGTACCAATTCATCGAATCAACACTTGATCCGATGACCCGGCCATATCTAATATACCCGGCCGATATCTCATATCACGAGAATAGAATACGGTATCTCATATCGTATTATTCTCGGTCCCGCACATATCACATATGTGCTCCTACTCCGTTTTGCCTGAGCCAGGAAACCTCTGTGCAGGACTCTAAAGAATCGTCAATACGCCGGCAGTAGGTGATGATCATATCAAACACCCACAAGCTGCAAGCGGTCAGCTAAATGTAACAGCCACCCGTGAATTGAGCAATCAGAAGATAAACAAGCAAGCATGTACATTCTCCTGCAAATCCAATCAGTAAACACTACCGTACAGTCCTGTCTCTTCGTCTGATATGTTGCATATCTAGTCTAGGGGTGGTAAACGTCAGACCCCAGTAACCGATAAGTCGTGTCGATGTGAGGCTCATAACAGGTCGAGAAACTACTGATAACTCTTACCAGCAGCACTCCATATCAGCCCTGGCCATGGACTTCTAGTTATAGCCAATCGAACACAGCACAACATCAACTCCCTACACCGGGAGAGACGAAACCCCTCCTATCGCTCATTACCTCCATGTGATTCGGGATTGTACCCAAAAGCTACCATTTTGCATGCCCTCTTGGACGTGGTAAGGTGGAAATCAAAGTACAGTGGAAATCACACAAGACTCTATGACGGTCTTGGGTCTACAGACTAACTTGTACCAGTGCCACCGGAGAACTGCTATCTGACGATAGGTATAATACCATCCAGGAGTTCTCGGCGAGTCCGTTCAGTGTACCCAGTCTCCACTGAGCACCCGTACACCATCTTTGATGTCCAACACCAATGGATATGGGATCATCCATCGCCCATCATATGGGTCAAGATGCATGTACACTAGTCTACTCTGGAGTATCGATGCCCTCTCTTGATACACCCTCGACTAGGAAAAGTTATAGGATGTACTCGTTGACTACCCTGGACCTACTAGTATGATCTCATCATAATCCTAGTAGTCGAGTACATATCCTAAGGGCTTTATCAACACGTGATCACAAAACAGTATTCGTTAACATGTTAAGATAAAGTGAAACCAGATAGCATACTATCATATTGAGCAAGAAAGTCCTCCCTATATATATCCAAGCATCCATTATAATATACATCTCATGTACAATAATGGCCTCTAGGGCATACATATAACTAACAATCTCCCACTTGCACTAAGGCCAGCTGTTGTAGTATCTCATACCCAACATCCCGAAGAGTCTCTCAAATTGTATCTGAGGAATGGCCTTTGTGAGTGGATCCGCAGTGTTGTCCTTCGTATCAACTCTCCTGACCTCGATCTCCCGGCGATCAACTATCTCTCGGATCAGGTGATACCGCCTCAGAATATGTCTGGACTTCTGATGGGACCTGGGTTCCTTGGCCAAAGCCACCGCTCCATTGATATCACAATACAGAGGTATCAGATACTCATTGGATGGAACCACACCAAGTTCAGTGATGAACTTCTTTATCCAGACAGCCTCTTTGGCAGCATCGTTGGCAGCGATGTATTCAGCCTCCATCGTCGAGTCTGCTATGGTTTCCTGTTTAGAACTCTTCCAACAAACCGCCCCTCCATTTAGGGTAAAGAAAAATTCCGAGTGCGACTTAGAGTCGTCCTTATCACTCTGGAAGCTCGAATCGGTAAAGGACTCCACCTGAAGTTCTCCGTTACCATACACCAAGAACATCTCTTTAGTCCTTCTCAAGTACTTGAGAATGTTCTTCACAGCTGTCCAGTGACTCTCTCCAGGATCTGCTTGATACCTACTCACTACGCTTAGTGAGTATGCTACATCGGGTCTGGTACATAGCATCGCATACATGATAGAGCCTACTGCCGAAGCATAGGGTATCCCTTGCATGCGAGCTCTTTCCAAATCAGTCTTGGGAGACATCTCTTTGGAGAGAGTGAGTCCAGAGATCGTGGGTAAGTTCCCACGCTTGGATTCTTCCATACTAAACCTCTTTAGTATGGTGTCAATGTACCTGGATTGGGACAATCCCAGTATCCGTCTAGATCTATCTCTATAGATCTTAATTCCCATAATGCAGGAGGCATCACCTAGATCTTTCATTGAGAATCTATGTGATAAGAAGAGCTTAACCAAGTGCAGCATAGGAATATCATTTCCTATCAAGAGTATGTCATCTACGTACAATACAAGGAAGACAACCTTACTCTCTGCCACCTTCTTGTATATACAAGGTTCATCTGTGTTTTTGATGAAGTCAAACTCTTTGACTACTACATCAAAACATATGTTCCAACTCCGCGATGGCTGCTTCAACCCATAGATGGATTTAAGCAGCTTGCACACCTTTCCGCTGCTCCCACTGTCTACGAAGCCCTCTGGCTGAGTCATGTACACGCACTCCTCTAAATCACCATTTAGAAAGGCGTTCTTAACATCCATTTGCCAGATTTCATAGTCATGGTATGCAGCAATGGCAAGTAATATCCGGATGGACTTAAGCATAGCCACTGGAGAAAAGGTTTCGTCATAATTCATACCTGATCGTTGACGAAAACCCTTTGCAACAAGTCTAGCTTTGAATGTCTCAACTTTTTCATCTACACCAAGTTTCTTCTTAAAGATCCATTTGCTCCCAATGGGTTTTACCCCTTCAGGAGCAACTTCCAAAGTCCATACTTTGTTGGTGTACATGGAATCCATCTCAGATTGCATTGCATCCATCCATTTCACAGAGTCACCACTCGTGATGGCCTGCTCGAAACTAATCGGGTCATCATCTTCCATGATGCAATCCTCGCTCCCACCATCAATGAGAAAACTGTAGTATCTTTCAGGTGGATGAGGAACCCTACTAGATCGGCGGAGAGGCTGGGATTCGTTGGGAACTACCGAATCCTCTGGTTCTACCAAATCTTCTGTTTCAGTTTGTGTAACCGGAACTTCTTCCAGTTCTACCTCCTTGCCACTAATTTCCTTTGCAAAAAATTCCTTTTCTAAAAAGGTGGCATGCTGAGCAACAAATACCTTTTGTTCCTCAGGATGGTAGAAGATATGTCCTCGTGAATGCTTGGGATATCCTACAAACTTGCACAAAAACGATCTTGCCTCGAGCTTGTCCGGATTTTGCCTTTTAACATAGGCCGGGCAACCCCATATCTTAATGAAATTAAGACACGGTCTCTTCCCCTCCCATATCTCATATGGAGTGGTAGGCACTGATTTGGTTGGAACTCTATTCAATAGGTATATGGCTGTCTCAAGCGCATACCCCCAAAAAGAAATAGGTAACTCAACAGTGCTCATCATAGAGCGCGCCATATCTAATAGGATGCGATTCCTCCACTCCGATACACCGTTGTGCTGTGGTGTATAGGGAGGAGTAAGCTGAGAGAGAATCTCATTCTTTTTTAGATAGTCCAGGAACTCATTGCACAAGTATTCTCCTCCTCGATCAGATCGAAGGATCTTAATACTTTTACCCGTTTGGTTCTCTACTTCGTTCTTATATTCTCTGAATTTCTCAAAAGATTCAGACTTGCGTTTCAACAGGAACACATGTCCGTATCTTGAGAGATCGTCAGTGAATGTAATGAAGTAGGAAGAACCGTTCCTGGCATGTGTAAACATGGGACCACATACATCACTATGTATCAGTCCTAAGAGTTCCGTAACTCTTTCTCCGTATCCATTAAACGGAATTTTGGTCATTTTGCCTTTGAGACATGAATGGAAAGTTTCATAAGATGATAATTCGAACGCATTTAAATAACCATCTTTATGTAACTTAGCTAGTCGTGTCGTATTGATATGACCAAGTCTACAGTACCACAAGAAGGATTCGTTCATTTCTGAACTTTTCCTCTTGTGTGTGCTCTGTATATTAAGAACTGTGTTTTGATTTAGAACGTATATGCTATTATTTAACTAGCCTGATCCAATCAACTTTTGATTTAGGAAGATGTTCATAACATTATCCCGTATTACAAAATTATATCCTTCTTTACTTAATAAAGAAACTGATATAATGTTGCATATCATGTTCGGTATATAATAGCATTCGTTCAGAATCAATGTATTACCACTTGGTAATACAAGGTGATATTCGCCAACTGCTTTGGCTGCAACATTTGCACCATTCCCTACTCTTACGGAATGATCACCCATTTCCAGTTCTCTACCTTTCTTTAGCCCATGCAATATATTGCATATGTGGGATCCTGATCCGGTATCTAATGCCCAGGACGTAGAGTGAACTGAGAAACAGTTCTCGGTAACTAACACACCCGAAGAAGATACATCAACATGTTTATTCTTCGTTTGGGCGGCGTGTGAATTCTGGTATTCCCCTATTCCCTGCTCAGTCTTATAACACTTATAAGAAAGAACGGGAACAACGTTCCCCTGCTCAGTATAATAAGCAGGTTCAGTCAATACATCCATATTATTATCTTGATTAAGGCCTGACATGGTCGCTACCTGGAGAGAGAGAAGAAAAACACTTTAGCGTACGCTCTTGCAAGATTAGATTAGTTATTATCTTATCTAATCAGGATGGCTCCCACTGTTGTAATCATATTTCTTCAAACCAAAAAGGTAAGATTAACCGGGATTAATTACACCCTACAAGTTCGCCAATCTTTCAGCCAGATCAGTGTTGGTACTTTGATGGAGGTTCCCCGTGCTTTCGCACGGACCTAATTAAAATAAACCTCGTTTTCCCTGAGGTATAATCCCGTTAACACCTTTCTAGACACCTACTTGATCGGCTAATTGTCCTGTGTAAAATTCTCCCAGGAGTAACTTTTACTCGCAGTGGGTATCGGGATCCATCTATCTCATAGAAGGTATGCAATCTCATTGCAAATTTCAACACTTGAAATTCCCGATAAAAGCTTTTACCCCTAGCGTCCTATGACCTTGACGGAGGTCAACAAACCATAGGCTACTAGTCAAGTTCAACCCGTCATTTCCTGATTGAATTAAACCCACCCGCACGACCCTTGATGGAGGTCAACAAGGTCGTACGACTACCCTAAAACAATCGCATCACATGCTGCAGATAAATACTAATCAGTTACCGCACACTACGTCTTGACGAAGGTCAACAAATGTAGCATGAATACTAAGTAGGACTTATCTGAAATGACGGAGGGCTACGCAGGTTTTTCTAAAAACCATGAGCGTAATGAACTTGATATCGTTTGTAGAAACAAGTGATTTTGAAAAGGATTGTTTTTTAGGCTTTTCTAGTTTCGCTAAAGTGGTCACTCCCGGTGAAGGGATGTCGGCTCTTTCCTCACCGAATAAGGTGCATGATATTTCATAAATACCGCTGTGCAAAGCAAGAACTATAGAAGCAATCAAAAACTAAACCGCGAGTTTGTAGCATCTGCCAGTTTTGCTAAAGAAGTCACTCCCAGTGAAGGGATCTCGGCTCTTTCCTCATCGAATAAGGTGCAGGGTATATCATATATACCGCTGTGCAAAGCAAAACTGTAGCTATCCTTTTTATAAAGTTTTGATTCTACAACATCTTTTAGGTTTCTTTTCTTTTATTAATCTCATTAATAAAACCCATCATTTAAGCTTCCTAAGCTTCACAGAAGAAACGAAAGCAGTAATTTATATATATCAACATATAGTATAAGCATTCGTCTCAGGCAGTAATATGATCTCATCACAGAACATTGCAGCGGAATATGACATATGAAATATTGGATATATTAGGACGTCCGTGTTTTATTTCGAGCCTGTATAAAACACGGATTCCACGGTCGCGATGAATAGCCAAACCCACATCCCTAGACCCCTACGAGAGCGGCAAGCAACTTTACCAATTCTAGGGTTAGGAGACCCGGTCTCGACTCCTCGAGATGGCCTCCCACTGGACCCTAGAACCCGGTTACTTGTGCTCCCCTCCTCGGGTCTATCCTAATGCGGAAAAGTAAATAATATACAATGGTGACATCAACCTCAACCTGGAAGTGCCCCACTAAAAGAATATTACATACAAATGAATTTTATATTAATGAAAAAGAAAACTCTCATCTCACATAAAACCCCCGGCTATTCAAAACACGACAATCCAATATAACATATCAAAGCAACACATAATATCTCATATCATTAACGTAAGCAAGTATGCGTATCCCGATTGTCGTTGATGTATAGCAACGAAGCCGGCGATACACCACATACTACGCTTACGGTCACAGAAAAGAAAGTGTAAAATTACAACATTTGGAATCCACAATCACTTTAGACATCTTAAATCCGAAATATCACCTACTTCGCATTTCATGCCTAACTATATGAATTCCACATATTGTATCACATTCCAGATAAATAGACAATGTTAAACTTTCCGATCGAATCAACAAATTGCAAAGATCTCTAGAAAACTCAACACTTGAGTAATATTAAAAATTCCCAGAAGTATGTAGTAATACCTACGGATGGTACCTAGAAATATCTATCCCTAATACCCAAGTACGGCCGCGGAACCGCTGCGAAAAGCCTGGTATTGCCGCGGTTCCGTGGTGACTTGAAGGAATTAGGGGTTCGTATTTCACAGTTATCCATAGAATCACCTGCTTATTTTTCTGAGTATTTTTAATACGTAAAAAACCATCTTTTTAAAAAATTTCCAGAGAGGGGGTCAAATACGACGTTTCGGGGTTCGATCGGACTTTTAACTTCGTCTACACGTCGCCTAATGCTCTAGCTTGGCTCTGATACCACTGCAAGGTTATTATGCACTATCACAAGGGTCTATAAGGCATCAACCATGCCGAATTTAAAATTTTCAAGTGCCGAACAACCTAAAGCGAGGATCTTTGCTAGAGTTTTAGGGTTAACATAGCATGTAAACAACTTTACATCTAAGAGAGAGGGATTACAACCATTGTAGTCCGTTCCTTCGCTTCATAAGCTCCGAGTAGTATTCCCTTCGCCGCGATCCATGAATTTCCGGACTATAGAGAGGCTCCACAAGCCGAATGATCCATGCTTGCTTGAAGTCTTCCTTTTCGAAGATGATCTACCTTGAAGAATCTTTAACTCAAGCTCTCACTTCTCTAATCAAGTATTAGTGAAGTGAACACCCTAATCTAAGTGGCTAGAATAGATAAGGATGATGAAGTAGGAATTTAGCACTCTTTTTCTTTCAATTTCTCACATGAGCAGTCGAAAATATTGCATTTTTAACACATCAATTTCCCTACTATTTGCAATCATCTAAAGGTGTTCGGTGTGAGTATAACGCATATTAACAAAACATCTGTAAAATACCAAATAACATGTGTTATACTTTATAACCGGCACTTTGAGAGAAATTGAGTGTTTATAATTGCACGCATAATCTTTGTATAGCGCAACACTTGTCTCGAGAATCTGTACAGGAAATTCCAAGAAAAGAGTCGAAACTGTCAAAAGTGCAGATAAAATTACGCCAAGTCTAAGACTTGTGATCTGACGGTGATATAGAAAGAAATATGAGATTCCACACATCAGAAAAGTGCCACAAGGACAGCACAAGGTCAACCAGGAAATTCCAGACACCAAGGCCATCAATGGGCCGCGGATCCGCGGCCGTAGGGCCCTATTAGCGGCGGATCCGCTGTTATATGGTGACGTCAGCTCCTCAAATTTCCCCACGTGCTTTCTTGTAACGGCCAATGCTTCCAGAAGACTCCAGATGACCACGTGGCTTTATCCAGAAGGCTCGACCTAACAACCTTACCCAAGAATATTCCTCATTCTAGAATATTCCCTCCAACAAACTTCATCTAGAAGCCTCTCTCTAACAACCTTTTTGGAGGGAAGTTTGAATTTGAATTCTAGATCTAGGGTTGAGGTGATTATAAAATGAGATCTAGATCTAGGGTTTTGGGGTTGTTCATTTTTAGTTAGCTAGTTAGTGGGTGGTTCATTTTGGAGGGAAAATTTGTAGATCCAAATCAAAATTCAAATGAAATTGAGTGACACAATTTGATCGAAATCAAGATCTATCGAGTGCCGATTCAAGCAAGAAGCCATCGATCCTTTTAGAAGCGACGCCGATCTTCAATCGAGCAAGTGATCCAAGCCGATCCGCGACTCATGGAGACGATGCGAAGCTAATTCGATGATCGAGTTATTTCCTCAATTCTTGTAGTTCTTGAGCGAATTGTAACGGAATTGTTGAATAATAAAAGGTGAAATTTCTTTATCTTGCTTATCTTTACATTTGAGCATTATGATGAGTTCTCAATTCTTGATTGATTTATTTGTTATGATGTTTGAGTGAAACTCCGCTCGTGGAGGAATCGAGAAAATCAATAGATGATGATGATTAAATTCTTGAACGATTCTTAAGTCTTATGAGTTTTGTAAACTTTAGGAAATTGAATCATCGACAACCTAGTTTCGAGCGAGATGCTTTATTGAATGTTTTCGCTCTTAATTAGATATCAACGATCGATGATTGAATTTCCTAGAGGCTAGAATTTGAATGCTAATCAACGAAATGACAAGGGATAGAAGGAGAAACCCTAGTTTCTTCAATAGATCCCTAATCCTCGTTGATCATCATCGATCTAGAAACAAATCATCAATGGATAGGAATACATAATCACAAGTCTTCATCCTTACTATAGATTCGATCGATTCCTACGAGCCTCATTACAAATCTTGATAGTTCATTAGATTTGGACATCTTTTAGAATTTTATAGATTCTTGATCTTTAGATCTAGTCTTTACTATTTTTTGAAACTAAATCTCAAAATTCTTGAATCTATTTTCTTGCAATTTTTCTTTTACCTTTTCATTTCGACTCATCTAAAACGAAAGCAAGCAAAACACACATCTCAGTGGACGATCCGTACTCATTAACGTGCTACATCGACACCTTTAATTGATTGCGGTATAAATTTCTTTGATTGTGATCTTTATACATTTTCAAAACACGACACACAAAGAATCATTCAATCAAATGGCGTCGTTGCCAGGGATGTGTGCTATTTTGTTTGTTTTTGTTATTTGAGTTGAAAAATTATTATTCCATCAAATTTTCATCCAAGATTCGCTTCAATTGCTTAACGATTAGTGTTTGAATTTTTGCGAGGGAATCTGGAATCATTTCAACAGTGAGATCAAGATTCAGAGAAGATCTTAAGAATCCAGAGAAGCATAGGGACCTACAGGAAAATTTCCAAACCCTAGTTCCCCCATAGCACCGCGGATCCGCGGCCATTGTGAGGTTTTTGCGGCGGAACCGTCGCCGTTTAGGGCTTGGACTGTTCCAAAATTCTCAGGTCTGCTCTCTGTGTTCCCTTCTTCTCTCTGATCTTGTCCAATAATCAATTTCTTACAGGATTCTTTGCAAAATTCAGCGGCGCTAAAAAATAAATTTTTTGCGATTCTTGGAATTGGTTGTTTGCATATTTGAATACGGAAATTAAGGGGCAAAGACCAAATCCAGATTAGATGGGGAGTTCATTACCCTTCCTAAGCCCCGGAAATCACAAACTTGCATCCGCATCACCTTCATTAATTAAAAAATATCTAGACATGACTCTAAGGACCGTCGCGCTCACTTAGGACAGAAGGAGGTCGTGGGTAATCTATTGCTTATCCGCGTTTCTTTTGTGGTGTCTAATGCAAGTGTGTCTAAGGCAAGCGGTTACTTAATTAGGCCCACTACTTACGTAGTGGAGAACCTCCCACTTACCTGGCACTTACCTGGCCATAGGAGGGGCAAAGAGGTAGTAGAGGATTTATTCTGCGATTTGTCTTCTGGAAGTCTAGGAGCGGTTTAGAGGCTTGACCTAGGTGACCATTATATATAGGGTTGTTTGTGCATGTTTGTGTGAATTTTCAAAAATCCGTCCTTTTTCAAAACAAACTAATTATTTCCCTTTCCCCTTTTTCCCTTTTTACCCTTTTCCCCCTCATCTCTTCTTACAATGGGTGACCCGAACAGAAAAAATCTTGCCGAGCTTTTTTGTCCACACCAGATATTAAATGTTTTCGTAATCCCTTCGGTATACCGTCCAGCTCTTCCATGTCCTTAAGAGATCATATAGAACAAGCGGGAAGAAACAGTTGGCCACCTCAGTCTATATCCTATCAACCGTACCCGAATCCTACATCCATTCCAGTTGATACTCTGAGTGAGGAAGCCCCTAGACGAATGTCCATTGCTGAGCATATAGCTAGGGCTAGAAGCCAAAGTTTCAATCCGAACCAATATCAACCGTACCCTCATTCTACACCTGTTTCAGTTGATACCCCGAGTGAGGAAGCCCCTGGACGAATGTCCATTGCTGAGCATATAGCTACGGCTAGAGGCCAAAGTTTCAACCCGGACCAATATCAACCATCACCTTCACTTTCTAAAGAAGAATTTCATAATCGGTTTATGGCATGTATGATGACCAATAACCAACCAACGAACCAATATCAAAATTCTTCTTATCATAATGTTGACCCGACTCCTGCCTAATTTTCACAACCATTCTGTTCCTTTCAATCAAATCCGACTTTTACACCTTCTCTAAATGGTCCATCTAATCAGTCATTTGATAGTTTTAGTTGTCCACAAGAATTTCAATCTTATCCTGAAACTCCTTATCGACCCAAGTCTAGTCTTGAGCAGTCATTAGAAAAATATATGGAATTGACGAACCAACTTAGGAAGGTAACAACAGAGTGGATGCAAGCAAATAATTTCAAACCAGCCCAAAATTTTCCAGTATATAATTCGGGCATGGGACAAAATGAGAATTTGGGTAGTGAGAGAGAGCTGTACACCTTTCCTAATCAAACATTTCCTTTCCAAACTGAAATCCACAACTCCAGTTTCACAGATTCATCGAGTACACCAAAGGATTCATCAATTGACGATAGAATGTATGACAAGTTGTGTAATAATGCGATGTTTGATTTACCCGACTGCGAAGGGTCCATTTCAAGTGACACCATGCCAAATCCTTGTGATCTCTACACCTCCACTCTTGAACCAAAATTAATTGAAAACCATTCTTTGAATGAGATGTTTGAGAATTTTAACTTTCACTTGAATAAGGTGATTGACGTTGGGGATATATTGATTGATGAACCCGAAATTTTGGATGAGTATGTCCCACCAATTCATCAGATCCTTTCACTTCCTTGTGGTCATCATCATGAGCCTTTAATTCTTCCCGAACCCCAAATACGTCTTGAAGTTGTTGATATTCGTATACCCGAATATCAGACCGAAATTCAGTCTTCATCTCCCACATCTGGTTTAGCAACACTCGACACATCGATACGTTTACCCATTTCATCTTCCACCATCTCTGGTTCTTCTTCTGTCCCTGAATTGATTGTGAGTGTTGATGAATCACAATCCGTTAGTACAAGTTCGACAAGCCCAGAAAGCCAACTTGATTTGGATATTTTTGAAAATGAGGTAGATGAGTTTTTCACCTCCATATATTTTGACAAATCAAGTAGGAGAAATTCTAGCACAAAACTTTTTGACAGCAAAATGTTCGATTACACCATTGATAAAGTTTTGAAGAACTTTTTGCTGACGAACTTGAATTTCTAAACAATACGGATTTTGTGATTGATCAACCTTAACCTATAGAACTTGAACCGCCACCACTCCTTCTTCCTAATCATTCACATTCATCCTCATTCTTTCTTTTCTCTAATTTAAAATTCAAACCCTTTCCAGACCACCTCTTATCCCTTCCCCAATTTTTCCTGACTCGATACAACACATTCTTCCACCAACCTATACGCTTTACTGATAAAATCTTTAAATGGTTGGTATTAACTTTTGGTCTTTGTAAAGTCTTACTTTGACCAAATGACTCACCCCCTCTTAAAATGCTTCAAATTGTCTAACTCATGTTTGAGGGGGGGGTTGAATTTTTGGCTCTTGAAAAAACTGTTGTCCTCAATATTGAGAGCCAAAAATAAGTTTGGGGGAGGATTTTCACTTTAATATATTTTCCCCCGATAATAAATGTCCTCCCAAGCTTACGGGTTTTTTGAGGTTTAGCAGATAGCAACAGCGAGGACACTGTTGAAAACAAGTTTGGGGGAGGTTTGTGCTTATTTTCGCATCATTTGTATCATACTTCGCATAAGCACAAAATATATCATTTAAAAAATTTAAAACCTATAAAAAAAATTTTAAAAATTCAAAAAAAAAAAAAATTTGTTCATAAATAAGATAATAAAAGATTGGATAGTGAAAAATTACATCCAAAAGATTAGAAAAATTTAAGAAAACCAAGAAGATTAGAAGTTTTCTTAAACGAACTAGTAATAAGTAGTTATGAGCCGTTGTCCCAAGGGTTAGTAAGATGAAGGAAGTCACTAATCTGAGAATAAAAATAAGTCTGAAAAATAGTTCCTATTCTGGAAGCCAAACATTTGAATGTTGATACCCTACTATACGCACTTACACACGTCTTGAAGCTCGGGATTGTAGAGGATACCTTGAAATGCTCTTGTCTAAAAGCCAAAGTATGAAGGAAATAAAAAAAATGAATAAAATATAAAGTGGTGAGAAAAATGAACACTGGTTTTGTTATCGCCAAGGCAGCAATAAAAAAATATAGCGAGGGTGCTTCATCACCTAGTGTCTTAGACCAACTGGTCTGGGAGTCACTGCTAAGCCTTAGGTGGTGCAAGACGAGGAAAATACTAATACACCTAATAAGCAAGCACATGAGTAATCGGTCGGTTAGTACCTCAAGAAGTATTAACGGTCGCATAAAAGTGTGTGAGCAAATTCATCTAAATATTCATCAAATTAAAAAGTACTGAGGCAGATGGACAAGAGTATGATGGCTTGAATTGAATTCTCCGGGTGTAGGGATGTTCTTTACACACACGTAGGGTTATATGATCGATATTTGGAAGAAAGATAGGAATGAAGAATAAAGACGATGTTTTATTAAGGGATGATGTGATTTCTGACATCTTTTCATGACTATTAAGATAGAGCTCATGACAACCGAAAAGCTAGTGTAGTTGGAAACTCTAATTTTCAAAGTCTTTCTTTTACAATTCTTATCTTTATATGTAACTTTCACGATCTTTCTTTTATTATTGGATTTTATGGGTGCAATCCGCTGAAAACCCTCAGGAGACAACACTCCTCCTACTAAGGACACCTAGAGGTTTAAAGGCTTGTTGCACGTGCTCAGTGCAATCGTGTTGCCTACGAAAGTATGCTAGTTAGTTTTTCTCTTTCTTTATTTTCTCCTTCTCTTTCTAATAAAACAGTTTGCTCGAGACGACCAAAAATAAGTTTGGGGGAATTTGATCAGTCGAAAATATTGCATTTTTAACACATCAATTTCCCTACTATTTGCAATCATCTAAAGGTGTTCGGTGTGAGTATAACACATATTAGCAAAACATCTGTAAAATATCAAATAACATGTGTTATACTTTGTAACCGGCACTTTGAGGGAAATTGAGTGTTTATAATTGCACGCATAATCTTTGTATAGCGCAACACTTGTCTCGAGAATCTGTACAGGAAATTCCAGGAAAAGAGCCGAAACTGTCAAAAGTGCTGATAAAAATACGCCAAGTCCAAGACATGTGATCTGGCAGTGATATAGAAAGAAATATGAGATTCCATACATCAGAAAAGTGCCACAAGGACAGCACAAGATCAACCAGGAAATTCCAGACACCAAGGCCATCAATGGGCCACGGATCCGCGGCCGTAGGGCCCAATTGGCGGCGGATCCGCGGCTATATGGTGACGTCAGCTCCTCAAATTTCTCCACGTGCTTTCTCGTAACGGCCAATGCTTCCAGAAGACTCCAGATGACTACGTGGCTTTATCCAGAAGGCTCGGTCTAACAACCTTACCCAAGAATATTCCTCATTCTAGAATATTCCCTCCAACAAACTTCTTATAGAATCCTCTCTCTAACAACCTTTTTGGAGGGAAATTTGAATTTGAATTCTAGATCTAGGGTTGAGGTGATTATAAAATGAGATCTAGATCTAGGGTTTTGGGGTTGTTCATTTTTAGTTAGGTAGTTAATGAGTGGTTCATTTTAGAGGGAAAATTTGTAGATCCAAATCAAAATTCAAATCAAATTGAGTGACACAATTTGATCGAAATCAAGATCTATCGAGTGCCGATTCAAGCAAGAAGCCATCGATCCTTTTAGAAGCGACGCCGATCTTCAACCGAGCAAGTGATCCAAGCCGATCCGCGACTCACGGAAACGATGCGAAGCTAATTCGACGATCGAGTTATTTCCTCAATTCTTGTAGTTCTTGAGCGAATTGTAACGGAATTGTTGAATAATAAAAGGTGAAATTTCTTTATCTTGCTTATCTTTACATTTGAGCATTATGATGATTTCTCAATTCTTGATTGATTTCTTTGTTATGATGTTTGAGTGAAACTCCGCTCGTGGAGGAATCGAGAAAATCAATAGATGATGATGATTAAATTCTTGAACGATTCTTAAGTCTTATGAGTTTTGTAAACTTTAGGAAATTGAATCATCGACAACCTAGTTTCGAGCGAGATGCTTTATTGAATGTTTTCGCTCTTAATTAGAGATCAACGATCGATGATTGAATTTCCTAGAGGCTAGAATTTGAATGCTAATCAACGAAAGGACAAGAGATAGAAGGAGAAACCCTAGTTTCTTCAATAGATCCCTAATCCTCGTTGATCATCATCGATCTAACAACAAATCATCAATGGATAGGAATATGTAATCACAAGTCTTCATCCTCACTATAGATTCCATCGATTCCTACGAGCCTCATTACAAATCTTGATAGTTCATTAGATTTGGACATATTTTAGAATTTTATAGATTCTAGATCTGTAGATATAGTCTTTACTATTTTTTGAAACTAAATCTCAAAATTCTTGAATCTATTTTCTTGCAATTTTTCTTTTACCTTTTCATTTCGACTCATCTAAAACGAAAGCAAGCAAAACACACATCTCAGTGGACGATCCGTACTCATTAACGCGCTACATCGACACTATTAATTGATTGCGGTATAAATTTCTTTGATTGTGATCTTTATGCATTTTCAAAACACGACACACAAAGAATCATTCAATCATCACACTTATTCATCACTAACCCAAAAGCTAGAAAGCTTTTCAAGAGGAAGAAGAAGAAGAAAAGTATTTGTGATGAATAATGAATTATTGTGTTGTGGTTACAAATCCAACCATGGGTTAAGTATGAAGGCTTAACCCTTGTAGAGAATTAACTAGGGTAAACGGTTTGGTTTGGGTTAAGAAATATCTACACAAAATATCAAAAGAAAATATCTAAGTTTAAAACAAAATAAAGCTTCTAGAAGCTTCATGAAAAAGCTAAGCCAAATGCTAACCCAAATCAAACCCTAACTTGTTTAATCTCCACAAATCATGTTGTATTTGTAACCCTAACTTGTTACAATATTATATATCACATATATAATATACTTTTGTAACAAAAGAAAATAATACAATTAACATATATCGCATATATATCAATGTATTACCCGGTGAGAAAATGAATCAATAAAGCGAGCTTATATATTAGTTAACATAATATAATATATCACATATATAATTATATATTAAATTATCGAATCAACACTTGATCCGATAATCCGGCTATCTTACATATAACCGACTAATATAAAAAGTACCAATTCATCGAATCAACACTTGATCTGATGCCCCGGCCATATCTAATATACCCGGCCGATATCTCATATCGCGAGAATAGAATACAGTATCTTATATCGTATTATTCTTGGTCCCGCACATATCACATATGTGCTCCTACTCCATTTTGCCTGAGCCAGGAAATCTCTGTGTAGGACTCTAAAGAATCGTCAATACGCCGGCAGTAGGTGATGATCATATCAAACACCCACAAGCTGCAAGCGGTCAGCTAAACGTAACAGCCACCCGTGAATTGAGCAATCAGAATATAAACAAGCAAGCATGTACATTCTCCTGCAAATCCAATCAGTAAGCACTACCGTACAGTCCGGTCTCTTCGTCATATATGTTGCATATCTAGTCTAGGGGTGGTAAACGTCAGACCCCAGTAACTGATAAGTCGTGTCGATGTGAAGCTCATAATAAGTCGAGATACTACTGATAACTCTTACCAACAGCACTCCATATCAGCCCTGGCTAGGGACTTCCAGTTATAGCCAATCGAACACAGCACAACATCAACTCCCTATACCGGGAGAGACGAAACCCCTCCTATCGCTCATTGCCTCCATGTGATTCGGGACTGTACCCAAAAGCCACCATTTTGCATGCCCTCTTGGACGTGGTAAGGTGGAAATCAAAGCACAGTGGGAATCACACAAGACTCTATGACGATCTTGGGTCTACAGACTAACCTGTACCAGTGTCACCAGAGAACTGCTATCTGACGATTGGTATAATACCATCCAGTAGTTCTCGGCGAGTCCGTTCAGTGTACCCAGTCTCCACTGAGCACCCGTACACCATCTTTGATGTCCAACACCAATGGATATGGGATCATCCATCGCCCATCATATGGGTCAAGATGCGTGTACGCTAGTCTACTCTGGAGTATCGATGCCCTGTCTCGATACACCCTCGACTAGGAACAGCTATGGGATGTACTCGTTGACTACCCTGGCCCCACTAGTATGATCTCATCATAGTCCTAGTAGTCGAGTACATATCCTAAGGGCTTTATCGACACGTGATCACAAAACTGTATTCGTTAACATGTTAAGATAAAGTGAAATCAGATAGCTTACTATTATATCGAGCAAGAAAGTCCTCTCTATATATATCCAAGCATCTATTATAATATACATCTCATGTACAACAACGGCCTCTAGGGTATACATATAACTAACAGAAACGAAAATATAACATACGCTTATGCCATCCACATTCGCCATAGTGTCCCGTTATGCACCGTTAGGTTACATAACTAACGGCATAGCGGAGCGGGTGTCACGCCCCGCTTCCCGGTATACGGGCAGAGGACGGGACGAGGCCGCTACGTATTTACTGTGAAGTAAATATGCTAAGCGTATCTAAGCAATATAAAAGTAAATGCACAAGAGACAAGATATAATAAAACAGCAACTTTATTTATTCACATTCTTTTTGTACAATGTATGGAAAAGTAAATACATCTGATAGAAAGCAATGCCTAAACAGTGGCATAGCAGAAATGGAAAGGTACTGAAATAAAAGTGTACAATGAACTAAAGCTCCGGGTCTTCAATGAAATGGTCCAAGTTTTCAGCGCTGGGCTCAATCTCTGACGTGTCGAGATCACCTGACGACATTCAAAGAAGAAAGAAGAGAATGTCGTCAGAGAACAGATCGCTCTGTAAGTCCCAAAGATAAGGGAGAAATAGAATAGACAGAATAAGAAGGTTGCTTTTAAAGTTGTAGTATATTGTTATAATGTTGTGTTAACGCTGTTGTTTGTAGCTTGGTACAGAAGGATGCCAGTGTATACGAGAGGGGTCTCTATATGCTAGAGACCAGGGCAAACGGAATATAGAGTACAAGGCTCCGTCGATAATACCACGGAACAACGGCATGGCTGTAATTACGTCTTAAATCTTGTAGTCTCATACCACTTTTAACACCTTCCGTACTAGTCTACCCCTTAAACCCCGTGTTATCTTGATTGTATTGTTTGTATTGTAATTGTATTGTAACTTGAATTGTATTGTAATATAGATTTTATAATTGGATGACTTACCGAAACCATGATATCAGTAAATGGATGTAACTGTAGAATCAGGTAAAAGGATGTAACTGGAGAATCATGTAAATGGAATGTATATCCATGGTTCGGTTCGGTCAAATTGTATAGATTGATAGATTGAATATATGGAATAATGGATTCATGGATTCATGTTGAATTGTAATATTGTAGATTGTAATTAAAACATATTCAAGTCAGATTATTAAAGAGACTCCGTCTGAGTCAGACAATTAGAAAGAAAATTGAAGTCCTGATTATTTTGATGTTATCGGTAACCGCTGCACATGGGTGGCAGGATTTGTGTCTTTTTCAAAGATGATTACCGTGTTGATAAAACCGTTTGTTAATTGTCTACCTTAGATAGGCAAGCACCCACTTCTCCGGCTCACTGAGGCTCAAGAGATTGGTCCCGCTTAAACCTATGTTTACTAGGGTCCTTAGGGTAATTTATAGAACTTGAGGGGGTTTTATGTAAAAATACTTTTCTATAGTTTTCAAAATACTCCCCAAGTATTTAGTTATCGTCTTTAGAGTTGTAATAAATGTGGATTTTATACATATGTCATTTCTATTGAGAATAACCTAATTTTCATAATATATGGTATTAAAGTGTAATATTAAACTTTGTATGGATTTCATGGTATTTTAATGTAAACTGATTCTTGTAATTTTTGAAAAGAGTTGTAATATTTATATTCTTACAAAATAGTCCTTTTAATGTTACATATATATATATATATATATATATATATATATATATATATATAAATAATTTTAATATATATATTATAATTCTAAAAATCTCATTTACTTAAGATATCGCATTTTAAATCTTTCGAGACCGAATGCTCCTTGCGGAGGTCTGCATCTCGCACTACTAAGCCCGAGGATGTGCGATAATCCATACCATCCCGAACGGGTTCCCCAAATGGGTTGTAGCGGCGTTTTGCAAAGATTTGTATAAATACTAAATCGTTTAGAAAATGGTTTTATTAGTAATGGTATTTATTTGTAAAGATGTCGTTTTCCCGTATTCTATATTTCCGAGGGTATTTTTCTATGTTGCATATGAGTGTTGTGAGGAGGTAGGTCATTACCTCGTGATCTGCTTAAAGGTATAGCAAGGTTTTGATGGTTTAAATGTAGAAAAGAAACTATATGGTATTTTAATGAAAAAAAAAT
The DNA here is from genome assembly GCA_030015575.1 of Agapanthus africanus. Classification (NCBI taxonomy): domain Eukaryota; kingdom Viridiplantae; phylum Streptophyta; class Magnoliopsida; order Asparagales; family Amaryllidaceae; genus Agapanthus; species Agapanthus africanus. The sequence goes on from JASDDO010000031.1 coordinate 551,403,671, forward strand.
ACGGTAAAATGGAAATAGCAATTACTTTTGATATAAAACTTGTTCAATATGATTAGTTAGTGTTTAATAGTCAACATGAATTGGTTTTAGCATAATTGTATTAAAGAAAAGTGAGGTTTTAGGAAGAAACCGAATCGGAAATCGGATTTGTTCCGATTCCGTCGGGTTTTGTAATTCCGTATTTTTAGAAAAATAATAGAGAAGAGGGATGGGGACTTACGGGTTTAGTTAACAGAAGAGAGGAAGAGGAAATGAGAGGAGTCGACGGTGCGTCGTTTCGTCGTCGGGAGTTCCTAGGATCGTCGTCGGAAGATGGCCGGAAAATTCGCCAGAGCTTCGCCTTTCGCTTCTTCCAAAGTACATTAAGGTTTCTAGGAATTTCTTGAGAGTTGGCTCAAAATTTTGGGATGAGGGGGTTGTGTTTAGGGATTATATTTATAGGGTTAGGCTAGGGTTTATGGTAGGTGAAAGGTTAAAATGAAAAATGTAAAAAAATGTATTAAAAATGTATTAAAAGTGGAGTAATTGTGGTTTTAAAAGATCTTTGGAAATGGTCTGAGGAAATAAATTATACAGGTGTGTAGGGAATGTGAAAAGACACAATTTTCATGTTGGGGTCGTCGCCGGAATCGGCCGTGACTCGGCCGTGACTCGGTCAGAGGCCTGAGTCGGCTAAGTCGAGGCCGAGTTAGCCGATTTTCGGCCGAGTCAGGCGGCCGGAATCCCCCCCGACGGTTCATCTATTCTCTGGCAATGTTACATTTTTGGATGTAGTGGGGTTTTTGCAAGATATGCACGTGTAAACCCTTGGTATTCTAAAGGTTCAAAATAAAACAATATTAAAAAATAATGTGGGGTATGGGATTTGAACTCTGGTGGCTTGGTTCAGCAGTGCAATGTATTACCAATGAGCCACAAGCTCCTTCTTGCTATTAATTAGCAAAACAAATATTTAACTTGTGCTCAGGCAAAAGTACCCCTTTCTTTAAAATTTGAAAAATTTGCACAGAAAGTTGTACAGGAAATTTGGGGTTGTTACAACGGGACTAGCGCGGGTGCAAAACATAAGCAACATTTATTATATATCATATATATAATAAGCCATTCGTCTCAGAATATCAAATGATCACATCACAGATATCAGCAGCAGAAGATAACATATGAAATATTGGATATACTAGGATTTCCGTGTTTTAAATTAAGCCAGTAAAAAACACGGATTCCACGGTCGTGATGAATAGACAAACCCACATCCTTAGACCCCTACGAGAGCGGCAAGCAACCCTCCCAATTCTAGGGTTAGGAGACCCGGTCTCGACTCCCCGAGATAGTCTCCCACTGGACCCTAGAACCCGGTTACTTGTGCTCCCCACCTTGGGTCTATCCTAATGCGGAAAAGTAAATAATATACATCAATGGTGACATCATCCTCAACCCGGATGTGCCCCAATAAAAGAATATTACGTACAAGTTTTTACATGAATGAAAATAAAAAACTCTCATCTCACATAAAAAAAACCCGGCTATTCAAACACGACGATCCATTATAACACATCACAGCAACACATAACATCATATGTCACCAACGTAAGTATATATGCGTATCCCAATTGTCGTTGACATATAGCAACAAAACCGGCGATACACCACATATTACACTTACGGTCGCAGAAAAGAATGTGAAAAACAACAATTCACAGATAGCTAGACGATGTTAAACGTTTCGACCGAATCAACAAACACACACATTGAACAGAGGGATCAACACTTGAGCAGAGTTAAAGAACACCCAAAATATGTCACAGTACCTATGGACCAGCCGTAGAAGGGCCAACCCTTGCCTCACCTATGGCGCCGCGGAACTGCCGCAAACCTTAGGGTTTGGCGGTGGTTCCGACGGTCATAGAATCGAGTTAGGGTTTCGTTCTTCTAGAGGGTCCAAAGAATTACTTGCATGATTTTTCGAATATTTTTAACTCGGAAAATCCCAACACTTGGAAAATTTCCAGCAAAGGATCAAATGTGAGGTTTTGATATTCGTTCGAACTTTTTAACGCCGTCTAAAGTACCTGAAACGATATAAGAATTACGACTATGAAACACTCTGAATTGCCTTTGCAGAAAGATAACATCACATGCAATCTTAGCAAAAACAAACAATACCTCAAACCCTAAAACCAAGAGATAAGAACACCACAAAAATTTCAAGATTTTTCGCCACAGAAAAATAGGCGACGCCGGTTTTTTACACAATCTCACCGGGTCAATTTTTGATTTTTGCTCTCAAATTTCTCCGATGTTCTAGTTACATCACATGTAACATTCTGTACTTGTTTAAAAAAATTTAGAGACCTTTAAAAAATCGACAGAAACTTGGTGTTCGGGTTTGCAGTTTCGGAGTTGTTTCGGTTTCGTAATTCTACAAATAACGTCTAATTCTCTAGCCTTTCACTGATACCACTGCAGGGTTCCGTAGCACGAAAGCAAGGTTTCGGGAAGCATCTACCATGCCGTTTTCAAAAATTTTCCATGCCAAAGAACCCTAGACTAGGATGTTAACTAGAGAATTAGACAATACATGCATGTAAACATCTTTATATCTAAGAAGTGAATGGGAATACAACCTTTGTAGACCGGTCCTTCACTTCAATGGCTCCGTGTAGTAGTCCCGCAACTCCACAAGGCTCTACTTGAGAGTTTGGACGAACTTCCTCCGATGACCTTCGTGCCGAAGATGATCCACGCGAAGCCCCTCCAATTCAATCTACCTTCACACTAAACTCTTTAGTATAAGAAACACACTACCCTCGATCGCTAGTCAAGTGTAGGATGGTGAAGTAGGGGATTTGGTTTGCTCACTAATGTATTCAAGAATCCATGACTCACATCACATGTGAGGGTTTGGATTTTTGAAGCATTTGAGGAGGAAGAAGAAGAGAGCAAGAGCAACTCAAGAATGAGGATGCAAGAAAAATGGCTAAGTCTTGAATGAATGAAGTGAGAATGGCTCATAACCTAAGCACAATTATCAAGCATCCATTTATTTCCAATAAACAAATGGAGCCATACTTGAATAGTGAGTCAAGAGTGTATAAAATACAATATAAGCCATGCTTCACCATGCTCTCCATGTCACTTCTTTTTCCACCTCATTTTCTATTTTTCACAAAAATAGAAAATCAAGCATTCTTCATTATAATATATAAATATATCATATATATTAATATATACATAATGAAGATTAATTAGTGAGCTAATGATATTAGTCAAGATATAATTATATCACATATAATGTATATCACATTATTAAATCAACACTTGATTTAATAATCCGGTTATATCACATATAACCGACCAATGTCATTTATCTGTCAGATTACAATACGGTATCACATACACGTATTCAATCTAGCCCACACATATATCACATATGTGTCCTACTCCGTTTCGCTTGAACCAGGGAACTTCTGTATGGGACTCTAAAGACTCGTCAATACGCCAGCAGTAGGCGATGATCACATCAGTCACCCATAAGCCGTCAGCGGTACTAGATGCACATAACGGCTACCCGGGTATTGAGCGATATGAATATCAACAAGCAAGCTCGTCTGCACTCTACATGAAGCCTATCAGTAACACTACCGTATAGTCCGGTCTCTTCGTCTGATATGTCGCATATGAAGTCTAGGGGTGGTAAACGTCAGACCCTAGTAACTTTATAAGTTATGTTGATGTATGGCTCATAACGGTTCGAGAAACTACTGATAACTCTTATCAGTAAATCTCCACAACCCTGGCCAGGGATTTGTTGTTATGGCCGATCAAGCATAGCGCGACATCAACTCCTATACCGGGAGAGACGAAACTCCTCCTATCTCTCATTGCTTCCATGTGACTTGGGACTGTACCCAAATACCACCTATTTGCACGCCCTCTTAAATGTGGTATGGTGGAAATCAAAGCACAGTGGGAATCACACAAGACTCTATGACGATCTCGGGTCTACAAACTAACTTGTACCAGTGTCACCAGAGAACTGCTATCTGATGTGAGGTATAATACCATCTAGGAGTTCTCGGCGAGTCCTGTTCGGTGTACCCAGTCTCCACTGAGCACCCGTATACAATCTTTGATGTCAAACACCAATGGATATGGGATCATCCACCGCCCATCATATGGGTCAAGAGACGTATACGCTAGTCTACTCTGGAATATCGATGCCCTGTCTCGATACTCCCACGACTAGGAACAATTAAAGGATGTACTTTTAGACCACCCTGGCCCCACTAGTATGATCTCATCATAATCCTGGTGGTCAAGTACATATCTTAAGGGTGTTACCAACATATGAGAGAAAAACAGTAAAAAATACCAGCCAACATGTTAAGATAAAGAGTAACCAGATAGAATACTATCATGTCGAGCAAGAAAGTCCTCTCTATTTATGTCCAAGCATCCACTATAATATACAATCATGTACAATAATGGCCTCTAGGGCATACATACAACTAACAGAAGATTCAAAGCGTGGTAATCTACCGGCTTGTCACAGAATCACCCTCTCCAAAGAGATATCTCCCAAGACTGATTTGGAAAGGGATCGCATGAGTATTATACCCTACGCTTCTGCGGTAGGCTCTATAATGTATGCGATGTTGTGTAACAGACCAGATGTTTCTTACGCACTGAGCGTGGTAAGCAGGTATTAGTCAAACCCTGGGGAGAAGCACTGGATAGCAGTTAAGAACATTCTCAAGTACCTGAGAAGGACTAAGAAGATGTTCTTGGTGTACGGCAGTAAAGACCTCCAGATTGAGGCCTTCGCTGACTCCAGCTTCTAGAGTGTCAAGGATGACTCCAAGTCCATGTTGGGTTATGTCTTTACCCTTAATGGAGGGCGGTCTTTTGGAAGAGCTCCAAGCATGACACCATTGCTGACTCGACGATGGAAGCGGAGTATATCACTGCTTGTGACGCCGCAAAAGAAGCAGTCTGGATGAGGAAGTTCGTAACATAACTTCAGGTGGTTCCATCCATTGTTGATCCAATACCTCTGTATTGTGACAACAATGGGTCTATAGCTTTAGCGAAGGAACCCAGGTCCCATCAGAAGTCTAGACATATCTTGAGGCGGTGTCACCTGATCAGGGAGATCGTAGATTGCCGGGAGATCGAGGTGAAGAAAGCAGACACGGAGAACAACACTACATATCCACTCACAAAGGTCATCCCTCAGACGCAGTTCGAGAGGCTATTCGAGATGATATGTCTGCGATATGCCATTACATGCCTTAGTGTAAGTGTGAGATTGTTAGTGATATATGCCCTAAAGGCCATTATTGTATAGTACTGGTTTGTATAATACATTTTGGAAGCTTGGGATATACACAGATATAATAACAATCTTGCTAAATATGGTAGTATGCTACTTGGTTTGATTCTATCTTAACATGTGTATATGTTTCTTTTAACATATCGCTAATACATGTTGATAGAGCCCTTAGGATCTTTGCTTGACTACCAGCGTTGTGATGGCAGTCATACCAGTGGGGGCTGGGTAGTCTATAAGCACATCCTTATACCGGTCCCTAGTCGTAGGATTATCGAGACAGAGTATCGATACTCCAGAATAAACTAGTGTATACGCTTCTCATCCCAGCAGAGAAGATGGTTTGTCCCACAGCCATTGGTACGTCGTACCGGAGATAGTATACAGGTACTCATTGGGTTATGAGTTACACTGGACAGTACTCGTTAGGAACTGCTGGTTGGTATTATACCTATCGTCAGGTAGCAGTTTCCGGGTGACATGAGTACAGGTTAGTCCGTTGACTTGACATCACTATTTGTCTCGAGTGTATTCCCACTGTATTTAGATTACTACCCTACCATGGCTCAAATAAGTCGTGCAAACAGGTAGTGGTTGGGTGCAATCCCGAAGCACTGGGAGGCAATAATGGTTAGATAGGATTTGTCTCTCCCGGTATTGGGGGTTGATCTCACGCTGTGTTCGGAAATCCATTACACAAAATCCATGGCCAGGGCAAGCGAGATTTACTGGTAGGAACTCCAGTTGTTTCTCAGGGTGTTTTTAATCTCTACTCCGGCATGACTTATTGCGCTATTAGCGGTCTGACGGTTACCGCCCATAGGCCCGATATGCCAGTATCTTAGACGAACAGACCAGACTGTACGGAGATTGTCATAGATAGGCTCAGTAGGAGTTCGGATGAGTTTGCTCATCGGCCTTCTTATCTACAGACATTTGGGTAGCTGTTACATACAGCTAATGTCGCTGACGTGCTTGTGGTTAAACCCACTGCCGGCGTACCATCGAGTCTTTAAAGCACACACAGAGGGTTTCCCTGGTTCAGGAGAAACGATGTAGAGGACATATGGTTTTACGGCGAAGTTTTGATCATATACGTGTACTGGCTACACGGATGATGTTCGAACGGATAATACTAGTGGGCTTTGGTTTAAGCCAGATCCTGGTATTATATTATTGGATTATTTTCGTCTCTTTGTATTCATATTTTTTGGAATACGAATACGGGTATGTATATACGGTGAAGAGTATTCTTGTAATTTCATAAGAGTGCTTCTAGAAGAAGACACCTCATTTTTGCTTTAATCAGTTTATTTAAATGGATAATGAGGTGGAGGTATGAGGTGTTATTTGATCATTATTGAAGCATGGCTACTTTGGTGACTCGTTCTCATTTGGATGACTATTGAGGCATGGTTGTATTATGTTATTATTTTTGAAATGATATGGTTCATAGTCATCAAAACTTAGCCATTCTTCACATGATTATCACTTGAACACTCTCTCTCCTCCTTGGATCTCTTCTTCTTCCTCAAACCCTAAACACTCTCATGATTTAAGAAACCTAAGGTAATTGAGAAAAATTAATCCATAAACATTTTCTACATATCCTAAGCTACCTAGTTTAGCGAGCTTGGCACTTTAGATTTCCTCGATTTAGAGGTTGGAGCCTGAACCACATTCTCTCAGGTGGATTTTCTTTGACACGAGGAGGCCGACGTTTCAAGCGTGATCCGATCTTCGAGGAGCTCAAAAAGAGGAGGAGAAGAAGAAGACCCGAAAGACTTGTTAATAAGGAGGTATAAACCCTAACATAGTAGTTAGAACCTCCTAATAGTAATTGCTAGTTAAGGTTTTCGTATAGATCCTGGAGTTCAAGTCGGTATTGGGAACTTGTAAAAATCGTTTTTTGTAAATTCCGCCTCCCCACGAACCCGCGGGGTGCGCGACATCGACTTACAAATGAGTCTTAGTTTAAGGTGAGTTCAGGGTCGCTGCCAGAGAGAGAGAGAGAAAAAAAACACTCAGCGTGCACTCTAACCTAGATTAAATTGGTATATTTATGTAATCAGGATGGCTCCCACTGTTCTGTCGAATTCTCCTTCAAACCCTAAAGGGAGAACTAGCCGGGATTTCGTATAGGAAATATCCCAGGAGTAACTATTACTCACAGTAGGAATCGGGACCCAAACTATCATGGTGTGGTAATCTTGACGGATGCTAACAAGTCACCCCACTCTATAGAAGGTATGCAATCTCATTGCAAGTTTCAACACTTGAAACTCCTGATATCGGTTTTTACCCCTAACAACCTATAATCTTGACGGATGCCAACAAATCATAGGCCGCTAGTCAAGTTCAACCCGTCGTTTTATGATTAACTTGAACCCACCCGCACAAGCATTTGAAGGAAGCCAACAAGGCTGTGTGACTGTCCCGGATAACCACATCAAATACTAGCAGGAAGACATCACTTAGGTACCTTGCACTATGCCTTGACGGATGCCAACAAACGTAGCACGAATACTAAGTACTCTACTTTCTAAAATGACAGAGAGTTATGGCTGGTTTTGAATAAAACCACCAAGGTAATGAACTTAATCTCATCGTAGGAACCGAGTGGTTTTGAAATTTCATAGTCACATAGAGCTTTGCTTAAGAGTGAACTCCCCGTGAAGGGATCTAGACACATTTCCTCATCAAATGAGATGTGGGATATTCCTAATCGAATAACACGACACAAAGAAAAAGAATACGGCTACAAAAACAATTTTAGTAACACACACTTTTGCCCAAGAGTGAACTCCCAATGATGGGATCAAGTCTCTTTCCTCATCGAATGAGGTGCAGGGCATTCCTAACTGAATGCCAGGAAGCGAAGCAAAAGAATCGAATAAAATTTCCTCTTTAAAAAAATTGGTTCCTACAACATAAAGGTTTATTTTACTTTGTATTAATGCAATTAATACAATCCTATCTTTTAGATAATCTTATTATCTAGCATTATCCTTTTCACACAAGCATTACAGAAAAGTATGAAAAGGAAAAATATAATGCACATATACGCCATTCGCATTCGTTACGGGGCCCGTCATGCACCATTAGGTTACTTAACTAACGGCAGGGCAGGGGCAGGGCTAGCGCGGATGTAAAACGTATACATCATATATATATATATATATATATATATATATATATATATATATATATATATATATATATATATATATATGTCTTAGCACCACCCCTAGGTTAATACAAGTATCGAGTATGCAATTTTAAAAATTTTGGTGTGCTAAGCTATACTAACCTAGGATCTAACTAGAGTATTACGGTTTATATAACATTAAATCAAGTTTTACTCTAAGTGATGGGGATTACAACCTTTGTAGACCAAGTCCTTCACTTCTAAAGCTCCGAGTAGTAGTCCTTACGGCTCCTCTTGGCTCCACTTGAAGAAAGGATCGAGCTTGCTTTGCGATCTTCGAGGCCGAAGATGATTCACCTTGAAGTTTCTCTAGGTCAAGCTAACTCTTCACTAATCAAGTATTAGTGGATGAAACAACCTAATCCAAAGTTCTAGTTTAGAGTAGGTTGATAAAGTAGGAGCTCACTTAAAATTCTCTTTCCATTTATTTTTCCAACTTAAGAATGAAGCTAGAGGAGGAAGAAGAACAAGTGAGGAAAAAATGAGAGAGTGAAGGAAATGAGCTTAGGCAATTTTCAAGTAAAGAATGGCTCAAATAACTCCTCACTTATTGAAGCATGGATTATTTCAAAAAAATAAATCCAACCATGCTTCAATAGTGAAAGCAAACTAATAAATAAATAATATAGGTCATGCTTCACCCCATGCCAACAATATCTTCTATTTTCCACCTCATTTATCTATTTCCAAAATAGATAATCCAAATATATATCACATATATATTAAATGTATTAGAAGAGAAGAAAAACTTAAGTGAGCTTAATATTAGTTAATACATATATATCAAGTATATATATATATATCAACTTATTAAATCAACACTTGATTCAATAATCCGGTTATATCATATATAACCGACTAATATTATTTATATATATCATATTATCAAAACAACACTTGATTCAATAATCCGGTTATATCACATATAACCTGACCGATATCAAATATCGCCAGATTAGAATATGGTATCGCATACTCGTATTTAATCAGGATGTAGGGTTCCTTAGCACGACTACAAGGTTTCGGGAGGCGTCTACCATGCCATTTTATAATTTTCAGCGTGCTATGAAACCCTAACACAAGATCTTAACTAGAGAATTAGGGTTATGCTTGAATGTAAACAACTTTACATATAAAAGTGAACAAGGAATACAACCTTTGTAGACCGGTCCTTCACTTCAAAAGCTCCTTATAGTAGTCCCTTCACTCCAAATAGTGATCTTCCGGACTCTAGTAAGACTCCACAAGGTGAAATGAACAAGCTTGCTTGAAGTCTTCGAGGCCGAAGATGATCTACGTCGAGGAGACACTACCTCAAGCTACCTCTTCACTAATTAGGAATTAGTGAAGCAAATAACCTAAACTAAATGGCTAATCTAGTGTAGGTTGATGAAGTAGGAATTTTGCTCACTTTAGAAATATTTTTCTCACTAATTTTCCTCACCTCCTAAAACCCTAGAGAGCTCTTGGAGATGAAGAAGAAGATGAAGTGGAGAATAGAATGAGTGAGAATAGAAACCATGGGTGAGATAATATCTCATGCTAACTCATGTAGAGACTTAACCATGGCTAATTATAATGGTTGGGTTAATAAATATCTTAAGTAAAACAAAATTGGTAGACTAAGTCAATGGTTCCACAAGCTTCCACTAAGCTCCAAACCATGACTAATTTCCACCCAATTTTAATTTACTTTAAATAAATAAAACCCTTTATTATCTTAAGCATGGTGTGAGTCTCATACACCCATGTTGCATGTATCAACAAGCATGACACAATAATATATATCACATATATATTAAATGTGCACAAGTGAGATAAATAAATTCTTAAGTGAGCTAATATTAGTTAATGTATGTTAATATATCAAATATATAATTATACATTAAATTATTAAATCAAAACTTGATTTAATAACACGGTTGTATCGCATACAACCGACTAATATCAACTTATCGAATCAACTCTTCCTCTTGTGTGTGTGCGTTATGCTTAGAACTGTGGTTTGATTTAGAACATATATGCCATTGCACAACGTGCCTGGTCCATTCAACTTTTGATTCAGGAAAATTTTCATAATATTATCCTGCAATACAAAATTATATCCTTCTTTACTTAATAAAGAAACTGATATAATATTGCATATCAGGTTCGGCATGTAATAACATTCATTCAGAATCAATGTATTACCACTTGGTAATACAAGGTGATATTCGCCAACTGATTTGGCTGCAACAATTGCACCATTTCCAACTCTTATATCTTTATCGCCTTCTCTCAGTTCTCTACCTTTCCTTAGCTCATGTAACAAATTACATATATAGGATCTTGATCCGATATCCAATACTCAGGACGTAGAGCACAATGAGAAACGGTTCTCAGTAACGAACACACCCGAAGAAAGTGCATCAACATGCTCCTTCTTCAATCTGGTGGCATGGGAATCCTGGTATTCCACTATTTCCTCCTCAGACTTATAACAATTATAAGATAGAGCGGAACCAACGTTCCCCGTCTCAGTGTAATAAGCAGGTTCGGTCGATACATCAATATTATTATCTTGATGAAGGCGTGACATGGTCGTTACCTGGAGAGAGAGAAAGAAGAAAACACTTAGCGTATGCTCTTGCAAGATTAGATTGGTTATTATTATCTTATCTAATCAGGATGGCTCCCGCTGCTTTTTATCAAGTCTTCCTTCAAACCCTAAAAGGTAAGACTAGCCGGGATTAATTACACCCTAGAAGTTCTCTAACCATTCAGCCAGGCCAGTTTCGGTACTTTGAAGGAGGTTCCCCGTGCTTTCGTACGGACCTAATTAAAGTAAACCTCGTTTTCCCAGAGGCATTACCTCGTTAACACCTTTCTAGACACCTAATGGGTTAGCTAGTTGTAAAGTGCAAAACTCTCTCAGGAGTAACACTTACTCGCAGTAGGTATCAGGATCCAACTATCTAATAGAAGGCATGCAAACTCATTGCAAATTTCAACACTTGAAATTCCCGATAATATTTTGCCCCTAACCTCCTATGACCTTGACAAAGGCCAACAAACCATAGGATGCTAGTCAAGTTCAACCCGTCATTTCATGATTGAATTAAACTCACCCGCACGACCCTTGACAAAGGCCAAAAAGGTTGCATGACTACCCTAATCCAATTGTAAGTCTACGGTAGAGCCCCGGCCGTCTGTCCGAGGCTAAAATACGGAAACGAAAACTTTTCTTAAACTAGAAACCGGCACTATCGTATGCTTAAAACCCGGATTGAACCATTAACCTATAACTAGCAAACTAGAGAAGGGATAGAAAAGCTATACCGATCGATCCGTGTCCTTCGGTCTTTGGCCACCATCCCAAGCTCCTCGCGGCATCTCCGAGCTCCGGTCTCGTCGTCGGAAAGGGCACCACATCATCGAGTCTTTTTACGGGCTCCCGCTTCATCCGAAGCAACTCGGGCACGAAGTTCGCTAGCCGACGTGTCCAAGATGAAGTAGAGAATGTGTGTGATCACTTTGTATCAAGCATCCATTGATTCTCATCACATGAGAGTGTATGGATGGAGGTTGAAGATGATGCCATTGATGGAATTTGTGAGCTAGAGGAAGAAGAAGAAGAAGAGGCTCTCTTTATCTTATGTGTTGAGAATGATAATGTGAGAGCAAGTAAAAAAAAAATAAGAATCCAAAATCTAACCCTTGCCTCATGGCTGCCCTCTCTCTCTACATATCATTTCAACACATAAAATCAATCCAAAATGTGACATATGCACAATAAAAGAGACCATGAGTCACTAGATTGCATGTGTCACAATAAATGCACCTCATGATGAAAACCACTCACAATTTCCACCATCCAAACATTAATCCAAATGTTTGGTCCAACAAAAAGATACGGTAACATCTAAAGTAAACTCGTGACGGATAACAAAGATACCCCTCACCTGTATATACATACCTGCACCCGCATTCCGACCGAATGCAAATGCGATGAGACTAAAGTAATCCAACAAATCTAATACTAGGATCCGGCTTAAACCAAAACCCACTAGTATGATCCATCCGATCATGATCCGTTCACTACTGCACGTATATGATCGAACCCTGCCATAATACCATACGGGCTCTACAACGTTTCGCCCGAAACTTGAGAAACTGTCTGTGGGGGACTCTAAAGACTCGTCAATACTTTTGCTGTGGATTTAACCACTAGCACGTCAGTGGTACTAGACGTACGTAACGGGATACCAGGTATTGACCAAAAGGGAGGTCGATGAGCGAACTCATCCTGACACCCTATTGAACCTGTCAGTGACAATATCCGTACAGTCCGGTCCGTTCGTCTATGAGCATCGCATGGCGGGCCTAGGGGGTTGGTAAAAGTCAAACCCCCAAAAGCGGTACAAGTCGTGTCGGGGTGTAGCCCAGAACACCCTGAGATACTACTGGACTACCTACCAGTAAATCTCCTGCCTTGGCCAAGGACTTCGTGTAATGGCTCTCCTAGACACAGCGCGATCTCACCCCCAATACCGGGAGAGACGAAACCCCTGCCGATCCGCTCACTGCCTCCATGTGGCTCGGGAATGTACCCAACTAAAACCTGTTTGCACGACTCCTTTGAGCCATGGTAGGGTAGTAATCAAAACACAATGGGAACTCACACGAGACAAATGATGATCTCAGGTCGATGAACTAACCTGTACACATGTCACCAGGGAACTGCTATCTGACGTCAGGTATAATACCAACTAGCATGTTCCCGGCGAGTCCTGTTCGATGTACTCATAACCTAATGAGCACCTGTATACATCTTAGGTGATCCAACTGACACCAATGGCTTGTGAGACCGGCCACCACCCCTCGTCGGGGTCTCGACTGTATACACTATTCTACTAATGGAGTATCGATGCCCAGTCTCGAAACTCCCATGACTAGGGACCACTTTAAGGATGTGCTTATAGACCACAGCTCCCATATATATGATCGCCATCATACTGCTGGCCGTCAAGCAAGAATCCTAAGGGCTCTACCAAAGTGCAATAGTGACCTGTAATGTCACCTAAAGCTGTACACGATGATAAAGATAAACCAGATAGCATACTATCATCTCGAGTAAGACTGTCCTACCGACATAGGTCCTCCCTCAATCATTGCAATCACGTTCCTGTGATCCAATAATTGACTCTGAGGGCACTATATCCAATAATCTCCCACTTTCACTCAAGGCTAATTATTGCGATGTCGCATACTCACAGCTCGTGTGATACCGAACACCCAACTCCTCTACTAATCAGTCTCGCAAAGCCCGTTTGCGAAACTATTGCGTTCGAGGAATAGCCTCAGTGAGTGGATCCGCCCTGATGTTTCTTTCTATGTCTCTCTTTATCTCAAGTTCGCGGAGAAAACCATCTCCCGAAATGAGCAATACCTGTCTTAGAATATGTCTGGATATCTGATGGGACCTAGCTCATAAATGAACTCTAAATCCAAACTTCTTAGACTGTATCGTCAACTGAATTTAATCAGTATCATGCGTCATGCCTCCCTCAGTGTCCACTTGGATCACCTGTCCAAACTACTGCCCCTCATCAGAGGGAAAACTATAACTCTGACAGTCACTCTGTCATCCATGTCACCTTGGAAGCCTGGAATGATAACCGTCTCCCGAAAGAGGCGGTTGTTATCATATCCATAGAACATCCACTTATGTTCTAAAACTGCTTCCGAACGTTTCTCCAGGATAGGATTAATATCAACTTATTGCATCTAGTGCAAAAAACAACGTCTGGTGGGGTACTTGACATCTCATGATTGACTCAATTGCCTAAGCAAGTGATATGTCAATCATGCACATCCCTCTTCCCTTTAGTCTGTAAGACACCTTTAGAGAGGGTGACTCCATCACCTGCAGGTATACTACCGTGCCAATAGTCGTCCATTCTAAAACACCTTTAGAATGCTGTCTAAGTACCCAGATTGGGAAACTACCCAAATCTAGATCTAAAACCATAGATCTAGTAACCAGAATTTCTGATATAATATCCATATCCTATGTGGAGAAACCACTGTGTGACAACCAAAGTATAACCGATCGTAGTATAGGAATTTCACTTACTACTCTGTGTATGTCATCTAAATACCAGGACATCACACCCTACTACTTTCTTAACAGATACATCCCCTATTCTGATGAAGTCAAACCTATGACTATCACATCAGAAACAGATGATCTATCTCCGCTATATCTGCTTTAGTCCATAAATAGACATAAGCTACTTGTCCATTATGCTTCCGCTGCTCCCACTGACTACGACAACCCTCTGGCAGAGTCATATACACGTACACTTCTAAAGCTAGTTTAGAACGACGCTATACTCATCCTCCAGCCGGGTCTCACAGTCTGGAACAACAGTAATGTCAAGTCTGGGTAAACAAGAACCTCCCTGTCACCGTCCTTGAGGCTACCAGAGTACCTCTCGGGTGCCTGAGGTTACCCACCATATCTGCGGAGTGGCCAATGGAATGTCAAACCAGATTGAATTTTTAGGTCCTATTAAATTTTCAGTAATCTTTTGCGGTTCTGGAATCACTTCCAGTTCTACCATACTCCCACTACTGTTTTCTGAAAAAATCCATTTTACTAAAACTGTGGCGAGTCAAGAACAATATCACTATTGATCTTCCAGATGGTAGAAAGTCAACCCTCGTCATAGCCCGGGTCAACCCACAAACAGCCATTACAGAAACGTGCCTTGAGTTATCCAGAGTCTGGTTTTAAGCATAAGCCGGAAAACTCCCCGTACCTTAACATCGTTAAGATATGAATCGTTCTATATCCAATATAGAAACAGAGGCACTGATTTAATTGGAACCAGATTCAAATCATGCAACTGTCTCCAGTGCATTTAAACTAAATGGAAGGAGGCCGATCAGCGTTACTCAACTTAGGAATGCATCCAGATATGAGTAACCTGAAAGAGAAACAAGTTTCTCAAAAACCATTACTATCAACTGAATACCATACACAAGTATCTACATCTTCGATTACCTTGAAGAATCCTGATACTTGCAACACCTGGTTCTCTGGTTTATTCTTATACCTGTAACTTCTCAAAACTTAGACCTTGTATTTCTACGAAACACCTGTCTAAAAACTAGAGAAGTCACAAGTAAAAAGAATATAGTACGAGGACCAACCTCTCTGTCCTAATGGACACTGGACAACATACAATACTTTGTATAAGTCCGCTGAGTCTAATAACTCATTCCCTGTGCGTCGTAGGTTGAAAACTGTACTAATGGTTAAGAAGAATTACACCACTGTTTAATGCTCCTTACCTAACCATTCACTGATATAGGTAAATGTCATGGACATAATTTCATAAAGTTATAACTCACTTTATAAAAATAAACGTATAGATATATCAATTTGAAATTGGTGCAAAACAACGGATATTCAAAACCAAATATTTGCCGTCCGGCAAAAAACCCAGGCGATTTCCTCAAATATCACCAATTACAACGAATCCCGAAATAATGAGGATGATCACCCAATTCCCAATAACTTACTCCCACTCATCATCTGTAAAACCATACAGATGTGAGAATCAAACCTGGTAAATACATACCCTGGAGCAAGGGATAATTGGGAAATCAGTTTTCTTTTAACAGTACACAGTGAAACTGAAACATGTAAATGTTTCGAAGGGGTATCCGGGTATTCTTAGTAATGCCTCTTCCATTATCAGATTCACAACTGTAACCGTATATTTCTTTGCCATCTCTCTAAATCCCTTTATTTGTCTTTAGTCGCTACCTTCTGCACACCAACGTTAGGCTAAATGGTTTTCTTCTTTCCCTACCGTTCGGGACCAGCCTATGGTTTGGAAGAAGACTATCCAATAAGAGTAATAGGTGTACTATCCTAATCCTAGGAGCACTCGAAACCTGAGAGAAGGTGAGGATAAGAGACAACTGAATAAACCTTATTCCTATTTCTCCTGAACCAGAATCCATCCCCGAACTGGAACAAGTTCCTTCGAGTTCGTATATAACCATACGATGGAGTATCCAAACAACTGTGGATCTTCGTAGTGATACGGAGTGTTCTGGAGAAATACAAAGGTGAAATAGGAGTGGCGATGAAATACTTAGTTTGGTCGTGAATAGCAGTCGCAGTTTACTTTGCCCTCTTACTAATCCCTTTATTTGTCTTTACTTAATACCTTCTGTACACCATCGTTAGGTTAATTGGTTTTCTTCATTCCCCACCATTCGGCACCTGCCTATGGTTTGGAAGAAGACTATCCAATAAGCATAACAGGTGTACCGTCCTAATCCAAGGAACACTCGCAACCTGAGAGAAGGTAAAAGGAAAAGACAACTGAATAGTCCTATTCGTTTTCTCCAGAACCGGAAACCATCCTCGAATAAGTTCCTTCGAGTTCGTATATAACCATACGATGGTTTTATCCAATGGAAGTGGATGTTCGTAGTAATACGGGGTGTTCTGGAGAAAAAGGGTAAGAGTAGGAGTGGCAATGAGGTATGCAACTCTGACAATCCAAAAGCCAGTGTTTTAAGAAGGTTCGGTTAACTTGGTCACTGAGTCATAGTATAGGGTCGGGTCATGGTCGCTGCCAAAGAGAGAGAGAAAAGAAACACTCTGCGTGCACTCTAACCAAGATCAGAATGGTTATCAATTTATCTGATCAGGAAACCTCCCACTGTAATCTCAAATTCTCCTCCAAACCTGAAAGAAGAATTAGTCGGGATCACCCGAGGAGTAAACCAACTCATCAGTGGGAATCGGGATCCAACTATCATCGCATGATAACGTGATGGAATCCACTCACGTTATCACACTCCAGAAGGTATGCGCATATCTGGCAAGTTTCAGTTTCTTTAGAAACTCCCGATGTGATTTTTACCCCATGCTATTATCACCTTGACGAAGGTCAACAAATCATAAGTCACATGTCAAGTTCTACCCGTCATTGTCCACGTTAATTTGAACCCACCCGTACAAGCCCTTGACGAAGGTCAACAAGGCTATACGACTGTCCCAAAGCAACGCGTCTATCTATGCAGCAGAAAGGTAACAAGCAGCTACCATTCACTATGCCTTGACGAAGGTCAACAAACATAGCATGAATACTAAGTGCTACCCGTCTGAAATGACGGAGGGCTACGAATAGTTTTTGGCGAAAAACCTTTAACGTAATGAACTTGATATCGTTGAAGGAACCGGATAGCTTTTTATAAAAAATATAGTGGCGAAAACTTTTGCTAAAGAGGTCACTCCAGGTGAAGGGATCTCGGCTCTTTCCCCGTAGAATGAGGTGCAGGATATTCCAACTGAATACCACGATGCAAAGCAAAAAGTAATCGACTATACTGAAGTTAATACCCTGACGCAAACTTCTGTCCAAGGGGTCACTCCCGGTGAAGGGATCTCGGCCCTTGCCTCATCGATTGAGATGCTGGATATTCATAATCGAATACCACTATGCAAAACAAAAGAAAATATCCTTGCAATAACAGCTTTTTGAAAAATGTTCCAACAATATCAGAATAGGTTTGTTTAGCTTGCATTGATCCGAATCAATGCAGTCCCATCAATTAATCACACCACAAAAGAACGAAAATATGATGTACGTATTTTCCATCCGCATTCGCCACTGGGTCCCGTCATCACCCGTTAGGTTACTTAACTAACGACAGAGCGGGGACTGGACTAGTGCGGGTGTAAAACATATACAACATCTACTAGTATATATATATCAATATATAATAATCGCTCATGGCGTGATAAAATGCAACATCACATAAATGTAATAAGCATCACCGAACAATACAGATAATCTGGGATCCCCGGGTTTCATAGAGCCGCTACTGAAACCCGACGTTCCCCTGGTCGTGTGGATAGCCTGTGCAATGAAATCCTAGACCCCTACGGGCACGGCAAGTTACCCGCCAAAACGTGAAGCGAGGCAGCCCCCTTCAACAAAGTGAATGGACCACCCAGCACTTCACGGAATCCGGTAACTTGAGCACCCCTCCTTGGGTCAACCTATACCCCCTACGAGTGCGACGAATAGCCCGCCAATTCTAGAGTAAAGCCCCCTCCGTCTTAAAGTCATGAGATGCCGGCCCGTTGCCCTCTAGAACCCGGCTACCCGTGCACCCCACCGCGGGGTAATCCTAGTACAGAAAGTAAAATATACAACGGGTACATCTACCTCAGCCCGGTCGTGCCCCAAAAGAATAATATACAAACAGGCAGTGACGGCAGTCCACATGTCGGATGCTCGCCTCGCAATATCAAATGTACAAATATAACCAAACTGTACTACCATTGCATCCAAGCTATCCACCACGACAAATCCGCAACATCACAGCACAACACAGAATATCAACGTGAATGTCACGTTCGCAAATCCGTCTAAAAGAACTATAGCAATTAGACAAGATTTACCGCTCGAATGACATTCACGGTCACAGATATAATGTAAAGCACTGTAAACTAACATATTTAAATTTTCGATCGACAAAATTTCCCGAAGTGGGCCCCAAGCACAAATCCAGTACTCAAAATAATCTGGGCCAAAACAAAATATTCCAGAAACCCCATTTCCGAGTCAAAAACCACTGTAGAAAAAATGGTGCAGTGTTGCTACAGTACTGCGGCGGAACCGCGGCCAAAACGTGGGTACGGCCGCGGTTCCGCGGCGCTACAGTGCAATCAGGGTACCAAATTTTCTCAGATTTCTTAAAAAAGCCTGCCTAATTTTCTGCAATACTCAAAATAATTTTTTGACGATAAAAAAAATTTGACAGAAACTCAGAAATTGAAAACGCGGTTTCGGAAATTTTGATCGATCGATATTTTAAATACGTTAGAACAAGCTAGTAAAGGTTAATAGCGTGGCTCTGATACCATGTAAGTCTACGGTAGCGCCCCGGCCGTCTGTCCGAGGCCAAAATGCGGAAACGAAAACTTTTCTTAAACTAGAAATCGCCGCTATCGTATGCTTAAAACCCGGATCGAACCATTAACCTATAACTAGCAAACTAGAGAAGGGATAGAAAAGCTATACCGATCGATCCGTGTCCTTCGGTCTTTGGCCACCATCCCAAGCTCCTCGCGGCAACTCCGAACTCCGGTCTCGTCGTCGGAAAGGCACCACATCATCGAGTCTTTTTACGGGCTCCCGCTTCATCCGAAGCAACTCGGGCACGAAGTTCTCTAGCCGACGTGTCCAAGGTGAAGTAGAGAATGTGTGTGATCACTTTGTCTCAAGCATCCATTGATTCTCATCACATGCGAGTGTATGGATGGAGGTTGAAGATGATGCCATTGATGGAATTTGTGAGCTAGAGGAAGAAGAAGAAGAAGAGGCTCTCTTTTTCTTATGTGTTGAGAATGATAATGTGAGAGCAAGTAAAAAAAATAAGAATCCAAGAGCTAACCCTTGCCTTATGGCTGCCCTCTCTCTCTCTACATATCATTTCAACACATAAAATCAATCCAAAATGTGACATATGCACAATAAAAGAGACCATGAGTCACTAGATTGCATGTGTCACAATAAATGCACCTCATGATGAAAACCACTCACAATTTCCACCATCCAAACATTAATCCAAATGGTTGGTCCAACAAAAAGATACAGCAACATCTAAAGTAAACTCGTGACGAATCACAAGGATACCCCTCACCTGTATATACATACCTGCACCCGCATTCCGACCGAATGCAAATGCGATGAGACTAAAGTAATCCAACAAATCTAATACTAGGATCCGGCTTAAACCAAAGCCCACTATTATGATCCATCCGATCATGATCCGTGCACTACTGCACGTATATGATCGAACCCTGCCATAATACCATTCGGCCTCTACAACGTTTCGCCCGAAACTTGAGAAACTGTCTGTGGGGGACTCTAAAGACTCGTCAATACTTTGGCTGTGGATTTAACCACTAGCACGTCAGTGGTACTAGCCGTACGAAACGGGCTAACAGGTATTGACCAAAAGGGAGGTCGATGAGCGAACTCATCCTGACACCCTACTGAGCCTGTCGGTGACAATATCCGTATAATCCGGTCCGTTCGTCTATGAGCATCGCATGGCGGGCCTAGGGGGTTAGTAAAAGTCAGACCCCCAAAAGCGGTACAAGTCGTGTCGGAGTGTAGCCCAGAACACCCTGAGATACTACTGGAATACCTACCAGTAAATCTCCTGCCTTGGCCAATAACTTCGTGTAATGGCTCTCCTAGACACAGCGCGATCTCACCCCCAATACCGGGAGAGACGAAACCCATGCCGATCCGCTCACTGCCTCCATGTGGCTCGGGACTGTACCCAACTAAAACCTGTTTGCACGACTCCTTTAAGCCGTGGTAGGGTAGTAATCAAAACACAGGGGGAACTCACACGAGACAAATGACGATCTCAGGTCGATGAACTAACCTGTACACATGTCGCCAGGGACTTCTATCTGACGTCAGCTATAATACCAACTAGCATGTTCCCGGCGAGTCATGTCCGGTGTACTCATAACCTAATGAGCACCTGTATACATCTTAGGTGATCCAACTGACATCAATGGCTTGTGAGACCGGTCACCGCCCCTCATCGGGGTCTCGACTGTATACACTAGTCTACTAATGGAGTATCGATACCCAGTCTTGAAACTCCCACGACTAGGGACCACTTTAAGGATGTGCTTATAGACCCCAGCTCCCACGTATATGATCGCCATCATACTGCTGGCCGTCAAGCAAGAATCCTAAGGGCTCTACCAACGTGCAATAGTGACCTGTAATGTCACGTAAAGCTGTACACGATGATAAAGATAAACCAGATAGCATACTATCATCTCGAGTAAAACTGTCCTACCGGCATAGGTCCTCCCTCAATCATTGCAATCACGTGCCTGTGATCCAATAATTGACTCTGAAGGCACTATATCCAACACCAATCGCATCACATGCTTTAGCAGATAAGCACTAATCAGCTACCGCACACTACGCCTTGACAAAGGCCAACAAACGCAACACGAATACTGAATAGTACTTATCTGAAATGACGGAGAGCTACGACAGGTTTTTAAGAAAACCTTTTTGCGTAATGAACTTTATATCGTTGCAGAATCGAGTGAGTTTTGAAAAGGAGTGTTTTTGAAGCTTTTTCTAGTTTCGCTAAAGAGGTCACTCCCATTGAAGGGATCTCGACTCTTTCCTTATCAAATAAGGTGCTGGATATTCTACAAGGAATACCACTATGCAATGGAAGAACTAAAAAAGCAATCAAAAACAAAACCGAGTTGGTTGTAGCATCTGCTAGTTTCGCTAAAGAGGTCACTCCTGGTGAAGAGATCTCGGCTCTTTCCTTATCGAATAAGGTGCTGGATATTCTACAAGGAATACCACTATGCAAAGTAAGAACTAGAGCTATCCTTTTTTGAAAATTTGATTCCACAACATCATTGGGTTTCTTTCTTTTCATTAATATCATTAATGAAGTCCCATCAATTATTCTTCCTAAGCATCACAGATAAAGAAACGAAAATAGAACGTACGCTTATGCCATCCGCATTCGCCACAGTGTCCCGTTATGCACCGTTAGGTTATTTAACTAACGGCATAGCGGGACGGGACTAGCGCGGATGCAAAACATAAGCAACATTTATTATATATCATATATATAATAAGCCATTCGTCTCAGAATATATAGTGATCACATCACAGAGTATCAGCAGCAGAAGACAACATATGAAATATTGGATATACTAGGAATTCCGCGTTTTAAATTATGCGAGTAAAAAAACACGGATTCCACGGTCCCGATGAATAGCCAAACCCACATTCCTAGACCCCTATGAGAGCTGCAAGCAACCCTGCCAATTCTAGAGTTAGGAGACCCGGTCTCGACTCCTCGAGATGGCCTTCCACTAGACCCTAGAACCCGGTTACTTGTGCTCCCCACCTTGGGTCTATCTTAATATGGAAAAGTAAATAATATACATCAATGGTGACATCATCCTCAACCCGGAGTGCCCCAATAAAAGAATATTACAAACAAGTTTTTACATGAATGAAAATGAAAAACTCGCATCTCACATACAAACCCCCGACTATTCAAACACGACGATCCAATATAACATATCACATCAACACATAACATTACATGTCATCAAGGTAAGTAAATATGTGTATCCCAATTGTCGTTGACGTATAGCAACGAAATCGATAATACCCCATACATTACACTTACGGTCGCAGAAAAGAAAATGAAAAACTACAACAATTAGAATCTGCAACACTTTAGACATCATAAACCTAAAGTATCATATACTTCGGATTTCATGCCACCAAATGAATTCCTTAGACATCATAAACCCGGAATATCTCATATTCCGAATTTCATGCCTAACAATTATAAACCCCGCATTTTAGTCTCGTTATTGAAAACACTTTGCAATAACAAGTCGGGCAATTCAATAAGAATCCCGACAGCCTGATCGAATGCTCGTCGAAAACTTTAGTAGACGGCCACACCCCCGTTACCGTAGACAAAATGCACTTAGGCGGAACACCACGGCCGCGAGCACCCGGACGGATTCTTTTGGCAACGGGGTTCTCCTACAGTCACTTGGTCGGGGCTATGGGGCATGGCTATCTAGTAACGTTACCCGGCGAGTATCCGCATACACTACGTAATTGCGACGGACTTTTGATCCACATCAAAATCCCATGGCAACCGATCAATTGAGACTAAATTGCTAGATTTACAAAATCCATATTAGTTTTCACAAAACTAATAATTGTGTATTCCAAATATTGTATCACATACACAGATAGCTAGACGATATTAAACATTTCGATCAAATCAACGAATTCCCAAAATTTCCCAAAGAGCTCAACACTTGAGCAGTGTTAAAAAATACCCAGAACATGCCACTGTACCTACGGACCAACCGTAGAAGGCCCAACCCAAGCCTCACATATGGCGCCGCAAACCCTAAGGTTTGGCCGCGGTTCCACGGTCATATAATCGAGTTAGGGTTTCGTTCTTCTAGACGGTCTATAGAATTACCTGCATGATTTTCTGAATATTTTTAACATGAAAAATTCCAACTTTTGGAAAAATTTCCAGAGAGGGTGCAATTTAGGGTATTTGGAGTTCTTTTCAAATTTCTAACTTCGCCTAGACAACGCCTAATACTCTAGCCTGGCTCTGATACCACTGTAGGGTTCCCTAGCACGATTACAAGATTTCGGGAGACATCTACCATGCCATTTTATAATTTTCGGCGTGCTATGAAACCCTAACACAAGATCTTGACTAGAGAATTAAGGTTATGCTTGAATGTAAACAACTTTACATATAAAAGTGAACAAGGAATACAACCTTTGTAGACCGGTCCTTCACTTCAAAAGCTCCTTGTAGTAGTCCCTTCACTCTAAGTAGTGATCTCCCGGACTCTAGTAAGGTTCCACAAGATGAAATGAACAAGCTTTCTTGAAGTATTCGAGGCCGAAGATGATCTACGTCGAGAAGACACTAACTCAAGCTACCTCTTCACTAATTAGGAATTAGTGAAGCAAACAACCTAAACTAAATGGCTAATCTAGTGTAGGTTGATGAAGTAGGAATTTTGCTCACTTTAGAAATATTTTTCTCACTAATTTTCCTCACCTCCTAAAATCCTAGAGAGCTCTTGGAGATGAAGAAGAAAATGAAGTGGAGAATAGAATGAGTGAGAATAGCAACCATGGGTGAGATAATATCTCATACTAACTCATGTACAGACTTACCATGGCTAATTATAATGGTTGGGTTAATAAATATCTTAAGCAAAACAAAATTGATGGACTAAGTCAATGGTTCCACAAGCTTCCACTAAGCTCCAAATCATGACTAATTTCCACCCAATTTTAATTTACTTTAAATAAATAAAACCCTCATTATCATAAGCATGGTGTGAGTCTCATACACCCATGTTGCATGTATCAACAAGCATGACACAATAATACATATCACATATATATTAAATGTGCACAAGTGAGATAAATAAATTCTTAAGTGAGCCAATATTAGTTAATGTATGTTAATATATCAAATATATAATTATACATTAAATTATTAAATCAACACTTGATTTAATAATCCGGCTGTATCGCATACAACCGACTAATATCATTCATATCAACTTATCGAATCAACACATGATTCGATAACCCGGCTATATCACATATAACCGACCGATATCACATATCGCAAGAATAGAATACGGAATAACATACACGTATTAATCTCAGTACTTCATATATCACATATGTGCTCCTACTTCGTTTCTCCTGAGCCAGGAAACCTCTGTGTAGGACTCTAAAGACACGTCAATACGCCGGCAGTAGGTGATGATCATATCAGTCACCCACAAGCCGTCAGCGATACTAGCTGCACGTAACGGCCATCCGGGTATTATGCGATCAGAAGATCAACAAGCATGCCTGCTCATACCCCTATGAATCGAATAAGTAACACTACCATACAGTCCGGTCTCTTTGTCTGATATGTCGCATATCAAGCCTGGGGGTGGTAAACGTCAGACCCCAATAGCCTGATAAGTCATGCCGATGTGAGGCTCATAACGGTTCGAGAAACTACTGATAACACTTACCAGTAATTCTCAGCAACCCTGGCCAGGGATTTCCTGCTACGGCCAATCGAGCACAGCGCAACATCAACCCTCAATACCGGGAGAGACGAAATCCCCTCCTATTGCTCATCGCCTCCATGTAACTCGGGACTGTAACCAAAAATTACTGTTTTGCACGTTCTCGTGAACGTAGTAAGGTGGAAATCAAAGTATAGTGGGAATCACACAAGACTCTATGACGATCTCGGGTCAACAGACTAACCTGTACCAGTGTCATCAGAGAACTGCTATCTGACGATAGGTATAATACCATCTAGGAGTTCTCAGCGAGTCCTGTTTAGTGTACACAGTCTCCACTGAGCACCCGTATACAATCTTTGATGTAAAACACCAATGGATGTGGGATCATCCATCACCCATCATATGGGTCAAGAAACGTATACGCTAGTCTACTCTGGAATATCAATGCCCCGTCTCGATACACCCACAACTAGAAACAATTAAAGGATGAACTTATGGACTACCATGGCCCACTAGTATGATCTGCATCATAATCATGGTAGTCAAGTATACATCCTAAGGGCTTTACCAACATGTGAGAGCAAGACAGTATCATAAGACAAGTCTACATGTTAAGATAATGAACAACCAGATAGCATACTATCATGTCGAGCAAGAAAGTCCTCTCTATATATGTCCATGCATCCACTATAATATACATCACATGTACAATAATGGCCTTTAGGGCATACATACAACTAACACAGGCTCCCGCACATATCAGCATATGTGCCCTACTTCGTTTTGCTTGAGCTGGGAAACCTCTGTGTGGGACTCTAAAGACTCGTCAATATGCCAAAAGTAGGTAATGATCACATCAATTACCTGTAAGCCGTCAGCGGTACTAGCTGGACGTAATGGCTACCTAGGTATTGAGCCAATAGAAGATCAATAAGCAAACTTGTCCAAACTCCCGTGAAGCCTATAAGTAACACTTACCGTACAGTTTGGTCACTTCGTCTGATATGTCGCATATCGAGTCTAGGGGTGGAAACGTCAGACCCCAGTAACTTGATAAGTCATGCCGATGTGTGGCCTATAACGGTTCGAGAAACTACTGATAACACTTACTAGTAAATCTCATCAGCCCTGGCCAGGGACTTACTGTTATAACCAATCGAGCATAGCGCAACATCAACTCCCAATACCAAGAGAGATGAAACCCCTCCTAACGGTCACCACCTCAATGTGACTCAGGACTGTACCCAAAATCCACCTGTTTGCATGACTTTTTTAAGCCGTGGTAGGGAGGAAATCAAAGCACAGTGGGAACCATATAAGACACTATAACGATCTCGGGTCTACAGACTAACCTGTACCAGTATCACCAGAGAACTGCTATCTGACGATAGGTATAGTACAATCTAAGAGTTCTCGGCGAGTCATGTTCGGTGTGCCCATTCTCTAATGAGCACATGTGCACAATCTTTGATATCAAACACCAATGGTTATAGGATCAACCATCGCCCCATATAGGGTCAAGAAACGTACACACTAATCTACTCTGGAATATCGATGCCCTGTCTCGATACTCCTTCGACTAGGAACTATTAAAGGATGTGCTTGTGGACTATCCAGGCCCCATTAGTATAATCTGCATCATAGTCCTGGTAGTCAAGTCAACATCCTAAGGGCTTTATCAACATGTATCAGAGAGATAGTATAATAATACAAGTGTACATGTTAAGATAAAGAGCAACCAGATAGCATACTATCATGTCGAGCAAGAAAGTCATATATATATATATATATATATATATATATATATGTCCAAGCATCCACTATATCATACAACGATGGCCTCTAGGGCATACATATTCCTAACAATACACACACACACACCCCATCACACGCAAATAATCACATTACAGCATGAGGAAAAGCAGCATCACAGAGTTTGGAATGGTCAGATATCTCGGAATCCCGCGTTTCGTTAAAGCCATAAAAGAAGCACGAAATACCCCAGTCGTGTGAATAGCCCGTGCGTAGCCAAAAGCAAACCCCTGCGAGTGCGGCAAGTCATCCGCTAACCCGAGAAACGAGGCAACCCGGCATCATCACCATGATGGGGCCACCCAGCACTTTCTCGAATCCGATAACAAGATGTAACACTCTAGTTCATTTATACCATATTTGATTTGAGTATTTTCTAATCTTGTGACTATTGCTTGATTATTATTTGGGTGCGAATAGCTTATTTGGTATCTGTGTTTAGTATCCGACCTGACCAGCATGCTTGAAACCCGTCTTAGTTCTTGATTACGACATATCTTTACTAGTACTAAGGATCCGTGCACATTTAGATTTGGTATATAAGCGTATCATTTTTTAGTATCTGCATATGTTTTTAAATAATACATATTATAATCAAATATAATATTTTTAACATCTAGCATGGCCTGCATCATACCCCATGCCCTATGGTTGCATCTTGACATCGTGTTCACTTCTTGTTTGATGAAACAGACTTGTTTGGATTGATGCGTATTCGTACATGTATTCATTCTTGGGGGTATACAATTTATCTAACAGGATGTCGTATTATAATTTTAACTGACACGTATATTATCTGTATTTTAAAACTAGATTTTTAAACAGAACCTGGGTATTTTTCGAAGTATATTTGATATTAGCTATAAATCTTATATTATATATTATAATATTTTCTTTTAAACCTAAACAGTTACTATATATATACGTATATATATAATATATTTTATTAACTAAACTATATTTTTCCTCACCCGTCTCTCTCTCTTCCCAGTCTCTCTCTCTCCTCTATATATAAATATATACTATTTGAAAAACCTAATTATTAAAATCACATAGCCCTCTCTCTCTTCTTCTCTTCTTCCTCACCTCCTCCGTCGCGAGAACCCATACCCTAACCCTAGCCGAGCCCTAGCCCATCGCCGCCGCCGCCGACCCCATCATCTCCTCGCCTCGTCATCATCTCCTCAACCGCCTCTCCAATCCCGAGCTCCTTACAAACCCGACCCTGCAACTCCCCAAGCAACCCAGGAACCGCCCCTCACCTCGCCGTCGACACCCTCTTCGACCTCATCTTCATCACCTCTTATCCCTCTCTGCCTTCTCCTCACCTTTCTGCAACCCCGACACCACCTTCACTTAAGAACCTGCAACCCACCAAACCTCGAGCACCAAGAACCCAACTCCAGAACTCCCTCGCCTCCACTGCCGATCACCTTACTCATCCTCGCTACCACCTCCATCTTCTTCCCTCTCTTCTTCTCCTCCCTACAAACCCCCGACCACAGATCCTTGCACACCCAAAACACCACAATAGAACCTCCACCCTCACTTCGCCGGTGACTCGTCATCAACATCACCTCAACCTCAACCACCTACACCTCCTCTCCTTTGTCCCTAGAAACCCAAAGCAACCACAACCTCAATCCCTCCATCTCTCTCTTCTCTTTTTCTTTCTTTCTCTCATTTGTTCTCTGTTCTTGGCCGTCGCCGGAGTCGTGCAAGTCGCCAATGATCAAGGAAACCCAATCGTCGTCCTCATCCAATATGGTCACGTCTTGGATTAGCCAGGTCCAGTCTTGTACGCGCGTTTTTGCATCGCGACGTTTACCCGACATCGAACGCGACGTACGTATCATGACGTGAGATCCGATCGGGCAAGTTTATCTTTCTACATGCTATGTTACTATATTTATATCCATATGAATAAAAATAATACATTTATTTTTAATTACGCATCCAATGTTATAGTTTTACCGTTTTTGATACCCGTTCGTATCCGTACTGACATTTGTATATCTAGTTGCATGTTGGAACCTCATTATATCATTTTACTGTTCTATTAGTACAACGTGCTTTCTAATGTGCATCATACGTAGTCATGGACTTACAAAATGTTATCAAAGACAGATACTTGTGCATCCGTGCATTAACCGTGTTTCAATATTCGTTACAGCTTACATTGGATATCTAGTTGATGCATATACATCACCTGACAGGGTCACGACACACTACTGACTTGTTACATGGATCTTGTTACTAATACCAACAATATTGATGTGTTTTCCTGATGGACGTAACCTGTTGTCTGCATAGACGAAAACATGTACCTGCTTGATCCTGTATTGGCATTAGATCTATCTTGGCAATACCTGACTTGAACACAAACCTGGGGATAAAGGGGAAATCAAGAATGTAACCGAAACGTAACTCAAAAGGCTATTATTACATGTTTGCCATTTTTCCGGGTGTTGTGGAATATCTTGTTTGTCGTTTTTCCGGGCGTTACGGAATATCATGTTTGCCGTTTTTCCGGGCGTTACGGAATAATTACATGTTTGTCGTTTTTCCGGGCGTAAAGGAATATCATATTTCCCGTTTTTTCGGGCGTTACGGAATAATCCTATTATGGTGGTCCCATAGGGAATGAACGGGGCATAGACTGAGGGGTAACGATGAGGATTAAACTAATTGATTTCTGTTCATCACAGAAAACTGCATTTTATTACCTCTCATTCATTATTAATTTTATGTATATCGGTACTATTAACCAGTGTCTGCTCAGTAAATACAGATTACAGTTATTCATGATAAATTTCTGGAAACACACTCAAAATCATGGATATAACATTTGGGAGCCGATACTGCAATTAGAACAGAAAACCGACCGATATTCAAAAAGTTCTTTTGCAAATAAATGTATGTACACAATTTTGGTCTAACACAATACAAGTGTGCACAAGCTCTTTGGTACATGGACCATGGTGGGGGCTGCCTTGGAACAAGTGGGCACATCATGAATTGTGCAAGTGGGCATATGTGTGTGTTAAATGCTAAAAGTTGTGATGTGATATAAAGTACAAGTTTCCCTCCAATTCTACTGAACACAAACCAGGGCTTTATAATGAAATCAAACAATACCAGTAGACTTGTTGAGTGCACTCGAGACCACCACACCAAGACGAGCCCCATTGCCCAAGACCCGACCGGCGAGAATCCCCAAAAGTCCGGCGTCACCGGCCCCCCTTGCCCCTCTTGTCCCCATTTTTCTTATGTTCATTTCTTAGGGTCACATCAGTCAATCTATATTGTTTATTTATTCTGGAGTTGAGCCTATAAATACCAGAACAGATATTGAGAAAAGGGACATGTAAAAAAAATAGATGCACATATTCCAAAGTGTTCTTTTGTTTTTGGTTTAGCTTGAGAGTTGTGTGAGCCTAACTTGCTTTCTTCTTCTTCTTCCCTCTTGAAGCTTTCTTTTGAGAGCTTCATTATGGAGATTGAACAAGTAACCAATATCTTGTATCTCAACTCAATCAAGTGTCAATAATATTGTCTTTTGCTTTGTTTCTGTATTTCTTTTGTGTTTTCATTGCTTTTTCTTTATGTGTAACTAATTTTTGGTTGTGGTTATGGTAAGGATGTGAGATGAATGGTTTTGCCTTCCTCCTCCTCTTGTTAATGTTTAATGTGCTTCGTTTTGTTATTCTAACTTAAAGTTTGTTCTATGCTATTTTGTGATATTGTATTTTTAAACCATGGTTACTTTGTAACCTCTTCATATACCATATTCATTCATTCTCTACATTTTACAAAGTCTAAGTTAAAATCAATTTGGTGTTAAGTTTACTAAGTTTAGATATGGTATTTTGTGATCAAGTAGCTTGACAAACCTCTTGGTTTCATATACCCTATACTATCACAAACACTTAGCAAGGTTAACACTAAAACTATTTGCTCGCACTCACTAATTTGTGTTTTTGAGTTGTGGTATGCTTGCTAACCCTTGTGCTTAGTGTTGATACCTCAAGATTGCACATACAAACAGTAAGTGAACAAACGGACTCGTTTCGTGTTTTGAGTCGAAATCCGAGAACTTGATGACTTTTGCTTCGCAACTGTGTTGACAAGTCATGCTTTGCATCGGGATCGACACAAGGATGGACAACTCATGATCAAGGAAGCGTCGAAGGAATAACCACAATTCAACCATCCGAGCTAAAGCCGCGGCCACCTTTCCTTCTAACTTGTTTTCTATACTTTCGTGTTTATTATTTTTAGTGACAACCAAACGCCAATTCTTTTGTTTATTGAACCCTAAGCAACACTGCCTAATTTCCAATTCCCTGCGGATCAACCCATACTTGCCGGCTCGCTACAACGCGTCGTGCACTTGCGGTTTATAAATTTTAAAACGAGACCAAGCTCACGTGCGCATTATTTCCAAAACCGATTCTTTTCAAAATATACAAAAGCATGCGCGGGTAAAGTCCCAACAAGTTTTTGGAGCCATTTCCGGGGTCTTGGTAGTCATTAGGTATTGTTATTTCTAGTTCGTACTAACAAACTAACTATTAACAAAAATTCTTTCAAAACTAACAAAACGAAATTTTTTCTAACTTTGTTCTCTGTCTTTATAACCTGCTATCACTTTGTAATCTAACTTAAAAATCAAAGTATACATTTGGAATACTAATATATCCTAGAGAACCCACAAAAAAAATTTGCTCCTAATTTTTAACTTCGGCCGGCGACATTAGTAAAATTTCCGGCGCCGCCGGTCCCATTGTGGTATTTTGGGTGTTGTCTTCTTGTAGTGTCTCCAGTGCTATGTCAGTATTTTATTAGTATTGTTTGATTTTTATGATTTTGTGTTGGGTGGAATTGGGGCATATATATCGCTTTTTGCACTAAATATCGTATTTTCCGACATTTTCAAGTTTCGACGGAATTACGAGGAGCGATCGTGCGGAGCAAGGTTCAAATTCAATAGCAAGACGTTAGTGAAGTACAGTGCCAAAGGTTCGGATAGTTTGACCCACACAAGCGAACATTCAAATACCCGTAATCACTTCAAAGGGTTTTTCTTAAACCAAAATCACATCGGTACGTATTTCCTATCACTTCTGCTCAAATCCGACGCATTCCAATAGTCTATCTTCTGCAGGATTCTTCGCACAATTTGCCACCAATTGCACAGAGAACTAACCTTATTTGTTGCAGCGCTTAAGCCTAAACGAAAAAAGAATTGCTTGATTTCTTAAATTCTTTTATTGATTGCGCATTTGCATCTTAAATACGGATATTAAGGGCAAGAAACTAAACAAGATACGGTAAAGGATTTCATCACCTTTTTTCGTGGCCCATAAAACACAAAACTACATTCTTGTATACCCTCAGTAATTTTAAAATCGATTAGAACTCTGACTTTAAGGACTTTACTCTCATTAAGACAAGTTAACTGTATTTAGAACACCGCTTAACGGTATATCGTTCATGGGGTGTCTAGACAAGTGTTCACGGCGAAACCGCCAAAAGAGAAAGGGTTATTCTAATTAAGGAACTTCGCGAAAGCGTTGGATAACCTTCCCTTATCTCTGCACTTACCTGATTTCGTGATCCGTATATCTTGAGCCCGTTTCTCGGCACAGTTTTACTTTAACAATCAGGTTCTTGAGCAGGTCTAGTTGACTTAGCATAACATAGACTGCTATGGGTGTGATATTCTTTGTTTCTTGTGATATTTGTAAATTCTTGTTAAAATGGGTGATACACAATTCAATTCAATTTTTCACGATTCTTATTCTTTTTTTTATACTCGTCCCAATTCGTTTGTTCAAATTGCCATGATTCTTCCCACATTCATAAAAACTGTCATTTCTTATGGGGTGACCAACTGTCACAGATTTTTGATATCGGTCACCCACCTAACACTCTTGAACCCAATCCCACTTCAAATATAGACCAAATGATTAAAAATTTAGAGAAAGAGGTCGACAGGATAACAGCTTTAGCATCACCACCGTCACAACCCTCCCTTTCTGAAACAACTGGCCCATCATTAGGGAATGATAGTGAGATGGATGCTAGGTTGACCACTTTAGAAGGGTATTAAAGTGATGACTGCAGTCGAGAATCATACAGCTGCGACGCTAGACCTATTCATACAACAATCTGAGCAATTGTTTCACGCTCAAGCTCAATCTTTGGTTAGAATCGAAGAACATGTAGCTGTGAGGATTCTAGAGAGTGAACATGGTCAATTAGAACCAAATAATGTCAATGTCTATCATCTAGGAAGTCACCCGAGTGAGATAAACGATCAAACAAATTTTAATGATTTCATAGATGATGATATGATTGAATTGACTGAGTGTTATCACGACAAATAAGAAAACCCTCCGAGTCAGTCCGACACTAGCCTTCAGGTACCAACTGAACCTCTTGTTACTTGTGATTTAGAGGTTGATTTAACCGATATACTACTTGAAGAGAAAATTCTTGAACCGACTGATTTTTTCACTCCAATTTTAGAAAAGAGAGCTTGTGAATTTGACGGGTATAGTTGGGATAGTTTGTTAACGGAAATCAAGGATCAGGAACCCACAATTTTTGCATCACCTATTGATATTGTTTCGGAAGAAACGTTGGTGTGGGAACCTACTTTTTTAGATGACATGAACCTATCCAGATATAAATGTGATGACGGAGAACTCATTTTGGAAGAGTTAGTGAGCTGTAACGATGAGAGTAAGATTGTGCAGGATTATAGGGAGGAAGGCATTCTTGAAAAATATTCTTTCATGTCTAGTTTTGAGGAGATATTTGCTAATGAAATTGATATTCTTGGTGAGTTTGATTCATGATCAATTCGGGAACATACAATGAACCTTTCCTTTTCTGAATTTTTTGCGGATGAACTCCAGTTTTTAAATGAACTTGACTTCAAAACTCAACACGTGCTTCTTGAACATTCAATTCATTCGGGCAACAATTTTTTGACCTCTTCAAAACATCATCTTCACCTTCAACGTCTTCCGATCCCTACATTCACACACCCATGCACTTCACTAACATCTAACATATACATTTTCTTTTTCTTTTTCTTTTTTATATACATTTTCTTTACCAGCCCTTGCATTATATAGACAAAAAATTTAAATGGATGGTATTAATTTCTGGACTAACTCAATCTTTTAACTTGTATATGTTATAATTAGTCTTAGCTTTTTCTTTTTCTTTGAATAAAATTCTCACCCTAATGTCTAAGTCTAGCTACCAGAGACGGGGGCAACGATGAGGACATCGAACAACTCAAGTTTGGGGGTGAGCACTGCGTTTATTTTGCTGAATCATGTGTATATTCTGCATTGCATACATATTTTAAAAAACCATAAAAATTGAAAATTTTCTTTAAAAACATAAAACCTTTTTCATCATGTTTGCTAGCGGGGGAACTTAGACTCAAAGTCTAATGGTTCGGTTGATAAGATAGAAACAACTAAATCCTTTTCGAGATATTGAAAACCCGAATGATAACCCTCCTTTGAGTTTAACCATAGCTGATATGCGTCTTGTATATCACTTTACACGTGTTATGAGTTCTTGAGAATTAGATGAAATGTCTGGCATGTCTCAAACTTTTGAAAACTGATAAAACATTTTTAGGACCAAGCAGGTTTGTTCTGAGTTGAGTAATATCAAAAATAATTCACAAAGTAAAGTAGATATGAAGGATATTAGTGAGGTTTTAATATAAGCTAAAAGTCTGAAAAATAACCCATCTGGAACCTTGTTGGAGTGATTACACACCTTATCCACATGAACATGTCTTTTGGGATTAAAAAGAAAAGCTGGTTATATCGCTGTTTTCACTGCTTTCAGAATATTTAAACGCAAACAAAATGAGTCTTTTGTTTTGTGGACTTGGTAGCTTGGGTAATTAAGTCCTTGGGGTGTCTTCACACCTATTGCCCTAAAACCATCTGCTTTGGAAGTCATAGACCCAAATCTCGCTAGTTTTCAATCGCCAAATAAAACAAGCTAAGCAAGTGTTCTTTCTAAGTTAAAAGTCATCACGGTTCTTTATGGGAGAATAATCTTGGCGAAGACGAGTTTTCGATTATAAAACAGTTTTTTTCACGGAGATATAAAGGTTTATATTTATAAAGACGTTGTGCACGATCACGAAGGTGTGTATGAACAAAAACGGGTGAAAGGTGGGAGTGAAGAATAAAGACTTAGGTTCTCTGTTAAAAATGATATAAATTCTTACTTGAAACCTAACTGGAGAACGAAACTTGAGAAAATCTTAACTCCTTTCAAATTCATGTAATCCTTTTGAAGTCTTTCCTGGACTGTATTTATGACATGATGACCCTAATCAAGTTCTTAAAAACTTATCAACACTATTCGTACAACCACGTAAAGACGTATATAAGCTTATGTAAAATAAAAGACGAGGAGTGAAAAATAGGGTTGGACGTTTCTAATTTGGATGATAGAACTTCTAGTTTTGATTCTTAACCTTAAGATTAGAATCAACAGTTTCTTCAGGACGTAACTTGACTGGATTTTTTGGGTGCAATCCGCTGAAAACCCTCAGGAGACAACACTCTTCCTACTATGGACACCTAGAAATTTAACGGCTTGTTGCACATGCTCAGTGCAATCACGTTCCCTGTGAAAGTGAGTCTAGGATTTTTGTTTTGCTCGGGACGAGCAAAAGATAAGTTTGGGGGTATTTGTTCATCATAGAAAACTGCATTTTAATACCTCTCATTCATTATCAATTTTTTGTATATCGGTACTATTAACCAGTGTCTGCTCAGTAAATACAAATTACAGGTATTTGTGATAAAATACTGGAAACACAAAATCACGGATATAACGTTTGGGAGCCGACACTGCAATCAGAACATAAAACTGACCGATGTTCAAAGAGTTCTTTTGCAAATAAATATGTGTATACAATTTTGGTCCAACACAATACAAGTGTGCACAAGCTCTTTGGTACATGGACCATGGTGGGGGCTGCCTTGGCACAAGTGGGCACATCATGAATTTTGCAAGTGGGCATGTGTGTGTGTTAAATACTAAAAGTTATGATGTGATATAAAGTGCAAGTTTTCTTCCAATTCTACTGAACACAAACCAGGGCTTTATAATGAAATCAAAAAATACCAATAAACTTGGTGAGTGCACTCGAGACCACCACACCAAGACGTGCCTCATTGCCCAAGACCTGACCGGCGAGAATCCCCAAAAGTCCGGCGTCGCCGGCCCCCCTTTCCCCTCTTGTCCCCATTTTTCTTCTGTTCATTTCTTAGGGTCACATCAGTCCATCTATATTGTTTATTTATTCTGGAGTTGAACCTATAAATACCAGAACAGTTATTGAGCAAAGGCACATGTAAAAAAAATAGAAGCACATATTCCATAGTTTTCTTTTGTTTTTGGTTTAGCTTGAGAGTTGTGTGAGCCTAGCTTGGTTTCTTCTTCTTCTCTCTTGAAGCTTTCTTTTCAAAGCTTCATTATGGAGGTTGAGCACGTAACCAACATCTTGTATCTCAACTCAATCAAGTATTAATAATATTGCATTTTGCTTTGTTTCTTTATTTCTTTTGTGTTTTCATTTCTTTTTTATTATATGTAACTAATCTTTGGTTGTGGTTATGGTGAGGATGTGAGATGAATGGCTTTTCCTTCCTCCGCCTCTTGTTAATATTTAATGTGCTTCATTTTGTGATTCTAACTTAAAGTTTGTTCTATGCTATTTTGTGATATTGTATTTTGAAACCATGGTTACTTTGTAACCTCTTCATATACCATATTCACTCATTCTCTCCATTTTACAAAGTTTAAGTTAAAATCAATTTGGTGTTAAGTTTTCTAAGTTTAGATATGGTATTTTGTGATCAAGTGGCTTGACAAATCTCTTAGTTTCATATACCCTATACTATCACAAACACTTAGTAAGGTTAACACTAAAACTATTTGTTCCCACTCACTAATTTGTGTTTTTGATGTTGTGGTATGCTTGCTAACCCTTGTGCTTAGTGTTGATACCTCAAACTTGGACAAACAAACGGTAAGTGAACAAATGGACTCGTTTCATGTTTTGAGTCGAAATCCGAGAACATGATGACTTGTGCTTCGCAACCGCGTTGACAAGTCATGCTTCGCGTCGGGATCGATACAAGGACGGACAACTCATGATTAAGGGAGCGTCGAAGGAATCGCCATAATTCAACCATCCAAGCTAAAGCCACGGCCACCTTTCTTTCTAAACATGTTTTCTATACTTTCGTGTTTATTATTTATAGTGACAACTAAACACCAATTCTTTTGTTTATCGAACCCTAAGCAACACTACCTAATCTCCAATTCCCTGCGGATCGACCTCGTACTTGCCGGCTCACTACAACGCGTCGTGCACTTACGGTTTATAAATTTTAAAACGAGACCGAGCTCGCGTGCGCATTATTTCCAAAACCGATTCTTTTCAAAACATACAAAAGCACGCGCGGGTAGAGTCCCAACAATTTCGAAGACTTATAGTATAAATAACCTAAAAGCCCAGTTTTAGGTTATACATCACATGCACACGCGTACCTCATTATTTATATTTATGTTGTTGATTTATATTCATGTTTACATATCTTGTTGCATCCTGGTTATTGCTATTGTTTTGATATTATGACGCACTGACGTCCGGATTTTGCATAGCACGGTTCCTCTATCTCTATCATAGGCTGAATTGGAGTATTTTAGCTGTTAAGCCGAGCAGTGAGGAATTGAGTTTAGTGATGCTTAGTTTAGTTTTTTCCGCACTTTTATTTCTTGATGTGAGCCCGTATTGGGACGTATTTTTCAGATGTTGTTTATTTATATTAATTCATTTCCGCTTATATATTTTCTTGACTCTTTTATTTTAGCAAATGGACATATACTTGATAGATTTTATTTTTAATATTCTTGATATCCTATAGACAGTCGTAATGTGACTGTGGAGGGATGATTCATATCTACAAGTAGCATGGTTGGCTCTGTCGCGTGCCGTAATTAGCGCACTCTGGGAAGCGGGACATAACAGGGTTTGTTTGGTATTAGAGTAATAGGATTTTGGTTAATCAGGTTGGTTCTTTTGTAGTTTGGTATTGAACCTAATACACTAACCGGGAAACCCATAATTAGGAGCATGTCCTGCAATAAAACTATCTTGCCATTCTTGAATCTATAACTATCTTGTTTATTGAATCTTGTTTACCGTTGCTAATCATCTTCAGTGTCTTGGCTTCAGAATGGCCAATAGAGATTTGCGAACGTACCAGAGGCATTTTGATGACGCTGCTTTACTTGGAGTTATACGTGGAATGCTGGAAAACTAAAAACGGCAGACCGAGCTGAATCAGCGGCAAGCCGAGACTTTCCAGGAGGGTCTGCATACAGTCCAGCAGTCCGTAGACGCAGTAGCACCCAGGCCCGCACAGCATGAGGGCACCATAGTGGACTTCAGGAGGCTTGGTCCGTCCACATTTACTGAATTGGAGGAGCCATTTCCAGCGGAGCAGTGTCTAGTTGATACGGAGAATCTGCTCGTCACCGCACAGATTCCGGATGACAAGAGGGTGGATATGGTACGCATCCAACTGGTGGATTACGCTCGCGAGTGGTGGCTTGTTGAGGAGACCCGTCTGCCCAAGCCGATCAGTTGGGCAGCATTTTCACGGAGTTTCTTGGAGAAGTTCTTTCTGCAATCTGCTCGAGAAGAAATGGAAGAAAAGTTCATTAGTTTGAAGCAGAATGGTTGATCCGTTGATGCGCATGCAGCTGAGTGAACTCGGCTCAGTCGATTTGCGGGACCTTTTGTTGCCAACGATGCAGATAGGGCATGGAGGTTTATGCGTAGCTTGGACATGGAGATCCAGAGATATATCATATCTCTGGGATTGACCACCTTCTCCCAAGTTCTCAAGGCAGCCAGGGAGCAGCAGAGCCTATCAGTGAAAGTGAAGGATACTCAATAATAAGCCATCGTAGTGCAGAAGCCGTCATTTACACCGAACAGATCTCCAGTATGCATGGGCATCCCGGTGAACAGGCGAGGCATTATGCCTATGAAGAAGCCCGTTGTACCCGAGCAGAAAAGAAGGTTGTTTTGTGATTACTACCAACAACCGGGTCATTTTAGGAGAGATTTTCGAAGGAGGCTTGGACTGTCTTGTTTGCAGGTCAGCTAATCATACCGTCGAGGCTTGCCCTTCAAAGCTACGATTGAGGGACGATATTCAGAAGCCACCGCAGAAGTAGATTCAGGGGCAGAAGTAAATCACTTAGGGGCCTAATCAAGTACGAGCCTTCACCTTAACGGCCGAGGAGGCTAAGGCTTCAGATGAAGTCATTTCAGGTATCCTACTCGTTCATAATTTTCCCGCATTAGCATTATTCTATTCAGGTGCATCCCACTATTTTATGTCGTCCAAGTTTATTAGTGCACACTCGATTCCACACACGGCCCTGTGTTGTTGTTGGGTCTACATACTGGGAATGGGAAAATTATATCTATTAGCGAGTGCAAGGATTGTTCGGTGGTTATTTGCGGATGAGAGTTATTCGCAGACTTCTTAGTGATCGATACTGGCAGCTATGATGTCGTCTTGGGAATGAATTTTCTCGGTACTTTCTATGCTCACATCGATTGTAGGGCAAAGAAAGTAATCTTCCAGATTCTCGGACATCCGGTGTTTATATTTTCAGGAGGTAGCAGATCTGTCGTGCCAGTCGAATTTGGGGCTAGGCCGACAAGCACCATTCTTTCGATGATGGAAGCAGATAAGGAGGAAGCGCCAGCAGTAGTTTAAGAGTTTATGGATGTGTTCGAGGATGTCTCAGGTTTACCGCCAAAACGAGATGTAGAGTTTTCGATTGATCTCGTTCCTGGAGCGGCGCCGATTCAAAGGCGTATTATCCAATGGCGCCGGTGGAGTTAGAGGAAGTCAAGAAATAGGTCGCCAAATTACTAGAGAAGGGTTGGATTCGCACCAGCAATTCACCCTAGGGAGCTCCAGTTCTTATAGTTAAGAAGAAAGATGGCACACGAAGAATGTGTATCGATTATCGAGAATTACATAGGGTGACTATTAAGAACAAGTACCCGATCCCTCGCATCGGCGAATTATTCGATCAACTCAATGGTGCGAGGGTATTCTCAAAGCTGGATTTACGATCCGGTTATCATCAAGTTCGGGTGAAATCAGAAGATGTTTGCAAGACAGTGTTCCGAACTCGATATGGGCATTACGAGTACTTAGTGATGCCATTCGGAGTCCCGAACGCACCAACGATATTTATGGGCTTGATGAACTGAATCTTTCACCGTATTTGGACCAGTTCATAGTGGTGTTTATCGATGATATTCTGGTCTATTCGAGGAGCCAAGAAGAGCATGCAGAACACTTAGAGATCGCACTGCAAACGTTGAGGCAAGAAAGGTTATATGCGAAGATGAGCAAGTGCGAGTTTTGGCTCGGAGAAGTGAATTTTTTGGGTCATGTCGTATCCGGAGATGGAATTGCTGTTGATTCTGAAAAGATTGCAGCAGTTCATGATTAGCCGATTCCGAAGAACGTAGAGGAGATCAGAAGTTTTCTTGGGCTTGCCGAATATTATAGAAGATTCATAGAGAATTCGCTCAAATTGAAAAACCATTGACTAAGCTAACATGAAAGGAGGTACCGTTCATATGGACGGATAGATGTGCATCAGCTGTTGAAGCATTGAAGCAAAGATTGACCACCGCTCCTTTTTTGACAGTGCTAGACAGTTCCGGAGGGTTGATTATTCACAGCGACGCGTCTGAGAATGGATTGGGATGTGTTCTGATGCAGAATGGGAAGGTTATAGCCTACGCGTCGAGATAATTGAAAACCCATGAGAAGAATTACCCAACTCATGATTTAGAGCTAGCAGCAGTGATTTTTTCTTTGAAGATTTGTAGACACTACTTATTGGGCGAAAGGGTAGAAGTTTTTACCGATCACAAAAGCCTAAAGTAAGTGTTCACACAGAAAGAGCTCAATATAAGGCAACGTAGATGGTTGGAGCTGATGGCTGACTATGATCTCGATCTAAAGTACCATCCGAGGAAAGTTAATGTAGTGCCGGATGCGCTAAGTCGGTTGCCAGCAGTGCGGATGTTGACTGCATAGAAGGAGCTTATAAATGATTTCCAGATATTTGAGTTAGAGATCGCATTACCGCATTCTTCGGGACAGTTGATGCAGCTGCAAGTACAGTCGTCCTTGATCGATAAGATTAAAGCAGCGCAGTCGCACGATCCAAGATTGCAGAAGTTTCGAGAACAAGTAGAAGTGGGACTTCAAACGGACTTGTTATTCATGACGATGCTTCGTTATGATATGGGAGCCGTTTATGTGTGCCTAAGGGAGATATTCGTGAAGAAGTTATGAAGGAGGCGCATAGTTCCGCATATTCCGTACATCCGGGAGGCACGAAGATGTACCGAGATCTACGACAGCATTTCTAGTGGGAAGGCATGAAAAGGGAGATTGCTCGTTATGTATCGAAGTGCTTAGTGTGTCAGCAAGTCAAGGCTGAACATCAAAAGGTAGCTAGTTTATTGCAACCACTTCCGATTCCTCATTGGAAGTGGGAACATATAACCATGGATTTCGTGACAGCATTACCGTGGAGTCCAAAGGGTAATAATGCAGTTTGAGTGATTGTTGATCGATTGACCAAGACAGCTCATTTCATACAGTTTCGAGTTGGTCGGTCAATGGAAGCGTTAGCAGAACGGTACATGCAGGAGATTGTGAGATGGCATGGAGTACCTATGAGCATCGTTTCCGATCTTGATACCCTATTCTTATCGCACTATTGGAGGAGTTTACAGGAAAGTTTGGGGACTCGATTGAAGTTCAGCAGTGCCTATCATCCGCAGACAGATGGCCAGTCCGAAAAAATGATCCAAACTCTTGAAGATATGTTGAGAGCTTGCATGTTGGACTTCAAGGGTTCATGGGAGGATCATTTGCACTTGGTGGAGTTTTCGTATAATTGTTAGTGTATATGCCCTAGAGGCCATTACTGTATCATACTAGTTTGTATATTACTTAATGGATGCTTGGGATATTCACCTTGTATATACAATCTTGCTCAAAATAGTAGTATGCTACTTGGTTTGTCTCTACTTCAATGTGTACTTGTGTTTATTTTACTATATCACTTATACGCAGTAGTGGAGCCCTTAGGATCTTTGCTTGATTACCAGCGTTGTGATGGCAGTCACACTAGTGGGGGCTGGGTAATCTATAAGCACATCCTTATACAGGTCCCTAGTCGCAGGACTATCGAGACAGGGCATCGATACTCCGGAGTAGACTAGCGTATGCGCTTCTCATCCCAGTGTGGGAGATGGTCTGTCCCACAGCCATCAGTACGTCGTACTGGAGATAGTATACGGGTGCTCGTTGGGTTACGAGTACACTGGACAGGACTCGTCGGGAACTGACAGGTTGGTATTATACCTATCGTCAGTCGTCAGTTCCCAGGTGACATGAGTACAGCTTAGTCCGCTGACTTGACACTGGCACTTCGCCTCGAGTGTGTTCCCACTGCACTTTGATCACTACCCTACCACGGCTCAAAGGAGTCGTGCAAACAGGTGGTGGTTGGGTGCAGTCCCGAAGCACTTGGAGGCAGTGACGGTTAGACAGGATTCGTCTCTCCCGGTATTGGGGGTTGACATCGCGCTGTGTCTAGGAGAGCCATTACACGAGTAGTCCCTGGCCAGGGCAAACGAGATATACTGGTAGGTTTCCAGTGTTATCTCAGGGTGTTTTGGGCTTCGCTCCGGCACGACTTGTACCGCTATTGGGGGACTGACGTTTACCGCCCCCTAGGCCCGCCATGCGATGTATCAGACGAACAGACCGGACTGTACGGAGAATGTCACATTCAGACTCAGTAGGAGTTCAGATGGGGTTTCACCTCGTCAGCCTTCTTGTCGGCATCTACCTGGGGACCGTTACGCACAGCTAGTGCCGCTTGCGGTCTGTGGTTAAACCCACTGCCAGCGTAGTGTCGAGTCTTTAGAGTCCCACACAGAGGGTATTCGCCTCTGGGCAAAACAGAGTAGAGGTCGCATGGTTTTGCGACAGGGTTCGTTCTCATCCGCGCACTTGTGCACGTTTGGAGTCCGGACGGATTATACTGGCAGGCTCTGGTTTGAGCCAGATACTGGTATATGTTTTGGGGGTTGCTTTTATATCTTGGTATTCTTGTTTTTCGGAACGAGAATGCAGGTGTGTATGCACAGTTACTTGAGGCGGAGAATGAGGTTTTTCATTAGGGTTTCGAATCGGGTGCGTATGCACAGTTGACAGTTATCATTTTCCAAACCCTAATGGATTTATATATTATCTATTAATAATAATAATTAAATGAGAATTATGTTATGGTTGTTTTTGTTGACTTGTTGACCTTGGTTGACTTGTTGACCATTGACCACTTTCATGCCTTGAAAGTCTTCCTTGATTCATGCTTACTTTTTATTAAATGAAGCATGGTTGTGGTCATTCAAAACACTACCATCAACTATTCTCATTTTAAATTATTATCATTTAGATAATTCTTTTTCTTTTGCAATATGGTTGCAAGAAAGAAATAATTGAGCTCATTCTATCATAACCTCTCTCTCTCCTCATTTTCATCTTCTTCTTCCTCTTGAAAAGAGAAACCTTCTCATGTGTTGAGAATCATTCTCTTTTGATAGAAAAGCAAACCCTAATCTCTCTCTACTCATTCTAGGATGAAGGTTTAGCAAACCGGAAACCCTAGTTCACTCAAAGATCGAGGAAGAGCCCAAAGTCGAACCTTCGAGGTGGATCCATCTTCGACAGGAGAAGGCGACGTAAAGAGAACCATCAACCTCTACAAGGTTTGAAGAAGAAGGAGTTCAAGTATAGGTATAACCATCTTCCATAGTAGCTAACTCTCTTTAGCTAGAATACTAGTTTTAGTTTAGACATCGATCCCGACCATGTTTAGTCCATGTTGCCTCTTGCAATAAAAATTCGTTTTTTATACCGTTTCCGCCTCCCCGTAAGCACCGGGGGTCGCAATATGGACTTACAGTGGTATCAGAGCCTAACTAAACTTAAACTAGCTAGGTAGTGAAGTGTAACGAAGTTCGGAACCGTAAAAAACCCAAAAACCGTATTTTCCAAAACCCTAAGTTTCTGTTGAATTTTTTTCTGCTCAAAATGAAAAACTTTATACTTGTAAAATCGTCTCAGGGTTTTATTTGAACACACAAGAAAAACGATGCATCAATTCAACTAAACCGCCGCGCATCCGCGGCACGAGGTGGGCATGTG
Source organism: Agapanthus africanus (assembly GCA_030015575.1). Taxonomy (NCBI): domain Eukaryota; kingdom Viridiplantae; phylum Streptophyta; class Magnoliopsida; order Asparagales; family Amaryllidaceae; genus Agapanthus; species Agapanthus africanus. The sequence continues at coordinate 551,448,115 of JASDDO010000031.1, forward strand.
CCGCGGAAGCGCCGCAGTTTGGTTTCCTCTCTGCATCGTTTTTCGTGCAGTGTTCTTGTTGTGGGATTTTGGGATTTTTAAAATATATTATATGTACCCAGATTTTCCAGAAAAGAAATTTCCTTTTGGGGTCCTATAATTCCGTATTTTTTCCGAACTTCACTGCACTTTGGCTATATTGGTTATATCTGTGTTGTTTGCATGTATTGAACGTCGGCTAATCGCTATAAGTCGATTAGTCGGGGTTATACATGATCTGTAATGTGCTGGAATGTGTATATGAATGTGTTGGACTGTCACGGGTGAATAGCCGGGGTTGGATGTGAGATGAGCTTTTGTTTTTCTTTCATTCATTTGTAAATGTAAATTGATGTAATTATATTATTTGTTTGGCCGCACAACCGGGTCGGGGTTGTAGCCGTCATTGTATAATTCCTTTTTACTGTTTTTGCTCCTAGGATAGACCCATGGTGGGGTGCACAAACTACCGGGAACTTGGCGGGTAGTTTGCCGCACCCGTAGGGGTCTTGGGTGGGGTATTTGCTATTCACCGCGACCGTGTTATCCGCTTTTCGTTTCAGGCTCGAAAGAAATGCGGATTGCTAGTATATCCAATGTATTCATCTGTGATCTGTAATGTCTATCATTGCTTTCTATTTAGGCGTTGCTTATGTTTTACAGCCGCGCTAGCCCAGCCCCCGCTCTGTCGTTAGTTAAGTAACCTAACGGGTGATGACGGGGCCCCGTGGCGAATGCATATGGCATAAGCGTACGTCATATTTTGGTTGTTTTCTGCAATGGTAGGATTTAAATGATGGGACGCATTAAAAGAACTAATGCAAGAATATCACGCATTAAAAGAACTAATGCAAGATAATAAACCAAGTTAAAGTCGTTGGAACACTTTCGAAAAACCACTCGGTTCTTTTCAAAACTAACTTTTAAAAATGCGGAGTTTGAGCCACTCCATTTAAAAGCTATCTCGTTCCATCGACCAAATCAAGTTCACTACGTTCACGGTTTTGCCAAAAACCATTCGTAGCCCTCCGTCGTTTCGTATGAATATTCAAATAGTATTCAAGCTGTGTTTGTTGACCTTCGTCAAGGCATAGTGATTGGTAGCTGTTAAGTATTCATATGTAGCATAGATAGATGCGTTGGTTTGGGACACTCACATTACCTTGTTGACCTTCGTCAAGGGTATATGCGGGTGGATTCAAATTAACCTGGATAATGACGGGCAGAACTTGACATGTGACTTATGATTTGTTGACCTTCGTCAAGGTCATAAGAGCATGGGGCAAAAATCCACATCGGGAGTTTCATAAGTACTGAAACTTGCTAGATTTGCATACCATTTGGAGTGTGGTGATTCTGGTAGGATTCCTTCAGTTTCGTCACGCGATGATATTTGGATCCCGATCCTACTGTGAGTATATGCTACTCCTCGGGAAATTTCTCACTTAACGATCAATGCTATAAACCTAGTAGGTGCCTAGAAAGGTGTTAGCGGGGCTACGCCCCCAGGGAAAAGAGGTTCTTTAATTAAGGAACTTCGCGAAAGCGTTGGAAAACCTCCCTCGAAGTACCGACACCAGCCTGGCTGAACGGTTAAGCAAGTATTGTACGGTGGGATTGATCCTGACTAATTCTTCCTTTATGGTTTGAGGAGGGATTCGAGAAACAGTGGGAGCCATCCTGTTTAGACAAACTAAAAACCACTCTAAACTTGCAAGAGCATCATGCTGAGTGTTTCTTCTTCTCTCTCCTAATTGCAGCGACCTATCAACATGACTGGACTTAAGTTACTCCTAGATAAAAACAAGCTGACAGGGCCAAACTACAAAGATTGGCTCAGGAATGTCAAGATAGCAATCACTTATGACAAGCTGGGGTATCTTCTTACCACCAAAGCTCCCCCTGTCCCTGGTCCAACTTCCAGCGTCGCGGATAAGGAAATCCGCAAGACTTGGGAGATTGATAGCGCGAAAGCCAAGTGCCTCTTGCTTGCCTCGATGGACAACGAACATCAGAGGAGGCATGAGAATATGGACATGGAGTCCATATTGCTTCATACAAAAGAACTGTATGGAGAGCAATCACGTATCGCAAGATACGAAGCGTCGAAAAAGCTGTTTTCGACAAGAATGGCCGTCGGATCATCAGTAGCCGAGCACGTGCTAAAGATGATCGGTTACATTGAGGAGCTCGCTGACCTAGGGATCACATTGGAGAGTGAGCTATATACGGATATAGTTCTCCAGTCCCTTCCTTCCACTTACGCCCAGTTTATAATGAATTTCAACCTACAAGAAAAGGAGGTTGAACTTTCAGAACTCCTCAACCTGCTGAGGAGCGCAGAGGGCACCCTACAGAAAGGTAGGGAAACATCCACTTTGTTTGTAGGAGGATCATCTTCTTCTAGGTCCAAGGCGAAAGCCAAGGGAAAGAAGAAGAAAGCCCCCGCCAAACCAAGGGGCGGTGTTAGTAAAGTGGATACGAAGGGAAAAGGAAAAGCAACAAAGATAGCGGGGAAGCTTGTGGATAAGGAAGAATGCTTCTTTTGTCATAAGAAAGGACACTGGAAGAATGATTGCAGGGCCTGGAAGGCCAGAACACAGGAATTGAAGCAGGTTGCAGCTTCAGCTTCAGGTGTGTATGTTATTGAAAACTGTCTTTCTATAAACTCTACTTCCTGGGTATTGGATACCGGATCAGGATCTCATATCTGTAATTCTTTGCAGGCGTTGAGAAACCGTAGTGTTTTGAAAGCAGGTGACATGACCCTCAGAGTTGCAAACGGAGCGAGCATGGATGCTAAAGCCGTGGGGGACTATCACCTGGGAATGTCAGATGGACATGTTTTGGTTTTGCATAATTGCTTTTTTGTACCCAACGCAACTTGTAATATCATTTCTGTATCTTTAGTTTCTAAAGAAGGTTATGAATTTGCGTTTGTAAGTAATGTTGTAAACATTCGCCTTAATCAAGTTTTGATTGGGTCAGGTACTTTGAGTAATGGTATATACGTATTGAACCAACCACAGATTTTTAATGTCCAGAATACACACAAAAGAAAGTCTCCAGAAATAAACCAGACTTTCTTATGGCATTGTAGATTGGGTCACATCAATGAGAGAAGGTTGACGAAGTTACATACAGAAGGGTATTTGAATGCGTTCGAATATCAGTCGTATGCCACTTGTCAATCCTGTCTCAAGGGAAAGATGACAAAGACTCCGTTTACTGGACATGGAGAAAGAGCGAGCGAGCTCTTGGGACTCGTACACAGTGACGTGTGCGGTCCAATGTCTACACATGCCCGAAGCGGACATTCTTACTTCATTACTTTTACGGATGACTTCTCAAGGTACGGTTATGTTTTCTTAATGAAACATAAGTCCGAGGCTTTTGAAAAATTCCAGGAGTATAAGAATGAAGTAGAGAAACAGACCGGCAAAAGTATTAAGATTCTAAGATCGGATCGAGGTGGAGAATACTTAAGTGCCGAATTCCTGAATTACTTAAAAGAGAATGGTATTCTCTCTCAGCTTACTCCTCCATACACTCCGCAACATAACGGTGTATCGGAGAGACGGAACCGAACCCTATTGGATATGGTTCGGTCCATGATGAGTAACGCTGAGTTACCGCGATCATTCTGGGGATATGCAATAGAAGCAGCTGCGTATCTCTTGAACAAGGCTCCCACCAAGACTGTGCCTACCACCCCTTATGAGATGTGGACGGGGAAGAAACCCTGTCTTAAGTATCTTAAGGTATGGGGATGTCCAGCTTTTGTAAAAAGGCAGCATGCGGACAAGCTTGAGGCACGTTCAGTACAGTGTAAGTTTGTGGGATACCCAAGGAACTCCAGGGGGTATCTTTTCTATTCCGCTGAGGAACAAAAGGTTTTTGTTTCTCAGCATGCCCGCTTCTTGGAAACTGAGTTTCTGGAAACCCAGATAAGTGGGAGCACAATAGAACTGGAAGAAGTTCCAGAACCACAGACTGTTACTGAAAGCTTAGTGGAACCAGAGGGTTCAACAGAACAGGACATTCCTACGCCGCTCCGCAGAAGTAGTAGGCAGTCTCATCCGCCCGAGAGATACTACGGTTTTCTCATAGATGGGGATAGAGAGGATTGCATCATAGATTATGATGAGCCTACTAACTTCCAGCAGGCCGTTCAGAGCGTTGACTCAGTGAAATGGCTGGATGCAATGCGGACCGAAATGGAGTCCATGTACACCAACAAGGTATGGACGTTGGACATTGCTCCAGACGGGGTAAAACCCGTAGGATGCAAGTGGATCTTCAAAAGGAAGATTGGTGTAGATGGACAGGTTGAGACCTATAAAGCTAGGCTGGTAGCAAAGGGTTTCCGTCAAAGACCTGGCTTGGACTATGACGAAACCTTTTCTCCAGTAGCCATGCTGAAATCCATTCGGATCCTTCTTGCCATCGCTGCCTTCCACGATTATGAGATCTGGCAAATGGACGTAAAGACAGCTTTTCTAAATGGAAATTTAGAGGAGTGTGTCTATATGGACCAGCCAGAGGGCTTCATTCAGAGTGGGAGCAGCGGAAAGGTGTGCAAGTTGCTTAAGTCCATCTATGGACTAAAGCAGGCATCGCGGAGTTGGAACATCTGCTTTGATGAGACGGTCAAAGAATTTGGCTTTATCAAAAATCCAGATGAACCATGCATCTATAGTAGATTTGTAGCGAGAACTGTAGTATTCCTCGTTTTATACGTGGATGACATTCTCTTAATAGGAAATGACATTCCTATGCTACAATCTGTCAAGGGGTTCTTGTCACAAAGGTTCTCCATGAAAGACCTGGGTGATGCCTCATACATCCTGGGGATCCGGATCCATCGTGATAGATCCAAGAGGATATTGGGACTTTCTCAGTCCAGGTACATTGACACCATAGTGAAGAGATTCAGTATGGAAGATTCCAAGCGCGGTAACCTACCGGCTTGTCACGGGATCACCCTCTCTAAAGAGATGTCTCCCAAGACTGATTTGGAGAGGGATCGCATGTCTATTATACCCTACGCTTCTGCGGTAGGCTCTATAATGTATGCGATGTTGTGTACCAGACCGGATGTAGCTTATGCACTGAGTGTGGTAAGCCGGTATCAGTCAAACCCTGGGGAGAAACACTGGATAGCGGTAAAGAACATTCTCAAGTACCTGAGAAGGACTAAGGAGATGTTCTTGGTGTATGGCGGAAAAGACCTCCAGATCGAGGCCTTTGCTGACTCCAGCTTCCAGAGTGACAAGGATGATTCCAAGTCCATGTCGGGCTTTGTCTTTACCCTCAATGGAGGGGCGGTGTGTTGGAAAAGTTCCAAACAGGAAACCGTTGCAGACTCGACGATGGAAGCGGAATACATCGCTGCATCTGATGCCGCAAAAGAAGCTGTCTGGATGAGGAAGTTCTTGAAAGAACTTCAGGTGGTTCCGTCCATTGTTGATCCAATACCTCTGTATTGCGACAACAATGGGGCTATAGCTTTAGCAAAGGAACCAAGGTCCCATCAGAGATCCAGGCACATCTTGAGGCGGTATCACCTGATCAGGGAGATCGTGGATCGCAAGGAGATCGAGGTTCGGAGAGTTGCTTCAGAAGACAACACTGCAGATCCATTCACCAAGGCCCTGCCCCAGACTCAGTTCGAGCGGCTGATCGAGATGATAGGTCTTCGATACGCCAGTACATGGCCTTAGTGCAAGTGGGAGATTGTTAGTGTATATGCCCTAGAGGCCATTACTGTATCATACTAGTTTGTATATTACTTAATGGATGCTTGGGATATTCACCTTGTATATACAATCTTGCTCAAAATAGTAGTATGCTACTTGGTTTGTCTCTACTTCAATGTGTACTTGTGTTTATTTTACTATATCACTTATACGCATTAGTGGAGCCCTTAGGATCTTTGCTTGATTACCAGCGTTGTGATGGCAGTCACACTAGTGGGGGCTGGGTAATCTATAAGCACATCCTTATACAGGTCCCTAGTCGCAGGACTATCGAGACAGGGCATCGATACTCCGGAGTAGACTAGCGTATGCGCTTCTCATCCCAGTGTGGGAGATGGTCTGTCCCACAGCCATCAGTACGTCGTACTGGAGATAGTATACGGGTGCTCGTTGGGTTACGAGTACACTGGACAGGACTCGTCGGGAACTGACAGGTTGGTATTATACCTATCGTCAGTCGTCAGTTCCCAGGTGACATGAGTACAGCTTAGTCCGCTGACTTGACACTGGCACTTCGCCTCGAGTGTGTTCCCACTGCACTTTGATCACTACCCTACCACGGCTCAAAGGAGTCGTGCAAACAGGTGGTGGTTGGGTGCAGTCCCGAAGCACTTGGAGGCAGTGACGGTTAGACAGGATTCGTCTCTCCCGGTATTGGGGGTTGACATCGCGCTGTGTCTAGGAGAGCCATTACACGAGTAGTCCCTGGCCAGGGCAAACGAGATATACTGGTAGGTTTCCAGTGTTATCTCAGGGTGTTTTGGGCTTCGCTCCGGCACGACTTGTACCGCTATTGGGGGACTGACGTTTACCGCCCCCTAGGCCCGCCATGCGATGTATCAGACGAACAGACCGGACTGTACGGAGAATGTCACATTCAGACTCAGTAGGAGTTCAGATGGGGTTTCACCTCGTCAGCCTTCTTGTCGGCATCTACCTGGGGACCGTTACGCACAGCTAGTGCCGCTTGCGGTCTGTGGTTAAACCCACTGCCAGCGTAGTGTCGAGTCTTTAGAGTCCCACACAGAGGGTATTCGCCTCTGGGCAAAACAGAGTAGAGGTCGCATGGTTTTGCGACAGGGTTCGTTCTCATCCGCGCACTTGTGCACGTTTGGAGTCCGGACGGATTATACTGGCAGGCTCTGGTTTGAGCCAGATACTGGTATATGTTTTGGGGGTTGCTTTTATATCTTGGTATTCTTGTTTTTCGGAACGAGAATGCAGGTGTGTATGCACAGTTACTTGAGGCGGAGAATGAGGTTTTTCATTAGGGTTTCGAATCGGGTGCGTATGCACAGTTGACAGTTATCATTTTCCAAACCCTAATGGATTTATATATTATCTATTAATAATAATAATTAAATGAGAATTATGTTATGGTTGTTTTTGTTGACTTGTTGACCTTGGTTGACTTGTTGACCATTGACCACTTTCATGCCTTGAAAGTCTTCCTTGATTCATGCTTACTTTTTATTAAATGAAGCATGGTTGTGGTCATTCAAAACACTACCATCAACTATTCTCATTTTAAATTATTATCATTTAGATAATTCTTTTTCTTTTGCAATATGGTTGCAAGAAAGAAATAATTGAGCTCATTCTATCATAACCTCTCTCTCTCCTCATTTTCATCTTCTTCTTCCTCTTGAAAAGAGAAACCTTCTCATGTGTTGAGAATCATTCTCTTTTGATAGAAAAGCAAACCCTAATCTCTCTCTACTCATTCTAGGATGAAGGTTTAGCAAACCGGAAACCCTAGTTCACTCAAAGATCGAGGAAGAGCCCAAAGTCGAACCTTCGAGGTGGATCCATCTTCGACAGGAGAAGGCGACGTAAAGAGAACCATCAACCTCTACAAGGTTTGAAGAAGAAGGAGTTCAAGTATAGGTATAACCATCTTCCATAGTAGCTAACTCTCTTTAGCTAGAATACTAGTTTTAGTTTAGACATCGATCCCGACCATGTTTAGTCCATGTTGCCTCTTGCAATAAAAATTCGTTTTTTATACCGTTTCCGCCTCCCCGTAAGCACCGGGGGTCGCAATATGGACTTACAATAATAACAGCTTTCAGGCGACTATTCAGATGGCTCCATTCGAAGCATTATATGGTCATAAGTGTCGCTCGCCCATCTGTTTGGATGATGTTGGAGAACAAAGATTATTGGGACCGAATATTATTATGCAAACAGTGGAGAAAGTCAACGTGATCCAAAGTCATATGAAAGCGGCACAAGATCGACAGAAAAGTTGGGCCGATACAGGACGAAGACCGCTGGAGTTCACAGTTGGTGATCTTGTATTCCTGAAGATATCACCGACCAAAGGAGTGATTCAATTTGGGAGTCGAGGCAAGCTTAGTCCTCGATTCGTGGGGCCTTTCGATATTATCGAGTGCATTGGAGAAGTAGCTTATCGATTGGCTTTACCACCATCCTTGACGAGTGTTCATGACGTGTTTCATGTATCTCAACTCCGCAAGTATGTTCAAGATGAGACGCACGTCCTAGATCACTTGGAGCTGACAGTAAGGGTGGACTTGACATATGAAGAACGACCGATGGCGATTGTAGATCGACTAGAAAAGGTCCTCAAGAACAAGGTTACTTGTTTCATGGGGGAATCATTCACATAGAGAATCAACTTGGGAACGAGAAGATGAGATTCGATAGAAGTTTCCACACTTATTTTCTTAGATTCATGTTTTCTTGTCTTTTCTTGTTCCGGGAATTTTGAGGACGAAATTCTTTTGTAGTTGGGTATAATCTAACATCCTAGTTCATTTATATCATATTTGATTTGAGTATTTTCTAATCTTGTGACTATTGCTTGATTATTATTTGGGTGCGGATAGCGTATTTGGTATCTGTGTTTAGTATCCGACCCGACCCGCATGCTTGAAACCCGTATTGGTTCTTGATTACGACATATCTTTACTAGTACTAAGGATCCGTACCCATTTAGATATCTACATATGTTTTTAAATAATATATATTATAGTCAAATATAATATTTTTTGTTGGATATAGTGCCCTCAAAGCTAATTATTGGATCGCAGGCACGTGATTGCAATGATAAAGGGGGGACCTATACCGGTAGGACAGTCTTACTCGAGATGATTGTATGCTATCTGGTTTGTCTTTATCATCGTGTACATGCTTTAGGTGATATTACAGATCACTATTACACGTTGATAGAGCCCTTAGGATTCTTGCTTGACTACCAGCAGCATGATGGCGATCATATACGTGAGAGTTGGGTAGTCTATAAGCACATCCTTAAAGTGTCCCTAGTCGTGGGAGTTTCGAGATTGGGCATCGATACTCCATGAGTAGACTAGTGTATACGATCGAGACCCCGACGAGGGGCGATGGCCGGTCTCACAAGCCATTGGTGTCAGTTGGTTCACCAAAGACGTATACAGGTGCTCATTGGATTATGAGTACACCGGACAGGACTCGCCGGGATCATGCTAGTTGGTATTATACCTGACGTCAGATAGCAGTTCCCTGGTGACATGTATACACGTTAGTCTATCGACCTAAGATCGTCATTTGTCTCATGTGAGTTCCCACTGTGCCTTGATTACTACCCTACCATGGCTCAAAGGAGTCATGCAAACAGGTTTTAGTTGGGTACAGTCCCGAGCCACATGGAGGCAGTGAGCGGATCGGCAGGGGATTCGTCTCTCCCAGTATTGGGGTGAGATCGCGCTGTGTCTAGGAGAGCCATTACACGAAGTCCTTGACCAAGGCAAGTGAGATTTACTGGTAGGTATTCCAGTAGTATCTCAGGGTGTTCTGGGCTACACTCCGACACGACTTATACCGCTATTGGGGGTCTGACGTTTACCAACCCCCTAGGCCCGATATGCGAAACTCATAGACGAACGGACCGGAATATACAAATATTGTCACTGACGGGCTCAGTAGGGTTTTAGGATGAGTTCGCTCGTCGGCCTCCCTTTGCTCAATACCTTGGTAGCCGTTGCGTACAGCTAGTACCACTGGCGTGCTTGTGGTTAATCCCACTGCCAGCGTATTGACGACTCTTTAGAGTCCCCCACAGAAAGTTTTCCAAGTTCGAGAGAAACGTTGTAGAGGCCGTATGGTTTTATGGCCGGGCTCGATCATATACGTGCACTTATGCACGGATCATGATCGGACGGATCATACTAGTGGGCTTTGGTTTAAGTCGGATCCTAGTATTAGATTTGTTGGATTACTTTAGTCTCATTGCATTCATATTCAGCCAGAATGCGGATGCAGGTATGTATATACAAATGAGGGTTATCCTTGTGATCCATCACGAGTTTACTTTAAGAAGATGCCATTCTATTTATTGTCAGAAACATTTGGATTAATGTTTATTGGTAGAAATTATGAGCTCAAGTCATGATTAAGGGCATTAAATGAGGCATGTGCAATTTAGTGACTCATGGTATCGTTTATTGTGCAATGTCCATTTAATTATTGTTTTTATTGGATGAGATTGAGATGGAGAGAGAGAGGGCAGCCACTAAGAAGTGGGGTGAGCTCTAGAGATTATTATGCTAGTGCTCTCTCATTTTCATCTCACACAATAGCAAGCTCTTCTTCTTCTTCTTTCTTCTTGAGCTCACAATTTCGTCATCAATGGCTTCATCTTCTTCCTCCATCCATACCATCTCATGAGTTGAGAATCAATGGATGAATTGAGACAAAGTAATCACAAACATTCTCTACTTCACCTTGGACATGTCAGCTAGCAAACTTCATGTCCGAGTTGTTTCGGTTTTGAAGCGGGAGACCGTAAAATGATTCCTTGACGTGGTGCCACTTCGACGAGGAGATCGGAGATGCCGTGAGGAGCTAAGGATGGTGGCTAAAGACCGAAGGACATTGATCGATCGGTATAGCCATTCTATCATCTTTGTAGTTAGCCAGTTAAGGGTTAATGGTACGATCTGGGTGAAAGTCTGCGTTAGCACCTATTTAGTAAAAGTTTTTGTTCCGCGTTTGGCCTCGGATAGACGGCTGGGGCGCTACCGTATACTTACATGGTTTCCGCGATTCCACGGCGTAATGATGGGATCGTGCTTTCAAATTTCTTCAGTGGTCTTTCATGTGGAATTGTGGTTTCTGGAATATTTTGTTTAGGCCCAGATTTATTTGAGTGCTGGATTTGCACTTGGGGACACTTTGGGAAGTTTTGTCGATCGGAATTTTAAATATGTTAGTTCACAGTACTTACATTACTATCTGCGACCGTGAATGTCATTCGAGCGGTAAATCTTGTCTAATTACTATAGCTCTTTTAGACGGGTTTACGAACGTGGCATTCACGTTGATGTTCTGTGTTGTGTTGTATTGTTGCGGATTTGTCGTGGTGGATAGCTGTGTGCAATATTAGTGCAGTTTGGATATATTTGTACATTTGATATCACGGGGCGAGCGTCCGACATGTGGACTGCAGTCACTGCCTGCTTGTATATTATTCTTTTGGGGCACGACCGGGTTGAGGTCGATGTACCCATTGTACATATTTTCTTTTCTGTACTAGGATTACTCCGCGGTGGAGTGCACGGATAACCGGGTTCTAGAGGGAAACGGGCCTGCATCTTATGGCTTTGAGACGGAGGGGGATTCACTCTAGAATTAACGGGCTATTCGCCGCACTTGTAGGGGGTACAGGTTAACCAAAGGAGGGGTGCTCAAGTTACCGGATTTCATGAAGTGCTGGGTGTTCCATTCACTTTGCTGAAGGGGGCTGCCTCGCTTCAGCTTTTGGCGGGTAACTTGCCGCACTCGTAGGGGTCTAGGTTTCATTGCACAGGCTATCCACACGACCAGAGGAACGTCGGGTTTCGCTTGCGGCTCAAACGAAACCCGGGGCTCCCAGATATCTGTATTGTTCTGTGATGCTTATTATATTTCTGTGATGTTTCATTTATCACGCCTGGAGCGATTATTGTATATTGATATATATACTAGTAGATGTTGTATATTTACACCCGCGCTAGTCCAGTCCCCGCTCAGTCGTTAGTTAAGTAACCTAACGGGTGATGACGGGACCTAGTGGCGAATGCGGATGGCATATACGTACATTTTATTTTCGTTCTTTTCTGGTGTGATTAATTGATAGGACTGCATTGATTCTGATCAATGCAAGAAAAACAAACATATTCGATGTTGTTGGAACAATTTTCAAAAAGCTGTTATTACAAGGACATTTTCATTTGCTTTGCACAGCGGTATTCAGTTTGGAATATCCAGCACCTCATTCGACGAGGCAAGGGCCGAGATCCCTTCATCGGGAGTGACCCCTTGGGCAGAAGTTTGCATCAGGGTAATAACTTCACTATAGATTACTTTTTGCTTTTCATCGCGGTATTCAGTTTGGAATATCCTGCACCTCATTCTACGGGGAAAGAGCCGAGATCCCTTCACTGGGAGTGACCTCTTTAGCAAAGGTTTTGGCCACTATATTTTTATAAAAAGCTATCTGGTTCCTTCGACGATATCAAGTTCATTACGTTAAAGGTTTTTTGCCAAAAAACCATTCGTAGCCCTCCGTCATTTCGGACGGGTAGCACTTAGTATTCATGCTATGTTTGTTGGCCTTAGTCAAGGCATAGTGTATGGTAGCTATTTGTTACTTTTTTGTTGCATAGATAGATGCGTTGGTTTGGGACAGTCGTACAGCCTTGTTGGCCTTAGTTAAGGGCTTGTACGGGTGGGTTCAAATTAACTTGGACGATGACGGGTAGAACTTGACATGTGACTTATGATTTGTTGGCCATAGTCAAGGTCATAAGAGCATGGGGTAAAAATCACATCGGGAGTTTCTAAAGAAACTGAAACTTGCCAGGCATGCGCATACCTTCTGGAGTAAGATAACGTGAGTCCATCACGTTATCATGCGATGATAGTTGGATCTTGATTCCCACTGATGAGTTGGCTTACTCCTCGAGTGATCCCGACTAATTCTTTTTTCAGGTTTGGAGGAGAATTTGAGGATACAGTGGGAGGTTTCCTGATTAGATAAAGTGATAAACCATTCTGATCTAGCTTAGAGTGCGCGCAGAGTGTTTCTTTTCTCTCTCTCTCTCTCTTTGGCAGCGACCATGGCCCGATCCTAGACTATGGCTCAGTGACCAAGTTAACCGAACCTTCTTAAAACACTGGCTTTTGGATTGTCTGAGTTGCATACTTCATTGCCACTCCTTTTTTTACCCTTTGCATTTCTCCAGAACACCCCAAATCACTACGAACATCCACTTCCATTGGATAAATCCATCGTATGGTTATATACGAACTCGAAAGAACTTGTCCAAGATTCGAGGATGGATTCTGGTTCTGGAGAGATTGAATAGGACTATTCAATTGTCTTTTCTTTTTACCTTCTCTCAGGTTGTGAGGGCTCCTAGGATTAGGAGAGAGTACACCTATTACACTTATTGGATTGTCTTCTTCCAAACCATAGGCAGGTGCCGAAAGGTAGGGAATGAAGAAAACCAATTAGCCTAAGTGTGGTGTACAGAAGGTAATAAGTAAAGACAAATAAAGGGATTAGAAAGAGGGAAAAGTAAATTGCGACTGCTATCATTCACGACCAAACCAAGTATTTCATCGCCACTCCTATTTCACCTTTGTATTTCTCCAGAACACCCCGTATCACTGCGAACATCCAATTCCATTGGATAAATCCATCGTATAGTTATATACGAACTCGAAGGAACTTGTTCCAGTTCGAGGATGGATTCTGGGTCAGGAGAAATAGGAATAAGGTTTATTCAGTTGTCTTTTATCTTTACCTACTCTCAGATTGCAAGTACTCCTCGGATTAGGAGAGTACATCCATTACGCTTATTGGATAGTCTTCTTCCAAACTATAGGCCGGTACCGAACGGTAGGGACGGAAGAAAACCATTTAGCCTAAAGGAGGTGTATATAAGGTAATGACTAAAGAAATATAAAGGGTTTTGGAGAGATGGCAAAGAAATACACGGTTACAGTCATGAATCTGATAATGGAAAAGGCATTAGTAAGAATACCCGGAAACCCCTACGAAACATTTTCATTTTTCAGTTTCACTGTGTGTTGTTAAAGGAAAACCGATTTCCCAATTAGATCCTTACTCCAGGGTATGTATTTACCAGGTATGCTTCTCACATCTGTATTGTTTTACAGATGATGAGTGGGAGTAAGTTATTGGGAATTAGGTGATCATCCTCATTATATCGGAATTCGTTGTAATTGGTGATATTTGAGGAAATCGCCTGGGTTTTTGCCGGACGGCAAATATTTGGTTTTGAATATCCGTTGTTATGCACCAATTTCAAACTGATATATCTGTACGTTTATTTTTATAAAGTGAGATATAACTTTTTGAAATTATATCCATGACATTTACCTATATCAGTTGATGGTTAGGTAAGGAGCATTGAACAACGGTATAATTCCTCATAATCATAGTACAGTTTTCAACCTACGACGCACAGTGTTTGAGTTATTCAACTCAGGGGACTTATACAGAATATTGTATGTTGTCCAGTGTCCATTAGGACAGAGGGGTTGGTCCTCGTACTATATTCTGTTTACTTATGACTTCTCAAGTTTTAGACAAGTGTTTCGTAGAAATACAAGGTCCAAGTTTTGAGAAGTTATAGGTATAAGAATAAAGTAGAGAACCAAGTGTTGCAAGTATCGGGATTCTTCAAGGTGATCGAAAATGTAGATACTTGTGTTTGGTATTCAGTTGATAGAAATGGTTTTGAGAACTTGCTTCTCTTTCAGGTTACTCATATCTGGATGCACTCCTAAGTTGAGTAATGATGATCGGTCTCTCTTCATTTAGTTGACATGCACTGGAGATAGCTGCATGATTTGAATCTGGTTCCAATTAGATCAGTGCCTTTGTTTCTATATTGAATATAGAATGGATCATATCTTAATGATGTTAAGGTATATGGAGTTGTCCGGCTTATGCTTAAAACCAGACTCTGGATAACTCAAGGCACGTTTCTGTAATGGCTGTTTGTCGGTTAACCCGGGCTATGACGAGGGTTAACTTTCTACCATCTGGAAGATCAATAGTGATATTGTTCTTGACTCGCCTCAGTTTTAGTAAAATGGATTTTTTCATAAAACAGTAGTGGGAGTATGGTAGAACTGGAAGTGATTCCAGAACCGCAAACGATTACTGAAAATTTAATAGAACCTAAACATTCAATCAGGTTTGACATTCCATTAGCCACTCCGCGGATATGGTTGGTAACCTCAGGCGCCCGAAAGGTACTTCGGTATGCTCAAAGACGGTGACAGGGAGGTTCTTGTTTACCCAGACTTGTCATTGCTGTTGTTCCAGACTATGAGGCCCGGCAGGAAGATGAGTATAGCGTCTTTCTAAACTAGCTTTAAAAGTGTACGTGTATATGAATCTGCCAGAGGGTTGTTGGAGTCAGTGGGAGCAGCAGAAGCATAGTGGACAAGTAGCTTGTGTCTATTTATAGACTAAAACAGATATAGCGGAGATAGATCATCTATTTTTGATGTGACAGCCATAGGTTTTGACTTCATCAGAATAGAGATGGATCTGTTAAGAAAGTAATAGGGCGTGATGTCCTGGTATATGGATGACATACACATAGTAGGAAGTGGAATTCCTATACTACGATCGGTTATACTGTGTTTGTCACACAGTGGTTTCTCCACATAGGATATGGATATTATATCAGGCATTCTGATTACTAGATCTATGGTTTTAGATCTAGATTTGGGAAGTGTCCTAATCCGGGTACTTAGACAGCATTCTAACGGTGTTTTAGAATGGACGACTCCTGGCATGGTAGTGAACCTGCAAGTGATGGAGTCACCCTCTCTAAAGGTGCTTTATAGACTAAAGGGGATAGGGATGTGCATGATTGGCATATCACTTGCTTAGGCAATTGAGTCAATCATGAGATGTCAAGCACCACACCAGATGTTGTTTTTGCACTAGATGCAATAAGTTATGATATTAATCCAATCCTGGAGAAACGTTAGGAAGCAGTTTTAGAACATAAGTGGATGTTCTAGGGAGATGATAATGACAGCCTCCTTCGGGAGACAGTTATCATTCCAGGCTTCCAAGGTGACCTGGCTGACAGAGTGACTGTCAGAGTTATAGTTTTCCCTCTGACGAGGGGCAGTAGTTTAGACAGGTAGTCCAAGCGGATATCGAGGGAGGCATGGCGCAGGATACTGATTAAGTTCAGTTGACGATACAGTCTAAGAAGGTTGGATTTGGATTTCATTTGTGAACTAGGTCCCATCAGATATCCAGACATATTCTAAGACGGTTATTGCTCATTTCGGGAGATGGCCTTCTCCGCGAACTTAAGGTTAAGAGAAACATAGAAAGAAATATCAGAGTGGATCCACTCACTGAGGCTATTTCTCGAATGCAATAGTTTCGCAAACGAGCTTTGTGAAACTGATTAGTAGAGGAGTTGGGTGTTCGGTATCACACGGGCTGTGAGTATGCGACATCGCAATAATTAGCCTTAAGTGCAAGTGGGAGATTGTTGGATATAGTGCCCACAAAGTCAATTATTAGATCGCAAGCACGTGATTGCAATGATAAAGGGAGGACCTATACCGGTAGGACAGTCTTACTCGAGATGATTGTAGGGTTCCTAGGCACACTCAAGAGGTTCCACAAGGCATCGACCATGCCAAAATCAAATTTTTCTTGTGCCGAGAAAACCTAATGCAAGATCGTTAACTAGAGGTAAAGGCGAAACAACAACAAGTTAACAACTTTATTGCTAAGTGAAAGGGACTACAACCTTTGTAGATCCGGTCCTCCACTTCTCTAGCTCTGTGTTGACGTCCCTCCGCTGCAATCATCGAAATCCCGGACTCTAGCATCGGTTTCATCGGAGAAATGGTCGGGCTAGGTCGTTGACTTCGATGCCGAAGATGATCTACGTCGAGGCAACTCAAACTCAAGCTCCATCTTCACAAAGTCATAAAACTTGTAAAGAAAACACACTCTACTACATGGCAAGTGGTAGAGGATGAAGAAATAGGAAGTGGGTTCACTTTAGATTTGGATTTCTCACTTGGATTCATCACTTGGAAATTTCTAGCAATGGTTTCTTCTCTTCATGAAGAAGAAGAAGAAGAAGAAGAAAGAAAAGAAAGTCAATTATCAATAATAGAAAATCAAGTGATATCTATCATATTGCAACCATGGGTGAGATAAACTCATGTAGAGAATAAACTAGGGTTTAGGTAAATGGTTAGGGTTAAGGAATAAAACAAAATGGTAAGACTTATTCAAAGATGCATGAAGCATCATGAAGCTTCTTGCATAAAACAAACAAAGCCACTAACATTTTAATTTTGCCAAAAATGAATAAAGAAAATAAATAAGTAAATCAAACCCTAACCATTAACCTAATCATATTTTAAAGCATACTCATACCCAAGTTTGCATGTATCATCAAACATGATACAAACAAGTGCACAAAAATATATCATATATACAATGTGCACAATCTAGTGAGAAAATAATCTTAAGTGAACCAATACTAGTTAATGTAAAGTAATATATCAAATATATAATTATACATTAAATCATTAAATCAACACTTGAATTAATGATCTGGTCATACTGCATATAACCGACTAATATCAAGTGTATCAATGTATCGAATCAACACTTGATTCGGTAACCCGGCTATATCTCATATAACCGTCCAATGATACAAATCGTGAGAATCGAATACAGTATCACATACTGGTATTATTCTCGGCCCCGCACATATCTCATATGCGCTCCTATTTCGTTTCGCTTGAGCCAGGAAACCTCTGTGTAGGACTCTAAAGACTCGTCAATACGCCGGCAGCAGGTGATGATCATATCAAACACCCACAAGCCGCAAGCGGTCTGCTAAACATAACGGCCACCCGGATATTGAGCGATCAGAAGATCAACGAGCAAGCCCGCTCACACTCTTGTGAATCCAACCAGTAACACTTACCGTACAGTCCGGTCTCGTTGTCTAATATGTCGCATATCTTGCCTAGGGGTGGTAAACGTCAGACCCCAATAGCTCGATAAGTCGTGTCGATATGAGGTCTATAATAGTTCGAGAAACTACTGGTAACACTTACCAGTAAATCTCAGCAACCCTGGCTAGGGATTTCCGGTTATAGCCAATCGAACACAGCGCAACATCAACTCCCTATACCGGGAGAGACGAATCCCCTCCTATCGCTCATTGCCTCCATGTGAATCGGGACTGTACCCAAAAACCACCGTTTTGCACGCCCTCTTGGAAGTGGTAAGGTGGAAATCAAAGCACAGTGGGAATCACACAAGTCTCTATGACGATCTCGGGTCTACAGACTAACCTGTACCAGTGTCACCAGAGAACTGCCATCTGACGTAAGGTATAATACCATCTGGGAGTTCTCGGCGAGTCCGTCCAGTGTACCCAGTCTCCACTGAGCACCCGTATATCATCTCTGATGTCAAACACCAATGGATATGGGATCATCCATCGCCCATCTGTATGGGTCGAGAAGGTATACGCTAGTCTACTCTGGTATGTCGATGCCCCGTCTCGATACACCCACGACTAGGGACCTTGAAGGATGTACTTATGGACTACCATGTCCCCACTAGTATGATCCGCATCATAGTCCAGGTAGTCAAGTACACATCCTAAAGGCTTTACCAACATGTAACAGAGAGACAATCAGTGTACACGTTAAGGTAAAGAGCAACTAGATAGCATACTATCATGTCGAGCAAGAAATTCCTCCCTATATATGTCCAAGCATCCACTACAATATACATCCCATGTATAGTAATGGCCTCTAGGGCATACATATAACTAACAATCTCCCACTTGCACTAGGGCCATCTGATAGCAGTGGTTGCAGTATCTTATACTCAACCATCCCATAAAAGTCTCTCTCTGGGAAAAGGCCTTTGTGAGTGGATCCGCCGTGTTGTCCTCTGAGTCTACTCTCCTAACCTCGATCACCCTGGAGATCAACCATCTCCATGATCAGGTGACACTGCCTAAGAATTATATCTGGATCACTGATGGGACGGACGTTCCTTGGCATAAGCCACAACTCCATTGTCACACAATGGGAGGAACTAAGTTCATCTCATGAACACATATAAATATCCAGACTGCCACTTTGGTAGCATCTTTGGTAACGATGTATCTTGCCTTTAATCGTCTAGTATGTCACGGTATCTAGATTGGAACTCTTCCAACATACCGTCCCTTTACTGAGGGTAAAGACAATGCCTGTGACTGACATTCAGTCGTCCTTATCACGCTGGAACCCTTCCAGTGATTGCCCCCAGGATCAATTGATACCATCTCACTACAACTACTGAGAATCCTAACATCCAATTAGATCTATCTCATAGATCCAAAACCCAGGATTTAGCAGGTATCACTTTGATCCTATATGGAGAATCCTTGTGATAAGCGGAGATTGACCGAGCCTAGCATAAGAAACTCCTTCCCTATCAAGAGTATGCCATCCACGTACTCTACGAGGATCACCACCATACTCCCTACTACCTTTTTGTATATACTAGGTTCATCTAGCATTTTGATGAAGTCAAACTCTTTGACTAACACATCAAAACAGATGTTCCAACTCCGCGATGCCTGCTTAATCACATAAAACATCTTGCACACGTTTCCGCTGCTCCCACTGTCTACGAAGCCCTCTGACTGTGTACTTATAGATTCTCTCTTCTAAATCTTTATTTAGAAAAGCAGTCATGACACCCAACCGCCAGATATCGTAGTCATGGTATGTAGCCGTGGCAAGTAGGATCTGGATGGACTTAAGCATAGGCCCCAGAAAAGGTTTCATCATTATCCATACCTGGTCAATGATGCAAACCTTTAACAAGTCTAGCTTTGAAAGTCTCAACTTTTCCATGTACACCAAGTAATCTTCTCAAGATATACTTGCTCCTGATGGGGATTTAACCCTTCAGACAAAGCAACCAAAGTCCATACTTTGTTGGTGTATAAGGATTCCATCTCAGATCGATATGCATCCAGCCATTCTTACAGAGTCACACTCCTGATGGCCAGCTCGAAACTAGTTGGGTCATCATCTCATGATGCAATCCTCGCTCCCACTGTCATAGAGAAACCAAAGTATCTCTCAGGTGGGTGAGGAACCCTACTAGATCGGCGGAGAGGCTGAGGTTCATTGGAATCTACTGAATCCTTTGGTTCTACCAAATCATCTGCTGTAATTTGTATAGCTGGAACCTTTTCCAGTTCTACCTCATGACCACTAATTTCTTCTCAAGAAATTCCCTTTCACAAAGGTGGCATGTTGAGAAACAAAACATTTTTGTTCCTCGGTTATGTAGAAGATATTCCCTTGCGAATGCTTAAGATATCCAACAAACTTCTACAGAACTGACTTTGCCTCGAGCTTGTCAGGATTTTGCCTTTTAAACATAGGCCGGACATCCCCAAATCTTAACAAATTTAAGATATGGGCTCTTCCCAATCCATATCTTATATGAAGTGGTAGGCAACTGATTTGATCGGAACCATATTCAATAGGTATGCAACTTCATAAGTGCATAACTCCCAAAAGGAAATAGGTAACTCAGTAGTACTCATCATAGAGCACACCATATCAGATAGGGTGTTATTGCTCCGCCCCGATGCACCAAGGTGCTAAGGTGTATTCGGAGGAGTAATGTTGAGAGAGAATCTCATTCTTAGAATAGTCCAGGAATCCCGTGCTCAAGTATTCTCCTCCTTGATCACATCAAAGGACATAATACTTATACCCGTTTTTGGTTCTCTACTTCTAACTTGTATTCTGTGAATATCTCAAAAGGTTCGGACTTGTGTTTTAACAGGAACATAGGTCTGAATCTCGAGAGATCATCAGAGAATTTAATGAAGTACAAAGAACCGGTCTTGGCATTTGTAGACAGGGGACCTTCATACATCAATTTGTATCATCCCAAAAGTTCACTAACTCTTTCTCTGTTTCCTATAAACAGAACTATGGTCATCTTATCTCTGTGACATGACTGGCAAGTTTCACAAGATGTAAATTCAAACTAATTTAAATATGCATCTTAATGTAACTTCAGCTAGTTGGGTCGCATTGATATGACCTAGTCTACAATGCCTCAAGAAGGATTCGTTCATTTCTAAACTCTTCCTCTTGTGTGTGTTCTGTATACTAAGAACTGTAGTTTGATTTAGAACGTTAATGCTTTTAGATAACGTGCCTGAACCGATCAACTCTTGATTTAGGAAATGTTCAAAACATTATCCAACAATACAAAATTATATCCTTCTTTATCTAAATAAAGAGACTGGTATGATTTTGTATATCAGGTTCGGTATCTAATAACATTTGTTCAGAATCAATGTATTCTGGTAATACAGGATGACAGTGACCAACAGACTTGGCTGCAACACTTGCACTGTTTTCTGCCTCATGAAACTTATCACCCGTTCTCAGTTCTCTACCTTTCTGTAGCCCATGTAATATATTACATATGTGGGATCCTGATCTGGTATCAGATACCCAGGACGTAGAGCATACTGAGAAACAATTCTCTGTAATGAACACACCCGAAGATGATGCATCAACATGCACTCTCTTCGTTTTGGCGGCACGGGAATTCTGGTAATCCCCTAATTCCTGCTCTGTCTTATAACATTTATAAGTTGGAGCGGGACCAACGTTCCCCAGCTCAGTATAACAAGCGGGTTCGGTCAATATATCCGTTTTATTATCTTGATTAAGGCGTGACATGGTCGCTACCAGGAGAGAGAGAGAAGAAAACACTCTGCGTGCGCTCTTGCAAGATCAGATTGGTTATTATTTTATCTAATCAGGATGGCTCCCACTGTTTTTATCAAATCTTCCTTCAAACCCTAAAAGGAAAGCCTAGCCGGGATTAATTACACGCTACAAGTTCGCCAATCTGTCAGCCAGGCCAGTGTCGGTACTTTGAGGGAGGTCCCCCGTGCTTTCGCACGAACCTAATTAATGTAAACCTCGTTTTCCCAGAGGCGTAACCCCGTTGACACCTTTCTAGACACCTACTTGATCGGCTAATTGTAATGTGTAAAACTCTCCCAGGAGTAACAATTACTCGCAGTGGGTATCGGGATCCAACTATCGCATAGAAGGTATGCAATCTCATTGCAAATTTCAACACTTGAAATTCCCGATAATTTTGCCCCCAACGTGCTATGACCTTGACGAAAGCCAACAAACCATAGCCCGCTAGTCAAGTTCAACCCGTACATTTCTTGATTGAATTAAACCCACCCGCATGACCCTTGACGAAAGCCAACAAAGCCGTACGACTACCCTAATCCAATCGCATCGTATGCAGCAGATAAGCAGCATATAGCTACCGCACACTACACCTTGACGAAAGCCAACAAATGTAGCACGAATACTATATACAACTTATCTGAAATGACGGAGGGCTACGACAGGTTTTTCTGAAAACCTATTGCGTAATGAACTTGATATCGTTGTAGAATCAAATGATTTTAAAATGGAGTGTTTTTTAGGCTTTTCTAGTTTTGCTAAAGGGGTCACTCCCGATGAAGGGATCGTCGGCCCTTTCCTCATCGAATAAGGTGCAGGATATATCATATATACCGCTGTGCAAAGCAAAAACTATAGAAGCAATCAAAAGACAAACCGAGGGTTGTAGCATCTGCCAGTTATTGCTAAAGGGGTCACTCCCGGTGAAGGGATCTCGGCCCTTTCCTTATCGAATAAGGTGCAGGATGTTCTACAAGGAACACCGCGATGCAAAGCAAGAACTATAGCTACCTGTTTTTGAAAATTCGATTCCACAACATCATTTAGGTTTCTTTTCTTTCATTAATCATATTAATGAAGTCTCATCATTTAAGTTACCTAAACATCACAGATAAATACGACATACACTTATGCCATCCGCATTCGCCTCGATGTCCCCTCGTGCACCGTTAGGTTAGGTAACTAACGGCAGAGCGGGGCAGAGCTAGCGCGGGTGTAAAACATAAGCAACGCCTATATAATATATCATATATACTATATACAATATTTATCACAGAACATCAAATGATCACATCACAGATATGGCAGCAGAAGAAACATATGAAACATTGGATATACTAGGACGTCCGTGTTTTTAATACGAGCCAGTATAAAACACGGATTCCACGGTCGCGATGAATAGCCAAACCCGCATCCCTAGACCCCTACGAGAGCGGCAAGCAACCCTACCAATTCTAGAGTTAGGAGACCCGGACTCGACTCCTCGAGTTGGTCTCCCACTGGACTCTAGAACCCGGTTACTTGTGCCCTCCTCCTTGGGTCTATCCTAGTGCGGAAAAGGAAATAATATACAAAATGTGACATCTTCCGCAACCTGGAAGTGCCCCAATAAAAGAATATTACATACAATTAATTTTACATGAATGAAAATAAAAACTCTCATCTCACAAAAAAACCCGGCTATTCAAAACGCGACGATCCAATATAACATATCCAGCAACACATAAC
The DNA here is from genome assembly GCA_030015575.1 of Agapanthus africanus. Lineage (NCBI taxonomy): Eukaryota > Viridiplantae > Streptophyta > Magnoliopsida > Asparagales > Amaryllidaceae > Agapanthus > Agapanthus africanus. The sequence continues at coordinate 551,471,460 of JASDDO010000031.1, forward strand.
ATCACATGTCATCAACGTAAGTAAATATGCGCATCCAAATTGTCGTTGATATATAGAAACGAAACCGGCGATATCATATATTACACTTACGGTCACAGAAAAGAAAGTGTAAAACTACAACAGTTGGAATCCGCAACCTCCTTAGACATCGCATGCCTAACATTTATAAACCCCGCATTTTAGTCTCTATATCGAAAACACTTTTCAATATCAAGTCGGGCAATTCAACAAGATTCCCGATAATCTGATCGAATGCTCGTCGCAAACTTTAGTAGACGGATGCACCCCCGGATGCCGTCGACGAAGTGCACTAAGGTGGAACACCGTTGTCGCTAGCACCCGAACGGATGCTTTTGGCTACGGGGTTCTCCTACAGTCACTTGGTCGGGGCTATGGGGCATGGCTGTCTATTAAGTTTACCCGGCGAGTATCCGCGTACGCTACGTGATTGCGACGGAATTTTGATCGCATCAAAATTCCGTGGCAACCGATCAATTGAGACTAAACTGCTATGTTTATAACATCCAAATCAGTTATCTCATAACTATTTGTGGATTCCAAATATTGTATCATATTCCAGATAAATAGAAAATGTTAAACTTTCCGATCGAACAATCAAACACCCAAGTTTTCCCGAAACAGCTCAACACATGAAATAAGTTTAAAAACATTCACTTCATGCCACGGTACCAACGGTCCAGCCGTAGAAAGGTCAAGCCAACGCCTCACATGTGGCACGCCGTACTGCCCCAAACCCTAAGGTTCAAAGGGCAGTTCAAGACGGTCACATAATCGAGTTAAGGTTTGTTGTCTTCTAGAGGGTCCATCGCGTTACTTGCACTACTTCGAACGTTCTTAAACTACGGAAAGATCCAACACTTGGAAATTTCCCGACAGGGGAAAAAGTGGGTATTTATATCCGGTCAAACTTTTTAACATGTTCTAAAATATCCGGAAATACACATAGACAAAGTTTGACAATCCGATCGAATCTACGAACTCCCAATATAACCCAGAAAACTCAACTCTTGAGCAGTAATTAAAATTACCCAGAAAACACAGGCATTACAGACGGGGATTACTGTGCAAAGCACGTGACAAGAAACTTCTTTATGGCCGCGAAACCGCCGCAAATGCCAGGGTGGGGCCGCGGTACCGCGGCGCTTTAGTTGAATCAGGGACACGTGCTTCACAGTAACCCCTAGAAAACCCTGCTGAATTTTCTGCATATTTTTAATTCACAAAAATCCAAGTTTTGAAAAATTGTACAGAGAAGGGTTTTGGATTAGGGTTTCGGGTTCGGTCGGACTTCTAACATCGTCTACACTTCGCCTAAAGCTCTAGCTAGGCACTGATACCACTGTAGGGTTCCTAGGCACACTCAAGAGGTTCCACAAGGCATCGACCATGCCAAAATCAAATTTTTCTTATGCCGAGAAAACCTAATGCAAGATCGTTAACTAGAGGTAAAGGCGAAACAACAACAAGTTAACAACTTTATTGCTAAGTGAAAGGGACTACAACCTTTGTAAATCCGGTCCTCCACTTCTCTAGCTCCGTGTTGACGTTCCTCCGCTGCGATCATCGGAATCCCGGACTCTAGCGTCGGTTTCATCGGAGAAATGGTCGGTCTAGGTCGTTGACTTCGATGCCGAAGATGATCTACGTCGAGGCAACTCAAACTCAAGCTCCATCTTCACAAAGTCATAAAACTTGTGAAGAAAACACACTCTACTACATGGCAAGTGGTAGAGGATGAAGAAATAGGAAGTGGGTTCACTTTAGATTTGGATTTCTCACTTGGATTCATCACTTGGAAATTTCTAGCAATGGTTTCTTCTCTTCATGAAGAAGAAGAAGAAGAAAGAAAAGAAAGTCAATTATCAAAAATAGAAAATCAAGTGATATTTATCATATTGCAACCATGGGTGAGATAAACTAATGTAGAGAATAAACTAGGGTTTAGGTAAATGGTTAGGGTTAAGGAATAAAACAAAATGGTAAGACTTATTCAAAGATGCATGAAGCATCATGAAGCTTCTTGCATAAAACAAACAAAGCCACTACCATTTTATTTTTGCCAAAAATGAATAAAGAAAATAAATAAGTAAATCAAACCCTAACCATTAACCTAATCATAGTTTAAAGCATACTCACACCCAAGTTTGCATGTATCATCAAACATGATACAAACAAGTGCACAAAAATATATCATATATACAATGTGCACAATCTAGTGAGAAAATAATCTTAAGTGAACCAATACTAGTTAATGTAAAGTAATATATCAAATATATAATTATATATTAAATCATTAAATCAACACTTGATTTAATGATCCGGTCATACTGCATATAACCGACTAATATCAAGTGTATCAATGTATCGAATCAACACTTGATTCAGTAACCCGGCTATATCTCATATAACCGTCCAATGATACAAATCGCGAGAATCGAATACAGTATCACATACTGGTATTATTCTCGGTCCCGCACATATCTCATATGCGCTCCTATTTCGTTTCGCTTGAGCCAGGAAACCTCTGTGTAGGACTCTAAAGACTCGTCAATACGCCGGCAGCAGGTGATGATCATATCAAACACCCACAAGCCGCAAGCGGTCTGCTAAACATAACGGCCACCCGGGTATTGAGCAATCAGAAGATCAACGAGCAAGCCCGCTCACACTCCTGTGAATCCAACCAGTAACACTTACCGTACAGTCCGGTCTCGTCGTCTGATATGTTGCATATCTTGCCAAGGGGTGGTAAACGTCAGACCCGAATAACTCGATAAATCGTGTTGATATGAGGTCTATAACAGTTCAAGAAACTACTGGTAACACTTACCAGTAAATCTCAGCAACCCTGGCCAGGGATTTCCGGTTATAGCCAATCGAACACAGCGCAACATCAACTCCCTATACCGGGAGAGACGAATCCCCTCCTATCGCTCATTGCCTCCATGTGAATCGGGACTGATGCCTTCTTGGACGTGGTAAGGTGGAAATCAAAGCACAGTGGGAATCACACAAGGCTCTATAACGATCTCGGGTCTACAAACTAACCTGTACCAGTGTCACCAGAGAACTGCCATCTGACGTAAGGTATAATACCATCTGGGAGTTCTCGGCGAGTCCGTCCAGTGTACCCAGTCTCTACTGAGCACCCGTATATCATCTCTGATGTCAAACACCAATGGATATGGGATCATCCATTGCCCATCTGTATGGGTCGAGAAGGTATACGCTAGTCTACTCTGGTATATCGTTGCCCCGTCTCGATACACCCACGTCTAGGGACCTTGAAGGATGTACTTATGGACTACCATGTCCCCACTAGTATGATCCGCATCATAGTCCAGGTAGTCAAGTACAGATCCTAAAGGTTTACCAACATGTAACAGAGAGACAATCAGTGTACACGTTAAGGTAAAGATCAACTAGATAGCATACTATCATGTCGAGCAAGAAAGTCCTCCCTATATATGTCCAAGCATCCACTACAATATACATCCCATGTATAGTAATGGCCTCTAGGGCATACATATAACTAACAATGATAGTATGCTATCTGGTTTGTCTTTATCATCGTGTACATGCTTTAGGTGATATTACAGATCACTATTACACGTTGATAGAGCCCTTAGGATTCTTGCTTGGCTACCAGCAGTATGATGGCGATCATATACGTGAGAGTTGGGTAGTCTTTAAGCACATCCTTAAAGTGTCCCTAGTCGTGGGTGTTTCGAGACTGGGCATCAATACTCCATGAGTAGACTAGTGTATACGATCGAGACCCCGACGAGGGGCGATGGCCGGTCTCACAAGCTATTGGTGTCAGTTGGTTCACCTAAGACATATACAGGTGCTGATTGGGTTATGAGTACACCGGACAGGACTCGCCGGGAACATGCTAGTTGGTATTATACCTGACGTCAGATAGTAGTTCCCTGGTGACAAGTGTACAGGTTATTCTATCGACCTGAGATCGTCATTTGTCTCGTGTAAGTTCCCATTGTGCTTTGATTACTACCCTACCACGGCTCAAAAAGAGTCGTGCAAATAGGTTTTAGTTGGGTACAGTCCCGAGCCACATGGAGGCAGTGAGCGGATCGGCAGGGGATTCGTCTTTCCCGGTATTGGGGGTGAGATCGCGCTGTGTCTAGGAAAGCCATTACACGAATTCCTTGGCCAAGGCAAGTGAGATTTACTGGTAGGTATTCCAGTAGTATCTCAGGGTATTCTGGGCTACACTCCGACACGACTTATACCGCTATTAGGGGTCTGACGTTTACCAGCCCCCTAGGCCCGATATGCGATACTCATAGACGAACGGACCGGACTGTATATATATTGTCACTGACAAGCTCAGTAGGGTTTCAGGATGAGTCCGCTCGTCGGCCTCCCTTTGCTCATACCTTGGTAGCCGTTAAGTACAGCTAGTACCACTGATGTGCTTGTGGTTAAACCCACTGCCAGCGTATTGACGAGTCTTTAGAGTCCCCCACAGAAAGTTTCCCAAGTTCGGGCGAAACGTTGTAGAGGCCGTATGGTTTTATGACAGGGCTCGATCATATACGTGCACTTGCGCATGGATTATGATCGGACGGATCATACTAGTGGGCTTTGGTTTAAGTCGGGTGCTAGTATTATATTTGTTGGATTACATTAGTCTCATTTCATTCGTATTCAGCCGGAATGCGGATGCAGGTATGTATATACAGATGAGGGTTATCCCTGTGATCCGTCACGAGTTTACTTTAAGAAGATGCCATTCTATTTATTGTCATACACATTTGGATTAATGTTTATTGGTGGAAATTATGAGCTCAAGTCATGATTAAGGGCATTAAATAAGGCATGTGCAATTTGGTGACTCATGGTATCATTTTTGTGCAATGTCCATTTAAATATTGTTTTTATTGGGTGAGATTGAGATGGAGAGAGAAAGAGGGCAGCCACTAAGAAGTGGGGTGATCTCTAGATATTATTATGCTAGTTCTCTCTCATTTTCATCTCACACAATAGCAAGCTCTTCTTCTTCTTCTTTCTTCTTGAGCTCATAGTTTCCTCATCAATGGATTCATCTTCTTTCTCCATCCATAACATCTCATGAGTTGAGAATCAATGGATGAATTGAGACAAATTAATCACACACATTCTCTACTTCACCTTGGACATGTCGGCTAGCAAACTTCATGTCCGAGTTGCTTCGGTTTTGAAGCGGGAGCCCGTAAAATGATTCCTTGACGTGGTGCCACTTCGACGAGGAGATCGGAGATACCGCGAAGAGCTAAGGATGGTGGCTAAAGACCGAAGGACACGGATCGATCGGTATAGCCATTCTATCATCTTTGTAGTTAGCTAGTTACGGGTTAATGGTACAATCCGGGTGAAAGTCTGCGTTAGCGCCGGTTTAGTAAAAGTTTTTGTTCCGCGTTTGGCCTCGGATAGACGGCCGGGACTCTATCATAGACTTACATTTTTAACATCTAGCATGGCCTGCATCATACCCCATACCCTATGGTTGCATCCTGAGATCGTGTTCACTTCTTGTTTGATAAAACGAACTTGTTTGGATCGCTACGTATTTGTACGTGTATCCGTTCTTGGGGGGTATGCATTTTATCTAATAGGATGCCGCATTATAATTTTAACTGGCACGTGTAGTATCCGTATTTTAAACTAGATTTTTAGACAAAACCCGGGTATTTTTCGGAGTATATTTAATATTAGCTATAAATCCTAGATTATATATTATAATATTTTCTTTTAAACCTAAACAGTTACTATATATAGAGAGGGGGGGTTAATGGAGGTAAGGTGCCATAGGAGGGAATTTTCTCCTATGACATAGGAAAAATGCACCCTCCATAATTTTTTTCGATGATCGGTATACATCACGTCCATCTTTATCATCTAAGATGTGGATACACCAAATTTCATGTGATTATACCATTTTTTCACCGTTGATTTAGTTGGTGCAAAATTAATGATTTACCGACAATAGAACTTTTTACATTGCTAATTCAACGGTGAAAAAGTGGTGGAATCACATGAAATTTGGTGTATGCACAGATGATAACAATGATGATGATGGATGCCGATCGTCGGAAAAAATTGTGGAGGTTGTATTTTTTCGACGCCATAGGAGGAAATCCCTTCCTATGGCCTCTTTCCTCCATTATATATATATATATATATATATATATATATATATATATATATATATATATATATATATGAGAATAATGGAGGAAAGATGCCATAGGAAGGGATTTCCTCCTATGGCGTCGAAAAAACACACCCTCCATCGTGTTTTCCGCCGATCGGCATCCATCATCTTCATCGCTATCATCTAAGATGTGGGTACACCAAATTTCATATGATTCTACAACTTTTTCACCGTTGAATTAGTGGTTTCAAAATTAACGGTTTACCGATAATATAACTTTTTACATTGCTAAATCAACGGTGAAAAAGTTGTAGAATCACATGAAATTTGGTGTATCCACATCTTAAATGATAACGATGAAGTTGATGCATTCCGATCGTCAGAAAACACGATGGAGGGTGTGTTTTTCTACGCTATAGGAGGAAATTCACTCATATAGCCTCTTTCCTCCATTATTCTCTCTCTCTCTCTCTCTCTCTCTCTATATATATATATATATATATATTAACTAAACTATATTTTTCCTCACATGTCTCTTTCTCTCTTTCTTCCCAATCTCTCTATCTCCTCTATATATAAATATATACTATTTTAAAAACCTAATTATTAAAACCACACAGCCCTCTCTCTCTCTCTTCTTCGCTTCTTTCTCACCTCCTCCGCCGTGAGAACCAATGCCCTAACCCTAGCCGAGCCCTAGCCCATCGCCACCACCGCCGACCCCCTCATCTCGTCGCCCTCATCATCATCTCCTCAACCTCCTCTCCTCCTCTCCAATCTCGAGCTCCTTACAAACCCGACCCTGCAACTCCCCGAGCAAACCAAGAACCGCCCCTCACCTCGCTGTCGACACCCCCATCGACCTCACCTTCATCACCTCCCATCCCTCTCCTCCTTCTCCTCACCTTTCTGCAACCCCGACACCACAATCACCCAAGAACCTGCAACCCACCAAACCCCGAGCACCAAGAACCCAATGCCAGAACTCCCTCGCCTCCACCGCCGATCACCTCACCACCTCCATGTCACTCTCATCCCCGCTACCACCTCCATCTTCTCCCATCTCTTCTTCTCCTCCCTACAAACCCCCGACCACAGATCCCTGCACACCCAAAACCACACAATAGAACCTCCACCCTCACTTCGCCGGTGACTCGTCGTCAACATCACCCTTGACCTCGACCACCGACACCTCCTCTCCTCTGTCCCCAGAAACCCAAGCAACCACAATCTTAATCCCTCCATCTCCATCTTCTCTATTTCTTTCTTTCTCTCTTTTCTTCTCTATTCTTGGCCGTCGCCGGAGTCATGCACATCACCGACGATCCGGGAAACCCAATCTTCGTCCTCATCCAGCATGGTCACGTCTTGGATTAGCCAGGTATAGTTTTGTACGCGCGTGTGTGCATCGCGATGTTTACCTGACGTCGAACGTGACGTACGTACCCCGATGTGAGATCCGATAAGGAAAGTTTATCTTGCTACATGCTATGTTACTATATTTATATCTATATGAATAAAAATAATACATGTATTTTTAATTATGCATCCAATATTATAGTTTTACCGTTTTCGATACCCATCTGTATCCGTACTGACATTTGCATATCTAGTTGCATGTCGGAACCTCATTATATCATTTTATTGTTATATTAGTACAACGTGCTTTCTAATATGCATCATACGTAGTTACGGACTTATAAAATGTTATCACAGATAGATACTTGTGCATCCGTGTATTAACCGTGTTTCGATATTCGTTACAGCTTACATTGGATATCTAGTTGATGCATATACATCACCTGACAGGGTCATGACACACTACTGACTTGTTACATGGATCTTGTTACTAATGCCAACAATATTGATGTGTTGTCCTAACGGACATAACCTGTTGTCTGTATAGACGAAAATCTGTACATACTTGATCCTGTATTGGCATTAGATCCAGCTTAGAAATACCTGACTTGAACACAAACCTGGGGGTAAAGGGAAAATCAAGAATGTAACCGAAACGTAACTCAAAAGGCTATTATTACATGTTTGCCGTTTTTCCGGGCGTTACAGAATATCCTGTTTGCCGTTTTTCAGGGCGTTACGGAATATCCTATTTGCCGTTTTTCTAGGCGTTACGGAATAATTACATGTTTGTCGTTTTTCCGGGTGTTACGGAATATCATGTTTGTCATTTTTCCGGGCGTTACGGAATAATCCTGTTACGGTGGTCCCGTGGGGAATGAACGGGGCATAGACTGATGGGTTACGATGAGTATTATATTAATTGATTTCGAAGACTTATAGTATAGATAACATTAAAGCCCAGTTTTAGGTTACACATCACATGCACACACGTACCTCATTGTTTATATTTATGTGTTGATTTATATTCTTGTTTACATATCTTGTTACATCCTGGTTATTGCTATTGTTTTGATATTATGACGCACTGACATCTGGGTTTTGCATGGCCCAGTTTCTCTATCTCTATCTTAGGCTGAATAGGAGTATTTTAGCTGTCAAGCCGAGCAATGAGGAATTGAGTTTAGTGATACTTAGTTTAGTTTTTCCTGCACTTTTATTTCTTGATGTGAGCTCGTATTGGGACGTATTTTTCAGATGTTATTTATTTATATTAATTCATTTCCGCTTATATATTATCTTGACTCTTTTATTTTGGCAAATGGACATGTACTAGATAGATTTTATTTTTACTGTTCTTGATATCCTATAGACAGCCGTAATATGACTGTGGAGGGATGATTCCTATCCACAGGTAGCATGGTTGGCTCTGTCACGTGCTGTAGTTAGTGCACTCTAGGAAGCGGGGCGTGACACAAGAGCACTCCTCTGTGGGTCTATCCTAACCCCCTACAAGCACGGCAAGCAGTCCGCCAATCCTAGAATCGAGCGGCCCAGTCTCAGCTTCTTGAGATGGTCATCCGCTGCAATCTAGAATCTGGCTGCCAGTGCACTTCTCCATGGGGTTATCCTAATATCTGTATTAATACAACGGTGACATCGATCGCAACCTGATCGAGCCCCAACAAATAATAATACAATAAGCGGAAACGACGGCCGCATGTCGACCGCTCGTTCCGAATAAAAGAATATACATTTTTTGGCTACAACATGAATGAAAAGAAACACATATCACACAACATCAAATTACGCACAGGGCTATTCATTTCGCGACGATCCAATCCACACCAAATAAACTTAACATACTTACAAATACATATCAACAAGTATGTATCATCGTACCAACTGAGTTAAACACTTTAACATCATGAATACAGAAACGCTACGATGTTACAGTTTTGACCCATAACTTTCCAAAGCAATACGAGACCATATCTCAATACTGGGAAAAAACATACAATACCAAAAATCCTATCTCTACAAGTTTAATCCCCCAGAGAAATTTGAAGGGCATTTTGAAATATTTTGGCCGGCCAAGACCTGCTACCACCGGCCATATTTGCACAAACCCCCCTATTTCACAGACTTCATTTTCACATCCAAAATGACATTCTGCAATTGTTTTAAAAAAAATTTAAAGACTTTTGAAATTCGAATAGAGAAGGGGTTTAAACTAGGAAATCGGAATCGAAAAATTGTCGATCGAAACTAAAACATCGCCTAAACTAGTCTTAGTGCTTGGTTGGCTCTGATACCACTTTAAGGCCGAGTGTACCCCGCGCATGCGCGCAGCGAAAGCGGGACAGGTCGGAAAACAAAAATTCCGTAGGAGCGCGGTCGGTCGTACGCCAAAAATCATCTAAGCACTAGTTTCTAGCTAAAAGTAAAGAGCATAAAGAAAAGTTTAGAGGTGCTACAACTTTTGTAGCATGTCTAGCTAATTCTAAAAGACCCCATCTAAACTCTATGAACTCCCGAATGCGTCTGCATGCCGACTGCCTCGCCATAGATGATCCGCGTTGAAAGCGGACTGACCGAGATCCAACTCCATCACCGGTCGGAGGAACTTCCTCCAGAGGCTTGCTGGGCGTGGAGGAAGGCTATGCGAATGATGGGTACTCTCTACTTTTTACACTCCCTCACTATGGCAACACTTGCCATTTTCAAGAAAGCTTGAGCTCATTATTGTTGAGGAAGAAGAAGATGGTTGGAAAAATGAATGGCTTGGAAAAAATGAATTGTCTCTCATATTCTTTTCCATCCATATCATGTAAATACATGACACATACCCTCTCCCCCACTCTCTCTCATGTGTGTTGACACACACATGAGAGAGGATGGACCCCACCACTTAATTAAATATATTAAATAGATAATAATATATATACATTAATATATATATAAAGATATATATATATGCATTTACATATATATATATTTATTTGTATATTTATTTATACTTAATTTATAATGGTGGGAATTAATATATATATATCAAATATATATAAGTATTAGTACATGTATCATATACACGTACACATTATGTATCACATACACGAAATGCCATCAATATCTTCTCAGTATCATATACTGTAGAGAGTGTGTATATCATATACACTATACAAGAAACCATATCATCAATACGGTTATCAAGTTAACACTTGACTTGGTATTCCGGATTTGAAACCGGCTAGTATAACAGTCATCCGATTGAACACATATATCTAATATACACGTTCTACTGAACTCATGTACGTATCCCTATACGTACGTCATATCGCATTTTGCATGGGCGGGCACTTTCGTTGCGGGACTCTAAAGACATGTCAATACACTGGCAGTAAGTTATACATGATCGTATCCGATTGAATCTGAAACACTTTCAGATTCAACCCCCTTTCGGGTTAACCTACAAGCTCGTCAGTGGTACTAGCTATACGTAACGGCTACCCAGGTATGAGCAAGATAAAGGCAGGTCGACTAGCGAACTCATCCGGACCCAACAAAGTCTATAAGTGACAATCACCGTACAGTCCGGTCTCTTCGTCAAAGAGTATCACATACCGGGTCTGGGGAGTGGAATCTGTCAGACCCCTAATAACCCGATAAGTCGTGCTGTCAGAAGACTCATAACATAAGAGATACAACTAGTAACACTTACCAGTTTATCTCAGATGACGTGGCTACGGACTTCAGGTTACAGTCGTGTCCTGCACTGTGTGATATCGACTCCCAATACCGGGAGTGACGAATTCCCTTGACCGCTCACTGCCTCCATGTACTTCGGGACTGTACCCAACTAAAACCTTTTTGCACACCTCACTAGAGCTGTGTTAGGGTAGTAATCTAAGTATAGTGGGAACACACACGAAACACTGTGTCGATTTCAGGTCTAAGGACTACCCTATACTCATGTCACCAGAGAACTGCTATCTAACATTGGTATAATACCATCTAGGAGTTCTCGGCGAGTCCGTCCAGTGTAACTCATCTAATGAGCACATGTATACAATCATTAGTGTCAAACACCAATGGTTATGGGATCAGCCATCGCCCCGTACATAAAACATATACACTAGTCTAAATTAGAGTACCGATACCCAATCTCGATACTCCTATGACCAGGGACGTTTAAGGATGTGCTTATAAACTACCAGGCCCCACTAGTATGATCCTTATAATAATCCTGGTAGTCAAAAAAAGATCATATGGACTTTATCTCATGTATTTGCGATACGCGATAACTAGTAACATGTATTCACATGGCAGATAAAGACAAACCAGATAGCACACTATCATCTTGAGTAAGATTGTTCTTGATATAGGCCATCCTCGAATTGAGTAATTGCATTCCCACAACTATGATAATTGCCTTGAGGGCACCTATATCCAACAGCATGGCCTTCTTCTATATAGTCGATATGCATTGGAAACAACTGCATGATTTTTGAATCTGGTTCAAATTAAATTTGTGCTTTTGTTTCTATATTGGATATAGAATGGATTCATATCTTAACAATGTTAAGGTATAAGGAGTTTTTCGGCTTATGCTTAAAACCAGAATCAGGATAAACTCAAGGCACGTTTCAATAATGGCAGTTTGTGAGTTATCCCGGATTTTGATGAGGGTTAATATTTTACCATTTGGAGTATCAATAGTTATATTGTTCTTGACTCGCTACCTATTTTTGTAAAAAGAATTTTTTTCAGAAAACATTGGTACGAGTATGGTAGACCTGGAAGTGATTCCAGAACCACAAACGGTTAGTGAAAATTTAGTAGAACCTAATAATTTAATTGGATCCAACAATCCATTAGCCACTCCACAAATTTGGTGGATAAGCTCAGCCACCTGAGAGGTACTTCGGTCTCCTCAAAGATGGTGACAGGGAGGTTTTGATGACCCAAGCTTGCCACTACTACTCTCCAAGACTATGAGATCTTGCAGATGGATGACTATAACGTCGTTCAAAATTATCTTTAGAAGTGCACGTATATATGACTCTGCCAGAGGGTTATTGTAGTCAGTGGGAGCAGCGGAAGCATGGTGGGTCAGTAGCTTATGTCCATTTATAGACTAAAGCAAGAATAGCGGAGATCGATTATTTATTTTGATGTGACAGTCATAGAGTTTGACTTCATCAGAATAACAGATAGACCTGGTAAGAAGGTAGTAGAGAGTGATGTCCTGGTATTTGGATGACGTACTCCAGATAGAAAGTGATGTTCCTATACTATGATCGGTTATACTGTGGTTGTCACAAGGTGTTTCTCCACATAGGATCTACACAAAATATCAGGGATTCTGGTGACTAGATCTATGGTTTTAGATCTAGATTTGGGAAGTGTCCCAATTCGGGTACTTTAACACTATTCTAAAGTGTTTTAGAATGGACGACTCCTGGCGTGGTGGTGTACCCGCAAGTGATGGAGTCATCCTCTCTAAAAAGATATCTTCTAGACTGATGAGGAGAGAGATTTGTATGATCGACATATCATTTGCTTAGGCAATTGAGTCAATCATGAGATATCAAATACCACACCCGATATTGCTTTTACACTGGATACAATAAGCACAAATTAATCCAATCCTCGTGAAACATTGGGAGGCGGTTATGAACATAAGAGAGTGTTCTTGGTATATGGTAACGGCAGCTTCCTTCAGGAGGAAGTTATCATTTCAGATTTCTAAGGTGGCTTAGATGACAGAGTGGCTATCAGAGTTAATAGTTTGCCCTCTGATGAGGGGCAGTATGTTGGACAAGGGGTCCAAGCGGATACTGAGTAAGGCATGGCACAAGATACTGATTAAATTTAGTGGAAGATACAGTCTAAGTTTGTTGGATTTGGACTTCATTTATGAACATGGTCCTATCAGATATTCAAACAAGTTCTAAGACATGTATCGCTCATTTCGGAAGATAGTCATTCTCCACGAAGTTGAGATATAGAAAGATAAAGATAAAAACATTGGAGCGGATCCAATCACTGAGGCTATTTCTCGAACACGAAAATTTCGCAAATATGCTTTGCGAGACTGATTAGTAGAGAAGTTGGGTGATCGATAGAACACAGGCGATGAGTATACGACACCGCAATAATTAGTCTTAAGTGCAAGTGGGAGATTGTTGGATATAGTGCCCTCAAGTCAATTATTTTAATCGCATGCAGGTGATAATGATTGAGGGAGGACCTATACGGGTATAACAGTCTTATTCAAGATGATAATATGCTATCTGGTTTGAGTTTATCATCATGTACATGCATTATGTGGTATTACAGATCATTATTACATATTGATAGAGCCTATAGGATTCTTGCTTGACTATCAGTATTATGATGGCGATCATATACGTGAGAGCTGGGTAGTCTATAAGCACATCATTAAATGTCCCTAGTCGAGAGAGTATCGAGACTGAGCATCGATACTCCGGAGTGGACTAGTGTATACTTTTCGAGATCCCGACGAGGGGTAGTGGCCGGTCTCACAAGCCATTGGTGTCGGTTAGTCACCTAAAATAGTATCCAGGTGCTCATTGGGTTATGAGTTACACTGGACGGACTCGCCGGAAACATGCTAGATGGTATTATACCTATTGTTAGATAGCAGTTCTCAGGTGACATGAGTAGAGGTTAATCTGTCGACCTGAGATCGTCATTTGTCTCGTGTGAGTTCCCAATGTCCTTTGATTACTACCTTACCACAGCTCAAAGGAGTCATGCAAGCAGGTTTTAATTGGGTACAGTCCCAAGCTACATGGAGGCAGTGAGCAGATCGTCGGGGATTCGTCTCTCCCAGTATTAGGGGTAGATGGCGCACTGTGCACTGGTGAACATCACCAGAAATCCTTGGCCAAGGTAGACGAGAATTAAGAATTTGTATCAGTAGTTTCTCAGTAGGTGTTGGGCTTCTCTCCGACACGAAATATTGCGATATTAGGGGTCTGACTCTATCCACCCCCTAGACCCGATATGCGGTACTCTTAGACAAACAGACAGGACTGTATGGAGATTTTCATAGACAGGCTCGGTAGGGGTATGAATGAGTTTGCTCGTCGGCCTTTCTTTCGCTCAATATCTGGGTAGTCGTTACGTACAGCTAGTGCCGCTGACATGCTTGTGGTTAAACCCACTTCCAGCGTATTGATGAGTCTTTAGAGTCCCATACAGAGGGTTTTCCCGGTTCAGACGATATGATGTAGATGACATATGTTGGTACATACACGTGTCCGATTAAATATGTGTACAGGCTACACGGATTTTAATCGAACGGTTGATAATTCTAGCGGTTTAGGATTAAGCCGGATTATTAAATCAGGTTTTGATTTAAAAATTTATACATATATTTTTAATATATGTATTCTAGTATTATTGTTCACTGTTCATTTTCTCTCTTAGCTATTCGTATTTTTATACGAATATGCGTATATGTATTTCGATACGTATATCGGGTTATATTTCGTATTTATACAGAATTTGTTCCAGAAGATAGACACCTCATTTGTGAATATTCATTTATGAATATTTATAAAATGAGGTGGAGGGTGAGGTGGCATTGAGCATGGTTGAAGACATGTGGAGAGGAATGTGCTCCATTATTTTATTAACAAATGTGTTATGATTTTTATTTGTATGGTTGTAAAATGAATATGAAGCCATTCTTTTTTCTATTCTTCATACTATCATTCTCTCATGCCTTCAACACATGCTCATGGAGATTTTTCCTCACCTCCTCCTCCTTCTTCACACTTGCTCTCTTGAGTTTAGATTTGAGAGAAAAAGATAGTGAAAATTCCTACATCCCCACTCTTCATTCCTAGCGAGCTTGGAGCATCAGTTGCTTCACTAGGTGAAGCCAGAGTTTAGATCGGTTCCCTCGGATGGATCATCCTCGGCGAAGGAGAATCGGTTTGCAAACGCGATACGAAGCTCTTGAGAGCATGCTAGAGTCCAACCCAATTGGACAAATAAAGACGCTACAAAGATTGTGATTTCTATCTTTTTATGGTTCTAGTTTAGGTGTTTGGTTCGATTCTTAGGTTTTAGTTTCTAGTGCCATGAACTTTTTTATTTTTGGATTTCGTATTGGCCGTGGGTTAGCGACGAAGGCACATGAACCAACAATATTTGCCAAAAACTCCATAAAATTAATAGTAACTCCACCTTCTCCACAAAACCCCTAAAGGACTTAATAAGTGCGACACATTCCAATTAAATTCAAGTAATGCTCAAACTTAACAACCGAAAGAGATTTTGTCAACATGTCGGTCGTATTATCCGCTGTGCCAACCTTCTTCATGATTATCTCTTCCTTTTCAACGATATCCTGAACAAAGCAGTACCAAACATCAATTTGCTTTGTCATATCATGATGCATCTAGTTCTTCGTCAAGTGAATCATGCTTTGGCTATCACAGTAGACTATTATGGTATTCTTTTGAATACCAAGTTCTAAAAATAGTCTCTTCAACCAGATTGCTTCCTTAACGGCCCTAACAATGGCCATATACTCCATCTCCGTCGTAGATTACACAACCATAGACTGTAACGAAGTACGCCAACTGATGGCACATCCTCCCAAAGAGAATACATAACCGGTGATTATAACATTTTTGAAAATTATAAATATCAATTTATAGTTTAAATATGGATATTATGAGTTTACGAAGATAATATCATGTGTGTAATTTGGTTTTCCAGATTGGTATCCGTAAAAACAAAGTTTTTTAGGAAAAATGAAAATATGTGATATCCTAAAAAATGACAAGTAATATGTTTTTAACATGATATGATATTTTGGTGTAAGATGGTGGTATTTATGTGTAAAAGTATTTACTTGTAATATGGTTTTAAATTCAAATGAGTGTTTTGGTAATTGATAGGTTATATTAACATTCACAAACACCGCACCCTCACATACATTCTCCTCCTTACACCTCTTCCTTTTTCCTTTACGCCTCCAACTTTCTCTACAGCTTCTCCTTCACTTTACCAAAAATTCTAATGGTTCATTCTCATATCCTCAAACTGAACAAAACACTTCCCTTCAAGCTCCATCACCATAATTTACTGGTTCTTAACCAAACCAAAAAGAAAATTGTTGGTTCCATCATGAAAGTTGTTCAAATCATCAAGTTAAAACCACCACAATCTCAAGAAACTTTAAGCATACATTTCAAGAGCTAGATTCTCTTTGTTCTCCATTCATATAGATAAATATCATATTTGTTTCAAGTTTCCTAGTGTCAAATTTTTGATTTCCTTGTTAAATATCAGAAAGGTGGTTTTTTTGTGAAGTTTGTGGTATTCAAATTGAATCTGAAACTAGTAGGGTTGTCTATAAGATAAACTAAGAGTACTATGGAACCAGTAGAAGAATATCCTAGAAGCCCATGCCCCTAACTTTATGTTTCGACCACTAGTTTTTCCGCAAAAACCGCCAATGGCGGGTCCCCTGTTGAGTTGGATTGTGATTTCTGTTCTGTAGCTTCATTTAGTGGTAATTAGGCCACTGTATTGCTACTTTTGTCCCAGGTTACTTGTAGAAAAATCTGTGAGTGTTTTAGTTTAGTTTTGGTGATATTTTCCGGTTTTTAAAACTTTATTTTGGGATTTCTACATCTCGACTTGATCGTTCGACGTTGGTATATTGACGTCGGGAGTATTTAGTTGTATTTAGAGTAAGTTGGCCATAAATTCTAACCTATATGTGCTTCACTCATTGTATCATTTTTTATGTGGATATTTATGCCGTTGTGTCCTAATTAAGAACTGTAGGTGCGATCACAGGGATTTCCGAGATGTCACACCCCGCTTCCCACTGTACGGGTAAGAAGACATGAAAAGGCCCGCGACGTATTTACTCAGAAGTAAACACGTTAAGCATAAATAAGAAATATAAAAATACACAAGAATTGACAAGAGATATAAATGAAAAGCAACTTTTTATTGATTAAACATTCTTTACAATACACTGGAAAGTAAATACAATGATGGAAAGCGATGCCTAAATAATGGCATATGAACTAAAAGTAAAGTAAGTACAAGTGAACTAAAGCTTGGGATCCTCAGTAAAGTACTCCAAATTGTCCTAGCTGGGCTCAATCTCCTGAGAGTCGGGTCCTCCTGACAACATTCCAAAGAAAAAAGAAATAGGAATGTCGTCAGCGAACGATCGCTCGGTAAGTCCCAAAAGAGAGATAGATCAAATAAAAGGAATAGATTTTTGGTAATTTATCTGTTTTTGTTATACTAACGTGGTTGTTTGTAGTTTGGTACAGAATATATCAGTGTATACGAGAGGAGTCCAACTATCCCGTGGACTATGGGAAACGGAAAGTATAAGACCCCGTCATTCCCACGGGACAACTGCACTGGATGTTTAACTACGTGTTTTAGTGTCCATCATTGTGCCACAGTTAACACATTTCGTACGAGTCTACCCAATTAGAAACCCCGTAATAAATATTGTATTGTTTTGTAGTATAAGACTTGCTGCTGAGACCATGGTATAAATTGTTCATGTAAACGGATAAGGATGTAAACGGATAGTCATGTAGTCAAGTTAATATATGTCCATGGTTCTGTCAAATCAAGTCATGTTGATATTTGATAGTATTCTGGTATTCATGTTCAAGTTCCAGTTTATATGGATTCATGTTGTATTAGAGTTATAATTGGATTGTATTCATGTATGGGTTGTATTCAGATTAGACTGAAACTCAGATCGAGTCAGACACTTAAACAAATTTAGATTCCTGAATTAGGTTTTCGAGTTATCGGTAACTGCTGCACATGGACGGCAGGATTTATGTCTTTTTCCAAGACAATTACCATTTGATAACCCCGTTTTAGTTTTCTACCTTAAATAGGCAAGCACCCACTTTCTCCGGCTTCCTGAGGCTCAAGAGAATTGGTCTCACTTAATTCTATATTTACTAGGGTCTTTATTATAAATTAATATAACTTGAGAGGGTTTTATGGAAAATAGTTTTAGTATACTTTCAAAATAAACCTCAAGTATTTATTTATATTCTTTACAATTATCATGGATGGGAATTTTATATCATGAGGTATACTAGTGAATTTATATATATATATATATATATATATATATATATATATAATTTGAATAGTTCAAGGTATTTTAGTGTAAATTAGAATTGTATGGATTCTTGATGGTATTTTCATGAAACTTGTAATTCATTGATTTGGAAAATATGGAATTTATTATATATTTAAAATAGATGATTTGATAATATTTATATATAATTATCAAAAATAAAATTTATTTATTAAATAGAAAATCACGTTTTTCTTAAAAATTGTATTAAAAATTCCATTTAGATCATATGCTCCGTGAGGAGGTCTGTATCTCGCCCTACTGCTCCGATGGATATGCGATAACCCGCACCAACCGAATCGGATTCCCCAAAAGTGAGTTGTAGAGACATAACCGTAAGGAATTTAAATAACACAATTTAAAGAAAACGGTTTTTAATAGTTTAAGGTATTTTAATTTAAACTCGTATTTATCCTAAAAATGTTGTAACAAGAAATCGTGTTATGTCATTGTTCCCCTCCGAATGGCGGCCAAGACATGGACTGTCTCGCCTGAGATTCGGGGCAGATGCTAATTGGTGCTATCCGTCCACCTCTCCGAAGATGCCAAGTTGATTTATGGCACCATGTATCGAAGGTTTGAACGGATGCGTCCGATGTAGCAGACTTCGTCAGATTCCCCCTCGCTTGAGGGGGTTTTTGATTGTGGGGGCGCTCTTCCCTGCAAGCGCAAGCCCCTGCAGTTAATTACGCTACCGCGTCGCGGTAACAACTTTCTCCTTCTCCAGATGGTCACTTCGTGTCGTGTGTGTTTATTTTATGTTTTGTTGCCCGTGGATTGTTTACGGAGACCGAGTTATGTCGTCGCCCGTAGGGCGTGGACTAGTCCAAATCCGTATTATCTTAGATTTGGGTTTGGGGGTTCGGTTTGAGGATACGTTAGCCATATTTGAGGCTAAGATCAACTCAAACGTTTGTTAAGGATACGTTAGTCTAACCTGAGAGTAAGATCAACTTAACGGGATCGTTTAGATCCGACAAAAGAGCATTTGGGCTCCATTGTTGCAGTTTAGGGACATAGTGGTCCATTGCATGTATGGCCGTCGGGACCCGTTACCTCTCTGACGGCGTTGAAGGATTACAACGACAGGTGTCAAAGGAGTTCCGAGATGTACCCTTGAACCAAAGTTGATTGGAGGGATTCATAGTCCAGTCTGTTTGAAGGTTTAAGGATACGTTAGCCATATTTGAGGCTAAGATCAACTTAAACGGGATCGTATAGATCCGGCAAAAGAGCATTTGTGGCTCTATTGTTCCAGTTTAGGGACATGGTGGTCCCTCTCCAGTTTAGGGACATAGTGGTCCATTGCTAGTTTAAGGACATTGCGGTCCATGGGTAGTTTAAGGACATTGCGGTCCAATGTTAGTTTTAAGACATCTCGGTCAAGGTTAAGGACGTCGTAGTCCATGGGTTTAAGGACCCCACAGTCCACTGTTAGTTTTAAGACATCTCGGTCAAGGTTAAGGACGTCGTAGTCCATGGGTTTAAGGACCCCACAGTCCACTGTTAGTTTTAAGACATCTCGGTCAAGGTTAAGGACGTCGTAGTCCATGGGTTTAAGGACCCCACAGTCCATATCAATGTGTGGTCATCGGGACCCGTCACCTCTTTGAAGACGTTGAGGGATTACAACGCCAAGTATCAAAGGAGTGAAGAGATGTACCCTGTAACCGGAGTGGATTAAATAGTCTTTGGCCCAATTTGGGATCAAGACCAATTAATTATGTTATGAGCCCACTAGCCCAGTTAATTACGAATTGAAGACTTATGGCCAGCTTGGGCTAAGTCCAATCATGTCTGGGACATCGGCCCTCCTGTTGGTCCCTTGAAGGAGAGGCTTTGCCTCTGGCCATTTAGCCAATTGAGCCAATGCCTAGTGTTAAACACTAAAGACCAATCAGTGTTGAACACTGGGAATGAGATTGATAAGTCAGTGTTTAACACTAAAAGATAGTTGGTGTTAAACACCAGCAACAAGGCCTTCAAATTAGTGTTAAACACTAAAACAGATCAGTGTTAAACACTGGCAACAAAAATCTCAAATTAGTGTTGAACACTAAGGTAATCAGTGTTGAACACTGCAAATAAAGTTCTTTGATTAGTGTTGAACACTAAGGCCAAACAGTTTTTTAACACTGGATTCAGGGGTTCCAATTTAGCGTTAGATGCTGAAGCAAGAGGGGTCACGTGGTAGCATGTGAGGGCGCCCTCCCTTCGTTTGTTCTGCTGAGAAGATCGCATCTTTTGGAGCATCACGTGTCATCACGTGACGGGTGTTTAAATGGAGTATGTTAAAGCCTCTGCCAAGGGTCACGTGAGGCACTGCCTCAAAGGGGCTTTTCTGTAGATCTTTTTGGGGGTCACGTGGTGACACGTGACCCTGTACGTTGTTTAGAAGATCTGTTAATCCTTTTCAGGAATTAAATTCCTCGTAGGGTTGAACCCTGACAATAATTTCAGAGGAATTAAATTCCTACTTCCTTTTGAAGAGTTGAACTCTGAATTTCCTGTAGGAATTAAATTCCTCATATATGTGAAGAACTGAATAGGGCCAAACCCTAATAAAAGCTTTGGGGGATTAAACTCCCACTCTCTATTAAAGAATTATTCTGGGGAATGAGATTTAAGGGAATTAAATTCCTATTGTTTTAACAGAACTAAGTTCTTAACTAGGGTTAAACCCTGATTCTTTTCATTCTGAAGGAATTAAATTCCCATAACACAGGGTCAAACCCTAATTTTATTTTAAAGGAATTAAATTCATATAGTTCTGCGAGAATTAAATTCTCGTGCTTCCATTCCCTCTCTATGCTTTGGATCTGCATGGCAGGATCTCAACCCATTGAGAATTAAATTCTCAACTCAAGGGGAGATGTGCACTTTACAGATCCTCCACCAAAGAGAGAACTATGTTCTCCTGTTTTATATCAGAGTTAAACTCTGTTGAGAATTAAATTCTCTTTTCTTTCAAAAAGCCTTCCCTTTCTTACCAAGGGTTTTCTTTTGCAGAAGATCCAAATTCTTCCAAAGTATCCAGGCTCTCTCTCTTTTCTTCCCTTTGCGTATATATTTCTTTGTGTGTCTCTTGGCTCCTATTTATAGGAGAAGCAGCCGAGTCAATTAGTTTTGGTGAATCTTTCATTGGGATATTTGATTTGTATCCAACATTCGTTTTGGACCTTTGGATTATTAGGTGAATTTTATTCACCATTGGATTTTAAATCCAGAGATTCTCCTTTTTTATTTTGGTTAGATTTTACGGGGAAATCTTTCCAAATTCGAGATTTTCCCATAGATAGATGATATTTAATCACCTTTAAATCTTTAATTCAATCGGTTGCTTTGGAAAGATTTAAGAGGTCTTTTCTCAGAATTTAATTATGTTAACAGATAGGCTTTGAAAGCTGGTCATGTGTGGCCACGTGACCCTTGGTCACGTGTGGGCACGTGACCCCCTTGTAACGAACCCTCTTCTTTCTTTCTGCGCTCTGCTTTCTGGTCGCTGCTTAGCTTTCACGTGCCACCACGTGACCCCTGGTCACGTGTGAGCACGTGACCCTCGTCTGGAGCCTCTTTCTTGATTCAATTAGGGAATTGAGTCTGCCGCTTTTGAGTGTCACGTGCCAACACGTGACCCTGGTCACGTGGGAGCACGTGACCCTGGTCACGTGGGAGCACGTGACCCTTTCTGAAGCCCTTTTCTTCGATGTAGTTGGGAAACTGAATTTGCCTTGCCGATGCTTTTAGATGTCACGTGCCAACACGTGACTGCTGGTCACGTGTAAGCACGTGACCCTTTTCTGAAGCCTTTTCCGCGAGCTTTCCTGATTTTAAATCAGGAAACAAATGCCCCCACAGCGTTGTTCTCACGTGTCCGCACATGAGTGCAACGCTGTCCCCTTTTGTGACTGTTGGATTCATCTAGGGATTTGGGGAGATGAAACGTTTCCATCACCTCCTATAAATACTCATGTTTCTTCAGAAGAGCCTTCACTTTGCTCATCTTCTTCTTCTGAGAACTTTTTCCCTTGAGAATTTAATTCTCGCTTCCAGAGCTCAGTTCGCTGTCTTGAAACAATCTTCAGAGTTTAACTCTGTTCAGGTGACCCTTTTTTTCTCAGGTAATGTTCTTGGACAAACAGTGAATTTTCACATTCCTTTGGATTTTAAATTCAAAACAAGGGTTTTTACCCTTTTTCAACAAGGAACCCATTTTTCTTCAAGTTTTTCCATAAGAACAGGAAACCGCCTAACCTTCGAACTGTAGATCTCTTAGGGTTTAGATGATCTTTGGGGAGATGATGATGGTGTTTCAACTCCATGGAATTTAATTCCATCCAAAAATATTTCTGGGAATTTAATTCCCTTCTCTTAATAAGGAATTTACTTCCAATGAAGAATTCAGTTTCTTCACACGGGGGCTTCTTGGGGTCTTTCGACCTGAGGTTGTCCTTCTGCAATTAATGAAACAAGAGCTTTGTAATGATGTTTTCTGTGGGAATTTAATTCCTTTGATCTTGTTGGATCCATTGTAGAGCCCGAGACAGATCCTGTTGGGGGAATGTGTAGGGTTACCATTCTTTATTTAATGAGGATATTCCCTTTGTTTTATTGTAACTATTTGGTATCATTATTAATGAGCCGTCATCCTGATTCTGTGGGGCCCATGTGTTTTGTAGCCAATGGTCCCAGAAAAATCTGCTGTTGCTTTCTTTAACTAGTCTTTATGTTCATGCATGGATATATATCGCTGACTTTGCTTTTAACGGTCTTCTTTTATTGGATTTCAGGTGCGATCGCTTATGTTTCGTGCTTTCCCTTTTCTCGCTCGGAGGCTGCTTTTCCTCAGTCACCATCTGATGAGGAAGCGATGGCGATGATCCGGGCCCATGACCCGAACTGCACCAACCTTCTTCAATGGGGATCTTGGTATAGTCAGATTATTCAGGGTCGCCGGATTTTTCTTTGCGCGGTACCGACGGAGCCCACTTTCCCATTCTTACCGATGGACCCTCCGAGGACGGTTTTTGCTGTGGAAATGTCCAACTGGACTCCAACGGGGAGGCTCGAGCCTTCGACGACCGGTATTCCGAACCATCCGATCCCAGCCATAGACATCTTGGGGCGGTATCTGCCAGGGTGAGGCCCACCCGTGGGGGCAAATTTATAAGATAGGGCTTACTCCTCGACACCCTACGGGCTACCTTCTCTGGGCTCGCTATATCCTTTCTGCCCATCGTGCGCGGTTGCAGAAAGTCGGGCTTTATCAGGCAATATACGCGTCACTCTTCCATTATAAGTCCCCGCACGTCTGGTGGGTCAAGGCGTTTTTGAACCAATGGAATCTTCCCACCAACACTTTCATTCTAGGAGATCGCGAGGTCTCGATCTCTCTGGCCGAATTTTATGACATCTCGGGGTTGCCAATCAGGGGTAGTCTGTACGAGGAGTTGCTGCCTTCTGACGAGTACATTTTTTAACCCGAGCCCGCCCCAGTTGACGGCCTGTCTGCTGAGAATGCCGTCCGCCACAAGCGTCCTAGTTTAATCAAGGCGCTAGGTATCTTCGACCGATTATTCACCGAATCCGAAGAGAAGGGTGTTACTTTCAAGAGCTTCATTGCTCGTTTCCTTCATGAGGACGCCTTATCGAAGACAGCTCCGAAGTTTGCCAACATTGGAGACCCCTTTGGGTTCGGTCCGAAGAAGCTGCCGACCATTGAATCGGATTTACCTCAGTACTACATCCCTATTATGTCGTCGATATCTTTTGAATCCATTGTTGTTCCAGGCATGGACGAGGAGACGTTCTTCGTGGGGTTTGTTAGTGTTTGGCTCAGTTGGTTCGTTATCCCCATGCAACGCCGCTTCATGAGAGCCTCGGTCATCTACCCGGCTCATCGTATTGCTGAGGGGACGCGGTTGTCCATCGGCATCCCGGCCTTGGCGCACCTCTATCATGGATTGGGCACCGCAGCTAATACCTCTACACCCGGCGTGGATGTAGTGAACTTTTCGCTTCATTATTTCACGTCCTGAGTCGAAATGCATGTGCTGGGGGTTTTCGCTATGCATCAGAGGCTCGCGTTTTACGACGTCTATCCCTTCCCGCGACTTATGCGATTGGTGGGTGCTTCTGCCGCTGACCCGACTCAATTCGGGGCTATTCGGGTGCTGATTTCTCCTCACGCCGCCGCTGGCGGGCTGGTTTTTAATGATCGGGTCTTGTCTACTCCCTCGGGTCCAGTTCAACAACTCTGGGACCAGTCGAAAGACAACGCACCTTCTTTGAAGCCCCGGGAGGCCGCGCATTTGTATACAATTAGACCGGGCTACTTGGTGTTTCGCCAGGACAGTGCAGCTCTTTTCATGCGGTACAATCCGCATCGATTCGCCCGACAGCTTGGATACGACCAGGGTGTTCCTTTCGAGGCTTTTATAGTCGCCCCGATCCCTTCGCTCGATGCCGTTCGCGATGCCGCTCATCATTTCATGAGGCTGAACACCGGCTCCCGTTTTATGGTCCCTGAAGCTGACTACATGCCCCGGTGCGTGGGTGCGTTTACGGGCTGGTATCTTCATCGGATCAGTCCAATTATTCTTGAAGAAAGAAGGGTGCTTCTTGGTCACGATGCCCCTCCTCAGGTTTCGGGGGCTAAGCTGCGACCGAGGGTTCCGGTCCGCTTCACTTTGAGGGAGATTGGCACCGCGCTCATTCCGGGGGAGTCAGGGGTAGACCTTACTCCAACAGCTGGTATGCCATCGGGTTCCCGATCGCGGGGTAAACGGGTCCCAGTAGTAGCACCCCTACCGGTGGCGGCACCGCCCCCTGTGGCGTCGACAATGGCGATGTCATCCTCGGTTGTGGCACCGAGCGAGAGTAATAGGGATGAGGGCGCCGAGGGCGATGTGGGCCGACGCCGCCCTAAGGCTTCGCGAGGGAGGAAGCGGTCATCCCCAGCGACCGGCTCTGGGTCTAAACGGCGGAGGAAAGCGGCCACCAACCTGCTCGATTCTTTGGCGGAGTCTGAGCCTATTCTTGAAGATGAACCATTGGCCCTGCAAGAGTCAGACGCTGGACTTCTCTTCCCGAGTTCGGCTGATGAAGAGGCCGCACAGTTGGCCGAGGCCATACGGCGTTCAAAAGACGCGTCTCATAACGCCAAGGTTCCGAAGAAGTCTTATCCCGCTGTAATTTTTTACGAAGACCCTTCGTGGATTCGGCGGCGATTTATCGGTCCTTTGGAGGAATGGAGGGAAAGGGCTTTGAAGCAGGCCGCTTCAGAAGACGCAGCTGACGTACTTTCTTTATGGACCGGTGGTCATGAGTCTACCCTTGAACCCCGGCGAGCCCACCTCCTTGAGAAGGAGCAGCGGCTTGAAGAAGCCATATTGAGGGCTTCTTTGCGTATAGGTACGTTGTGCTTCTTTTGTAGTCTTTCCGATTATTTATGCCCGTGCATATGTATCATTATTCTTATTCGAATCGTGCAGAGTCTTCGACGCTGGGGGAGCTCTCTACGGGCCCATTAAAGCTAAAGCCCGCCGGAATTCTCAATGAGGCCTTACTTGATGTGGAGGGGGCTGATGAGGCTGCTCCTCTCATGGTAGAGCCTCCTACGGCGGTTCTTGATCAGGGAGCGCTTGCCCCTTTGGGGGAAGCTCCTTTGGAGGTCGCCGCCCCAACGACCCTTACTGAGGGCGGCTCAGAGGCTGGAAGAGAGGTAGTCGGGACTACTCTTCCTTTGTTGAATCCTGATGTTACGGCGGAGACCGTTGAAGCTGCTATCCCCCCGGCTCAGAATGGGAGGAGCATTGAAGGTAACCCTCTGCGTTTTAATTTAGCAACCCTTTCATAGTCTGAACTCTTTTATCTTTCCCAGAATTGCGCGGTTTGGCGGCCACTATTGCTGATCTATCGCCTCGACAGTCATTTCAGCGTTTATTGGAGATGGCAGCTCCGCAGGCGATCTCCCCTCAGCGTATTGTCCTTTCCTCCGGGCAAGGTTAGTGTCATTCGCCATTTTTCTTTTACCATAGCATTGTTACTATTTCCTGAAATGACATTGATGTCTCTTATAGTTTTGGAAGCTGACGATGAGGTCGAGGTTGTTGAAGGGCCAGGGGAACCTTCAGCTCCTACTTGCATGACTGTCGGTGAGTGACATTTTATTATAGTCCCGTTCGTTCTGTGTTTAAGAGTTTTACTAACATTTGCCAAATTTGAACAGCCCTGCCAGTCTCCATGGCTTTGGAATCGCGCATCGTGATGCCGCCCGGCCCTTATGCTTTGTGGGCTTCAGAACGCTTGGCCCAATTGAGCCTTGTCTCCCTATCATCTTTCGTCGAGGAGCTTCGTGCTGGTAGCGCGACCACAGCCGAAGCGTTTGCCGCTGAAGCTAACGGCTCTCTTCCTTTTCTCGCCACCTATCATAGCGAGGAGGTGGTGCGGGTCTGAGTGGAGTTCTGTAGGAAGGTGGAGGCTTGTTTGTACGCTCTCGAATGTTCTCGCCTTTCCTCGGAAGCCGTGGCTGCAAAAGCGGAGTTGCGGGGTCTGATAGCACGATGTGCGGCCAACATGACGTCATGCGAGAAGAGGCTTGGCCGCAAGTTCTCGGAGAGGGAACTAGCTTCTAAGGCGCTGAGGGAGCTTCAGGCCAGCCTCACAGCCAAGGCTAACAAAGCATACGAACTCTGGCGAGTGCTCCAGGAGTCCATAAAAGAGGTGGTGGCTCTCGATAAAGCTGCCACGTTCACTCGTGAGAGGGTCGAGGCTCATAAAGCCACCGAGAAAGAGCTCGAAGCTCGGCTTGCTTCGTATCAGGCTCAGCAAGCTTAGGCGGAGGCTCGTCTTCTGGAGATCTTGCGTCATGAAGTCGTGGCTCAGCAACAGAACGATGAGCTGGTAAAATTACTACACCGCCCGCCGGCTTGAGGATTTGTATCTTTTCCCCTTTTTTGTACATACTCATGAATGAGAGTATCTTTCTTTTTTGTTTCTTTCATAAATTGTACTTTGTATCTATTTTGGGTTTATGAATAAAAGATACATTTTCCCTCTCAATGGTGTGTCCCCTTTTTATTGAATGTATTCTGCGGGTATTCTATCTTGATCTCCTTGTAGGACAGCGATGGCTTAGGATTCAGGGTTAAGATCTGCTTCCTAAGACTTTTGCATTTTATGAGCCATGAGGGTCTCATAAAGAGTTTTTCTCCCTACAGGTCGAGAGGATCCCATAGGTGTAAGTCCTTCTTAAGAATCGTGAAGATTCTTAAGCGGGTTTTCCCTTGAGAGTCGTAGGGATCTCACAAGAGAGTTTTCTTCCTTACAGGTCGTGAGGGCCTGCAAGTGCTGGATGTGGTCGCCCTTGTCCGTGTTTCACGGGGCCAGGGGGCTGCTCCAGGTATCGTAGTTTAAATACGTCGCGGTCAAGGTTAAGAACCTCATAGTCCGTGGATTTAGGGACTCCACGGTCCGATGTTAGTTTTAAGACATCACGGTCAAGGTTCAGGACCTCATAGTCCGTGGATTTAGGGACTCCACGGTCCGATGTTAGTTTTAAGACATCACGGTCAAGGTTAAGGACCTCATAGTCCATAGATTTAGGGACTCCACAGTCCGATGTTTGGTTGCAGGGACCCGTCACCTCTTTGAAGACGTTGAGGAATTACAACGTCAGGTATCAAAGGAGTGAAGAGATGTACCCTTAAACCAAGGTAGAATCCGTAGGGAATCGGGGTGGTTGATCGTTAGTTTTAAGACATCACGGTCGAGGTTAAGGACATCATAGTCCATGGATTTTAAGGACTCCACAGTCCGGTATTTGCTCTGGATGCTTCACACGGGTTCACTGCCGTGCTTGGCGAGGACCAGGCTCCGCTCTGGGCGTTTTCCGTGTGGTCAAAGAGTGACGTTATCCGCGTTCTACGTAACCAGGGATTTTGCACTAGATGCTTCACACGGGTTCACTGTCGTGCTCGGCGAGGACTAGGCTCCGCTCTGGATGCTTCACACGGGTTCACTGCCGTGCTCTGCGAGGACCAGGATCCGCTCTGGACGTTTTCCACGGGGTCAAAGAGTGACGTTATCCGCGTTCCACGTAACCAAGAATTTTGCACTAGATGCTTCACACGGGTTCACTGCCATGCTCGGCGAGGACTAGGCTCCGCTATGGATGCTTCACACGGGTTCACTGCCGTGCTCTGCGAGGACCAGGATCTGCTCCGGACGTTTTCCACGGAGTCAAAGAGTGACGTTATCCGCGTTCCACGTAACCAGGAATTTTGCACTAGATGCTTCACACGGGTTCACTGCCGTGCTCGGCGAGGACTAGGCTCCGCTCTGGATGCTTCACACGGGTTCACTGCCGTGCTCTGCGAGGACCAGGATCCGCTCTGGACGTTTTCCACGGGGTCAAAGAGTGACGTTTTCCGCGTTCCACGTAACCAGGAATTTTGCACTAGATGCTTCACACGGGTTCACTGCCGTGCTCGGCGAGGACTAGGCTCCGCTCTGGATGCTTCACACGGGTTCACTGCCGTGCTCCGTGAGGACCAGGATCCGCTCTGGACGTTTTCCACGGGGTCAAAAAGTGATGTTATCCGCGTTTCACGTAACCAGGAATTTTGCTGATTGTATCCGCATTTCACGGGATGGAGGTTTGACTGTTGGCGATATGTATACCACAGAGCCATAGAACTGGGAGTTGCCGCTGTTCCGCTTAGCTTAGAGCTGTGTCCATTGTTACGAGACGAGTGTTGAAACTATCTCCAGGTC
The DNA here is from genome assembly GCA_030015575.1 of Agapanthus africanus. NCBI lineage: Eukaryota > Viridiplantae > Streptophyta > Magnoliopsida > Asparagales > Amaryllidaceae > Agapanthus > Agapanthus africanus. The sequence goes on from JASDDO010000031.1 coordinate 551,500,955, forward strand.
TCCTTTGGCCCGTCGAGACTTGGCTTCTTCTTCTGATGAAACCTGGGGGAGACGGATGATCCCTTTTTGTTTACGCCCTTGGATTGTGTACAGGGTGTGATGGAACATCACCTGTAGGGCATAGATTTTATTTTAATTTTATTTCTTTTTCCGCGATGCTCTATCGTTTCAGCTTTATATCGCGAAGGTCGCGATTGCCCCATCATTTCGGCTATTTTTCGCGGTGCCCAATCATTTCGGCTATCTATTTATTTTCTACTCGCTGCTTTTTATTGCGAGTTGCCCCATCATTTCGGCTATTTTTCATGCATACATTTTTACTTGCTGCTTTTTATTGCAAGTTGCCCCATCATTTCGGCTATTTCGTAGGCATGTGTGGCTTGCTAGCTTTTTCGCCGCAAGCTTGGATTTTAGACACCGATTTCGGCATCAGCACCGCTACAACTGGAATATTGTCAGGAGCGAATCATCATTTGCCTCTGTCGATGTTGAACAAAGGTGGCTTAGCAAACAGGGTTAAGGGTCCTGTCGACCAAGGCTTTTGACTTTATGAGCCGTAAGGGTCTCACAAAGGTATTTCTCCCCACAAGTCGTGAGGATCTTGTAGGTGTATTTTCTCCCCAGGGATCGTGTGGATTCCTAAGTGTATGTTCCTCCGCAAGTCGTAAGGATCCTACAAGAAGGCTTTCTCCTTATGGGTCGAGAGGACCTATAAGGGTTGCTCATCATATGGACATATCCCTAGTCACGGGTGGGACTTTGCTGGGGAAATGTTTATTCGCGCCCGTGGATTGTATACAAGGGTCAGTATTGAGCCCCTTGTAGGGCAATATCGAAGGTTGTGGGGGATTTGCTTAAGAACAGGTTTAGGTTTCTGTAACTTAAGACTTTCAAATCTCATGAGCCGTGAGGGTCCCATAAGAGAATTCTCCTTACGAGTCGTGGGGATCTCGCAAGTGTATTTTCTCCTTAGGAATCGTGGGGATCCCTAAGTGTGCCGTTCCCTTGTGAGTCGTAAGGATCCCACGCGGGTGGTTTCTCCTTACAAGGTCGAGAGGATCCTATAAGTGTCTTTTAACGAGGTTGCGCCCTTTCCGGTTTTCACAAACACTCGCCGGTAGTCCTGCTGTTTTTACTCACGGAGCCCTTTCGGGTTTTCATCCGTGCCCATTTTGCTTATGGACATACCGTTTTTTTTTTATTCTTTTTCTTTTTTATATATATATTTTTCTTTTTCTCCCTTTTTTTATTCATCTCGTCAGCCTAAGGATGCTGCGGTAGTAGTTTAGGGACGTTTCGGTTTGTCGTTAGTTTGAGGACATTTAGGTCCGTCGTTAGTTTAAGGACGTTTCGGTCCGTCGTTAGTTTAAAGGACATTTCGGTCCGTTATTAGTTTAAGGACATTTCGGTCCGTCGTCAAGGGGAAGGTCGGCTGCTGCTTATAAGGTCTGAGCTTAGGAAGATAGCGAGCGGACATAGTCGTCGTCATCTATCATTGATCCAGGCTGTGGCTCATTAAGCATAGTATTTCTTTAAGAAGCGGCCGTTTATTGGCCTGAAAGGCCTCCCACCGTGCATGTCCATGAGTAGATAGGCTCCACCCTGGTAGACCTTGTCTATAATGTACGGGCCTTCATAGTTCGGCTCAAATTTTCCCCGCTTGGCACGATTGGGGATCATAGGTCTTTTGACTACTAGTACGAGTTCGCCATGGCGGAATGTCCTCGGCCGGGTCAATCTTTCGTATGAGCGCGTCATCTTTGCTTTGTAGTCCTCTAGATTTTGTTGCGCTGTGAGCCGGGTTTCATCGAGGGCATCAAGCTCCTCGAGCCGAAGGTGAGCATTTTCTTCGTCCGTCAGCTCGTAGTGGACCGCCACTCGTAGAGAGGGTAACTCTATCTCGAGGGGGAGCACTGCTTCCGTCCCAAATACCAACGCGTACGGCGTTGTGTTCGTGGCTGTCTTGAACGTAGTTCGATAGGCCCAAAGGGCCTCTTGCAGCCTCTCGTGCCAATCTTTCTTATTTCGGGACACCGTCTTTTTTATGATCTTTGTCAAGGTCTTATTGAAGGCCTCGGCCAGACCGTTAGCTCGTGGATTGTAAACTGAAGAATATCTCCAGTCTATATTGTGCTGCTGCGCGAAGCGGCTAATCTTATGGCTTCTGTAGGCTGGCCCGTTATCGGAGATAATCCGCCGTGGGGTTCCAAACCGATAGATGACGTGTGTCTTGAAGAAGTAGAGGATATTCTCCGTCTTCACTTCCCTCAGCGGTACTGCTTCTGCTTATTTGGAGAAGTAATCAGTTGTCGCCAGGATGAAACGATGTCCCCGGGACGATGCTGGCTCGATGGGGCCGACTATGTCAGTCCTCCACATTTCGAATGGCCAGCTAGCCACCGTTGGGTGTAGTGGATTCGGATGTTGGTGGATAAAGTCTCCATGAATCTAGCACGAGTGGCATTGCTTCGCATACTCGAGGCAGGCTTGGACCATCGTGGGCCAATAATAACCCATTCGTTTGATCTTCAATTTCATTTTTGGGCCTGCTTGGTGAGAACCGCAGAGTCCGTCGTGAACTTCCTGAACGACTCTTTCTGCTTCCTCAGGTCCTAAGCATCTCAGCCACAGAGAATCAAACGATCTATTGTATAGAGTGTCATTGACAAAAGCGAAAAATAGAGCTCGTTTCATGAGCTGATGTCTTGAGCACGCTTCTTCGGGCATTCGGTAGGACTTAAAGTAGTCTATGAAGACTTCCCTCCAGTCCTCGGCCTTCTCATGGTCTTTTATTTGTAGGGTCATCTGCTCAGTCGCCCCCTTTTCTTCGTATAATTCCGGAGATATTTCTGCTGGAGGCTCGACGGCTTTGTACCACGATTCTGACGTCATCGAGGTTCTCGTCAGCCAGCTCTTTAGCGAGTTTAGCTAACGCGTCTACTTTGCTATTTTCCGCACGTGGTATACTTTCCAAAGTGTAGAAGGGAATTTGGGTCAATAGTTGTTGCACCTTTTCGCCGTATTTCACCAACTCCGGTTTGCACGTTTGGTAGTCACCATTTACTTGACTAACGACCAATTGAGAATCCCCGTATATAGAGAGGTCTTCAATTCCCATGTTAATGGCGATCTCGAGGCCCGCTATCAAAGCTTCGTATTCGGCTTCATTGTTCGTCCTCGATTCCGTTAAGGAGAAAGCAAAGCGCATTATCCCTCCTTGTGGGGTTACGAAGATGAGGCCTACTCCCGATTTGATTATGGGGGTACATTGTTTGCGCTTCTTCATGGAAGATGCCCCGTCAAAATAGAGTTCCCAGCGGGTATCACCGCCGCCGATCGCATCGAATGCATGTTCATCCGGCAAGTCACAGTTCAGAGGAGAACCGACAGGTACTGGATGCTCAGCGAGGAAGTCGGCAATGGCCTGGCCTTTCACTGCCTTAAGAGGTCGATACGTTATCGAGAACTCCATCAGGAGTAGAGCCCATTTAGCGAGTCGACCCGTCAATATAGCCTTTGACATCAAATATTTAAGAGGGTCCACCTTCGAGATGAGACGGACTTCGTGCGCCAACGCATAGTGCCTGAGCTTTCTTATCGCGAAGATTAACGCCAAGCAATGTTTTTCAATGGGAGAGTAGTTGCTTTCTGCCCCCAGCAGAACTCGACTTAAGTAGTAGAGTGCTCTCTCTTTCCCTTGATTGTTCTCTTGTGCCCATAATGCGCCTAAGGAACCTTCGAGGGCGGTTGTATAAAGAATGAGGGGTTTTCCCTTGACCGCCGCAGCCAACACCGGAGGGTTCTGCAGGTACTGCTTGATCTCGTCTAGTGCACCTTGGCATTTGTGATCCCAAACGAATGGAGTTCCCTTCTTCATCAGGTGGCTGTAAGGACGGCATTTGCCTGAAAGATTGGCGATAAACCGCCGGATGTATGCGAGCTTCCCTTGGAGAGACCGCAACTGTTTGAGGGTTCTTGGCGGAGGCATTTCCATGATCACCTTGATCTTAGATGGATTTATTTCGATACCTCGATGTCGGATGATGAATCCCAGGAATTTACCCGAGGAGACTCCAAACGCGCATTTGAGGGGATTCATCTTCAAATTATATTGCCGAAGGCGTTGAAATACAGTCTCCAGATGCTTTAAATGCTCTTCGTATGACATGCTCTTTACTACAAGGTCATCGATATAGCACTCGACGATGTCATGTATGAGGTCGTCGAAGATTTTTGTCATGACCCTTTGATAGGTAGCGCCGGCGTTCTTTAGACCAAAGGGCATAACCCTGTAGCAGAATATACCTAAAGGGGTCCGGAAAGCGGTATGCTTCTGGTCTTCGGGATGCATCTTTATCTGATTGTATCCTGATGAACCGTCCATAAAGGAGAAAACCTCGTGAGTGGACGTGTTATCTATCATTAGCTCGGTTACTAGTACGGGGAAATCGTCCTTTGGACAGGCTTTATTGAGATCCCTGAAATCCACGCATATGCGTACCGTCCCATTCTTCTTCATTACCGGGACGATATTGGCGATCCAGTCGGGATACTGGACTTCTTGGATAAATCCAGAATCGATCAGCTTCTTGACTTCGGCGTTGATGCTCATTTCAAGCTCGAGTCGCATCCTTCTTGGCGCCTGCTTGACTGGCTTGATATCTGGGGATATTGCTAATTTATGCACAGCAATCTCCGGACCTAATCCTGGCATCTCAGAGTAGTTCCACGCGAAGCAGTCTTTATGCCGTAGAAGCACGTTCTTTAACGCAGTCACCCTTTCTTCAGATAGCAGCTCGCTGACAAATGTCGGTCGCGGGTCATCTGCCGATCCCAACTCAATCTTCTTGAGGTTATCTGCAGTAGTATGTATGCCGTCTTCCAGTTTTTTTGGAGCTGGCGGAAATTCTGAGACCACCTCATCATCGCTGTTCTCAAAGCACCAGGAAAGGTCATCCATGTTCTCGGGCTCTTCTTTTAATATCGTAATCGTATAACAGGTGCGAATCCGCTTCCAGGACTGAGGTGGATCTGGTTCTGCTTTTGCGGCTTTGGGTTCGTGCTTTTGTGGCGGCGTTACCCTCCAACCGTCGGATAAAGCGAATCTGCCCTGTTGGCACTGGTCCTCGACCCAGTTCTTGAAAGTGAAGCAGTCTTCGGTAGGATGTCCTATGGCTTGGTGATAAGAGCAATAGCTCAGATGAGAAGCCATGTTAGCTTGCTCAGGGTGCTTAGACTCTGGAAGCGCGATCATTTGATGTTTTACAGCGAGCTCGAGTAACCTCTCCGTCTTGTCTCGGGGGAAAGAGTACGCTCGACTCATCTTTTTCATGAGGGACAAATCTGAGCCGCGCAATACCCGATCACGTAACTCTCTAATCCTACATCGTTGTTGTCGGCTCCTCTTTCCGCTTCTTGATTTATTTCCGTCTCTGCGTCGGGCCTTTCGTACAACGGGTTGACAAGGATGAGCATCTTTGTCTTTTGCAGCCTGTTGAAATAGACGTTGCGTCCTGGCCTTCTCGTAGATGGCCATCTCGCGGTTGTTGTCTTCCCAAGCTTTTTGACCCACTTTCCTGATAGGCTTGTCCATTCGTTCTTCAAACGACGGACTCGGCATTTCAATCGCGGGATCTAGTTTTGATGAGGGGTTGGCATTTCCTGACGGTGCGTCCTCTTCTTCATCAAAAGTATATATGGCGTAGCTACTGTGGGCCCGTTCCCGTTTTCCGGTTCTCGCGTATCCAAGCCCAAGTGTTTCCATTTTCCCGTTGGGCAATTTGGGTTGAGTCCCAGGGACATCCCAAATCCTGTTGTAGAACCGAGCTTGTCGAACAGTCTGTTTTAAGGGTACTCCTTGGCGCTTCAATAGCCTCTTTAATCCATTCGTATAGTATCTGGGCAGGCGGATGGGTTGGAGCCTGTCAAGTGTAGCATTCGCGCCATGCCAAATCTCTTTCTCTACTTTCGACTCCGAGGATTGGTAGAATAGGATTAACTTCTCACCCATTTGCATGGGAGGGACGTAAAATGTTTATAGGTCATGCACATTGTAAGCTTGAAGTGTATCGAGATCCTTGTAGTGTTCTCGCGGCACCATGGTGATTTGCGAACTCTGATCATCGCCAGGGGGTGCTTGTATTGACAGCCGATTGGAGAACACGGCATTAACCTCATCTTCCGAGTCACTTCCGAAGACCAACATGGGGGCGGACGTCCCCGGGTTGTTGCGTTGAGATGACCCGGCATAAACTATCTCTTCTTCTTCTTCGGTATCGCTCCCGAAAACAGGGATGGTGGCGGCGGCTTTGTTCTCCGGCTTGCGACACCTTTATGTATCCTCGAAATCTGGCAAAAAGTACTTCGCATCTTCGTATTTGCGGACTTCGTTCACGGAAAATGGGTTCAGCTCACCTGTTACGGTATACTCGAAACCATCCTTGAAGTACTTCATGCATTGATGTTGTGTCGAAGGGATGATATTGTACTCGTGTAGCCAAGGACGATCGAGCAAGGCGTTGTAGCAGGTCTTGGCGTCAATGACATGGAATTTGATGTCTGTGACGAGTAGTCCAAAGCGTAATGTTAGTATCACGGATCCGAGAGTCCGTGACGATTGTGAATCGAAACCGGAGATGGTAATTTTGTCACGAGCGAGGTGTTGCACACTCATGCAGATTTCCTTTAACACCCGAACATTAAGGAGATTAACGGAGGATCCATTATCCACTAGGATCTTGCCTATCTTGATATCATGGCAGTATCCAGATACATATAGGGGACGGTTGTGGTCGCACGTCCCGAGAAGGAGGTCTTCGTCACCGAAAGTGATGTCGGCCGTATGCACTTCCTCCAGTTCATCCTTCATCCTTTCAGTGGCGAGGAAGGCTTGGAATTGCTCAGGTTCCTGTAGCGCCTTAATTAGTGAATCTCGCGCTTCTTTTGATAATAGGAGGGCATCGAGAATGCTAAGCTGAGAAGGTAGCTTCCTTAGGTGCGCTAGGATATTGTAGTCCACCTTACCCTTCCTGAGAGGGTCTTTGTTAGTCAGTTCTTTCATGACTTGGTCATCTAAAGTGATATCCTCAGTGACTTTTTCCTTTCCCTTATCTTTTCTATTCGCAGGCCCGAGATTCTTTTCTGGGAGTGTGCGATTGCGCAGCTGAATGTTCTCGCAGGCCTCCGATTTCTCCTCTTTCCTTAAAACGGATTCTTTAAAGAGAGGGCCCAGAGCTATTTCTTCATCAGAGTCGCTCCCAAAGGTGAGAACTTGTGACCCCCTGGCGTTAACCATGTAACAGCTGCCAATAGCTCTGTTGTGCCCATCGGCAGTACTCCTTCGTTCCCGACGAGTCTTGCGTTTCATGCGCTTAAAATGTTGCCGATGAGCAACATATCCTTGCCACCATATCTTAAAGGCGTCGCACACCTCCGTGGGGTGTGAAATTTTCCGATGATATGCGCAATAATCAGGGTGCTTCTCCACCCCATCGAGCGTGTTTCCTTCCGAGGGTGGTAGCTTCATTCCCATTGACATGGCTTTGGCAAACCTTTTCCTCGTCTTGAATATCTTCTTGTCTTCCTCGGATGCCTTTCGATCTGGCGGGGGTACTTCAACTCTTTCTTTCAGTCGCCTGCATTTGGCTCCTTCCGATGCGGCCATCTCATGCTCCTGATCCGCCTTACTCTTTAGACGAATCTCGTCTAGAAAGACGTTGATCATTTCATCTGTTGGCCACACATGCTCTGGTTCAGGCTCTGTTCCCAGTTTCTTAGTGCCAGGAGTTTTCTCATCGTCGGTAAACGAGTGGGAGATAACGTTACAACTCGCCACATATCCCTCGGATTCTTCCGACGAACTTTCTCTATCATCTCCCTCTTGAAAGATGTGGCCGAGGAACTCTTGCAGTGTGACAGGAGTTCGCGCCTTTTGATTGTACTCTTCCAGCGCGTCGATTTGCTTCTGCAAGTTCATGTGCTCGTCTCCAGGCTTCACGGGCTTCTTGGATTTCTTCTTCTTTTTCTTCGAAGATTTTGACGGTCGGGCGTGAGTATTTGGGCCATTATCACGAGTCTTCGTAGTTGGGCACGGCTTCAACATCCCTTCGCTAATTTGAGGTTCAAGAGGGTCCTTCTATTCGATCGTAGGGTACGCATGAAGGTCCCTCAGCATTCTTTTGGTTTTAGTTGACAGCACGACCTCCCATGGAGCTTCTTCAATAAAGGAACAGGTTGCCCCCGGTGTATCTGCTTTCTCAGGAGTATGCGGCTGTGGTAGGTTCACCTTCCACTTTTCGGACAGTGCAAACTTCCCCTGGAGGTATTGATCTTCAATCCATCCCTTGAAGACGAAGCAATTCTCAATCGTATGACTTACCGTTTGATGGTAAGGGCAATAGTTAGGGTTATTCACCTCAGCGGGTTGTGGCGGTCGCCTTGGATTTGGTAGGTTTATAAGTCTGTTGCGTACTGCCAGCTCGAATAACCGTTTCGCCTTGTCTCGTGGGAACGAGTAGGGACGCTTCATCTTCTCATTATAATACCGGCGTCTTTCTTCCAATTGATCCGCCAGCTTCGGGGCGTTGGGTTGCTGCTGGGCATTCGCGACGAAGGTTGCCCTTCCTTTACCCTTGTCATTCCGAGGTTCCGACTTCGGGGGAGGTGGTCTATGACCCATCTGGTCCATCTGAGACAACTTGTCGATTAAAGCATGGAATGTGGTTGGCTTAAAGAACATCATAAACTGGGAGATAGTCGCGTGAGGGTCTAGGGTTCCCACGAACATGCCCACCGCGGACGCTTCTTCAATGCGTTGCTCGCATTTCGACCATAAATTTCGCCAGCGTATAGCATACTGGACCCACGTTTCGCCTGGTTTCACCCTGGCATTAATCAACACCGTTATTGGAGTGCGTTCGCTGGCGCTCGCGAACCGCTGAGTGAATAGCAACTCCATTTCAGCGAACGTCTTGATAGAATCGTTCGGGAGTTCCGAATACCATTCGAACGTTGTTTCTGATAAGCTGCCCACGAACTAGCGAAGCAACAGTTTATCATCACCGCCGGTGTTACCGCAAAGGGCCCTGAACTGGGCAACATGTTGATGGGGATTGCCGGTCCCCTTATACACGTGGAATTTTGGTATTGTATAACCCGGCGGGTATTTGATTTGGTCGTACCAGCTTGGATACGGCCGGCCCGTTTTTACGACTTGACCAGCTGCCTCAGTCGCGTGGTGAACCCGGATTTGCTGGGCTATATAGTCGACCAAATCAGCCTTAGAAATTGTCTCCTCCTTGGCCGTTGAGAGGGCCGGTGGTGGATTTGACGTTTCTCTCCTGTCGTCTTCAAGGACGATCGGGGGATCCTCAGCGGGTGGGTCTTGTTGGATCATCATTCCTATCATATCTTGGAAGAGAAGGCCCATACGCTGTATGTTGGCTGCTTGTTCAGCAGCCTCTTTGTCCTTCTTCTCCAATATTCGGCGAAGGAACTCAGCGTCGGTTTCTTCCTCCTGGCGTTCGTCTGAGGACGTTTCTGGGTTTTCTTTTGGCCCGGTAAGTGCGGCCATAGCGTTCATCATTTCCTGGAGCTTTTGCTGTTGCTCCTGAGCTTTGGTCACCGACCGTGTAAGCGGTCTATGACCTGAAGACGCACGGCTGTCTTCCTTTCCTGACGCCATGTATACGGTATGGACCATCATGCCCCCAAACTTAGGGCGTCTGGGCTTAGTGCCTTTAGCTGTCGTTGCAGGCTGGGGGATCTTCTCTGGCTTCCTCCTTTTATGAGCAGTGGCAGTTGAGGGGGCCGTTGAGGCGGGCACCCAGACAGTCTTTCGTGGTTTAGCCTGGTGACTGACTTCCTGTTGGATTTTCAGCTTCTTGTGTTGGCGGGAGAAGTTTGGATCGATCATCGAGTCTCGAGCCTACCGCCAAACCTTATAGATTTTGGAAGACAGCCGTTGTGGGGATCGGGGCTGTTCTGGCTTTATTTCCGCAACCTTTTTTAGTGAAGGAGGAGACCTCTTTAGCATCGCGGTAGGAGAATTCCTACGCACCTTATTTAGCATCTCAAAGCTGTTCCCAGTTGGAACAGAAGCATTAACTTCTGCCATCGGGGCTGGTGGAGTTAGCCCAGAGGGGGAGTTGCCACCAGCCTTCCTTACTCGGCGCCGGTGGCTACGTCGAGCGTGTCGAGCGGACGGCGTTGGTTCAGCGGTGAGGATGGCTTCGTCTTGCCCTCTGCGTAGGTGGGGGGTCGTTGCTGATGTTAGCCTGTCAAAGACCGATGTCCTTTGGGTAGCAGGAGCGGGAGCTGAAGCCGTCAATCTTGTAAAGACCGACTTTTTGGCCGGAGAAGCCGCCTTGGCGATTTCGGGAGCAGGACCGGTCACTTTCTTAGAAGCAGCCTTCTCTGGAATTGTAGGCCCCATGGTGGGTCCACAGGAGTTCTGGCCCAATCTAGAGAAGACCGAGGCGTTGATGTTGGGCGACCCGTTAAGAAGGGCCGCGTCAGGGGTAAGACGATCAAAGACCGACTTCTTGGGAGCTTCCTTTGTCAGCACCGGAGCGGTGAAGCTTGTCGGTGGGAGCATAGTCCTAAAGAACAATCCTGTGGTAGCTCGAGTGACCTGTTCCACGGGCATTGTGAATAGCGAAGCAGCTTGGGGTCCGTAGGCTATACCTCCCGGCGAGGCAGAGCGTTGGTTGCAATCGTAGTCCGAGAAGTTGGAGCATTTCGCAGAAGCCATCGATTCTTTGCTTTCTGCAATAAGCAAGACGCCAAGTCTTAGTATCTTGAAACCCAAGGGCAACCATTAGAGAACCGCGATTGGTTCGCGAATCACGACACACGAAGTGTGGAGTGGAAAGAGGAAAAGGTCCCACCGGGCGTGCCAGAATCTGTTCCCCTGCGAATGGCGGCCAAGACATGGACTGTCTCGCCTGAGATTCGGGGCAGATGCTAATTGGTGTTATCCGTCCACCTCTCCGAAGATGCCAAGTTGATTTATGGAACCATGTATCGAAGGTTTGAACGGATGCGTCCGATGTAGCAGACTTCGTCAGATTCCCCCTCGCTTGAGGGGTTTTTTTATTGTGGGGACGCTCTTCCCTGCAGGCGCAAGCCCCTGCAGTTAATTACGCTACCGCGTCGCGGTAACAACTTTCTCCTTCTCCAGATGGTCACTTCATGTCGTGTGTGTTTATTTTATGTTTTATTGCCCGTGGATTGTTTACGGAGACCGAGTTATGTCGTCGCCCGTAGGGCATGGACTAGTCCAAATCCGTATTATCTTAGATTTGGGCTTGGGGGTTTGGTTTGAGGATACGTTAGCCATATTTGAGGCTAAGATCAACTCAAACGTTTGTTAAGGATACGCTAGTCTAACCTGAGACTAAGATCAACTTAACGAGATCGTTTAGATCCGACAAAAGAGCATTTGGGCTCCATTGTTCCAGTATAGGGACATAGTGGTCCATTGCATGTATGGCCGTCGGGACCCGTTACCTCTCTGACGGCGTTGAAGGATTACAACGACAGATGTCAAAGGAGTTCCGAGATGTACCCTTGAACCAAAGTTGATTGGAGGGATTCATAGTCTAGTCTGTTTGAAGGTTTAAGGATACGTTAGCCATATTTGAGGCTAAGATCAACTTAAACGGGATCGTATAGATCCGGCAAAAGAGCATTTGTGGCTCTATTGTTCCAGTTTAGGGACATGGTGGTCCCTCTCCAGTTTAGGGACATAGTGGTCCATTGCTAGTTTAAGGACATTGCGGTCCATGGGTAGTTTAAGGACATTGCGGTCCAATGTTAGTTTTAAGACATCTCGGTCAAGGTTAAGGACGTCGTAGTCCATGGGTTTAAGGACTCCACAGTCCACTGTTAGTTTTAAGACATCTCGGTCAAGGTTAAGGACGTCGTAGTCCATGGGTTTAAGGACCCCACAGTCCATTGTTAGTTTTAAGACATCTCGGTCAAGGTTAAAGACGTCGTAGTCCATGGGTTTAAGGACCCCACAGTCCATATCAATGTGTGGTAATCGGGACCCGTCACCTCTTTGAAGACGTTGAGGGATTACAACGCCAAGTATCAAAGGAGTGAAGAGATGTACCCTGGAACCGGAGTGGATTAAATAGTCTTTGGCCCAATTTGGGATCAAGACCAATTAATTATGTTATGAGCCCACTAGCCCAGTTAATTACGAATTGAAGACTTATGGCCAGCTTGGGTAAGTCCAATCATGTCTGGGACATCGGCCCTCCTGTTGGTCCCTTGAAGGAGAGGCTTTGCCTCTGGCCATTTAGCCAATTGAGCCAATGCCTAGTGTTAAACACTAAAGACCAATCAGTGTTGAACACTGGGAATGAGATTGATAAGTCAGTGTTTAACACTAAAAGATAGTTGGTGTTAAACACCAGCAACAAGGCCTTCAAATTAGTGTTAAATACTAAAACAGATCAGTGTTAAACACTGGCAACAAAAATCTCAAATTAGTGTTGAACACTAAGGTAATCAGTGTTGAACACTGCAAATAAAGTTCTTTGATTAGTGTTGAACACTAAGGCCAAACAGTGTTTTAACACTGGATTCAGGGGTTCCAATTTAGCGTTAGACGCTGAGGCAAGAGGGGTCACGTGGTAGCACGTGAGGGCGCCCTCCCTTCGTTTGTTCTGCTGAGAAGATCGCATCTTTTGGAGAATCACGTGTCATCACGTGACGGGTGTTTAAATAGAGTATGTTAAAGCCTCTGCCAAGGGTCACGTGAGGCACTGCCTCAAAGGGGCTTTTCTGTAGATCTTTTTGGGGGTCACGTGGTGACACGTGACCCTGTACGTTGTTAAGAAGATCTGTTAATCCCTTTCAGGAATTAAATTCCTCGTAGGGTTGAACCCTGACAATAATTTCAGAGGAATTAAATTCCTACTTCCTTTTGAAGAGTTGAACTCTGAATTTCCTGTAGGAATTAAATTCCTCATATATGTGAAGAACTGAATAGGGCTAAACCCTAATAAAAGCTTTGGGGGATTAAACTCCCACTCTCTATTAAAGAATTATTCTGGGGAATGAGATTTAAGGGAATTAAATTCCTGTTGTTTTAACAGAACTAAGTTCTTAACTAGGGTTAAACCCTGATTCTTTTCATTCTGAAGGAATTAAATTCCCATAACACAGGGTCAAACCCTAATTTTATTTTAAAGGAATTAAATTCCTATAGTTCTGCGAGAATTAAATTCTCGTGCTTCCATTCCCTCTCTATGCTTTGGATCTGCATGGCAGGATCTCAACCCATTGAGAATTAAATTCTCAACTCAAGGGGAGATGTGCACTTTACAGATCCTCCACCAAAGAGAGAACTATGTTCTCCTGTTTCATATCAGAGTTAAACTCTGTTGAGAATTAAATTCTCTTTTCTTTCAAAAAGACTTCCCTTTCTTACCTAGGGTTTTCTTTTGCAGAAGATCCAAATTCTTCCAAAGTATCCAGGCTCTCTCTCTTTTCTTCCCTCTGCGTATATATTTCTTTGTGTGTCTCTTGGCTCCTATTTATAGGAGAAGCAGCCGAGTCAATTAGTTTTGGTGAATCTTTCATTGTGAGATTTGATTTGTATCCATCATTCGTTTTGGACCTTTGGATTATTAGGTGAATTTTATTCACCATTGGATTTTAAATCCAGAGATTCTCCTTTGTTATTTTGGTTAGATTTACAGGGAAATCTTTCCAAATTCGAGATTTTCCCATAGATAGATGATATTTAATCACCTTTAAATCTTTAATTCAATCGGTTGCTTTGGAAAGATTTAAGAGGTCTTTTCTCAGAATTTAATTCTGTTAACAGATAGGCTTTGAAAGCTGGTCACGTGTGGCCACGTGACCCTTGGTCACGTGTGGGCACGTGACCCCCTTGTAACGAGCCCTCTTCTTTCTTTCTGCGCTCTACTTTCTGGTCGCTGCTTAGCTGTCACGTGCCACCACGTGACCCCTGGTCACGTGTGAGCACGTGACCCTCGTCTGGAGCCTCTTTCTTGATTCAATCAGGGAATTGAGTCTGCCGCTTTTGAGTGTCACGTGCCAACCCGTGACCCTGGTCACGTGGGAGCACGTGACCCTTTCTGAAGCCCTTTTCTTCGATGTAGTTGGGAAACTGAATTTGCCTTGCCGATGCTTTTAGATGTCACGTGCCAACACGTGACTGCTGGTCACGTGTAAGCACGTGACCCTTTTCTGAAGCCTTTTCCGCGAGCGTTCCTGATTTTAAATCAGGAAACAGTCATGATGCGTGTTTGTGAGAGGTAGGTTATTACCTCATGAGATATTCTAAAGGTAATATGAGCAAAGAGATCAAAAGATGTCGTATGTAAAGTTTGTGGTATTTAAACATAAAAGTATAATAAAAGTTGTTTTATATGGAGTTTTGGAATGAAACTTGTTCCTAATTATTGTTTAATGTTTAACAAACAAAGTATAATGATTTAGATAATTAGTTCTTAAGAAAAGTCGTTAATTTAAAAAGTTTTAGAAAAGAATGTCGGTATAACTTCACTTTCCGACATCATTAAAATGAAGAAGTTTTGAGATGTGAAAAGAAGAGAAGAGTGGGGACTTACTAGCTTAGAGAAGAGAGGGGAGATTAAGAGAACGTTTGATGACTTCATGGAGTCGCGGGGTCGTCGAATCGTCTCGAATCGTCGCCGGAACTTGACCAAGTGCTAACTCCACTTGTACTCTTCTTTAACTTGAAAAATTTGAGGATTTTTTACAATAGATTTCAGAATGAAAAGGGCTAGGGTATGGGGTCGTATTTATAGGGTAGAATTAGGGTTTTGAGAATTAAAAATGCATTTAAATTTGGATTAATGGGTGATTTAATCTCTCTGTTAAGTTACAGAGAAATCAAACAGCACTAGGGTGGTAGGAGTAGGCCAAAGAACTGGGTTGAAGAAGGCATTCCCTACGGAGGGGACCGGCGTCGCCGGCCTAAAGGGCATTCTCGTCGGCCGTTGGTTGGAGATGGGGGTAGGATTACTGCCACGTATCCTACTCAGTACATATAACATTTTACACATGTTTGTTTTATCTGACTTTTCATTTTTACGTGTGTTGCACGTGTAAACATTTAGGCTTCCCAAAAAGTTTAAAATAAAAATCAGTAAAAATAATATGTGGCTGAGGGGATTTGAACACAGGAGCTATGTCACAGCAGTGCAAGGCTTTACCAATGAGCTACAAGTGCTTTCTTGCTATTCATAAACAAGAATTACTTTTAAGTTGTGCTCAGGCTTGTAAACTCCTTTCTGTACTTTCAAAAGAAAAAAATTTGTACAGAAAATTCAAGGTTGTTATATTCTACCCTTCTTATAAAAAATTTCGTCCTCGAAATTTATAGAAGGTAGTTGTAACAGATTCAAGAAAATTTGATGATGGTGATGGTGAAAGAACTATTGAAAGTGCATAAAAATGTTGAAAGAATGAAAGGATGCAAGGGTTTGAAAAAAATTGAAGGGAATTACCAGTGTTACCTATAGCTTCGGCTTCCACGGCTGCTAAAGTGAAAGCCTGTCGCCTGGGTACATTCCTCCTAGCTGGAGGCACGTTCCTCTGTCTTTGGGGCATGTTTCTCTTCACTCGAGGTATGTTCCTCAGTGCCTGTTGGAACTGACGAGGAGGCTGTGCAGGAGGTCCACGTAGAGGTGGAGCTGGGAGGGCAAGATGAGGTGCAGGAGCCTGAATAGCTGGCCGCTGCGGAAAAGTGATAGCGGGTCTGTGTGCTGGAGCTGGATTGCGTCTATAAGGACATGCTCCAATGTCGTGAGTGGATCCCCCACAAACAATGCATACGCTGTTTGCACGCCTGCAATCCTTCAACAAGTGTCCTTCCCTCTTGCAGTAAAAGCAAAAATCTGGACTTGTCCGGTTAAATGTTACTTTCGGTCTCCTAGGTGCAAAAGGTGGTATTGAATAGGCTCCACCTGCCATCTGGGTGCCAGGGCGTTTTACACCGGCAGTCTGAGGTCTGCCTTTCTTCTTCACCACTATCTCATATCGTCGGGCAGCCTTCAACGCAAAATCATGGGTTGGGAAATCCCCTGTAGCTAGTGCCGCTTGGATCTCGGGGTCCAACCCTTGCTGAAATCTTTATGCTCGGATCTCAGCAGTCGGGATCAGGTGTGCCGCAAACCTGCTCAGCATGGTGAACTCGGTATCGTATTCATCCACTGATTTGCTCCACATAGAGCCTTGTTGCAGATGGATGAATTGATGCTCCATATCAAAATGGGCTGTCTCCGGAAATTATTTCGCGTCGAATATATCACGAAAATGCTTCCATTCAATCGGATGGGCAAGTCGGCTTTCTTCAGCCTTCCACCATACTCTGGCATTGTTAGTTAGTTGCAGCTTCGCAACTCTTACCCAAGCAATATCTGGTATTTGTGCTGCTACCAGATCATCTTCTATAGATTGAGCCCATTCTTCTACCTCCAGGGGGCTCTCTTTCCCAGAGAAGTGCTTCAGATGCAGTGACGGGAATTGTTTGACTCTGGATGCCTCAGCTTCTGGGCGGTTCAGGAGAATTGCAGTCTGCTGCTGCTATCCTTCCAAGAGGCTCTTGATTGCCTCAAGTAATACTATCTGCTCATTGATAGGAGCTGCTACGGTAGGTGGTGGTGGTAGAGGAGGTGGAGTGTTTCCATTCACGTTGGTGCTCGTGTTGTTTGGAGAATCCATAACCTTGAAAGAAAAATAAGGTTAGGATAGATTCAAGGAATATGAAATGTAAAGAATGTTTAGTTGCTGATTCTTATAATTCTTGTGATATATTGCTTAGGACTTCATGCAGAACTGACCTGCATGGGCCGCCAACAAAACATGTCACTCCCCGCTTCCCAGTGTACGGGTAAGGAGACGTGACGAGGCTCGCGACATATTTACTCAGAAGTAAACACGTTAAGTGTAAATAAGTAATATAAAAATACACAAGAATTGACAAGAGATATAAATGAAAAGCAACTTTTTATTGATTAAACATTTTTTACAATACACTGGAAAGTAAATACAATGATGGAAAGCGATGCCTAAACAATGGCATATGAACTAAAAGTAAAGTAAGTACAAGTGAACTAAAGCTCGGGATCCTCAGTAAAGTGCTCCAAATCATCCTGGCCGGGCTCGATCTCCTGAGAGTCGGGTCCTCCTGTCAACATTCCAAAGAACAAAGAAATAGGAATGTCATCAGTGAACAATCGCTCGGTAAGTCCAAAAAGAGAGATAGATCAAGTAAAAGGAATAGATTTTTGGTAATTTATTTGTTTTTGTTATACTAACGTAGTTGTTTGTAGCTTGGTACAGAATGTATCAGTGTATATGAGAGGAGTCCAACTATCCCGTGGACTATGGGTAACGGAAAGTATAAGGCCTCGTCATTCCCACGGGACAACAGCAATGGATGTTTAACTACATCTTTTAGTGTCCATCATTATGCCACGGTTAACACATTCCGTACCAGTCTACCCCATTAAAAACACTGTAATGTATATTGTATTGTTTAGTAGTATAAGACTTGCCGAGACCATGGTATAAATTGTTCATGTAAATGGATAAGGATGTAAACGGATAGTCATATAGTCAAGTCAATTTATATCTATGGTTCAGTCAAATCAAGTCATGTTGATAGTTGATAGTATTCTGGTATTCGTGTTCAAGTTCCAGTGTATATGGATTCATATTGTATTGGAGTTATAATTGGATTGTATTCATGTATGGATTGTATTCAGATTATTCTGAGACTCAGATCGAGTCAGACACTTAAACAAATTTAGATTCCCGAATTAGGTTTTGGAGTTATCGGTAACTGTTGCACATGGACGGCAGGATTTGTGTCTTTTTCCATGACAATTACCATTTGATAACCCCGTTTTAGTTTTCTACCTTAAATGGGCAAGCACCCACTTTCTCCGGCTCCGTGAAGCTCAAGAGAATTGTTCCCATTTAAACCTATATTTACTAGGCTTCTTATTGTAAATTAATATAACTTGAGGTGGTTTTATGGAAAATAGTTTTAGTATACTTTCAAAATAAAGCTCAAGTATTTATTTATATTCTTTACAATTATCAAGGATGGGAATTTTATATCATGTGGTGTGTGTGTGTGTGTATAGTTCAAGGTATTTTAGTGTAAGGAACTGTATGGATTCTTGATGGTATTTTCATGAAACTTGTAATTCTTTGGTTTGGAAAACATGGAATTTATTATATATTTAAAATAGATGAATTGGTAATATTTATTTATAATTATTAAAAATAAAATTTACTTATTAAATAGAAAATCACGTTTTTTCTTAAAAATTGTATTAAAAATTCTATCGAGATCGTATGCTCAGTGAGAAGATCTGCATCTCGCCCAACTAGTCCGATGGATGTGCGATAACCCGCACTAACTGAATCGGATTCCCCAAAAGTGGGTTGTAGAGACATAATCGTAAGGAATTTAAATAACACAATTTAAAGAATACGGTTTTTAATAGTTTAAGATATTTTAACGTAAACTTGTATTTGTCCCAAAAATGTTATAACAAGAAATCATGCTATGTCATGATACGTGTTTGTGAGAGGTAGGTCATTATCTCATGAGATATTCTAAAGGTAATATAAGCAAAGAGATCAAAAGATGCTGCATGTAAAGTTTGTGGTATTTAAATGTAAAAGTGTAATAAAAGTTGTTTTATATGGGGTTTTGGAATGAAACTTGTTCCTAATTATTGTTTAATATTTAACAAACAAAGTATAATGATTTAGATAATTAGTTCTTAAGAATAGTTGTTATTTTAAAAAGTTTTAGAAAAGAATGTCGGTATAACTCCACTTACCGACATCATTAAAAGAAGAAGTTTTGAGATGGGAAAAGAAGAGAAGAGATGGGACTTACTAGTTTTGAGAAGAGATGGGAGGATGAGGGAACATTTGATGGCTTCGTGGAGTCGAGAGGTCGCCGGAATTGTCTCGAATCGTCGCCAGAACTTGACCTAGTGCTAACTCCACTTGTACTCTTCTTTGACTTGAAAAATTTTGAGGATTTTTGACAATAGATTTCAGAATGAAGAGGGTTAGGGTATGGGGTTGTATTTATAGGGTAGAATTAGAATTTTGAGAATTAAAAATGCATTTAAACTTGGATTAATGGTTGATTTAATCTCTCTGTTAATTACAGGAAAATCAAACAGCACTGGGATAATGGAGGTAAGCCAAAGGACTGGGTTGAAGAAAATGGAGGTATTCCCTACGGAGGGGACCAGCGTCGCCAGCCAAAAGGGTATTCTCGTCGGCCGTTGATTGGAGATGGGGGGTGGGATTGCTGTCATGTGTCCTACTCAGTACATATAACATTTTACACATGTTTGTTTTATCTGACATTTCATGTTTTCGTGTGTTGCATGTGTAAACTTTTGGGCTTCCCAAAAAGTTTAAAATAAAAATCAGTAAAATTGATATGTGGCTGAGAGGATTTGAACACAGGGGTTATTTCACACCAGTGCAAGACTTTACCAATGAGAAACAAGTGTGTTTTTACTGTTCTTAAACAAGAATAACTTTTAAGTTGTGCTCAGACTTGCAAACTCCTTTTTGTACTTTCAAAAGAAAAAATTTGTACAGAAAATTCAGGGTTGTTACATTCTATCCTTCTTATAAAAAATTTCGTCCTCGAAATTTATAGAAGATAGTTGTAACAGATTCAAGAAAATTTGATGACAGTGATGGTAAAAGATCTATTGAAGGTGCATAAAAATGTTGAAAGAATGAAAGGATGCAAGGGTTTGAAAAAAGTTGAAGGGAATTACCAGTGTTACCTATAGCTTCGGCTTCCACGGCTGCTAAAGTGAAAAACTGTCGCCTGGGTACATTCCTCCTAGCTGGAGGCACATTCCTCTGTCCTTAGGGCATGCTTCTCTGCCCTCCAGGTATGTTCCTCAATGCCTGTTGGAACTGACCAGGAGGCTGTGCAGGAGGTCGACGTGGAGGTGGAGCTGGGAGGGCAAGACATAGTGCAGGAGCCTGAATAGCTGTCCGCTGCGGAAAAGTGATAGCTGGTCTTTGTGCTGGTGCTGGATTGCGTCTATAAGAACATGCTCCAATGTCATGAGTGGATGCGCCACAAACTAAGCATAGGTTGTTTGCACGCCTAAAGTCCTTCAACAGGTGTCCTTCCCTCTTGCAGTAGAAGAAAAATTCTGGACTTGGCCGGTTAAATGTTACTTCTAGTCTCCTGGGTGCAAAAGGTGGTATTGAAGAGGATCATCCTGCCATCTGGGTGGTAGGGCGTTTCACACCGGCAGTCTAAGATCTGCCTTTCTTCTTCACCACTGTCTCATATCGTCGAGCAGCCTTCAGCTCAAGATCATGGGTTGGGAAATCCCCTGTAGCTAGTGCTGCTTGGATCTCCGGGTCTAACCCTTGCTGAAATATTTGTGCTCGGATCTCAGCAGTCGAGATCAGGTGTGCCGCAAACCTGCTCAGCATGGTGAACTCAGTATCGTATTCATCCACTGATTTGCTCCACATAGAGCCTTGTTGCAGATGGATGAATTGCTGCTCCATGTCAAAACGGGCAGTCTCCGGAAAGTATTTCGCGACGAAAATATCGCGAAAAGTCTTCCATTCAATCGGCTGGGCAAGTTGGCTTTCTTCAGCCTCCCACCATACTTTGGCGTTGTCAGTTAGTTGCAGCTTCGCAACTCTTACCCAAACAATATTTGGCATTTGTGCTGCTGCCAGATAGTCTTCTATAGATAGAGCCCATTCTTCTGCCTCCAGGGGGCTCTCTTTCCCAGAGAGGTGCTTCAGATGCAGTGCCTGAAATTTTTTGACTCCGGGTTCCCCACCTTCTGGGCGGTTCAGAAGAATAGCAGTCTGCTGCTGTTATCCTTCAAAGAGGCTCTTGATTGCCTCAAGTAATACCGTCTGCTCGTTGATAGGAGCTGCTACGGTAGGTGGTGGTGGTAGAGGAGGTGGGGTGTTTCCATTCACGTTGGTGCTCGTGTTGTTTGGAGAATCCATAACCTTGAAAGAAAAATAAGGTTAGGATAGATTTAAGGAATATGAAATGTAAAGAATGTTTAGTTGATAATTTTTATAATTCTTGTGATATATTGCTTAGGATTTCATGCAGAACTAACCTACATGGTAGGGTTCCATACAAAACTGACCTGCATGGGCCGCCAACAAAACCTGTCATGCCCTACTTTCCAGTGTACGGGTAAGGAGACGTGATGAGGCCCGCGACATATTTACTCAGAAGTAAATACGTTAAGCGTAAATAAGCAATATAAAAATACACAAGAATTAACAAGAGATATAAATGAACAGCAACTTTTTATTGATGAAACATTTTTTACAATACACTGGAAAGTAAATACAATGATGGAAAGTGATGCCTAAACAATGACATATGAACTGAAAGTAAAGTAAGTACAAGTGAAATAAAGCTCGGGATCCTCAGTAAAGTGATCCAAATTGCCCTGGTTGGGCTCAATCTCCAAAGAGTCGAGTCCTCCTGACAACATTCTAAAGAAAGAATAAATAAGAATGTCGTTAGCGAACAATCGCTCGGTAAGTCCCAAAAGAGAGATAGATCAAGTAAAAGGAATAGATTTTTGGTAATTTATCTGTTTTTGTTATACTAACTTAGTTGATTGTAGTTTGGTACAGAATATATCAGTGTATACAAGAGGAGTCCAACTATCCCGTGGACTATGGGAAACGGAAAGTACAAGGCCCCGTCAGTCCCACGGGACAATAGCAATGGATGTTTAACTACGTCTTTTAGTGTCAATCATCGTGCCACAGTTAACACATTTCGTACCATTCTACCGCATTAAAAACTCCGTAATGTATATTGTATTGTTTTGTAGTATAAGATTTGCCGAGATCATGGTATAAATTGTTCATGTAAACGGATAAGGATATAAACGGATAGTCATGTAGTCAAGTCAATATATATCCATGGTTCGGTCAAATCAAGTCATGTTGATAGTTGATAGTATTCTGGTATTCATGTTCAAGTTCCAGTGTATATGGATTCATTTTGTATTGGAGTTATAATTGGATTGTATTCATGTATGGATTGTATTCAGATTAAACTGAAACTTAGATCGAGTTAGACACTTAAAAAAATTTAGATTCCTGAATAAGGTTTCGGAGTTATCGGTTACTGCTCCACATGGACGGCAGGATTTGTATCTTTTCCATGACAATTACCATTTGATAACCACGTTTTAGTTTTCTAACTTAAATAGGCAAGCACCCGCTTTCTCCGGCTTCGTGAGGCTCAAGAGAATTAGTCCCGCTTAAACCTATATTTACTAGGGTCCTTATTGTAAATTAATATAACTTGAGCGGGTTTTATGAAATATAGTTTTAGTTTAGTTTCAAAATAAACCTCAAGTATTTATTTATATTCTTTACAATTATCATGGATGGGAATTTTATATCATGAGGTATATTAGTGAATATATATATATATATATATATATATATCATGAGGTATATTATTGAATATATATATATATATATATATATATATATATTTTGAATAGTTCAGGGTATTTTGGTGTAAATTGGAATTGTATGGATTCTTGTTGGTATATTCATGAAACTTGTAATTCTTTGGTTTGGAAAACATGGAATTTATTATATATTTAAAAAAGATGATTTGATAATATTTATATATAATTATTAAAAATAAAATTTATTTATTAAATAGAAAATCACATTTTTCTAAAAAATTGTATTAAAAATTCCATCGAGATCGTATGCTCCGTGAGGAGGTCTGCATCTCGCCCTACTAGTCCGATGGATGTGCGATAACCCTCACAAACCGAATCGGATTCCTTAAAAGTGAGTTGTAGAGACATAATCGTAAGGAATTTAAATAACACAATTTAAAGAATACGGTTTTTAAAAGTTTAAGGTATTTTAATATAAACTCGTATTTGTTCTAAAAATGTTGTAATAATAAATCGTGCTATATCATGAAGCATGTTTTTGAGAGGTAGGTCATTACCTCGTGAGATATTCTAAAGGTAATATGAGCAAAGAGATCAAAAGATGTCGTATGTAAAGTTTGAGGTATTTAAACGTAAAAGTGTAGTAAAGTTGTAATAAAATTTGTTTTATATGGAGTTTTGGAATGAAACTTGTTCCTAATTATTGTTTAATGTTTAACAAACAAATTATAATGATTTAGATAATTAATTCTGAAGAGAAGTTGTTATTTTAAAAAGTTTTAGATAAGAATGTCGGTATAACTCCACTTACCGATATCAATAAAAAGAAGAAGTTTTGAGATATGAAAAGAAGAGAAGAGAGGGGACTTACTAGCTTAGAGAAGAGAGGAGAGGTTGAGAGAATGTTTGAAGGTTTCGTGGAGTCGCGGGGTCGCCGGAATCATCTCGAATCGTCGCCGGAACTTAACCTGGTGCTAACTCCACTTGTACTCTTCTTTGACTTGAAAAATTTTGAGGATTTTTGACAATAGATTTCAGAATGAAGAGGGTTAGGGTATGGGGTTGTATTTATAGGGTAAAATTAGGATTTTGAGAATTAAAAATGCATTTAAACTTGGATTAACGAGTGATTTAATCTCTCTGTTAATTTATAGGGAAATCAAACATCACTGGGGTAGTAGGAGTAGGCCAAAGGACTGGTTTGAAGAAAATGGAGGCATTCCCTACGGAGGGGACCGGCGTCGCCGGCCAAAAGGGCATTCTCGCCGACCGTTGGTTGGAGATAGGGGTGGGATTGCTGCCACGTGTCCTACTCGGTACTTACAACATTTTACACGTGTTTGTTTTATCTGAATTTTTATTTTTACATGCGCTGCACGTGTAAACTTTTGGGCTTCCCAAAAAGTTTAAAATAAAAATCCGTAAAAATAATATGTGGCTGAGAGGATTTGAACACAGGGGCTATGTCACAGCAGTGCAAGGCTTTACCAATGAGCTACAAGTGCTTCCTTGATGTTCTTGAACAAGAATAACTTTTAAGTTGTGCTCATTCTTGTGAACTCCTTTCTGTAAAAATTTTGTACAGAAAATTCAGGGTTGTTACATTAAATACGAGCGAGACGGTTGTGGATTTCGACTAACTCGATATGTTGGTGAATAGATTTATATCTACATGGGAAAGTCGGTTAGCTGGCGTATAATACGCCACAACCAATTAACTAGGATACTTATATTATATAACTAGGTTATAGTGTTATGTTAGATAACTTATTCTATAACTAAGTTAGTATGTAGTTGTGTCTAGTCGACTACATATATGTGTGAATATATCTTGATATATGCTTATTTTTATATGCGTATGCAACTTTTGGATGGATATTGTACGTGGGATGATTCTGTACTGATTATGATGAGGAAAGTGTGCCGAATACGACCGAGATTCATTTGGAATCGCAGATTCGTGTGTTGATTCCGATTCGATTCTTTGAGCTATATCCATTTAAAAAAATCAACGATTCATTTTCCACTTTTAAATGATAAATGATAAGGATGCACTGCTACTTCCAAATGGATATATATTTTAAATATACCGCAGCTTCCTTATTTGCAAAATAACATTTCGTTCCATTTTCAATGGTAACAGTATAACCCATAATAGTTAGCTACGTTTAATAATTATACACGTTACAATTAGGTTATCTTTTTATACGCTCGCGATTCAATTACCTGTTATATTTACTAATTGCATTATTATTCTCATACGAACACACTGATAGAACACTGCATAACTACCAATGATTTCTATATTGCACATATCACTGACGCGCGTGTTACACTACACATCATTAGTACTGTCATAACACTGTAGGACTGCGATACCACGTTATTTCCATGTAGATGTCGATACGGTTTATTATGACTTTCCTATATACAGGAGGTTAATTGGGTGTGTGTGTGTGTATACTATGGGTAAGGATTTAGAGCCATTCTTCTATGAACATATTGATAAAACACTTGCACAACTACTAATGATTGCCATTCTGCACGAGCACATACGCGCATTCTACACTACACATCATTAGTATTGCTATGACACAGTAGGAACTGCCGCATCTGTTTGTGTGTTGACAATATATATGTATGACGCATTAAGATACTTGCTGATTGAAATGCGAATATCATTGCCATGGGTATTCGTATATGATCGATATGGGTTTTATGATATTTTTACCTACAATGATGTATCTCAGTGATATGGGATACTGCTCTCTCTCTCTCTCTCTCTCTCTCTCTCTATATATATATATATATATATATATATATATGAGAATAATGGAGGAAAGAGGCCATAGGAGGCCTCCAATGGCGTCGAAAAAATACAACCTCCACGATTTATTCCGACGATCGGCATCCATCATCATCATCGTTATCATCTAAGATGTGCATACACCAAATTCCTTTTGATTCCACCACTTTTTCACCGTTGAATTAGCAATGTAAAAGGTTCTATTGTCGGTAAACCATTAATTTTGCACCAACTAAATCAACGGTGAAAAATGGTATAATCACATGAAATTTGGTGTATCCACATCTTAGATGATAAAGATGGACGTGATGTATGCCGGTCGTCGAAAAAAATTATGGACAATGCATTTTTCTGACGCCATAAGAGGAAATTCCCTCCTTTGGCACCTTTCCTCCATTAACCTATGTATATATATAGAGAGAGAGAGACACACACACACACACACACAAACATATGATATCATCAAAATGAATTATGCAATGTTCTTCGGAACTTGATATTTTCCATGAATTTGAAAATCGCGATGCGATTTATAAAAACTTGAGTATGTTTTTCAAATGCGGTTTTCTTTTGATATGATGAGTTGACGTCCAACATAAGCTTGATGTTTTCTGTAACACCCTAGTACGTTTATACAATATTAATGGTATTTTAAAGCTTGCTTTATATTTCTTTTTTTTCTTTTTTTTGGTTGCAAGTGATTCGAATAGTAATAGTGGTTACCCGACCCGCATGTATGAAATCCAGTATAGTACTAGATTAAATCTATGTGAATCTAGTACAATAGATATACAATATATATTTAAATCATTATATATCTATTAATAGCTACAAATTATGGATAAGATATATTTGTGCTAACTGGCATATCTTAGTTTACTTTTATCCATCTCGTTTAAATCTCAAGATATCAGATAATCAAATATTTATTAAATCTATATATATTTATTTAAATTCCTTTTTAAATCTTATTTGGGGGTATAAGTATTTAAAATTATATTATTGCATTATGGCTTAAATCTTTACGTATATGTGTTATTCTCTAAACTATATTTTTGACGAGATTCGGGTGAAGTTTAGTAGTAATTTGATATTATCCGTAAACCCTAAAACTATTTACACACACACACACACTATATATAATAATAAATAGTTTGTATAATTTTTTATAATATAAAATAACTCTCTCTCCCCCCCCCCCATCGGTTCTCTTTCTCTCTCTCCCTCGTCTTTCCTGATTCCATCCCCGAGCCCTAACCCACGCACCCCCGCCCTCATCGTTGCCAAGCCCCAAATCCAGTCACCTCGTCGCTGCAACCATCATCGATTGAACCCCGACTACCTACTACCATCATCAGCAGCAACACCTTCTTCTTCTTCTTCTTCCTTCTCTGCTCTTCACCGGAGCCAAACTCCCCTCTCAACGTCGACATCTCCTCCCTTTGCCGTCGCATTCCGCTCTGTCCCCGCCTACGTCTCCATCATCTTCGCCTCCAGCACAGAGCACCCCGTCACCGACTTCTTATTCTTTTTCTTCTTCTTCTCACTCTCCTCCTTCTCTGGTCCCTTCACCGAAGCCGACTGTTGACTCCACCTTGCTTCCCTCGCCTTCAACCACAATCCCAGACCTCAATCCCGACACCACCTCTCTCCTCGACAACATTGACTTGACCCCCTCACTTCAAGAACCGAACACCATCTCTTGGAACCCAACTCCGGCCATCTTTCCCGTCGATCTAAACCCAGACCCGAGGCTCTGAAGTTCAGAGCACGAGCAAACACCCCATCGTCCACTTGCCTGGCCGAGACTTATTTCGATCGAACATTGTGGGTACGTCGTGTTTGCGAACGTTGTCGTCGTGCGGGTAACCGTATTCGTTATCATGATTTTACCGATCCAGGCAAGTTTTCTAACTTGCTACATGCAAGTTCATTATAATTTCAATATGACTTCATTATAGTTTCATTATCTTTTATCTATGCTAAACATATATTAAGTATAATATTTTTATAGTATGGCAAATTAATATCGATATACAGTTAATCCATATTACTAATATTAGCATGTGTTTAGTCACAATTGTTGAGGTCATGCAAATTTACTTATTTAAACTATTTTAGTAGGTACAAATTAGTTTATATTATGATACATATAAGGTTCTTAGGCACTAGAACAAGGTTCTACATGTAGGGTTCCTAGGCACTCTTGTGAAGGTTCGTAAGGCATCAAACATGCCCGGATTAAATTTTAGATGTGCCGAACAACCCAAAGCCGGGATCTTTGCTAGATTATTAGGGTTTTACATGCAATAAGATAACTTTTATCTAAGTGTGAGGGATTACAACCTTTGTAGTCCGCTCCTTCACTTCACAAGCTCCGAGTAGAAGTCCCTTTGCCGCGATCCACGATCTCCCAGACTCATGAGAGGCTCCACGACTCGAACGATCCATTCTAGCTTGTCGTATTCCAAATCTCCGATGATCTACCTTGAAGTTGCTTCGACTCAAGCTTTCTCACTCAAAAGAGAAGAACACCCTAATCCCATGGGCTAGATGAGATGAGGATGAGAGAGTAGTGATTTTGCTTTCTTTTAATATCATTTTCTCATTTTTATTCATCACTTCAAGATTTTCTAGCAAGCTTATCAAGAGAGAAGAAGAAGCTAATGGAAAATCAATAATTAGATTAAAAACCTTTTGTGATGAATAGAAAGAATATATGATTGAATTGTAAACCATGGTCAAGGATGAGTGGATGAGAATGAGTAGAGAAACAACTAGGGTTAGGGTTTGGTTTGGTTTAGAATGTGTCATCACAAAAGATCTTTGTAATGACAAAAGAAGAAACCTTCTAGAAGGTGCATGAAGCAACTAAACCAAATTAAACCTTAACCTCAATTAATCATCCTTAAACACGTTTAACAATTAATCATATCATGTCACAATAATATATATCACATATATATTATATATTTGCAACAAAAGAAAATAATACAATTAACATATATCGCATATATATCAATGTATCATCCACTGAGAAAATGAAATAATAAAGCAAGCCAATATTAGTTAATATAATAATATATCATATATATTATTATATATTAAATCATCGAATCAACACTTGATCCGACGATCCGGCTATATCGAATATTACCGACTAATATATCATGTACCGATTCATCGAATCAACACTTGATCCGATGACCTGGTTCATATCTAAATATCCTGAGAATATAATACGGTATCCCATATCGCATTATTCTCGTTCCTGCGCATATCACATATGTGCCACTACTCTGTTTCGCCTGAGCCAAGAAACCTCTGTGTAGGACTCTAAAGAATCGTCAATACGCCGGTAGCAGGTGATGATCATATCAAACACCCACAAGCTGCAAGCGGTCAGCTAAACGTAACAGCCACCCAGGTATTGAGCGATCAGAAGATCAACAAGCTAGCCTGTGCGTTCTCCTGTGAATCCAACCAGTAACACTCCCGTACAGTCCGGTCTGTTCGTCTGATATGTCGCATATCAAGTCTAGGGGTGGTATACGTCAGACCCCAGTAACCGATAAGTCGTGTCGATGTATGGCTCATAACAGGTCGAGAAACTACTAGTAACACTTATCAGTAAATCTCTATATCAGCCCTGGCCAGGGACTTCCAGTTATAGCCAATCGAACACAGCACAACATCAACTCCCTATACCGGGAGAGACGAATCCCCTCCTATCGCTCATTGCCTCCATGTGATTCGGGACTGTACCCAAAAGCCACCGTTTTGCACGCCCTCTTGGACGTGGTAAGGTGGAAATCAAAGCACGGTGGGAATCACACAAGACTCTATGACGATCTCGGGTCTACAGACTACCCTGTACCAGTGTCACCGGAGAACTGCCATCTGACGTGTGGTATATCACCATCTGGGAGTTCTCGGCGAGTCCGTCCAGTGTACCCAGTCTCCACTGAGCACCCGTACACCATCTCGATGTCTAACACCGATGGATATGGGATCATCCATCGCCCATCATATGGGTCAAGATGCGTATACGCTAGTCTACTCTGGTGTATCGATGCCCTGTCTCGATATACCCTCGACTAGGAACAGTTATAGGATGTACTCATCGACTACCGCGGCCCCACTAGTATGATCTCATCATAGTCCCAGTAGTCGAGTACAGATCCTAAGGGCTTTATCAACATGTGAGAGTAAAACAGTAAACCAATACAAGTCAACATGTTAAGATAAAGTGAAACCAAATAGCATACTATCATGACGAGCAAGAAAGTCTTCTCTATATATAACCAAGCATCCATTATAATATACATCAAATGTACAACAATGGCCTCTAGGGCATATACATAACTAACAATCTCCTACTTGCACTAAGGCCAGCTGCTGTAGTATCTCATACCTAGCATCCCGAATAATCTCTCAAACTGTATCTGGGGAATAGCCTTCGTGAATGGATCCGCAGTGTTGTCCTTCGTATCTAGTCTCCTGACCTCGATCTTCCGGCGATCAACTATCTCCCTGATCAGGTGATACCGCCTCAGAATATGTCTGGACTTCTGATGGGACCTGGGTTCCTTGGCCAAAGCCACAGCCCCATTGTTATCGCAATACAGAGGTATTGGATGCTCAATGGATGGAACCACACCAAGTTCACTAATGAACTTCTTGATCCAGACAGCCTCTTTGGCAGCATCGTTGGCAGCGATGTATTCAGCCTCCATCGTTGAGTCTGCAACGGTATCCTGTTTGGAACTCTTCCAACATACCGCCCCTCCATTGAGGGTAAAGACAAAACCCGAATGCGACTTAGAGTCGTCCTTATCACTTTGGAAGCTGGAATCGGTAAAGGACTCCACCTGGAGTTCTCCATTACCATACACCAAGAACATCTCCTTAGTCCTTCGTAAGTACTTGAGAATGTTCTTCACTGCTGTCCAATGACTCTCTCCAGGATCTGCTTGATATCGACTCACTACACTTAGTGAGTATGCTACATCGGGTCTGGTACATAGCATCGCATACATGATAGAGCCTACTGCCGAAGCATAGGGTATCCCTTGCATGCGAGCTCTCTCCAAATCAGTCTTGGGAGACATCTCTTTGGAGAGAGTGAGTCCAGAGATCGTGGGCTGATTCCCACGTTTGGATTCTTCCATACTAAACCTCTTTAGTATGGTGTCAATGTACCTGGATTGGGACAATCCCAGTATCCGTTTAGATCTATCTCTATAGATCATGATTCCCAATATGCAGGAGGCATCACCTAGATCTTTCATTGAGAATCTCTGTGATAAGAAGAGCTTGACTGATTGCAGCATAGGAATATCATTTCCTATCAAGAGTATGTCATCCACGTACAATACGAGGAAGACAACCTTACCCTCTGCTACCTTCTTATAGATACAAGGTTCATCTATATTTTTGATGAAGTCAAACTCTTTGACTACAACATCAAAACAGATGTTTCAACTCCGCGATGCTTGCTTTAACCCATAAATGGATTTAAGCAGCTTGCACAACTTTCCGCTGCTCCCACTATCTACGAAGCCCTCTGGCTGAGTCATGTACACGCACTCTTCTAAATCACCGTTTAGAAAGGCGGTCTTAACATCCATTTGCCAGATTTCGTAGTCATGATATGCAGCAATGGCAAGTAAGATCCGGATGGACTTAAGCATAGCTACTGGAGAAAATGTTTCGTCATAGTCCACACCTGGTCGTTGACGAAATCCCTTTGCTACCAGTCTAGCTTTGAAAGTCTCAACTTTTCCATCTACACCAAATTTCTTTTTAAAGATCCACTTGCTCCCAATGGGTTTTACCCCTTCAGGAGCATTTTCCAAAGTCCATACTTTGTTGGTGTACATGGATTCCATCTCAGATCGCATTGCATCCAGCCATTTCACAGAGTCACTACTCGTGATGGCCTGCTCGAAACTAGTCGGTTCATCATCATCCATGATGCAATCCTCGCTTCCACCATCAATGAGAAAACCGTAGTATCTCTCAGGTGGATGAGAAACCCTACTAGATCGGCGGAGAGGCTGGGGTTCGTCGGGTACTACTGAATCCTCTGGTTCAACCAAGTCTTCTGTTATAGTTTGTGTTGCTGGAACCTCTTCCAGTTCTACCTCAATACTACTATTCTGTTTCATAAGAAAACCTTTTTCTAGGAAAGTAGCATGTCGAGAAACAAACACCTTTTGTTCCTCGGGGTGGTAGAAGATATACCCTTGTGAATTTCTGGGATATCCTACAAACTTACATAAGACTGATCTTGCCTCGAGTTTGTCCGGATTTTGTCTTTTGACATAGGCCGGACAATCCCATATCTTAATATAATTAAGATGTGGTCTCTTCCCTTTCCATATCTCATATGGAGTGGTAGGCACTGATTTGGTAGGAACTCTATTCAATAGGTCTATGGCTGTCTCAAGCGCATACCCCCAGAAGGAAATAGGTAACTCAGCTGTACTCATCATGGAGCGCACCATATCTAATAGGGTGCGATTCCTCCGCTCCGATACACCGTTGTGCTGTGGTGTATAAGGAGGAGTAAGCTGAGAGAGAATCCCATTCTCTTTTAGATAGTCTAGGAACTCACCGCTTAAGTATTCACCTCCTCGATCAGATCGAAGAATCTTAATACTTTTGCCCGTTTGGTTTTCTACTTCGTGTTTATATTCTCTGAATTTCTCAAAAGCTTCAGACTTGTGTTTCATCAGGAACACATGTCCGAATCTAGAGAGATCGTCAGTGAATGTAATGAAGTAGGAAGAACCGTTCCTGGCATGCGTAGACATGGGACCGCATACATCACTATGTACCAGTCCTAAGAGTTCGGTAACTCTTTCTCCGTGTCCACTAATCGGAGCTTTGGTCATTTTTCCTTTGAGACATGAATGGAAAGTATCATAAGATGATAATTCGAACGGATTCAAATAACCATCCTTATGTAACTTAGCCAGTCGTGTCGCATTGATATGACCAAGTCTACAATGCCACAAGAAGGATTCGTTCATATCTGAACTTTTCCTCTTGTGTGTGTTTTGTATATTCAGGACTGTATTCTGATTTAGAATGAATATGCCATTATGTAACGAGCCTGATGCAATCAACTTTTGATCTAGGAATATGTTCATAACATTATCCTGTACTACAAAATTATATCCCTCTTTACTCAATAAAGAAACTGATATAATGTTGCACATCATGTTCGGTATATAATAGCACTCATTTAGAATCAGTGTATTACGACTTGGCAATACAAGGTGATATTCGCCAACTGCTTTGGCTACAATACTTGCACCGTTCCCTACTTGAACGGAATGATCACCTTTTCCCAGTTCTCTATCTTTACGTAGCCCATGTAACTGTTTACATATGTGGGATCCTGATCCGGTATCTAATACCCAGGACGTAGGGTGAACTGAGAAACAGTTCTCAATAACTAACACACCTGAAGAAGATGCATCAACATGCATGTTCTTTTGGGCGGCTTGAGAATCCAGATATCCTCCTGTTTCCTGTTCAGTCTTATAACTCTTATAAGAAACAACGGGTCTGACGTTCCCTTGCTCAGTACAATAATCAGGTTCAGTCAATACATCCATATTATTATCTTGATTATGGCCTGAAATGGTCGCTACCTAGAGAGAGAGAGAAGAAAACACTTTAGCGTATGCTCTTGCAAGATTAGATTGGTTATTATCTTATCTAATCAGGATGTCTCCCACTGTTTTTATCAAATCTACCTTAAAACCCAAAAAGGTAAGATTAGCCGGGATTAATTACACCTTACAACTTCGTCAATCTTTCAGCCAGATCAGTGTTGGTACTTTGAGGGAGGTTCCCCGTGCTTTCGCACGGACCTAATTAAAGTAAACCTCGTTTTCCCAGAGGCGTAACCTCGTTAACACTTTTCTAGACACCTACTTGAATGACTAATTGTCCTGTGTAAAACTCTCCCAAGAGTAACTCTTACTCGCAGTGGGTATCAGGATCCAACTATCTCATAGGAGGTATGCAACTCATTGCAAATTTCAACGCTTGAAATTCCCGATAAAGCTTTTACCCCTAGTGTGCTATGACCTTGACGCATGCCAAACAACCCATAGTCCACTAGTCAAGTTCAACCCGTACATTTCGTGATTGAATTAAACCCACCCGTACGACCCTTGACGCATGCCAAACAACGCCGCACAAATACCCTAATCCAATCGCATCTCATGCTGCAGATAAGTAATAATCAGCTACCGTACGCTACGCCTTGACGCATGCCAAACTACCGTAGCACGAATACTAAATATTACTTATCTGAAATGACGGAGGGCTACGCAGGTTTTTCAGAAAAACCCTGAGCGTAATGAACTTGATATCGTCGTAGAATCTAGTAGTTTTTGAAAAGGAGTGTTTTGAGGCTTTTCTTAGTTTCGCTAAAGGGGTCACTCCCGGTGAAGGGATCGTCGGCCCTTTCCTCATCGAATAAGGTGCAGGATATATCATATATACTGCTGTGCAAAGCAAAACACTAAAAGCAATCAAAAGACAAACCGTGTTTTGTAGCATCTGCCAGTTTTGCTAAAGGAGTCACTCCCGGTGAAGGGATCTCGGTCCTTTCCCCATCGAATAAGGTGCAGGATATATCGTATATATCACTGAGCAAAGCAAAAATGTAGCTACCCTTTTTATTTATAAAGTTTTTGATTCTACAACATCTTTAGGTTTCTTTTCTTTTATTAATCTCATTAATAAAAATCCCATCAGCTTATGCTTCCTAAGCATCACAGAAGAAACGAAAGCAGTAATATTTATATATCAGCATATATATATAGTATAAGCATTCGTCTCAGGCAGTA
This sequence comes from Agapanthus africanus, assembly GCA_030015575.1. Taxonomy (NCBI): domain Eukaryota; kingdom Viridiplantae; phylum Streptophyta; class Magnoliopsida; order Asparagales; family Amaryllidaceae; genus Agapanthus; species Agapanthus africanus. The sequence goes on from JASDDO010000031.1 coordinate 551,535,133, forward strand.
ATATGATCTCATCACAGAACATTGTAGCAGAAGAACATATATGAAATATTGGATATACTAGGACGTCCGTGTTTTCAATACGAGCCTGTATAAAACACGGATTCCACGGTCGCGACGAATAGCCAAACCCACATCCCAAGACCCCTACGAGAGCGGCAAGTAACACTGCCAATTCTAGGGTTAGGAGACCCGGTCTCGACTCCTCGAGATGGCCTCCCACTGGACCCTAGAACCCGGTTACTTGTGCTCCCCACCTTAGGTCTACCTAATGCGGAAAAGTAAATAATATACACTGGTGACAGCAACCGCATCCTGGAAGTGCCCCAAATAAAAGAATATTACATTACAAATGAATTTTACATGAATGAAAATAAAAACCATCATCTCACATAAAACCCCCGGCTATTCTGAACGCGACGATCCAATATAACATATCACAGCAACACATAATATCTCATATCATCAACGTAAGTAAATATGCGCATCCCAATTGTCGTTGACATATAGCAACGAAACCGGCGATATCACATATTACACTTACGGTCACAGAAAAGAAAGTGTAAAACTACAATATTTGGAATCCACAATCACTTTAGACATCGTAAATCCGAAATATCACATACTCCGCATTTCATGCCTGACTCTATGAATTCCACATATTGTATCACATTCCAGATAAATAGATAGTATTAAACTTTCTGAACAGATAATCAAATACCCAAAATTTCCAAAACTGCTCAACACTTGAGCGGGGTTCAAATAATCCCAGAATATGTCACAGTACCGGTGATCCAGCCGTAGAAGGGTCAAGCCAACGCCTCACATGTGGCACGCCGTACTGCCCCAAACCCGAAGGTTCAAAAGGCAGTTCAAGACGGTCACATAATCGAGTTAAGGTTTGTTGTCTTCTAGAGGGTCCACCGCTTAACTTGTACAATTTTCCGAAAGATTTAAACCCAATAAAAATTCAACGCTTGAAAGTTTGCCGTGCCGGGAAAAAGTCGGTTAATGATATCCGTTCAACTAGTTTAGCAATTTCTAAATATCCGGAAAGAAATACGAATTTAAAATTTCCGATCGAGTCTACTATTACAAAACAAACCCCAGAATTTTAAACACTTGGAACAGATTAAAAATACCCAGAATAGTCAGCAAGTAGCTACGGTTAAAACCATGAAGCCACGTGTCCCAATCCTACAGCGCCGCCGCGGAACCGCCGCGATAACCCTCTTTATGCCGCGGATCCGCGCTCTGTTGGTGGAATTGTGGGCACGTGTTTCATGGTAATTCTTAGAATTCCCTCCTGATTTTTTTACATATTTTTAATTCAGAAAAATCCCAAAATTTAAAAAATTTCCAGAGAGGGGTCAAGTTTCGTCGTTTCGGATTCGATCGGAGTTTTAACTTCGTAAACACATCGCCTAATGCTCTAGCTAGGCTCTGATACCACTGTAGGGTTCTTAGGCACTCTTGTGAAGGTTCGTAAGGTATCAAACATGCCCGGATTAAATTTTAGACGTGCCGAACAACCCAAAGCCGGGATCTTTGCTAGATTATTAGGGTTTTACATGCAATAAGATAACTTTTATCTAAGTGTGAGGGATTACAACCTTTGTAGTCCGCTCCTTCACTTCACAAGCTCCGAGTAGAAGTCCCTTTGCCGCGATCCACGATCTCCCGGACTCATGAGAGGCTCCACGACTCGAACGATCCATTCTAGCTTGTCGTATTCCAAATCTCCGATGATCTACCTTGAAGTTGCTTCGACTCAAGCTTTCTCACTCAAAAGAGAAGAACACCCTAATCCCATGGGCTAGATGAGATGAGGATGAGAGAGTAGTGATTTTGCTTTCTTTTAATATCATTTTCTCATTTTTATTCATCACTTCAAGATTTTCTAGCAAGCTTATCAAGAGAGAAGAAGAAGCTAATGGAAAATCAATAATTAGATTAAAAACCTTTTGTGATGAATAGAAAGAATATATGATTGAATTGTAAACCATGGTCAAGGATGAGTGGATGAGAATGAGTAGAGAAACAACTAGGGTTAGGGTTTGGTTTGGTTTAGAATGTGTCATCACAAAAGATCTTTGTAATGACAAAAGAAGAAACCTTCTAGAAGGTGCATGAAGCAACTAAACCAAATTAAACCTTAACCTCAATTAATCATCCTTAAACACGTTTAACAATTAATCATATCATGTCACAATAATATATATCACATATATATTATATATTTGCAACAAAAGAAAATAATACAATTAACATATATCGCATATATATCAATGTATCATCCACTGAGAAAATGAAATAATAAAGCAAGCCAATATTAGTTAATATAATAATATATCATATATATTATTATATATTAAATCATCGAATCAACACTTGATCCGACGATCCGGCTATATCGAATATTACCGACTAATATATCATGTACCGATTCATCGAATCAACACTTGATCCGATGACCCGGTTCATATCTAAATATCCTGAGAATATAATACGGTATCCCATATCGCATTATTCTCATTCCTGCGCATATCACATATGTGCCACTACTCTGTTTCGCCTGAGCCAAGAAACCTCTGTGTAGGACTCTAAAGAATCGTCAATACGCCGGTAGCAGGTGATGATCATATCAAACACCCACAAGCTGCAAGCGGTCAGCTAAACGTAACAGCCACCCAGGTATTGAGCGATCAGAAGATCAACAAGCTAACCTGTGCGTTCTCCTGTGAATCCAACCAGTAACACTCCCGTACAGTCCGGTCTGTTCGTCTGATATGTCGCATATCAAGTCTAGGGGTGGTATACGTCAGACCCCAGTAACCGATAAGTCGTGTCGATGTATGGCTCATAACAGGTCGAGAAACTACTAGTAACACTTACCAGTAAATCTCTATATCAGCCCTGGCCAGGGACTTCCAGTTATAGCCAATCGAACACAGCACAACATCAACTCCCTATACCGGGAGAGACGAATCCCCTCCTATCGCTCATTGCCTCCATGTGATTCGGGACTGTACCCAAAAGCCACCGTTTTGCACGCCCTCTTGGACGTGGTAAGGTGGAAATCAAAGCACAGTGGGAATCACACAAGACTCTATGACGATCTCGGGTCTACAGACTACCCTGTACCAGTGTCACCGGAGAACTGCCATCTGACGTGTGGTATATCACCATCTGGGAGTTCTCGGCGAGTCCGTCCAGTGTACCCAGTCTCCACTGAGCACCCGTACACCATCTCGATGTCTAACACCGATGGATATGGGATCATCCATCGCCCATCATATGGGTCAAGATGCGTATACGCTAGTCTACTCTGGTGTATCGATGCCCTGTCTCGATATACCCTCGACTAGGAACAGTTATAGGATGTACTCATCGACTACCGCGGCCCCACTAGTATGATCTCATCATAGTCCCAGTATTCGAGTACAGATCCTAAGGGCTTTATCAACATGTGAGAGTAAAACAGTAAACCAATACAAGTCAACATGTTAAGATAAAGTGAAACCAAATAGTATACTATCATGACGAGCAAGAAAGTCTTCTCTATATATAACCAAGCATCCATTATAATATACATCAAATGTACAACAATGGCCTCTAGGGCATATACATAACTAACACTACAAGGCATCAACCATGCCAAAATTAAATTTTTCAAGTGCCAAACAACCTAAGCAAGAATCTTTACTAGAGAATTATGGTTAAAAACAACAAGTAAACTACTTTACTTCTAAGATTTAGGGATTACAACCTTTGTAGTCTGTTCCTTCGCTTCATAAGCTCCGAGTTGAGGTCCATTCGCTGCGATCATCATGCTCCTGAACTCTTGAGAGGCACCATGAAGTGAATGATGCATGCTTGCTAGTAATCTTCACAATCCAAGATGATCTACCTTGAGGAATCACAAACCCAAGCTCTCTTTTCACTAATGAGGTATTAGTGAAGTGAACACCCTAATCTAAATGGCTAGAATAGATGAGGATGATGAAGTAGGAATTTTTGCTCTCTTTTGTTTTCTATTTCTCACTTCTATTCATCACAAAACTTAAAGCTAGAAAGCCTTTTTTAGAGGAAGAAGAAGATGAATTGTGATGAATGAATAATGAATTATGGTTGAGGTTAGAAATGTAACCAAGGGTTAAGCATGTCATGTTTAACCCTTGTAGAGAATAAGGTTAGGGTTAGGGTTAGGGTAAGGTTAACAAATATCTTGATAAATATCAAAAGAGGGTGGTCTAAGTCAAAGTGTCATGAAGCTTTCTCAAAGCTCATCCATAACTTAATCCATCATTAAGAATTAACCAATAATTAACCTAATACCAACCCTAATCATGGTTTAACTCATAAACATTAGGTGTATTTGTAACCCTAACATGTTACAATATTATATATCACATATATAATATATAATGTAACAAAAGAAAATAATATAATTAACATATATCAATGTATCATCAAGTGAGAAAAAGAATCATTTAAGTGAGCTTATATTAGTTAATGTAATGTAATATATCACATATATAATTATACATTAAATTATTAAATCAACACTTGATTTAATAACCCGGCTATATTAAATATAACCGACTAATATAATATGTATCTTTTTATCGAATCAACACTTGATCCGATAACCCGGCTATATCTCATATACCCGGATGATATCACATATCGTGAGAATCAAATACGGTATCACATACACGTATTATTCTCGGCACCGCACATATCACATGTGCGCTCCTACTCCTTTTTGCCTGAGCCCGAAAACCTCTGTGTAGGACTCTAAAGACTCGTCAATACGCCGGCAGTAGGTAATGATCATATCAAACACCTACAAGCTGTAAGCGGTCAGCTAAACGTAATAGCCACCCAGGTATTGAGCGATCAGAAGATCAACAAGCAAGCATGTACACACTCCTGTGAATTCAATCAGTAACACTCCCGTACAGTCCGGTCTCTTCGTCTGATATGTCGCATATCTAGTCTAGGGGTGGTAAACGTCAGACCCCAGTAACCGATAAGTCGTGTCGATGTGAAGCTTATAACGGATCGAGAAACTACTGATAACACTTACCAGTAAATTTCCATATCAGCCCTGGCCAGGGACTTCTAGTTATAGCCAATCGAACGCAGCGCAACATCAACTCCCAATACCGGAAACCCCTCCTATCGCTCATTTCCTCCATATGATTCGGGACTGTACCCAAAAGCCACCGTTTTGCACGTCCTCTTGAACGTGGTAAGGTGGAAATCAAAGCACAGTGGGAATCACACAAGACTCTATGACGATCTTGGGTCTACAGACTAACATGTACCAGTGTTACCAGAGAACTGCTATCTGAAGATTGGTATAATGCCATCTAAGAGTTCTCGGCGAGTCCGTTCTGTGTACCCAGTCTCCACTGAGCACCCGTACACCATCTTTGATGTCAAACACCAATGGATATGGGATCATCCATCGCCCATCAAATGGGTCAAGATGCGTATATGCTAGTCTATTCTGGAGTATCGATGCCCTGTCTCGATACACCCTCGACTAAGAACAATTATAGGATGTACTCTTAGACTACCCTGGCCTCACTAGTATGATCTGCATCATAGTCCAAGTAGTTAAGTACATATCCTAAGGGCTTTATCAACATGTGAGAGCAAGACAGTAAATCAATACAAGTCAACATGTTAAGATAAAGTAAAACCAGATAGCATACTATCATATCGAGCAAGAAAGTCCTCTCTATATATATCCAAGCATCCACTATAATATGCATCATATGTACAACAATGGCCTCTAAGGCATATATATAACTAACAATCTCCCACTTGCACTAAGGCCAGCTGTTGTAGTATCTCATACCCAACAACCCGAAGAGTCTCTCAAAATTTATCTGGGGTATGGCCTTCGTGAGTGGATCCGCAGTGTTGTCCTTCGTGTCAACTCTCCTGACCTCGATCTCGCGGTGATCAACTATCTCCCGGATCAGGTGATACCGCCTTAGAATATGTCTGGATCTCTGATGGGACCTGGGTTCCTTGGCCAAAGACACAGCTCCATTGTTATCACAATATAAAGGTATTGGATGCTTAATGGACGGAACCACTCCAAGTTCAGTGATGAACTTCATCATCCAGACAACCTCTTTGGCAGCATCGTTGGCAGCGATGTATTCAGCCTCCATCGTCGAATCTGCCACGGTTTCTTGCTTGGAACTCTTCCAACAAACTGCCCCACCATTTAGGGTAAAGACAAATCCCGATTGCGACTTAGAGTCGTCCTTATCACTTTGGAAGCTCGAATCGGTAAAGGACTCCACCTAGAGTTCTCTGTTACCATACACCAAGAACATCTCCTTAGTCCTTCTCAAGTACTTGAGAATGTTCTTCACAGCTGTCCAGTGACTCTCTCCTGGATCTGCTTGATACCTACTCACTACACTTAGTGAATATGCTACATCGGGTCTGGTACATAGCATCGCGTACATGATAGAGCCTACTGCCGAAGCATAAGGTATCCCTTGCATGTGAGCTCTTTCCAAATCAGTCTTGGGAGACATCTCTTTGGAGAGAGTGAGTCCAGAGATCATGGGTAAATTCCTACACTTGGATTCTTCCATACTAAACCTCTTTAGTATGGTGTCAATGTACCTGGATTGGGACAATCTAAGTATCCTCTTAGATCTATCTCTATAGATCCTAATCCCCAAAATGCAGGAGGCATCATCTGGATCTTTCATTGAGAATCTATGTGATAAGAAGAGCTTGACCGAGTGCAGCATAGGAACATCATTTCCTATCAAGAGTATACCATCCACGTACAATACGAGGAAGACAACTTTACTCTTTGCAACCTTTTTGTAAATACAAGGTTCATCTACGTTTTTGATGAAGTCAAACTCTTTGACTACTACATCAAAACAGATGTTCCAACTCCGCGATGCCTGCTTTAACCCGTAAATGGATTTAAGCAGCTTGCATACCTTTCCGCTGCTCTTACTGTCTACGAAGCCCTCTGGCTGAGTCATGTACACGCACTCCTCTAAATCTTCATTTAGAAAGGTGGCCTTAACATCCATCTGCCAGATTTCGTAGTCATGGTATGCAGCAATGGCAAGTAGGATCCGGATGGACTTAAGTATAGCCACTGGAGAAAAGGTTTCGTCATAATCCACACCTGGTCATTGACGAAAACCCTTTGCAACAAGTCTAGCTTTGAAAGTCTCAACTTTTCCATCTACACCAAGTTTCTTCTTAAAGATCCACTTGCTCCCAATGGGTTTTACTCCTTCAGGAGCAACTTCCAAAGTCCATACTATGTTGGTGTACATGGATTCCATCTCAGATCGCATTGCATCCAGCCATTTCACAGAGTCCCCACTCGTGATGGCCTGCTCGAAGCTAGTCGGGTCATCATCTTCCATGATGAAGTCCTCGCTCCCACCGTCAATGAGAAAACTGTAGTATCTCTCAGGTGGATGAGAAACCCTACTAGATCAGTGGAGAGGCTGGGGTTCGTCGGGAACTACTGAATCCTCTGGTTCTACCAAATCTTCTGTCGTAGTTTGTATTGCTGGAACTTCTTCCAGTTCTACCTCCTTGCCACTAATTTCCTTTGCAAGAAATTCCTTTTCTAAAAAGGTGGCATGTCGAGAAACAAACACCTTTTGTTCCTCAATGTGGTAGAAGATATACCTTTGTGAGTTCTTGGGATACCCTACAAACTTGCACAGGACAGACCTTGCCTCGAGTTTGTCCGGATTGTGCCTTTTGACATAGGCCGGACAACCCCATATCTTAACATAATTAAGAGATGGCTTCTTCCCCTTCCATATCTCATATGGAGTGGTAGGCATTAATTTGGTAGGAACCATATTCAATAGGTGTATGGTTGTCTCAAGCGCATACCCCCAAAAGAAAATAGGTAACTCAGCGGTGCTCATCATAGAGCGCACCATACCTAATAGGGTGCGATTCCTCCGCTCCGATACACCATTGTGCTGTGGTGTATAAGGAGGAGTAAGCTGAGAGAGAATCCCATTCTTTTTTAGATAGTCCAGGAACTCATTGCTTAAGTATTCTCCTCCTCGATCAGATCGAAGAATCTTAATACTTTTACCCGTTTGGTTCTCTACTTCGTGTTATATTCATTGAATTTCTCAAAAGCTTCAGACTTGTGTTTCAACAGGAACACATGTTCGTATCTTGTGAGATCATCAGTGAATGTAATGAAGTATGAAAAACCATTCCTGGCATGTATAGACATGGGACCACATACATCACTATGTATCAGTTCCAAGAGTTCCGAAACTCTTTTTCCGTGTCCACTAAACGGAGTTTTGGTCATTTTGCCTTTGAGACATGACTGTCAAGTGTCATAAGATGAAAATTCGAACGGATTCAAATATCCATCCTTATGCAACTTAGCTAGTCGTGTCGCATTGATATGACCTAGTCTACAATGCCATAAGAAGGATTCGTTCATTTCTGAACTCTTCCTCTTGTGTGTGTTTTGTACATTAAGGACTGTAGTTTGGTTTAGAACGTATATGTCATTATTTAACGAGCTTGATCCAATCAACTTTTGATTCAGGAAGATGTTCATAACATTATCCTGTACAACAAAATTATATCCTTCCTTACTCAAAAAAGAAACTGATATAAGATTACATATCAGGGTCGGAATGTAATAGCATTCGTTCAGAATCAATGTATTACTATTTGGTAACACAAGATGATATTCGCCAACAGCTTTGGCTGCAACATTTTCACCATTCTCTACTCTTACGGAATGATCACCCATTCCCAGTTCTCTACCTTTCCGTAGCCCATGTAACATATTACATATATGGGATCCTGATCTGGTATCTAATACTCAGGACGTAGAGTGAACTGAGAAACGGTTCTCGATAACTAACACACCTGAAGAAGATGCATCAACATGCTTGTTCTTCATTTGGGCGGCGTGAGAATCCGGATATTCCCCTAATTCATGCTCTGTCTTATAACGTTTATAAGAAAAAAACGGGACCAACGTTCCCCTGCTTAGTATAATAAGCGAGTTCAGTCAATACATGCATATTATTATCTTGATTAAGGCCTGACATGGTCGCTACCTGGAGAGAGAGAGAGAAGAAAACACTTTAGCGTATGCTCTTGCAAGATTAGATTGGTTATTATCTTATCTAATCAGGATGTCTCCCACTGTTTTTATCGAATCTTACTTCAAACCCTAAAAGGTAAGACTAGCCGGGATTAATTACACTTTACAAGTTCGCCAATCTTTCGGCCAGGCCAGTGTTGGTACTTTGAGGGAGGTTCCCCGTGCTTTCGCACGGACCTAATTAAAATAAACCTCATTTTCCCAGAGGCATTACCCTGTTAACACCTTTCTAGTCACCTGCTTGATTGGCTAATTGTCCTGTATAAAACTCTCCCAGGAGTAACTCTTACTCGCAGTGGGTATCGGGATCCAACTATCTCATAGAAGGTATGCAATCTCATTGCAAATTTCAATACTTGAAATTCCTGATAATGCTTTTGCCCCTAACGTGCTATGACCTTGACGAAAGCCAACAAACCATAGTCCGCTAGTCAAGTTCAACCCGTACATTTCTTGATTGAATTAAACCCACCCGCACGACCCTTGACGAAAGACAACAAAGCCGTACGACTACCCTAATCCAATCTCATCTTATGTTGCAGATAAGCACAGTTAGCTACTGTACACTACGCCTTGACGAAAGCCAACAAACGTAGCACGAATACTAAGTAGGACTTATCTGAAATGATGGAGGGTTACGCAGGTTTTTCAGAAAACCATGAGCGTAATGAACTTGATATCGTTGTAGAAACAAGTGATTTTGAAAAGGAGTGTTTTTTAGGCTTTTACTAGTTTCACTAAAGAGGTCACTCCCGGTGAAGAGATCTCGGCTCTTTCCTTATCAAATAAGGTGCAGGATATTTCACAAATACCACTATGCAAAGCAAGAACTATAGAAGCAATCAAAAACAAAACCGAGTGAGTTGCAGCATCTGCTAGTTTCGCTAAAGAGGTCACTCCCGGTGAAGGGATCTCGGCTCTTTCCTTATCGAATAAGGTGCTGGATATTCTACAAGGAATACCACTATGCAAAGCAAGAACTAGAGCTACCCTTTTTGAAAATTTGATTTTACAACATATTTTAGGTTTCTTTTTCTTTCATTAATCTCATTAATGAATCCCATCATTTATGCTTCCTAAGCATCACAGAAGAAACGAAAATACAACGTACGCTTATGCCATCCGCATTCGCCACAGTGTCCCGTTATGCACCGTTAGGTTACTTAACTAACGGCATAGCGGGGCGGGACTAGCGCGGGTGCAAAACATAAGCAACGTTTATTATATATCATATATACAATAATAAAGCATTCGTCTCACGCATATAAAATGATCACATCACAGTATATCAGCAGCAGAAGATAACATATGAAATATTAGATATACTAGGAGGTCCGTATTTTATTTTAAGCCTGTATAAAACACGGATTCCACGGTCGTGATGAATAGCCAAACCCACATCCCTAGACCCCTACGAGAGCGGCAAGCAACCCTACCAATTCTAGGGTTATGAGACCCGGTCTCGACTCCTCGAGATGGCCTCCCATTGTTTCCTAGAACCCGGTTACATGTGCTCCCCACCTGAGTCTATCCTAATGTGGAAAAGTAAATAATATACAATGGTGACATCATCCTCAACCCGGAAGTGCCCCAATAAAAGAATATTACATACAATGAATTTTACATGAATGAAAATAAAAAACTCTCATCTCACATAAAACCCCCGGCTATTCAAAACACGACGATCCAATATAACATATCACAGTAACACATAACATCTCATGTCATCAACGTAAGTAAATATGCGTATCCCAATTGTCGTTGATGTATAGCAACGAAACCAGCGATACACCACATATTACACTTACGGTCGCAGAAAAGAAAATGAAAAACCATAACAATTGGAATCGTAACTGCCCTTAGACAACATAAACCCAGGATATCACATATCCAAGATTTCATGCCTAACAATGCAAAGCTCACATTTAGGTCTCACCCATGAAAACATCTTTTTAAAATAGTCGAATAATTCAACAAGATTTTCGATTACACCCGAGACCGAAATGTTGGATTTACACGCAACAAACAAATTTGTAGATTCCAATTATTGTATCACATTACAGAAAGCTAGACGACGTTAAATAATTCGATCGAATCAACGAATTGCCAAAATTCCCAGAAAGCCTAACACTTAAGCAAAATTAAAAATTCCCAGAAACATTCCCTAGTACCTACGGACCAACAGCTGAAGGGCCCGACCGTTAGTGTATATGCCCTAGAGGCCATTACTGTATCATACTAGTATGTATATTACTTGATGGAAGCTTGGGATATTCACAGTTGTATAGACAATCTTGCTCGAAATGGTAGTATGCTACTTGGTTTGTCTCTGCTTTAATGTGTACATGTGTTTCTTTATTGTATCATCTATACGCATTAGTGGAGCCCTTAGGATCTTTGCTTGATTACCAGCGTTGTGATGGCGGTCACACTCGTGGGAGCTGGGTAATCTACAAGCACATCCTTATACACCCGTCCCTAGTCGTGGGATCATCGAGACAGGGCATCGATAATCCGGAGTAGACTAGCGTATGCGCTTCTCATCCCAGTGCGGGAGGCGGTCTGTCCCACAGTCGTCAGTACGTCGTGCTTGAGATAGTATGCGGGTGCTCGTTAGGTTACGAGTACACTGGACAGGACTCGTCGGGAACTGTGGGTTGGTATTATACCTATCGTCAGTTATCAGTTCCCAGGTGACATGAGTACAGCTTAGTCCGCTGACTTGACACTGTCACTTCGCTTCAAGTGTGTTCCCACTGTACTTTGATTACTACCCTACCACGGCTCAAAGGAGTCGTGCAAACAGGTAGTAGTTGGGTGCAGTCCCGAAGCACTTGGAGGCAGTGACGGTTAGACAGGATTCGTCTCTCCCGGTATTGGGGGTTGGCATCGCTCTGTGTCTAGGAGAGCCATTACACAAGTAGTCCCTGGCCAGGGCAAGCGAGATATACTGGTAGGTTTCCAGTGTTATCTCAGGGTGTTCTGGGCTTCACTCCGACACGACTTGCACCGCTATTAGGGGACTGACGTTTACCACCCCCTAGGCCCGCCATGCGATGTTATCAGACGAACAGACCGGACTGTACGGAGATTGTCACATGCAGACTCAGTAGGAGTTCAGATGGGTTTCACCCCGTCCGTCTTCTTATCGGCATCTACCTGGGGACCGTTACGTACAGCTAGTGCCGCTTGCGGTCTGTAGTTAAACCCACTGCCAGCGTAGTGTCGAGTCTTTAGAGTCCCATACAAAGGGTTATTCGCCTTTGGGCAAAACAGAGTAGAGGTCGCATGGTTTTACGACAGTGTTTGTTCACATCCGAGCACTTGTGCACGTTTGGTGTCCGGACAGTCATTACTAGCGGGCTCTGGTTTGAGCCGGATCCTAGTATATGTTTTGGGGTTAGTTTTATCTCATTGTATTCATGTTCCTCGGAACACGAATGCGGGTGTGTATGCACAGTTGTTTGAGGCGGAGGAAGAGGATTTTCATTAGGGTTTCGGAACGGGTGCGTATGCACAGTAGACAGACGTCTTTTTCCAAACCCTAATGAATATGTGATATATTAATTAATAATATTAATTAAATGAAATTGTGTCATGGTTGGGTTTGTTGACTTGTTGACCAAGGTTGACTTGTTGACCTTGGTTGAAACTTTGACCATCATCATTACACATCAAAGATGCTCTTTGATCTTTGCAAAAAACATTTAATGTGATATGATAATGGTCTCATCAAACCATCCATCACCTTTTTCATTTTTGGATTAATATTATTATTAGATAATTCACTTATTATGTTATGGTTGTAGAAAAACCATTTCATTTTCTATCATAACCATTCTCTCTCCTCTTTTCTTCTTCTTCCTCCTCTAGTTCAAGGAGATCCATTCTCATGTGTTGAGAAACCTCTCCTTGAGATAAAATACTCTAAACCACTCTCTACTCACTCTAAGGTTGAAGGTCTAGCAAGCCAAAGACCTTAGTTCTCTCAAAGTTCGAGAAAGGAGCCCAAGGTTGCAACCCTCAGGTGGATCCATCTTTGACGAAAGAAGGCGACGAGGAAAGTACCATCCAACCACTACTAAGAGTTCAAGAAGAAGGAGTTCAAGTGAGGTATAACCCCTAACCGAGTAGAAAACTCTCTAGTTAGGTTGCTAGTGTGTAGTTTAGCCAAGATCCGTTTTTGTAGTCCATGTTACCCAAACCCTAAAAATCGTTTTTCACCATTTCCGCAAGCCCGAAAGAACCGGGAGAGGTAACGTGGACTTACAGTGGTATCAGAGACTAACTAAACCCACCCTAGCATGTTAGCAAAGTATTTAGAATATCGACCGAACGAAAAAACCGCAAAACACCCCGGAAAACCATAGTTGCTGCCGATTTTTTTTCTGCTCTAAAAATAAAAAATCATGTCTTAAAAATCGGCTCAGGCTTTTCTATAAACAGGCAAGAAAAACGATCGCACGAGCCGACCAACTCACCGCGGTTCCGCGGCAGAAGCTTGCTTCTGCTGCGGATCCGCGGCCGAGTTGACTCGGCCGTGGATAGTTTCTCCTGCAGTTTGTTTCTGGTGGTGTTTTGGGATTTTTGGGATGTTTCTTTTCTGCCCAGATTTTCCAGAGAACAAGTTTGTTTTTGGGGTGATTAGATATCCGTATTTTGGTCGATTTTCTGTAGACTTTGGCTAATGGTTATATCTGTAATGTTTTATATGTATTGAACGTCTACTAATCGCTATACGTCGATTAGTGGGGGTTGTACATATCTGTGATCTATGATGTTGATGGTATGTGTATATGAATTCGTTGGATTGTCGCGGATGAATAGCCGGGGGGTTGTGAGATGAGAGTTTTCTTTTATCTTTCAATTCATGTGATATGTAAATTAATGTAATATTATTTTTGGCCGCACAACCGGGTCGGGGTTGTAGCCGTCATTGTATAATTTATTTTTACTGTTTTTGGTCCTAGGATAGACCCAAGATGGGGTGCACAAACTACCGGGTATCTCGAAGTGCCGAGTGGCCTACTCACGTCGTTGAGGGAGGTTGCTCCACTTCGGATATTTGGCGGGTAGTTTGCCGCACCGGTAGGGGTCTAGGGTGGGGTATTGGCTATTCATCGCAACCGTGTAATCCGCTTTTCGTTACAGGCTCGTACAAATTGCGGATTCCTAGTATATCCAATGTATTCATCTGTGATCTGAAATGGCTATCATTGCAATATATCTATTTAGGTGTTGCTTATGTTTTGCATCCGCGCTAGTCCAGCCCCCGCTCTGTCGTTAGTTAAGTAACCTAACGGGTGATGACGGGGCCCCGTGGCGAATGCGGATGGCATAAGCTTACGCCATATTTTGGTTGTTTTCTGCAATGGTAGGATTAAATGATGGGACGCATTAAAAGAACTAATGCAAGAAAAATAAACCAAGTAAAAGTCGTTGGAACACTTTCAAAAACCACTCGGTTTCTTTTCAAAAGAACTTTTAAACGCGGAGCTTAAGCCACTCCTTTTAAAAGCTATCTCGTTCCATCGATCATATCAAGTTCACTACGTTCAAGGTTTTTCCAAAACCATCCGTAGCCCTCCATCATTTCAGTTAAATAATCGGTAGTATTCAAGCTATGTATTTTGACCTCACGCCAAGGCATAGTGATTGGTAGCTGCCGGATATTTATCTGTTGCATAGATAGAATGCGTTAGTTTGAGACAGTCGTACTGCTATTTTGGCCTACGTCAAGGGTAGGTACGGTGGGTTCAAATTAACCTGGATAATGATGGGAAGAACTTGACATGTGACTTATGACATTTTGACCTCACGCCAAGGTCATAAGAGCATGGGGCAAAAATCCAAATCGGGAGTTTCAAAAGAACTGAAACTTGCTAGCACTGCATACCATTTGGAGTGTGATGATTCTGGTAGGATCCCTTCAGTTTTGTCACGCGATGATATTTGGATCCCGATCCTACTGTGAGTATATGCTACTCCTCGGGAAATTTCTCACTAAACGATCAATGCTATAAACTAAGTAGGTGTCTAAAAAGGTGTTAGCGGGGCTACGCCCCCAGGGAAAAGAGGTTATTTAATTAAGGAACTTCGCGAAAGCGTTGGAAAACCTCCCTCGAAGTACCGACACCAGCCTGGCCGAACGGTTAAGAAAGTATTGTACGGTAAGATTGATCCTGACTAATTCTTCATTTTTGGTTTGAGGAGGGATTCGAGAGACAGTGGGAGCCATCCTGTTTAGACAAATTAAAAACCACTCTAAACTTGCAAGAGCGTCATGCTAAAGTGTTTCTTCTCTATCTCCTAATTGCAGCGACCATTCATCATGACTGGACTTAAGTTACTACTAGATAAAAACATACTGACAGGGCCAAACTACAAAGATTGGCTCAGGAATGTCAAGATGGCAATCACTTACGACAAGTTAGGGTATCTCCTTACCATCAAAGCTCCCCCTGTCCCAGGTCCCACCTCCAGCGTCGCGGATATAGAAATCCGTAAGACATGGGAGATCGATTGCGCGAAGGCCAAATGCCTCGTGCTTGCCTCTATGGACAACGAACATCAGAGGAGGCATGAGAATATGGACCTCGAATCCATATTTCTCCATACAAAAGAACTGTATGGAGAGCAATCTCATATCGCCAGATACGAAGTGTCGAAGAAGTTGTTTTCGGCAAGATTGGCCGTCGGATCATCGGTAGCGGAACACGTGCTTAAGATGATTGGCTTCATTGAGGAGCTCGCGGACCTTGGGACCACGTTGGAGAATGAGCTCTATATGGACTTGATTCTTCAGTCCCTTCCTTCCACTTACGCCCAGTTCATTCTGAATTTCAACTTGCAAGAAAAGGAAGTTGAACTTTCAGAGCTCCTCAACATGCTGAGGAGTGCAGAGGGCACCCTACAGAAAGGTAGGGAAACATCCACTTTGTTTGTAGGAGGATCTTCATCTTCTAGGTCCAAGGCGAAAGCCAAGGGAAAGAAGAAGAAAACCCTCGCCAAACTAAGGGGCGATGTTAGTAAGGTGGATACGAAGGGAAAGGCAAAAGCAACAAAGGTAGCGGGGAAACTTGTGGATAAAGAAGAATGCTTTTACTGTCACAAGAGTGGACACTGGAAGAAAGATTGCAGGGCTTGGAAAGCCAGAACACAGGATCTGAAGCATGTTGCGGCTTCAGCTTCAGGTGTGTATGTTATTGAAAACTGACTATCAATAAACTCTACTTCCTGGGTATTGGATACCGGATCAAGATCTCATATCTGTAATTCTTTGCAGGCGTTGAGAAACCGTAGGGTTTTGAAGGCAGGTGACATGACCCTCAAAGTTGCAAATGGAGCTAGCATAGATGCTAAGGCCGTGGGGGACTATCACCTGGGGTTGTCAGATGGACACGTTTTGGTTTTGCGTAATTGCTATTTTGTACCCAACGCAACTTGTAATATCATTTCTGTATTTTTGACTTCTAAAGAAGGTTATGAATTTGCGTTTGTAAGTAATATTGTAAACATTCACCTTAATCAAGTTCTGATTGGGTCAGGTACATTAAGCAATGGTATATACGGATTAAACCAACCACAGATTTTCAATATCCAGAATACACACAAAAGAAAGTCTCCGGAAATAAATCAGACTTTCTTATGGCATTGTAGACTGGGTCACATCAATGAGAGAAGGTTGACGAAGTTACATACAGAAGGATATTGGAATCCGTTCGAATATCAATCGTATGCCACTTGTCAATCCTGTCTCAAAGGAAAGATGTCAAAGACTCCGTTCACTGGACACGGAGTAAGAGCAAGCGAGCTCTTGGGACTCGTACACAGCGACGTGTGCGGTCCAATGTCTACACATGCGCGAAGCGGTTATTCTTACTTCATTACTTTTACGGATGACTTTTCAAGGTACGGTTATGTCTTCTTAATGAAACATAAGTCCGAAGCCTTTGGAAAATTCCAGGAATATAAGAATGAAGTAGAAAAACAAACCGGCAAAAGTATCAAGACACTAAGATCGGATCGAGGTGGTGAATACTTGAGTGCCGAGTTCCTGGACTATTTAAAAGATAATGGAATTCTCTCTCAGCTTACTCCTCCATACACTCCGCAACATAACGGTGTATCGGAGAGACGGAACCGGACCCTATTGGATATGATACGTTCCATGATGAGTAGCACTGAGTTACCACGATCATTCTGGGGATATGCGCTAGAATCAGCCGCATACCTTTTGAACCGAGTTCCCACTAAGACTGTGCCTACCACACCAAATGAGTTATGGAGTGGGAAGAAACCCTATCTTCAATATCTGAAGATCTGGGGATGTCCGGCTTTTATCAAAAAGCAGCATGCGGACAAACTCGAGGCACGCTCAGTACTGTGCAAGTTTGTGGGATACCCAAAGAACTCCAGGGGGTATCTCTTCTATTACGCAGAGGAACAAAAGATCATTGTTTCTCGTAATGCCCATTTTCTGGAACACCAGTTCTTAGAAAAGGAAACAAGTAGGAGCGAAATAGAACTGGAAGAAATTCCAGAACCACAGACTATTACTGAAAGCTTAGTAGAACCAGAGGGTTCAAAAGAAAATGACATTCCTACGTCGCTCCGCAGGAGTAGTAGGCAGTCTCATCTGCCCGAGAGATACTACGGTTTTCTCATAGACGGGAATAGAGAGGATTGCATCATTGATTATGATGAGCCGACTAGCTTCCAGCAAGCCATTCAGAGCGTTGACTCGGTAAAATGGCTGGATGCAATGCGGACCGAAATGGAGTCCATGTACACCAATAAAGTATGGACGTTGGACGTTGCTCCAGATGGGGTAAAATTGGTGTAGATGGACGTTGGCTGGATGCAATGCGGACCGAAAATGATATTCAAAAGGAAGATTGGTGTAGATGGACAGGTTGAGACCTATAAAGCTAGACTGGTTGCAAAGGGTTTTCGTCAAAGACCTGCTTTGGACTATGACGAGACCTTTTCTCCAGTAGCTATGCTGAAATCCATTCGGATCCTTCTTGCCATTGCTGCCTTCCACGATTATGAGATTTGGCAGATGGACGTAAAGACCGCTTTTCTAAATGGAAATTTAGAGGAGTGTGTCTATATGGACCAGCCAGAGGGTTTCATTCAGAGCGGGAGCAGCGGACAGGTGTGCAAGTTGCTTAAGTCCATCTATGGACTAAAGCAGGCATCGCGGAGTTGGAACATCTGTTTTGATGAGACGGTCAAGGAATTTGGCTTTATCAAAAATCCAGATGAACCATGCATCTATAGTAGATTTGTAGCAAGAACTGTTGTATTCCTCGTTTTATACGTGGATGACATTCTCTTGATAGGAAATGACATTCCTATGCTACAATCTGTCAAAGGGTTCTTGTCACACAGGTTCTCCATAAAAGACCTGGGTGATGCCTCCTACATTCTGGGGATCCGGATCTATCGTGATAGATCCAAGAGGATACTAGGACTTTCGCAGTCCAGGTACATCGACACCATACTGAAAAGATTCAGTATGGAAGATTCCAAGCGCGGTAATCTACCGGCTTGTCACGGGATCACCCTCTCCAAAGAGATGTCTCCCAAGACTGATTTGGAAAGGGATCGCATGTCTATTATACCCTACGCTTCTGCGGTAGGCTCTATAATGTATGCGATGTTGTGTACCAGACCAGATGTGGCTTATGCACTGAGTGTGGTAAGCAGGTATCAGTAAAACCCTGGGAAGAAACACTGGATAGCAGTAAAGAATATTCTCAAGTACCTGAGAAGGACTAAGGAGGTGTTCTTGGTGTATGGCGGAAAAGACCTCCAGATTGAGGCCTTTGCTGACTCCAGCTTCCAGAGTGACAAGGATGATTCCAAGTCCATGTCGGGCTTTGTCTTTACCCTCAATGGAGGGGCGGTGTGTTGGAAGAGTTCCAAACAGGAAACCGTTGCTGACTCGACTATGGAAGCGGAATATATCGCTACATATGATGCCGCAAAAGAAACCGTCTGGATAAGGAAGTTCTTGAAAGAACTTCAGGTGGTTCCGTCCATTGTTGACCCAATACCTCTGTATTGCGACAACAACGGGGCTATAGCTTTAGCAAAGGAACCCAGGTCCCATCAGAAATCCAGACACATCTTGAGGCGGTATCACCTGATCAGGGAGATCGTGGATCGCAAGGAGATCGAGGTTCGGAGGGTTGCTTCAGAAGATAACACTGCAGATCCATTCACAAAGGCCTTACCCCAGACTCAGTTCGAGCGGCTGATCGAGATGATAGGTCTTCGATACGCCAGTACATGGCCTTAGTGCAAGTGGGAGATTGTTAATGTATATGCCCTAGAGGCCATTACTGTATCATACTAGTATGTATATTACTTGATGGAAGCTTGGGATATTCACAGTTGTATAGACAATCTTGCTCGAAATGGTAGTATGCTACTTGGTTTGTCTCTGCTTTAATGTGTACATGTGTTTCTTTATTGTATCATCTATACGCATTAGTGGAGCCCTTAGGATCTTTGCTTGATTACCAGCGTTGTGATGGCAGTCACACTCGTGGGAGCTGGGTAATCTACAAGCACATCCTTATACACCCGTCCCTAGTCGTGGGATCATCGAGACAGGGCATCGATAATCCGGAGTAGACTAGCGTATGCGCTTCTCATCCCAGTGCGGGAGGCGGTCTGTCCCACAGTCGTCAGTACGTCGTGCTTGAGATAGTATGCGGGTGCTCGTTAGGTTATGAGTACACTGGACAGGACTCGTCGGGAACTGTGGGTTGGTATTATACCTATCGTCAGTTATCAGTTCCCAGGTGACATGAGTACAGCTTAGTCCGCTGACTTGACACTGTCACTTCGCCTCAAGTGTGTTCCCACTGTACTTTGATTACTACCCTACCACGGCTCAAAGGAGTCGTGCAAACAGGTAGTAGTTGGGTGCAGTTCCGAAGCACTTGGAGGCAGTGACGGTTAGACAGGATTCGTCTCTCCCGGTATTGGGGGTTGGCATCGCGCTGTGTCTAGGAGAGCCATTACACAAGTAGTCCCTGGCCAGGACAAGCGAGATATACTGGTAGGTTTCCAGTGTTATCTCAGGGTGTTCTGTGCTTCACTCCGACACGACTTGTACCGCTATTAGGGGACTGACGTTTACCACCCCCTAGGCCCGCCATGCGATGTTATCAGACGAACAGACCGGACTGTACAGAGATTGTCACATGCAGACTCAGTAGGAGTTCAGATGGGTTTCACCTCGTCCGTCTTCTTATCGGCATCTACCTGGGGACCGTTACGTACAGCTAGTGCCGCTTG
The DNA here is from genome assembly GCA_030015575.1 of Agapanthus africanus. NCBI lineage: Eukaryota > Viridiplantae > Streptophyta > Magnoliopsida > Asparagales > Amaryllidaceae > Agapanthus > Agapanthus africanus. The sequence continues at coordinate 551,555,618 of JASDDO010000031.1, forward strand.
CGGTCTGTGGTTAAACCCACTGCCAGCGTAGTGTCGAGTCTTTAGAGTCCCACACAGAGGGTTATTCGCCTTTGGGCAAAACAGAGTAGAGGTCGCATGGTTTTGCGACAGGGTTCGTTCACATCCGCGCACTTGTGCACGTTTGGTGTCCGGACAGTCATTACTAGCGGGCTCTGGTTTGAGCCGGATCCTAGTATATGTTTTGGGGTTAGTTTTATCTCATTGTATTCATGTTCCTTGGAACACGAATGCGGGTGTGTATGCACAGTTGTTTGAGGCGGAGGAAGAGGATTTTCATTAGGGTTTTGGAACGGGTGAGTATGCACAGTAGACAGTCGTCTTTTTCCGAACCCTAATGAATATGTGATATATCAATTAATAATATTAATTAAATGAAATTGTGTCATGGTTGGATTTGTTGACTTGTTGACCAAGGTTGACTTGTTGACCTTGGTTGAAACTTTGACCATCATCATTACACATCAAAGATGCTCTTTGATCTTTGCAAAAAACATTTAATGTGATATGATAATGGTCTCGTCAAACCATCCATCACCTTTTTCATTTTTGGATTAATATTATTATTAGATAATTCACTTATTATGTTATGGTTGTAGAAAAACCATTTCATTTTCTATCATAACCATTCTCTCTCATCTTTTCTTCTTCTTCCTCCTCTAGTTCAAGGAGATCAATTCTCATGTGTTGAGAAACCTCTCCTTGAGATAAAATACTCTAAACCACTCTCTACTCACTCTAAGGTTGAAGGTCTAGCAAGCCAAAGACCTTAGTTTTCTCAAAGTTCGAGAAAGGAGCCCAAGGTTGCAACCCTCAGGTGGATCCATCTTTGACGAAAGAAGGCGACGAGGAAAGCACCATCCAACCACTACTAAGAGTTCAAGAAGAAGGAGTTCAAGTGAGGTATAACCCCTAACCGAGTAGACAACTCTCTAGTTAGGTTGCTAGTGTGTAGTTTAGCCAAGATCCGTTTTTGTAGTCCATGTTACCCAAACCCTAAAAATCGTTTTTCACCATTTCCGCAAGCCCGAAAGAACCGGGAGAGGTAACGTGGACTTACACGACCCAAGCCTCTTAAGTGGCGTCGCGGATCCGCCAACAAAACCAGGTGTTGGCCGCGGATCCGCGGTCACTTAGACGAGTTAGGGTTTCGTTCTTCAAGTGTGTCCATAGAATTTCCTGCATGATTTTCTGAATATTTTTAATATTAAAAATTCCAACTTTTTGAAAAATTTCCAGAGAGGGGGTCCAAAATGGTGTTTCGGGGTTCGATCAGATTTTTAACTTCGCTTACGCAACGCCTAATGCTCTAGCTAGGCTCTGATACCACTGTAAGGTTCTTAGGCACTAGAACAAGGTTCTACAAGGCATCAACCATGCCAAAATTAAATTTTTCAAGTGCCAAACAATCTAAGCAAGGATCTTTATTAGAGAATTAGGGTTATAAACAACAAGTAAACTACTTTACTTCTAAGAGTTAGAGATTACAACCTTTGTAGTCCGTTCCTTCGCTTCATAATCTCCGAGTTGAGGTCCCTTCGCTGCGATCATCATGCTCCCGAACTCTTGAGAGGCTCCATGAAGTGAATGATGCATGCTTGCTAGTAATCTTCACAATCCAAGATGATCTACCTTGAGGAATCACAAACCCAGGCTCTCTTTTCACTAAAGAGGTATTAGTGAAGTGAACACCCTAATCTAAGTGGCTAGAATATATGAGAATGATGAAGTAGGAATTTTTGCTCTCTTTTGTTTTCAATTTCTCACTTTTATTCATCACAAAACTTAAAGCTAGAAAGCCTTTTTGAGAGGAAGAAGAAGATGAATTGTGATGAATGAATAATGAATTATGGTTGAGGTTAGAAATGTAACCAAGGGTTAAGCATGTCATGCTTAACCCTTGTAGAGAATAAACCATAGGTTAGGGTTAGGGTAAGGTTAACAAATATCTTGATAAATATCTAAAGAGGGTGGACTAAGTCAAAGTATCATGAAGCTTCCTCAAAGCTCATCCATAACTTAATCCATCATTAAGAATTAACCAAAATAATTAACCTAATCCCAACCCTAATCATGGTTTAACTCATAAACATTAGTTGCATTTGTAACCCTAACATGTTACAATATTATATATCACATATATAATATATAATGTAACAAAAGAAAATAATACAATTAACATATATGACATATATATCAATGTATCATCAAGTGAGAAAAAGAATCATTTAAGTGAGCTTATATTAGTTAATGTAATGTAATATATCACATATATAATTATACATTAAATTATTAAATCAACACTTGATTTAATAACCCGGCTATATTAAATATAACCGACTAATATAATATGTATCGTTTTATCGAATCAACACTTGATCCGATAACCCGGCTATATCTCATATACCCGGCCGATATCACATATCGCGAGAATTGAATATGGTATCACATACACGTATTATTCTCGGCACCGCACATATCACATATGCGCTCCTACTCCTTTTTGCCTGAGCCCGGAAACCTCTGTGTAGGACTCTAAAGACTCATCAATATACCGGCAGTAGGTGATGATCATATCAAACACCCACAAGCTGCAAGCGGTCAGCTAAACGTAACAGCCACCCAGGTATTGAGCGATCATAAGATCAACAAGCAAGCCTATACACACTCATGTGAATCCAATCAGTAACACTCCCGTACAGTCCGGTCTCATCGTCTGATATGTCGCATATCTAGTCTAGGGGTGGTAAACGTTAGACCCCAGTAACCGATAAGTCGTGTCGATGTGTGGCTCATAAGGGATCGAGAAACTACTGATAACACTTACCAGTAAATCTTCATATCAGCCCTGGCCAGGGACTTCTAGTTATAGCCAATCAAACACAGCGCAACATCAACTCCCAATACCGGGAGAGACGAAACCCCTCCTATCGCTCATTTCCTCCCTGTGATTCGGGACTGTACCCAAAAGCCACCGTTTTGCACGTCCTCTTGAACGTGGTAAGATGGAAATCAAAGCATAGTGGGAATCACACAAGACTCTATGACGATCTCGGGTCTACATACTAACCTGTACCGGTGTCACCAGAGAACTGCTATCTGACGATAGGTATAATACCATCTAGGAGTTCTCGGCGAGTCCGTTCTATGTATCCAGTCTCCACTGAGCACCCGTACACCATCTTTGATGTAAAACACCAATGGATATAGGATCATCCATCGCCCATCAAATGGGTCAAGATGCGTATACGCTAGTCTACTCTGGAGTATCGATGCTCTATCTCGATACACCCTCGACTAGGAACAATTATAGGATGTACTCTTAGACTACCCTGGCCCTACTAGTATGATCTGCATCATAGTCCAAGTAGTCGAGTACATATCCTAAGGGCTTTATCAACATGTGAGAGCAAGACAGTAAATCAATACAAGTCAACATGTTAAGACAAAGTAAAACCCAATAGCATACTATCATATCGAGCAAGAAAGTCATCTCTATATATATCCAAGCATCCACTATAATATACATCATATGTACAACAATGGCCTCTAGGGCATATATATAACTAACAATACAAACATAAAACGTTATTATAAATAGGTTTAAATATATATTAAATAGTAAATAAATTAATCAGACCTTACAATTTAAATAGTATGCATTAATTAGTTGTGCAGGTGATTAAATAAAATGGTTACTGTTATTTCACTGAATATTTCTACTGTTTAATACACAATACCTGACACGTACACGATACGTTCCTTGCCATTGATATTATTATATTGTTTACACCCGTTACCTGTAATACTTACTGATGCCAACAGTATTGACCTGTTATCCTGATTGACCTGACTTATTGTCTTTCTAGACAAGACTTGCTTACGATTATTCCTGTGTTGGCATTAGCTAGATATTCTGTTGATACTTGACTTGAACACGAAATCTGGGAAAAAAGTGAAATGAAGAATGTAACCAAAACGTAACTCAAGAGAATATTATTATTGTTTGTCGTAATTCCGGGCGTGAACGGAATAACCATTGTTTATTGTACCATGGTCCCATGGGGAATGAACGGGATATATTGTGCCTGGTCCCGTGAGGAATGAACGAGATATATACTGTTGAGTTACGATGAGGATTACGTTAATTGGTTTCAAATACCGTTAAGATAGATAACCTAGAAACACGGACTTTAGGATACACGTGACATACCTATAGCCTGCTGTTATATCACTTGCGCTTGTTTGTTTATAATTATACTTCATTTTGCACATCACACCCTATATATATACATTGCTCAGTTTAATGTCATACTATTTATGACACACCGACGTATGGGTTTTGTATGGCCTGGTTCCTTTAACCTTGTCGCAAAAAGATCGAGAATATTTTGGTAATCAAGCTAAGCAGTGAAGAGCTTTGCCGATTAGTTTAGAGATGTTTAGTTTATTTTTACTTTCTAGTTAAGGTTTAACGTTGTAATCCCATAAGGGACGTGGTTAGGATGTTATTTACTTTTTGGATCTTTATTCATTTCCGCTACTTTCTCGTTATTATTTTATTGTGACGGTTGGACATATGATGGTTAGATTTTATTTTACTGTTCTTGATATCTCTTTGACAGTCGTAATGTGACTATGGAAGGATCTTTTCTCGCTATATATAGTATGGTTGGCTTTGTCACGTACCGTATTTAGGTATTTTGGGAAGCGGGGCGTGATAAGATTTTATTGGTATCAGAGCCATAAGTTTTAGGATTGGTCGGGTTTGGTTCAATTTGTAGTTGGGTATTGGACCCAATACATTGACCAAAAAATCCGGAATAAAGAACATGTCCTGCCACACTACTTCCTCACCAGTCTTGAATCTATAGTTTATCGACTTCTTGTTTATTGAATCATGTTTACCATTTCTAATTATCTTCAGTGTTCTTGGCTTCAGAATCATGGCAGATAGAGATTTGCGGGCACACCAGAAGCGTGTAGATGACACCACATTACTTGGGGTTATACGTAGTATGTTGGAAAACCAGAAGCGTCAAACTGAGCAGAACCAACGAAAGACCGAGACTTTCTGAGGATGGCCCAACAGACTGCTATCATAGCAGCTGAGAAGGCAACAGCTCCCAGACCAACACAGCATGAAGGCACCATAGCAGACTTCAGGAAGCTCGGTCCGTCCATATTTACAGGATTAGAGGAACCATTTCCAGCGTGTTGGATATGTATGCCCTAGAGGCCTGTATTGTATAGGATGCTGGGGATATGTGTGTACAAGACAATCTTGCTCAGTTATATATAGTATATTATTTGAGTCGTCTTTATCTTGATATGTGTATTTCTTTTTATTGATGTTGCTTGCATATATTGATAAAGACTCGATACAGTAGTATACTATTATGGTTTGACTTTATCTTAACATGTGCATTTGTTACACTCGATATAACTTATGGCAGTTACATGTTGATAAAGCCCGTAAGATATTGCTCGACTACCAGCGTTATGATGGCAATCATACTTATGGGAACTGGGTAGTCCATAAGCACATCCTTAAAGGTCCTAAGTCATAGGAGTATCGAGATTCCATAGTAGACTTGTGTATACGTTTCTAGACCTCAACGAGGGGCGGTGGTTGGTCCCACAACTATTGGTGTCATCACCTAAGATTATATACAGGTGCTCACTAGGGGTGAGTACACTGGACGGACTCGCTGAGAACTTCTATATGATACTATACCTATCTTCGGATAGCGGTTCTCAGGTGACATGAGTACAAGTTAGTCTTCAGACCTGAGATCGTCATTTTT